>JAMPIV010001605.1:0-600000 GCA_024509875.1 Oreohelix idahoensis
CCTGTAGTTCTGTATTGAGGTAAATATATATATATATATATATATATATATTTATATATATATATATATATATATATATATATATATATATATATATATATGTGTGTGTGTGTGTGTGTGTGTGTGTGTGTGTGTGTGTTTAGACTGTCCGACTGCTCTAAATCTGTCGTAGAAGATAGGCAGAGAGAGAGAGACGATTTCTCGATCTCAGAGACAGCCTCTATCACATTCTACCATCTCACTCGTGGAAATCTATTTCTATTATCATCTCCCACTGTGACTATCACTTATTCTAATCTATTCAGAAGGGACCAACCTAGTCTTAATTCTCCTATCAAAAATCTACAACAAATGGTCGCTCGTTTCCGGGAATTGAACTGAAATCCTGAGCAAGGACGACAAATGTGGATTCGTTTATCGGGATTTTGAACTTTGAATAGGAAGACGAGACGACAAATATCAGCTCGTCGGTAAGATTCTGTATTCTGATATAGAGTAAGAGTGTGATGTCTTGTGAGTTTTGTATCTTTTAAAAATAACTATTCCCCTAGACTAACGATCTGTTTATGGGCGTGCTGACCACACAATTAATAATTGTTTTTCCCACATCATTTTTTCAATAATATACATTTGAGTTACAGGTTGATTTCGTCGGAATATATGTTAGTTACTGATTTTGTAATACTAAACGCTGGTAAAGTTTGTGAGCGTATAAACTTCACAGGGTTCTGAAGAAGTAGGTGTTTGAGCTAAGCTAAGGAGTGCGTTCAGACATTTACGTCCTGTAAATTGCCTCTCTTACCCTAACTGTCTTCAGGGGTAAACTTGATAGTGGATTTTAAAATTTTGGGGATTTTTTTTTTTCCCTTAAAATTTTTGTTGCAATAATTATTTTGTTTCCACTGTAGCAACTTATTTTTTTCAAAGAGTAATCTTAACTACCATTAATTTGGCGTAGTCGTCTGCATTAGGTGCTTTATTGCCGATTAATAGCAGCGATAGTTAGATACTTTATTATTTTGGAGGAGGTATCCCAGGTTGAAGTATATCATCTTTTGGTAATTTCTCGTAAGTGGTAGGAACCAGTATATCCTTTTTCTTATTTCTTTCTTGTCTAAGTCTCAGTCACCGATTTACTATGGCAGAGAGGGCGAAGCTTAGGCAGATCCTCAGACAGGAAGCAAAGGAAGAGGGATTACAAGGAGAAGAAGCGAAAGCGTTTGTCAACGAAGAACTTGACAGATATGATGCGGAGCAGAAGGAAAAAGTGGCGGAGAGGAAAGCAGCCGAAGCTAGAGAGCGGAGGAAGATGGATGAGGAAATGGAAATCCACAGGTCGAACGAACGAGAGAAGGAGAGACAGCATGAGGAACGAGAGAAGGAGAGACAGCATGAGGAAAGAGAGAAGGAGAGACAGCATGAGGAAAGAGAGAAGGAGAAGGAGAGACAGCATGAGGAAAGAGAGAAGGAGAGACAGCATGAAAAGGAGAGAGAAGAGAGACAGCATGAGTTGGCTCTTAAAACTTCAATCTACTCACCTCACTGCTATGTCTTTTGCGCTAGAATCTTTCCCTTGTCCAAATGAGAAGATTGACACGTATCTAGAAAAATTTGAGAAAATTGCAACTCTGTACGGTTTAGAGAGGTCGCACTGGAATATGAAGCTTTCTCAGTCTTTGAAAAGTAGTGCGTATGATGTTTACGCCAAACTGGAAAGCAGCCAACAAGACAATTACGACATGTTGAAGAAAGCTTTGCTTGAGCGTTTTGAAATGAATGCTCGCAAATTTTTGCAACTGTTTCGCAACAGCAGGAAGGAGAGCTCTGAAACTTTTCAGCAGTTCTCATCTCGTTTAAAGGGATACTTGACAAAGTGCCTTGAGCTTTCGCAGCTCCCCTCTACCTATGAAGGTCTGGAGGAATTTGTTTTAACAGAATAAATAAAGAACACTTTGTCTGCTGACACCCGGAGATTTCTAGCTGAGCAAGGTGCAGACAAGCTTGAAAACATTCTGGAAAAGTCTGAGCGATATCACAATGCGCTGGCCGAACTGCCGGCCACAAAACGTAAACCGACAGAAGAGCATTTTCGAAAGAATAATCTAGACCAATCTTCTCATATCAGAATAACCACAGAGAAACTGGACCTCAAACCCCCCTCCTGAAAAATCTAAGTTCTACAAAAACAAGTACCCCAACCACAGTAAACAGTCTGATCAACCCGACCGCCCTACATGGCAGCGCAGCCAGAAAGGACAAGGTGGCAAAGGGAGAACCCCTGAGCACGGGACTAATGATCAGAGTGAGCACACCGAGCCTAAACGCATCGGATGCTTACTAACAGTCTCGCAAGGCGGAATTATTGATAGTGATTCTCAACCTGTTGGGGATACACCCTCAACGCGAGGTACTGTTATATTGAACGGTTCTCAAACTTCTTGTTTATTTGACACGGGGCTTTCCTGTGATTGCATTGTTGCCAGAAACCTGGTTAAACCCGGTCAAGAGACAGGAGAGACCGTCGAACTTTGTGGAGTTTCTAAGAGTGATGCACCTACAGTGCTTCCCATCGCACTGGTGTAGATCCACTCTGAGTTTGTCAGAGGCGAGATCAAAGCGGCTGTTATGGATGACCCCATCTACCCAGTCATACTTGGCGGTAGATACGTGTTTATTGGGAAACCGGAAGAGCCGATTGTGGCAGCAGTAACTACAAGAGGGCAAACCAAGAAGGAACGGGAGCCTGCGCCTAATTTGTTACCTATGGAACTTAAAGAAGCGCAACAAAAGGACCCTACTTTGGCACCCTGCTTTAGGAAACTGCCCATGGCTAAGGAACCCAGACAGCACGGGGACATTTTTTCTAAGGATGGCGTACTTTATCGCAGAACGGGCAAGCCTGACCAAGGTTACAACCAGCTCCTAGTACCGAAACAGTACAGAAGCCAAATCCTAGAAATAGGGCACTCTTCCCTTCAGCGGACACATGGGACAGAACGCCACAAACCAACGCATAACCACTCATTATTGGTGGCCAGGAGTAAATACTGATATTCACATCTACACTAAGCCTTACACTCTGGCCAGAAATGGGCTAGTAGAACGTGTTAACGGAAACCTCAACATGATGTTAAGTAAACTGGCACAAGTGAAACCTGAAGATTGGGATTGTTGCATTCCGGCAGCTTTATTTGGCTACAGAGAATCTCCTCATACTTCCACAGGATTTCCGCCAGCTACGCTTTTATTCGGCAGACCCATTAAGGGCCTGCTTGAAGCCTTACTTTGGTCGCTGACAGACCAGAAGGCTGATGAGACAGTCGCCTCAGCAAGTAAATACGTATCGGATTTAAAGGAAAGGTTGAAACTAGGATGGGACCTAGCAACGACTAACTTTAAGCGAGCACGCACAAAGCACGCTAACCGATACAGGAAAGTCGCGAAAGAAAGAGAATTGGAAGCAGGAAAGAAAGTTTTGGTGTTACTCCCTACCGGAAACAACCAACTGAGGATCGGATGGCAAGGGCCGTTTACCGTCCTGAAAAAGATTTATAAGGCTAACTACCAGATCTCTATTCAAGGAAAGGAGAAAGTTTTCCATTTAAATCTGTTAGAGATACTTGGAAAGACCGGTGCCAACCTCCGACCATCTCCTGACGATCGCCAAAACTGACGAAGATGACGATAGTGGCAGGGAAATTCCACTGCACACACACGAAATCTTTCAAAAATGTCAGAAGCGGCGACGCTCTTTCAAGCGCGCATGGGAGACATTCCAGAGAAAGGAAACTTTAGGGAGTAGACTTGAGTAGGAATTGGAGAGAGATGGAGGAGGAAGATGAGAGGGAAGAGGACAGACACCCTGAAGCTACGGATATAGGAAATTTATTTCCATAACGTAGACATAGAGTGCTTCCATATCTTAAAGGGGGGACGTTCTGTCACGTAGAGATTATGAGCAATACATTTTCTATTTTTCTCTTCTTTCTATACCCGTGTCCTCTATTTTATTATCGCTCTTTTATCCTTTTCCTGTGTTTTTCGCATTCGTACGTTTGCGACTATAAATATTACTATTTTCCCATTCTAACGTTTACCCGCTTTCTTTCTCATACTGGGATATGCATTCTATTACGTAGATGTCAGTGGACGAGATGTGTGAATATGCATCAATCTCAGACATACGAGCAGACTTTTGTCTGCACATTCAGCTGACACGCGCGTTTTCTTCGGCTGAGCGCTCAGGTGTGGTGTCAAAACCGACATCTCCACGGCGCGTAATTGAGACTTACTGTCTAGCATTTTCACCTGCCACATCGGTCATCAGGCTGAGTTCTCGGCGAAGTGTGAAAACTGCCTCGGCATTGGAGACAGGCCGTCTGTGATCGCAACTGACACGCGCACTCTCGGTCAGTAGGTGGCAGTTACGGCATGCGTTTAAGCTAATGCAGGTGTTAAGACAGAAAAGGGGAGATTATTTCGTTTTGCGAAATAAGTTGGGACCCCTTTGTCTGTAAACAGATATAACCAGAATGTTAAACTTTATTTTCATTCAGTCCTCAAAATTCGCAGTAGACAGGTTGCTCGTGAATAGAATAAGCTGTATAGTGAAGTTTCTCAGTTTGTTTCGACAATTTGTCGAACTTCTAGACTTCAATAAATATATCAGCGTATGATTCTAAAGTTGTGCGACCACCTGTAGTTCTGTGTTGAGGTAAATATATATATATATATATATATATATATATATATATATATATATATATATATATATATATATATATATATATGTGTGTGTGTGTGTGTGTGTGTTTAGACTGTCCGACTCCTCTAAATCTGTCGTAGAAGATAGGCAGAGAGAGAGAGACGATTTCTCGATCTCAGAGACAGCCTCTATCACATTCTACCATCTCACTCGTGGAAATCTATTTCTATTATCATCTCCCACTGTGACTATCACTTATTCTAATCTATTCAGAAGGGACCAACCTAGTCTTAATTCTCCTATCAAAAATCTACAACAAATGGTCGCTCGTTTCCGGGAATTGAACTGAAAATCCTGAGCAAGGACGACAAATGTGGATTCGTTTATCGGGATTTTGAACTTTGAATAGGAAGACGAGACGACAAATATCAGCTCGTCGGTAAGATTCTGTATTCTGATATAGAGTAAGAGTGTGATGTCTTGTGAGTTTTGTATCTTTTAAAAATAACTATTCCCCTAGACTAACGATCTGTTTATGGGCGTGCTGACCACACAATTAATAATTGTTTTTCCCACATCATTTTTTGAATAATATACATTTGAGTTACAGGTTGATTTCGTCGGAATATATGTTAGTTACTGATTTTGTAATACTAAACGCTGGTAAAGTTTGTGAGCGTATAAACTTCACAGGGTTCTGAAGAAGTAGGTGTTTGAGCTAAGCTAAGGAGTGCGTTCAGACATTTACGTCCTGTAAATTGCCTCCCTTACCCTAACTGTCTTCAGGGGTAAACTTGATAGTGGATTTTAAAATTTTGGGGATTATTTTTTTTCCCTTAAAATTTTTGTTGCAATAATTATTTTGTTTCCACTGTAGCAACTTATTTTTTTCAAAGAGTAATCTTAACTACCATTAATTTGGCGTAGTCGTCTGCATTAGGTGCTTTATTGCCGATTAATAGCAGCGATAGTTAGATACTTTATTATTTTGGAGGAGGTATCCCAGGTTGAAGTATATCATCTTTTGGTAATTTCTCGTAAGTGGTAGGAACCAGTGTATCCTTTTTCTTATTTCTTTCTTGTCTAAGTCTCAGTCACCGATTTACTATGGCAGAGAGGGCGAAGCTTAGGCAGATCCTCAGACAGGAAGCAAAGGAAGAGGGATTACAAGGAGAAGAAGCGAAAGCGTTTGTCAACGAAGAACTTGACAGATATGATGCGGAGCAGAAGGAAAAAGTGGCGGAGAGGAAAGCAGCCGAAGCTAGAGAGCGGAGGAAGATGGATGAGGAAATGGAAATCCACAGGTCGAACGAACGAGAGAAGGAGAGACAGCATGAGGAACGAGAGAAGGAGAGACAGCATGAGGAAAGAGAGAAGGAGAGACAGCATGAGGAAAGAGAGAAGGAGAAGGAGAGACAGCATGAGGAAAGAGAGAAGGAGAGACAGCATGAAAAGGAGAGAGAAGAGAGACAGCATGAGTTGGCTCTTAAAACTCTAGAATTCCAAAGTCGTGGCGCTGCCTCTACCTCCAGCAATGGAGAGTCTTCTCCTCATTCTTCCTTAACTGATCCTTCTAGCACTCAATCTACTCACCTCACTGCTATGTCTTTTGCGCTAGAATCTTTCCCTTGTCCAAATGAGAAGATTGACACGTATCTAGAAAAATTTGAGAAAATTGCAACTCTGTACGGTTTAGAGAGGTCGCACTGGAATATGAAGCTTTCTCAGTCTTTGAAAAGTAGTGCGTATGATGTTTACGCCAAACTGGAAAGCAGCCAACAAGACAATTACGACATGTTGAAGAAAGCTTTGCTTGAGCGTTTTGAAATGAATGCTCGCAAATTTTTGCAACTGTTTCGCAACAGCAGGAAGGAGAGCTCTGAAACTTTTCAGCAGTTCTCATCTCGTTTAAAGGGATACTTGACAAAGTGCCTTGAGCTTTCGCAGCTCCCCTCTACCTATGAAGGTCTGGAGGAATTTGTTTTAACAGAATAAATAAAGAACACTTTGTCTGCTGACACCCGGAGATTTCTAGCTGAGCAAGGTGCAGAAAAGCTTGAAAACATTCTGGAAAAGTCTGAGCGATATCACAATGCGCTGGCCGAACTGCCGGCCACAAAACGTAAACCGACAGAAGAGCATTTTCGAAAGAATAATCTAGACCAATCTTCTCATATCAGAATAACCACAGAGAAACTGGACCTCAAAACCCCCCTCCTGAAAAGTCTAAGTTCTACAAAAACAAGTACCCCAACCACAGTAAACAGTCTGATCAACCCGACCGCCCTACATGGCAGCGCAGCCAGAAAGGACAAGGTGGCAAAGGGAGAACCCCTGAGCACGGGACTAATGATCAGAGTGAGCACACCGAGCCTAAACGCATCGGATGCTTACTAACAGTCTCGCAAGGCGGAATTATTGATAGTGATTCTCAACCTGTTGGGGATACACCCTCAACGCGAGGTACTGTTATATTGAACGGTTCTCAAACTTCTTGTTTATTTGACACGGGGCTTTCCTGTGATTGCATTGTTGCCAGAAACCTGGTTAAACCCGGTCAAGAGACAGGAGAGACCGTCGAACTTTGTGGAGTTTCTAAGAGTGATGCACCTACAGTGCTTCCCATCGCACTGGTGTAGATCCACTCTGAGTTTGTCAGAGGCGAGATCAAAGCGGCTGTTATGGATGACCCCATCTACCCAGTCATACTTGGCGGTAGATACGTGTTTATTGGGAAACCGGAAGAGCCGATTGTGGCAGCAGTAACTACAAGAGGGCAAACCAAGAAGGAACGGGAGCCTGCGCCTAATTTGTTACCTATGGAACTTAAAGAAGCGCAACAAAAGGACCCTACTTTGGCACCCTGCTTTAGGAAACTGCCCATGGCTAAGGAACCCAGACAGCACGGGGACATTTTTTCTAAGGATGGCGTACTTTATCGCAGAACGGGCAAGCCTGACCAAGGTTACAACCAGCTCCTAGTACCGAAACAGTACAGAAGCCAAATCCTAGAAATAGGGCACTCTTCCCTTCAGCGGACACATGGGACAGAACGCCACAAACCAACGCATAACCACTCATTATTGGTGGCCAGGAGTAAATACTGATATTATCAGGTATGTCAAATCCTGTGTCCAGTGCCAACGTGTATCACCCAAGCAACGGACACCCCCAGTCTCTTTGGGTGAAATGCCAATAGTGGGAACACCATTCGAACGGGTTGTGATCGACATTTTAGGACCCTTAGAAAGGACTAAAAGAAGGAACAGGTTTATCCTGACCTTAGTCGATACATGCACTTTATGGACAGAAGCTATCCCGCTAACAAGCGCAGATGCCAAGCATGTCGCAGAAGCCCTCGTGCAGATTTTCACTCGGTTGGGATTCCCTCAACAAGTGTTGACGGATAACGGATCTCCATACCGAAACCTGTTGATGGATGAGATCGTTAAGATCTTGAGGGACTAGCACATCTACACTAAGCCTTATACTCTGGCCAGAAATGGGCTAGTAGAACGTGTTAACGGAAACCTCAACATGATGTTAAGTAAACTGGCACAAGTGAAACCTGAAGATTGGGATTGTTACATTCCGGCAGCTTTATTTGGCTACAGAGAATCTCCTCATACTTCCACAGGATTTCCGCCAGCTACGCTTTTATTCGGCAGACCCATTAAGGGCCTGCTTGAAGCCTTACTTTGGTCGCTGACAGACCAGAAGGCTGATGAGACAGTCGCCTCAGCAAGTAAATACGTATCGGATTTAAAGGAAAGGTTGAAACTAGGATGGGACCTAGCAACGACTAACTTTAAGCGAGCACGCACAAAGCACGCTAACCGATACAGGAAAGTCGCGAAAGAAAGAGAATTGGAAGCAGGAAAGAAAGTTTTGGTGTTACTCCCTACCGGAAACAACCAACTGAGGATCGGATGGCAAGGGCCGTTTACCGTCCTGAAAAAGATTTATAAGGCTAACTACCAGATCTCTATTCAAGGAAAGGAGAAAGTTTTCCATTTAAATCTGTTAGAGATACTTGGAAAGACCGGTGCCAACCTCCGACCATCTCCTGACGATCGCCAAAACTGACGAAGATGACGATAGTGGCAGGGAAATTCCACTGCACACACACGAAATCTTTCAAAAATGTCAGAAGCGGCGACGCTCTTTCAAGCGCGCATGGGAGACATTCCAGAGAAAGGAAACTTTAGGGAGTAGACTTGAGTAGGAATTGGAGAGAGATGGAGGGGGAAGATGAGAGGGAAGAGGACAGACACCCTGAAGCTACGGATATAGGAAATTTATTTCGCAACTGACATGCGCACTCTCAGTCAGTAGGTGGCAGTTACGGCATGCGTTTAAGCTAATGCAGGTGTTAAGACAGAAAAGGGGAGATTATTTCGTTTTGCGAAATAAGTTGGGACCCCTTTGTCTGGTAATAGATATAACCAGAATGTTAAACTTTATTTTCATTCAGTCCTCAAAATTCGCAGTAGACAGGTTGCTCGTGAATAGAATAAGCTGTATAGCGAAGTTTCTCAGTTTGTTTCGACAATTTGTCGAACTTCTAGACTTCAATAAATATATCAGCGTATGATTCTAAAGTTGTGCGACCACCTGTAGTTCTGTGTTGAGGTAAATATATATATATATATATATATATATATATATATATATATATATATATATATATATATATATATATATATATATATATATATATATATATATATATATATATATATATATATATATATATATATATATATATATATATATATATATATATATATATATATATATAGACTTTGTGAGTGATTAAGTGATAATCGCTTATTTCATATTTCACTAGTTAGATTTGGTGAAGAGTGCTTAATTTATATCTTCTTCTTCTTCTTCGATCCTTAACCACCGACCGTCAAAGCAGTCAGTGGCCATCACGCCTAGTGGCGTCTTGTAGGGCAACAACAAATTGATTCCACTTTGCATGGTCGGTGGCCATCCTTCGTACAGTGCGCCAACTCTGGTTCATTCTTTGCATCTCAGCCTCCACAGTCCTCCGCCAAGTTGTTTTTGGTCGGCCTCTCTTTCGCTTTCCTTCAGGGGTCCAAAGCATAGCTGTTCTTGTGATGGCATCGGGGTCTCTTCTGAGGACATGACCAACCCAGCTCCAGCGTCTGCCAGCTATGATGGTATGCATGTCTTCTTGCTTGCTACGAGTAAGCAGATCTTGGTTGGTGATGGTATTCGGCCAAAAGATTCGGTGAATTTTTCTTAGGCATGTTGTGTGAAAAGAGGACAATTTTGACATTTCCTTCTCTGTGACTCTCCAGCATTCCGCACCATAGAGAAGCACAGAAAGCACGCAACTCTGGTATAATCTTAATTTTGTGCTTGTGCTGTATTGGGAGGACTTCCAGATGTTATTTAGGCTAAAGAAGGCTGTTCTTGCCTTATTCATTCTGATGTTGATGTCTTTGCCTGCCCCACCGTCTGGTGTTACTATGCTTCCTAGGTATGTGAAGGTATCTCTCTGTACCAGTTGCTGATTCCTTACTGATATGGGCTCAGGGTTGCTCACATTGAGCGTCATGACCTCAGACTTCTTTAAATTGATGTTCAAGCCCACCTGCTGGCTAAATTTATTAAGTCTATCCGTTTTTTTCCTGGATGTGTTGATGTGAATGTGCCAGCAGTGCAATGTCATCTGCATATTCCAGATCTTCCAATGTTGAAAATGTAGTCCATCTTATTCCTCTTGGACTACCCTCTGTTGTCTGGTGCATCACCCAGTCTTCACCTCGAAGGTTAGGTTGCTCTGCCCAACACTACACGTAAAGTTGGCATAGAGGCTTTTTATGATTGACACTATGCAGCTTGGAATTCCATAAGCCCTCAGTATTTTCCATAAACTGTCCCTATGTATGCTGTCAAAAGCCTTTTCAAAATCAACAAAATTTATGTAAAGCTGTCTTTGCCATTCTGAGCACTGCTCTATAATGTTCCTGAGAGTGAATATATGGTCTACACATCTTCTGTTCTTTCTAAATCCTGCTTGTTCTTTCCTCAGTTTGTAGTCTACTACTGCCTTTGAAATTCTCTGTATAATTATCCTGCCTAGTATTTTGCTGGGAACTGAGAGAAGAGTGATTCCTCTCCAATTATTGCAGTCTGAAAGATCTCCCTTCTTGGGCAATTTAACAATTATTCCTTTGTTCCACTCTGATGGTGTTGTCCCCGTTTTCCACACTTGTGCAAATAGTGGTTCTAATAGTTCTGCTGCTAGCTCAGGGTCTGTCTTAAATAGCTCTGCATTTAAGTTATCATGGCCCGGAGCTTTAACGTTCTTTAACCCTTTGATTGCTGTGATGATTTCTTCTTTTCGTGGAATGTCTGTATTTACATCTAGATCGTTTTCAGCCTCAGGAACATTCAATTTTGTCTCTGGTATTTCCTTGTTCAGAGTTTCTCTGAAGTGCTCTGCCCATCTTGTTTCCTGACCCTCTGCTGTCTTGATGAGATTTCCTTGCTTATCTCTTACTAATGTAATATTGTTTGCACCTTGTTTTCCGCTGATGAATTTAGTTATTTTGTATACTGTGCTTTGTTCATTTCTCAGTGCTGCCTCTTCTGCCTGTTTTGCAAGATCGTCTAGGAAATTCCTTTTGTTGGCTCGGGTTTGGCGTTTAACTTCCCTGTCCAGTTGACTGTACTGTTCGCTATATAGTTGCTTTAACCTGGGGGACTTCGCTTCTGTTTTCTTTCTTTTCATTTCCTTTCTCATCTTTATGGTGTTTAGTGTTTCTGGTGTTATCCAGTCTTGCTTCTTCCTTTCCTGGAATCCTAAGCATGATTTGCTGCTTTCCTTATATATTGTTGAAATGGTGTTGAAATTCTGGTCTATATCATCAGTCAATGTCTTTTCCTGGCTTTTGGCAAATTGATATCGTTTCTTAATGTCGGCCGCAAAAGCTTTTCTGGTAAGGGGGTCCTTCAAATTGCTGATGTCAAACCTTTTCTGTGTAGTTACAGTTGGTCCAGCCCTTCTTAGTTTCACTTTCAGTTTTGCTACTACTAAATGGTGATCGCTTCCCACATCTGCACCTCTTCTTACCTTCACATCTTGTAATGCATGTCTCCATCTACCGTTAACCATGATGTGGTCTATCTGGTTTCTGTCCCGACCATTTGGTGATTCCCATGTTAACTTGTGAATTTCCTTATGTGGGAAAAGTGTTCCTCCAATGACCAGGTTGTTAATGCTACAGAAACTTATTAGCTTATCCCCATTTTCGTTTGCTATTCCGCTGCCGCATTTCCCCATTGTTCTTTCATTGTATGTATTGTGTGTACCAACTTTCGCATTGAGGTCTCCCATTACTATAACAAGATCATATCTAGGTGTGTCCTCCATTTCTTTCTGCAGTTGTTGATAGAATTCATCCTTGACCTCCTCATCGCTATCATTCGTTGGTGCGTAGCATTGTATTATTGTAGTGTTGGTGAATCTCCCTCTCAATCTCAATCGTATCAGTCTGTTGTTGATGGGTTTCCATTTCAGTAATGTCCTTTCTATTCCTTTCTGTAGAATAATGGCTACGCCTTCACTGTGCTGTCCATCCTCTCTTCCAGAGTAAAGTACTGTTTCTCCTGTTGCTGTTTTAACTTTTCCTGCCCCTGTCCATCTGCTCTCGCTTATCCCCAGGATGTGTAACCTATAGTTTCTCATTTCTGCCGTGACCTGTCTTAGTTTACCTGTCTCGTACATTGTCCTGACATTCCAAAATCCTATTCTTGTATCCTGTTTTGCGGTCAGGACATCCGTTTTCATGTCAGTGGCTTCCTTTCGGCTTTCACCACTGACAGTCATACGAGCCACAGACTCCGAATGTCCATCCCGCAGCAAAGTTTGTTCATTTGATGTTGTTTCCGTAACTTCATTATTTTTTTTACATAGACAGGGGTGTCAGCCCTATGCTAAAACCCCCAACCTGGAGGACCAGGGTACCAGCTTTTGTCTGACCCCTACCCACACAGACCAGTCCAGCTTGGTTGAACCTACCAGGAGTAAAACTCCCACTGGCATAGCTCTGGGGATTGTCAGGGTACGCAAGCTGCCATACCGCTACAGGGTATAGGTACCATTGATGGCAGTTAATTTATATAGTCTGTATTATTTTATAGTGACGAGTTACAGTGGAAAACAGAAATTATAATTTCTAGCTTAAACTCAGTCGGCTATTAAGGAATTTAATTTTACTGCTAAATAATCAGACGAGAATAATTTTTCTAACTAACTTATAAATGCTAGATGCCTCATGAGTGTTGACGGAATACGTAGGTATTCCTAATTCATGTTGATTGATTTTTTTATATAACTTATTTCACGGGAAAGTTTAAATGATAAGTCAAGCTGTATGCTTGCAGTTTAAAAATGTAAGTTATAACGAGTCCCTAGTATGTATAATTATTTTATGTGTTTTTCCTCTATTCAGTGAATACTGGGGTTAACCCAAAACTTTGCCAGCGTTAAGTACGGATGAGTGATATCTTGAAGAACTAAAACATTTTCCTTGAAAAAAAAAAGCCTGGGGCATAATCTTTACAAGTACCCTATAGGTTAAATGAAGTAACAGGCCTATCGCGCCATATTTAATTCTTCCTGAGAAACAACTCAAGTACATTTTTAGCCTATGTGGCAAGTAACATATTAACGTCAGTAACATTCCGACGGAGTTTTGACTAGTGATGTTGTGACCAAATATAGTCCTATCCTGAAAGAAGACACCGACCTGACATTCCTCATTTCTAGAATACCTAACCTAGTGACACTGTGCTCGTTATTAATGTTCGCGCCTTGACCATTTTTTAATGTGACTTAGACAGACATTCGAAAAAATAAGAACACCCAAGGAATCGTTCCCTAAAGCAGAGAATTTCAACCCGTCTTTTTGGAACTGGGGATTTCTTGGTCAAGACTGCATTTGACGAGTCTGTATGTGAATGTCCCTAAGAATTATGTTCCAGATGCTGCGAACAAAGCTGTAAGTATGCAAGAGAGCACGTGGCCGCGGCTGAATGAATAGAGTAAGTGCAGGTCTGAGTGATTCATTATTATTGTATTTTGGCACTCATTTTTCTGTCTTCACTTTCTTTATGCAAGTATTGCTAACCATATTTCCCTTAAAATAGAGCAGAGATATCAAGTCGGTCCATACCTTAAAAGGGGGAGATATTAGACAAAATCATATGTATCTGTGTCTCTTTGGGGCTATCACTGTCTTCTAACGGGACTGTGAGCTATACATCGAGAGGAAGGATCCTACCAACGGGTCTATCATTTCTTGTAGCAATCCCTTGATTTTTATGACTATTTGTATATGCTTTAATGTAATTTTTATATGTTGTGAGAGAAGTTTGCTATGATAATTAAACTACTCAATAATTATTCCAGCGTGTCGGTCAGTTTCGTTCCAAAATATCTATATACTCACTGTTATAAATTTCCCACGTCTGTGTGTTTAACTGTCGTCACTTGAATGTGCGTGCACGTGAGTGGATAGAGATGAAATCTATTTATATTATCATCTCCCACTGTGACTATCACTTATTCTAATCTATTCAGAAGGGACCAACCCTAGTCTTAATTCTCCTATCAAAAATCTACGACAATCTGACATTTTCTTGTTGCAGCCTTGAACATCTTTTATGCACGTCTTCCTTTCAGATTTTTATCCCACTCTGCTTTCCATTCATCTTTAATTAAGCTCTTAATCTCTGATTTACTCGTCCCTACATTTATTAGATTTTTATCAGATCTACCTTTCTTGGCTTCTTTATCTGCCTTTTCATTTCCTTCTGTGCCAACATGTGAAGGTATCCAAGCAATTAAGACTGAACATCCTCTGGAATATAAGTATGTAGTAGCCAGTAATATCTCCTCTGCTATATCAGGTCTACTACATTCTCGTAAGTTTCTAAGTGCTTTAATTGTTGAAAGAGAGTCAGTTAAAACTGTTAATTTTTTGGGAGGGTTATTAGAGAATATTTCTAGTGCCTTTAGTATTGCCACCATCTCTGCAGTGAAAATGGATGTATTTTCCGTGATGCTATATTCTTTTGACATTTTCCATATTGGAATATATATTCCTATCCCCAATTTGCCATCCTCTCCCTTGGATCCATCTGTATACACAGTAATGCTGTCTTTTGATATTTGTTGTACATATTTATTGGCTGTGTTTTTAATATTTTCTATATTATTTGTTTTCTTAAGTATTTCTGCTAGGTAGTAGTCCGTGTCTGGTTTCTTGCTCTCCCAGGATGGAATCACCGGCTTGTATTCACAACTGTTATTAATTGATGTAATTAATCTACCCAGATGGACAATTTCCTCCATACACTTCCATCCTGTAGGGTATCTAGTGGTATTCATTGGATTGGCCTGAGTTGTTAGTTGGCATCTGGTAAAAGCTGTATGTGCTGGGTGAGACTTATCTAACATAACTCTGTTCATGTAATTTAGTCTTAACTCCTTTCTCCGTAATTCTAAGGGTAGAATTCCTAAAGCCACCTCAATAGCCCCCATTGATGTTGATCTGATTGCACCTGCTATTGTACATAAAGCCTGATGCTGAATTCTGTCTAATTTAATCTTGTTACTGTGTGCAGCAGAGTCATATATTCTTCTTCTTCTTCCGTCCTTAGCCAACGACCGGCAAAGCAGTCAGTGGCCATTACGCCTAGTGGCGTCTTAAGGGCAACAGCGAATAGATTTTCTTTGCCGTTGTTCCCATCACGCCTAATGGCGTCTTTAGGGCAACGACAAATCAATCCGTTTGTTGTTGTTTCCGTAATCAAAGTGACTGGCAAACGGGTGATCAGCCCGTTGGGGAGTCATATATTATACTTCCATAATCTATTTTTCCTCTAAGAAAAGGTTTATAAAAAGTGAGCATTGTCT
Organism: Oreohelix idahoensis; assembly: GCA_024509875.1. Lineage (NCBI taxonomy): Eukaryota > Metazoa > Mollusca > Gastropoda > Stylommatophora > Oreohelicidae > Oreohelix > Oreohelix idahoensis. The sequence goes on from JAMPIV010001605.1 coordinate 15,666, forward strand.
TAGTGCTTGCACCCCATCCATTGCCTTTCAAATATCTTAATAAGTTAGTCAATCCTCTGCAAGACTCCACTAGTTTATTTATGTGTTTATTCCAGTTCAGCTGTTGGTCCAATATCATTCCTAGATATCGTGTGTTTTGCACTGTATTAATGTTTTGCCCTTGGATATTTATGTCTATAATTTTATTTTTTACAACCCTCCCTTTACTGAAGATCATTCCCAATGTTTTATTTGTATTCAGCTGAAAACCCCATTTTGTCATCCATTTAGTTACTTTATTTATTTGCTTCTGTAGATCCTTATATAATTTTGGCAGATGTCTCCCAGTCCTCCATATAGCAACATCATCTGCAAACTGTGACAATTTATTTGTTATATCATTAAATTCCTCACCTAAATCATTTACCATTATTGTAAAAATTGAAGGAAACATTACTGATCCTTGAGGTATTCCATTTTGTTGTTCATACAGTTCTGATCTATCATTGTTTACCTGAACAGTGAAATATCTATCTTGCAGGAAAATCTCTAAATAATTATATATTTTACCGGATACTATCTTCTTCATTTTAAAGAGAGCACCCTCTCTCCAGCATTCATCATAAGCCCTAGCTATATCTAAAAATACTACCACAGTTTATTCAGATCATTTACCCATTGAAATAACACTAAAAGATTATTACAAACCTAACAAACTGGTAGAAAAACCGAAATTTTACTATAATAAAGCTAATTGGGTAGCTTTTCAGGTAGAAATGGAAGAGATAAAAATGAATAATATAGAAAATGAAAATATAGATGTATTTGCAGATAATCTCACAAAAGAAATATTACTAATAGCTGTTAAACATATACCAAATGCATATATGCCAGAACACATAACTCCACACCGCATTAAGGAAACAAAAAAGAATGAACATTGGAACAAAAAACCCAGTACCATGGTGGACAGCTAGATGTACAGAAATTCAAAAACAAAGAAAACAAGTTCTACAAGAATATAGAAAGCATAGATCTGAAGATAATTTAGATATTTATAAGAACATAAGAAATTAATCAAACAGAATAATACTTAAGGCAAAAGAAAATTACTGGAGAAATTTCTGCCAAACACTGAACCCTACAACTAACTCTACAACAGATGTGTGGAATAAGTTGAAAGCCATTAAAGGCAGAACTAAACATGTGATAATACCTAATATAAAAAGACCTGAAAGAGCAGAGACTGACTGGCAGAAAGCAGAGGTGCTGGCCAGGTACTACCATAGAGTTAGTTCTAAGGAAAATCTAGGACAGGCTGAATTCAACAGAAGAGCAACACTTCTTAAAAAACTCAGTAAATACTGAAAATTTATCATATTTAAATGCAGATATTACTATGGAAGAAGTTGAAAATACAATAAAGGACAAAACAAATACATCAGCAGGGCATGACATCTTGAGCTATGAAATCTTGAAACACATACCAAAAAGTACCATAGAAATGATAACATCCCTTTTTAACAAAATTTGGAATACAGGAAAAATTCCCAAAACATGGAAAACAGTAGTAATTATTCCAAGACTAAAACCAGAAAAAGATGCCCATGATGCCAGTTCATACAGACCAATTTCTTTAACTTCCCATCTAGGTAAAATATTAGAAACCATAGTAAATAAAAGATTAAAGTTTTATTTGGAAAAGTCAATCAATATATTATACACTTATCACAGAAAAACACTATGTTAAAATAAACTTAAAAATTAAATAATGGAAGTACAGAACATTAGAATAATACAGAGGAATTGCAGAAGTAAAAAAAAATATTCCAGGATTAATAGGCATGTTTGAACAATCTAAAGTAATATTTACCATTCAATAGACTAATCTTAATCCTAGTCGACATTTTACAATCCCTGAATACAGAGTCTTTCGAAATGATAGGCCATAAACTCAAAAAGGAGAAGGTGTGGCATTTCTAGTTAATAAAACATAATAACTGACTGGGAATCATTTGGAACTGAACATTTTAAAGGAACAAATATAACTGTATTTAATGAGCTAGAAGAAATAAAAATAGTTAACCTGTACTGTTCAAGTGGAAACATGAACGAAAGAGATATCACAGACGTAAATAAAAGAATAAACAACAGAACTATCATAGTAGGAAACTTCAATGCTCATCATACAGTTTGGGTAGGCAATTTAATAGACAAATCAGGAAAACTACTGTTGGACTTCATTGAAAGCAATGAACTAATTATACTGAATGATGGATCAGTAACAAGAATTAGCCCTTGTGTCAATCAGCAAGACACATCTATTGATATAAGCGTTGTAACATCAAATCTTGCTAATGCAAAATGGGAAGTTATTGAGGATACAAATTCAGATCAATTACCCATTGAAATAACACTAACAGATAACCACAAACTGGAAGGAAAAACAAAATTTCACTATAATAAAGTAATTGGGTAGCTTTCCAGATAGAAATGGAAAAGATAAAAATGAGTAAGATAGCAAATGAAAATATAGATAGGGCCTATATTTATAGATAATCTCACAAGAGACATATTACTAATTGCTGTTAAACATATTCATTCATTCATAACCCTCCACTCCCAAAGGAGCATAGGCCTTCAACAAACACATGCCAAGTCCTCCTGTCCCGTGCCATCATCTCAAGTTCTTTCCATGTTCTCCTCATCATTTTCACCTCTGTTTCCAACTCTCTTCTCCATGTACTTCTTGGTCTTCCTCTGCCTCTCTTGCCCTGGGGGTTCCAGAACAAGGACTGCCTTGTAATGCTATCAACAGGTTTCCTCAGTGTGTGTCCTATCCATCGCCATCATCTTCTTCTCATCTCTTGTTCCACTGGCACTTGTCTAGTTCTTGTCATCAGTTCCACGTTGGTAACCTTGTCATACCATTTTAATCCCTCTATTCTACGCAAGCACCCATTTATGAAAGTCTGTAGCTTTTTGGTTGTTGTCTTTGTTGTTCTCCATGTCTCCGAGCCTTACAATAGGACTGACTTCACATTTGAGTTGAAGATTCTTATTTTCGTGTTGGATCCTATTTCTCTTGATCTCGATATATTTCCCAATGCAATGAAAGCTCCTCTTGCCTTTTGTATTCTTATTTTGATATCGCTGTCTGTCCCTCCAACTTTGTCTATATTACTGCCAAGATATGTGTATGATTCTACATCTTGAATTGGTGTTTCTTCAAGTTCAACCCTGTTATCATTACCTGCATTTATTCTCATTATTTTTGTCTTTTCCCTGTGTATTTTCAGACCCAATTGCTGTGACCTCTCATCGAGTGTTTTCAATTTGTCCTGCATCTGATTACGGTTATGGGACAGAAGAGCCAAGTCATCAGCAAAATCCAGATCATCCAACTGCTTAGTCAGAGTCCACTGGATTCCATTTCTGTTGTGTGTTGTCGATGATCTCATAACCCAATCTATTGCCAGCAAGAAAAGAAATGGAGACAAGAGGCATCCCTGTCGCACTCCTGTTCTTAAGCCAAACGGTTCTGTAAGATGTCCTTCGTGAAGAACTCTGCATGTCATGTCTTCATATGTTTTCTTTATTAAATTAATGATCTTCAGGGGAACTCAATAATGCCTCATCAATTTCCAAAGTGATTCTCTGTCTACACTGTCAAATGCCTTTTCGTAGTCCACAAATCCGATGTATAGTGGTGAATTCCATTCCAGACTTTGTTCAACTATTATTCTCAAAGTGGCTATCTGGTCTGTACATGATCTGTTTTGTCGAAAACCTGCTTGTTCATCTCTCAGTTTCTTGTCTATGGACTCTTTTAATCTCTCAAGGATAATCCTGTTTAATACTTTTCCTGGCACTGATAGTAACATTATTCCTCTATAATTTGTGCACTCTTGTAAATTTCCCTTCTTAGGCAACTTAACCAGATATCCTTCCTTCCATTCGGCTGGTATCTCTTCCTTTTCCCAGACTTTACCAAGTAATTTATATAACATCTCTGTAGCCGTGTCGATATCTGCTTTGATGGCCTCTGCTGGAATGCTTTATGGCTTTCTTTATTTCTTCCTTCGTTGGTCTTTCACCGTTAATTTGTAGCTCTTCTTCTGCTGGCTGGATGTCCGGCGGGTTTTGTGGAGCTGGTGTGGCCGGGCAGGGTAGTGGGGGTTGCTGTTTAACTCGAGAGTATTAGATTTTGATTACTAGCTAGCCTGCTAGAGGTGATGATTTCTCTCTACAGACTTACAGGAATTTACCAGGTTCGGGGACTATCCTCTAAGGTGTGGTATTAGAGCAGATGTGTGTTATTTATATAATTTACCAGCAAGAGTAGTTATTGTTCATTTATGATTTCCTTCTTTCCTCTCATGAATGTATGGCAAAGCAAATGAGTGACGACCTGCCTTTAGTATAAAGGTGACTTTTATTCAATTGTAACGTAATTACAAGTCGACATGGCAAAACTTCATAAGACACATATGACAATTATTCTTCTTCATAATGCCACATTTTCAAGTAAGTGCATACCAGTAGTGCAATAGGGGTCATTCTGCTTCTTCAGGATATAAAATTTACCATATCTCCGCCTGATATGTTATTTCTTCATCAAAACAAATCAATCCTGCATGTACATTTGAACAGAAATCTTTCAGCCATTGTTCCCTTTCTAAATCTGCAACAATCTTTCGATTTCGGCAGGGTTAATAATTTTATAGTAATTAGTTCCTACTTACAGTCTTCGAATATCGAGTTTAATTACACACAAAATGCACTTTGAAGAGAACATGCCATCATTCCTGGAATTTCTAATTCTTCACTTGAATAACTTTCATGCAGTAAAACCACTGCGTTATCAGCACAAACTTGCTCCTTACTAGCTAGACGCGTCCTTTTTGTCTCACTAATTAGGTTGCTGGGGAAATTATTCGCGTCCCTTCTACATTTTTCTGAGCTCAGGATTGGATAAAAATCACGTGACTAATTTTTTTTGACATGTAACTCTACAAGCGAAGATTGGCCTAAAATAATGCGTGGCTTTTCGAAGCTAACCTGGTTTAATTAAACATCTGCGCCAAGACTTTTTTAATCTTCTGTTTCTATAAAAATTTATTTTATGTTAATATAGCCTGTATCTGAAAACTTACGGTATACGCGGTTACATACAGATCCCGGGGCCCTGCAAATGTATCCCGTAGGGAGACATTTGAGTACTATCAATAACAAAAAATCCATCCCCAAAAATTTCTAAGTTCAAAAAATTTTTCAGAAAAATTTAAAGTTCAAAAATTTTTCTAAGTCCAAAAATATTTCCAAAAAATTTAATTTAATTCCTATACTGGGGTCCTATGTCTATATGAGGTCGTCTGCTATGTAAAAAAAAACTAGTAGTGGACATCAACTTCAAAAAGTGTAACTTATTCATCACATCATAATATTTTTCACCAAATTTACAAATTGGCAACACTGCCCAACAAAATCTGCAAAACACTCATAAGGTCATCACTAAAAAAAAATGTGACGAGTGGCAACACTGGGGAATGAACAATAAACTATCTTATTTGCAGAACTTGGCTGGATTATCATAATCTATTACATTTCATTCAAAAATATAGTTGATTACATTCTCTTGGATATGGTGGAATGGTAGGGGGTGTTATCTCTTTTCTGTACTGTTATTTGCTCCATATATAATTCTGCAAGACTTAACAAATCTTTTTTTTTTTTTTTCTGGCGTACTTATTTATTCTATTTCCCAAGTACTCTGCAATATCCTTAGTAATGTCCAGGATCTCCAATTCCTATGGTAATGGCAATCCACTTTCATAAAATAGCCAATGTTTTCATGGGTACTCATCATTTGAATGAGCCACTTGCTCATTATTACATGTAGAAAACATCTCTAAACATAATATGTATATTTATCATACGATAATACAACTAGCATCATTTTTATAATTAATCATTTTTCACAATAAAAGCATTAAAACCTCATGGCTTATCCTTATTTATTTATTTGTATGTTTCCTTGTTATAGACATTTTCCAAATGGTAAGTGTATAAACTCGTTCTAAGTCCGTCACTGTAGAAAATGTTCTATATTACATTTTTTTTTTTTTTTTTTCTTCAAAATATGTGATGTTTGTCTCTAATATCCGTACGTCTGGTGGTGATCCTGTCCATTAGTCAGTTATTTCAAATCATTCCTTCTTTTCTGTCAATACAGTATTTTTTTCTGTGAACTCTGTCCTAGGAATATTATTTTATATATATATATATATATATATATTTTTTTTTTTTTTTCAAAGATCTTCTTTGACTTGCCATACATCAATTTTCAAACATCAAATTATTCAGCAACCAACAGACGAATGTGTTACTATCATTTTATGAAATATAAGGGAAAAGAAAAATATAGTTTCCAAATCATCATGAATTTTCTACATTGGGTTCCGTATTACTTTATTTTCTCTTTTAAGACAACTGCTTATACTCTTGACAATATGTATCCATGTTGTCACTCTCGAGGCATCCTTGTATACAATTTATATTTGTCTCCTTTTTTTTCTTTTTTTTCATAACACCAATGTATCATTTATGGTGTACCAATATCATTGTATCTATTCTAGTCCTCCTGTTATCTTGAGAATTCATCCTTAGTAACTCCCTATGTACCTTATCTAGCAATACATTTATGCAAAACACATCAAACAATTATTTATGGAAACATTTAACTGAGATGTAAGAACTTTTGACAATATGAGATGAAAAAATTTTGGGGTCATCACTCAAAAAAAAATGTGACATAGAAAGGAAGAAAAAATATTCAATTGATCGTGAGGAATCTACAATATTCTTATAAGACAAAGTTCCTTGCACTCTGACTACTATTTAACCATATTATTTCTGGTTATCCTTGCATACAGTGTACCATTTCCATTTCCTTTATAAGTCCAATTCATCGCTCATGGTGCTCCAATATTTTAAAATGTGAATCCTTCCTATTCCTCTTATTCTGTACTGGAAATATATCCTTATTAATTGTCCATGTACTATATCTGTGACATGTCTGTCCTTGGGATAACGTTATTTTCTTATCCAATATCCTCGGGGTGAGCAAATCTCAGTATGTCCAATTTCATCAACCATTTATTTATTTTCTCTCCTGTAATTCTGGGTATGTTATGAGTATAGTACATTGTCAATTTATTCCAACTATCTTACAACATTCTGTAATTCGTGATAAGGAATAGTCATTTGTTATACAACAATGTTCATATTACAAAGGCAATGAGCAAAGATCAAAAAAAAGATTTCTCCAAAAATGCGGATGTATCTCTATTTCCTTTACCTCTGGGCATAGCAATTATTCAGTCATTATTTTTTTTTCTCCATTATTTAATCTCCATTTTGTGTCCTTAGCACCTGTGGTTCCATGGGATTATCATAATTCATTTGTGTCTCTTGTCTACTGATAATCCTTCAATAATGACTTCAAATATGGTCCTCGTATGTGCAACAATCATCTGCTCTGATTTTTTTTTCATGGTATTCATCAAATATTCTATTATATCCTTGTCTTATCTCGTAACCACGAAAGACTAAGATTATTCCTCCTCCAATGTTAATGTGGGGGATTTTGTGCATAAACATTACAACAAAATCTCAGCTGTGACAACATAAAGTTTCACCTTAATATAAAATGGCATCTTCATCATGCATAACCAGTTGCTTCTTCATCTCATATGTCATTAGTGGTTATCATGTGGTAATGGGGTGTTCAATGTGGGTTCAGCATATACAAATGCTGTAAAGGGGTATTTCATTTGCTAGGTCAGCATGTGCAAATGCTATTTCTTTAACATGGGCAAAGGCATCATCAACAAATAGGTGCAATTTGTTCAATCTGGGGTTAGCATATACTAATGCTCTCAAGGGATTCTTCATTTGCAGAAATTCAGCATGCGCAAATGTCATTGGGGTATTTGTGATAGGCAGTATCAGGGATGCTAACCTCAGGGCAGTCAATGTTTTACAATATTGGCTTATGATCCTCAAAATGTGTGAGGGTGGCATATAAACATAATACATGTCTGGTGAATGGAAGCGTGGAATATGATCAGTTACAAAAGTGTAGATCCATGTTACAACAGAATAGTGTGACACATGTGTTATAGGTAAGGTTGTGTAAAATGTCTGTAACTAAATAATGGTGTCTGTAAACAAAGAACATTGTATCATCTGTGTCATCTTTATTTCAATAATCCAAATAAAAATGTCTAACTAGAATCCTCCGTGGGCTGGTCTTGATTTCTTTCTTGGCATCATTATTCTAAGGCTGGAAAAAATAACTTTCTCAGTGAGGCTTTGACATCCATCTTTTTTGTTTCATTAGATCTGGAAAAGGGCGTTTTAGTCTGTAAGCAAGTCATTTGAACTGTCCAAAACTGAAAATAGAGTACATGGGGAGAGTTAGTACATTGTTAAACGTAAGTGCACATTCGCGGTGACCGTACATGGGAATGGCATGTACATTGAAGACTTGAGGGGCGTGTCTCAGCAAAGCTTTAGTAGTTCCTTCAGTTTCTCTGACATTTTCTCTGCCATCTCTAACCTTGCAATGTCCCGACTGCTTAGGCGAGGATCATACTGAGTAGCAGTGGTGACTGGTGTGGTAGGCGACGACACTGCATTTGCTGATTGTTGGGACACTGAGGACATTGGCGAATGCGGTGATGGCTTAACATCTTTTGATTTCGGTGATGGTTTCACTGTGGTAGGGGTTTGTATGGCTGGACCATCTGTTGGTTTTGAGGCAGGTATATGTTTCGCCTTGATTTTTCTTCTGACCTGGTTGTGCTGAACGTTAGCACTGGTTACAATGGGCACAGTAATTTGCACACTGTTGTTTTTGACTAGTTGAGATGAGGCTAACACTTCTCTTCTTGGTTTTGGAACATGATTGCGTTTCTTCAGAATCTTTCGTCTGATATAGTTGTGCTGTATACGCGGAATTTTGTTGCTAGGGATTGAGTCATCAGATTCTGTTTTATAGGCGCGTTTGACGCTGGAGCTGACTGGTACAAATAATGTACTATCCGCATCACTGGTTTCAATGGAACTAGCTGTATCAATGTCTGTTTCTTGTTGGTATAATTCTACCATTTTTCTGTCATTATGTTCGTTGGGGTCTGACAAATCTATGCTGTCTTGTTCTGTTTCATCTCCATAAAGATCACTGGTATATGGTTCAACAATCTGCTTGGGTATAGTTTCTTCAGGATCTGAACTGGGGGTGTGATAGGTATCAGCTGACGATTTATCACTGCGGGAGTAAGTTTGAGTGTGAATATAAGTTGCTTTAGGAAGGTCTGTTTGTGTTGCTACACAAACCATCGTTGTTTTTGCACAAATTAACTTGGTTTTATTTGTTGTTGGTACTTGTTTTGTTGGCATGGGTTGAGTATTCCAAGGAGTTAATTGTGCTAGATTTACTTGTTGGTATGTCTTGGCTGTCATTCCTGGTGTTATGGGACCGATGTGTGCTCTCCATCCGTCTGTTGTTAGGAGGCAAACTTGTCCGTTCCTAGATGTCATGTTACGAAACTCCCAAATTTTTCTTGTTTTAACTGCATTTATGAAATTTCGTACAGTCATTCTTTGAGCTCGTTTATTCAATGTGTTCCAGTGTTTGTTAGCTGCCGTCGTGTGCCTTGACGTGCTGTCATTATACCTGATCGATGATAGTATACGAGGTCTGCTTTCTGTTCCTCTGTGGCGATAATATGGAGGTGTTTGTCTCATGGGGGCATGGGATTTTGTGTGCTGGGGATTCGAACGAGGAATAGCGTGGATCGGATACCTCCGTTTCTGCCATGTGCTATGTGGTTTTTCGTATGTCCGGTAATCAATAAATCGTCTATCTCTGTCAAGCTGAGGACGACTCTTACATTGATATATGTTGTTTCTACTGTAAACACTGTAACTTCGCCTATCCGCGTATGTTATTTTACGATGGGTTGAACAACTGTCATCATCTTCATCCGGAGTGTAGGATTTTCTGTGTCCTTCATGTGAAGGGTTTTCGCTTCGTCTGTGTACGTGTTTAGAGGTATAGCAACCTCCCGTTGTAGAGTTGTATAACATTTCTTCCATTTCAATAAAACCTGCATTAGGTTTATGTAGGTCTACAGCATAATAGCTTCCAGTATGCGAGCCATATACATATTTATCTGGGGCAGTGGGATGTGCGTCTACTTTAGGATAACTTCCTGGCAGACAATATTCATTTCTCTTGTTGAAATTGGGCGGGTGGCGCGGAACGTGTTTGTTATGCATTGTCCAGGTATTTTCATGTGTAAAACGATAGCTGTATGGGCTGGCCTGCCTATACTCTTGTTGTCGATACATTTTCTAGTCTTATTTATTCCTTGTTAATCGTGGTTTCCTTATGCACTGGGGTTGATTATAGTTGGATTTTCTCTGCTCTTTGTAGAGGACTGGTCACTAGGCACCAAGTTGAGATGTGTGGCCGGGCAGGGTAGTGGGGGTTGCTGTTTAACTCGAGAGTATTAGATTTTGATTACTAGCTAGCCTGCTAGAGGTGATGATTTCTCTCTACAGACTTACAGGGATTTACCAGGTTCGGGGACTATCCTCTAAGGTGTGGTATTAGAGCAGATGTGTGTTATTTATATAATTTACAAGCAAGAGTAGTTATTGTTCATTTATGATTTCCTTCTTTCCTCTCATGAATGTATGGCAAAGCAAATGAGTGACGACCTGCCTTTAGTATAAAGGTGACTTTTATTTAATTGTAACGTAATTACAAGTCGACATGGCAAAACTTCATAAGACACATATGACAATTATTCTTCTTCATAATGCCACATTTTCAAGTAAGTGCATACCAGTAGTGCAATAGGGGTCATTCTGCTTCTTCAGGATATAAAATTTACCATATCTCCGCCTGATATGTTATTTCTTCATCAAAACAAATCAATCCTGCATGTACATTTGAACAGAAATCTTTCAGCCATTGTTCCCTTTCTAAATCTGCAACAATCTTTCGATTTCGGCAGGGTTAATAATTTTATAGTAATTAGTTCCTACTTACAGTCTTCGAATATCGAGTTTAATTACACACAAAATGCACTTTGAAGAGAACATGCCATCATTCCTGGAATTTCTAATTCTTCACTTGAATAACTTTCATGCAGTAAAACCACTGCGTTATCAGCACAAACTTGCTCCTTACTAGCTAGACGCGTCCTTTTTGTCTCACTAATTAGGTTGCTGGGGAAATTATTCGCGTCCCTTCTACATTTTTCTGAGCTCAGGATTGGATAAAAATCACGTGACTAATTTTTTTTTGACATGTAACTCTACAAGCGAAGATTGGCCTAAAATAATGCGTGGCTTTTCGAAGCTAACCTGGTTTAATTAAACATCTGCGCCAAAACTTTTTTAATCTTCTGTTTCTATAAAAATTTATTTTATGTTAATATAGCCTGTATCTGAAAACTTACGGTATACGCGGTTACACTGGTCTATTGAGAAGGTCCCCAAAATATTCTGTCCACCTCTTCATTTGCTCTTGTATATTGCTGAGCAGTTTCCCATTCTTGTCTTTTATGAGGCAACTTGTTTGCTTGTATTTCCCTGTTAGCTTCTTTGTGCTGCTATACAGTTCTCTCATATTTCCTTTGGCTGCAGCATCTTCTGCCTCTCTTGCCAACTCCTCAATATACTTCCTCTTGTCTCTTTTGATACTTCTTTTTACTTCTTTGTTTGCTTCTGTGTACACTTCTTGAGCCTTGGCTTTGGAGCTTCTAGTTTTGCTTGTGTTTAACTCTGCTTTCTTATTTTTTCTGTCTTTTATCTTATTGATGGTTTCTGTTGTTATCCGTGCTTTTTGTTGTCTTTCCCTTTTCCCCAGTATTTCTTCACATGTCTCCTTCCACACTGTTTTGACCTGCTGCCAATAGTCTTCTGTATTCTCTACATCTTCCAGCTGTTGGAGCACTTGGAATTTGTTGGATACTGTGACCGCAAATTTGTCTCTTGTTTCTTGATTTCTTAGCTGTCCTACATTAAACTGTTGTCTATAATTTTGCATTGTTGCATATCTCTTGAGTTTCATTTTTACTTTGGCTATCAGAAGATGGTGATCTGATGCCACATCTGCTCCTCTATATACCTTTACATCCTGCAATGATGATCTAAACTTCTTGTTTATGCATATATGATCAATCTGATTTTCTGTTCTATGGTCTGTTGATATCCATGTTGCCTTGTGTATTCTCTTATGTGGAAACATGCTTCCTCCTATAGCCAGTTGATATGAAGCACAGAAGTTTGCGAATAGCTCTCCATTTTCATTCATTACTCCTAGCCCATGTTTTCCCATGACTTCTTCAAATCCAGTGTTGACTGTACCTATCTTTGCATTCATGTCACCCATCAAAATTGTGATGTCTCTTCTTTTTACTTTATCCATAATTTCCTGTAGTTTAGTATAAAATGCTTCTTTCACAGACTCTTCTTTGTCATTAGTTGGTGCATAACATTGGATGACATTTACATGAATTTTCTTTTTAGCTGTTTTGAAAGAAGCTGTTATTATTCTGGGTCCAACAGCTTCCCATTCAATTAGTGCTTTCTGTGCTTCTTTAGATAACATAAGAGCTACCCCTTCACTGTGGTGTGAACTTTCGTCTTCATGTCCTGAGGACAGCACCAATTCACCTGTGATGAGTTTCTTCCTGTCTACCCCCTTCCACTTTGTTTCACACATTCCCAGAACCTCGATTTTGTATTCCCTCATTTCTGCTGCTACTTGCGCCACTTTCCCTTGTTCGTTTAATGTCCGAACATTCCAGGTGCCAAATCTGGAAGTTCTCCTAGAAGAAAGAAGGTTAGTCAGCAACACAGACTCCTTTCGGCTTTCTCTGCGTTGCATCATACGCCTCCCCGCGAGAGGACCTTCCCCTGTCTTGGATGGCTGTGTTTTATTTTCTTTATTTGACTTGTCCATATTTGTTGAAGTTTTTTGTGGTTTAAATTTTTTTACAGGATGGTGTAACCGGCCCCATGCCCAACCCTCCTTAGTCGCTTTTTACGACATGCTTGGTAGGGGACAATGTTACTATTCTTTGCTCCCCTTTCGGGCCCCGGTAACACACGGGTGTGTTAAACATATACCAAATGAATATATGTCACAACACATAATTCCACACTTCATTAAGAAAAAAAAAAGAATGAACATTGAAACAAAAACAGTTTTAACAGACAGTTAAATGTACAGAAATTCAAAAACAAAGAAAACAAGCTCTTCATGAATACAGAAAGAATAGATCCGAAGACAATTTAGATATTTAAAAGAAATGAATCAAACAGAATAATACTTAAAGTTAAAAAGAAGATCATTGGAAAAATGTCTGCCAAGCACTGAATTTTGCAACTAACTCTATAACAGATGTCTGGAATAAGTTAAAAGCAGTTAAAGGCAGAACTAAACATGATAATACCTACCATAAAAAGACATGAAAGGGCAGAGACAGACTGGCAGAAAGCAGAAGTGCTGGCCAGATACTGTCAGAGAGTTGACATTGTGCTTAGTTCTATGGAAAAACTAGGGCAGGCTGAAACCAAAAGAAGAGCAATACTTCTTAAAAACTCGGTAAAGAAGTACATGAGAATACTGAAAATTTCTCATATTTAAATGCAGATATTACAATGGAGGAAGTTGAAAATGCAGTAAAGGAAAAAACAAATCCATTATCAGGGCATGACATCTTGAGTTACGAAATCTTGAAACACATACCAAAAAGTAAATCAATAAAGGTAATTAACAGGTACTCGTTGGGCATAAAGAATGACACCAGACAACATAAAAGAACCTAGGACCAATTAAACGGCGCCATCGCCTTGCTGTGTTAGTACATCGTGAAAGGACGCTCAGCCAATTTTGCACCCCTAAAAGAAGTGCATTATTGGCTGAGGTCATTCTCATGATACCCACACAACTATGGTATATAGGACCTGTGGACGATCCAGATAGTGTAAAGACGCAATTATGTTAGTGAATTTAGAATTTTTACGCTGGCTTAGCCATGTCCGCCGCATGGAAGATGGTCGCAGCTCGAAAGATATCTTCCACGGACAACTGGCAGATGGCAAAAGAACAGTTGGGCGACCACTGCTGGAATTCAAATATGTGTGCAAGAGAGACATCAGGGCATTGGTCATCAATCCAGCAACCTGGGAGGATGAAGCTGCCGACTGCACAAAGTGGCGATGCTATCTACGGCGCCACCTCAGATCGGGTAAAAAGAAGGTAACACAACAAGCAGAAGAGAGGAGAAAGCGTCGAATGGAACACCAGGAAAATAAACAGCCGAAGGCTGTCACCTCAGCGGCGCATTTGTTATGACTGAAGGGGCTATTATTATTATTATTTTTAGATATAGCCGGGGTTATGATGAATGCTGGAGAGAAGGTGCTCTCTTTAAAATGAAGAAGATATGAGTAACAGTGTCGCATAGAGATTTATGATCAATACATTTTCTATATTCTTTTCTTTTCTACCCTTGTCCTCTACTTTATTATCGCTCTTTTATCCTTTTCCTGGTTTTTGCATTCGTTCGTTTGCGACAAAATATATTTTCCCATTCTAACTTTCGCCTGTTTCTTTTCTCATTTAGAAACGCATTTTATTGCATAATGTGTCAGTCCCTGCACGAGAAGAAATAATGTGACAATTCATTCTGTCAGACATAGAGAGCAGACATTTGTCTACATTTTCAAGCTGACACGAGAGTTTTCTTCTGCTAAGTTCTCGGCGTGAGGTGCGTTTTTGAAAATAGCGCGCATCCTTCGTCTGTTTCAGATATCTTACCCGGAGTTTAAACTTGATTTCATTCATACTCCTAGTTGCAGTAGACGTGATCGCTTCGTTCTAGATACTTATATTTATAAGTGAAACTTTTAGTTTCGTTGTGATACCCGTAGTTCTGTTTGGAGGTAAATATTATTCATATATATAGTAGTGTTGAGTGATTCAGTGATAATCGCTTATTTCATTTCACTAGCTAGATTTCTGTGCAGAAGAAATTAAATTTGTAAGTCTGTTATATTCTCTAGATGACGTGTTTCAGTGGAAAGCAAAATAAATTATAATTTCTAGCTTAAACTCATGCAGCTATTAATAAAATTTATTAAATTGCTAGTAATCAGTCGAGAATATTTTAAACTAACTTATAACTGCACTGATTCATCATTGAGTATTGACGAAATACGTATGTATTTCTAATTCATGATGATTGACTTTTGTTGCGTAGCAAAATGTGTTGTTGTGTATAAATGTTCTGTGGATGATGTCACATTTGCCACACAACGTTGAGGGTGTTGTCTTTCATCTGCTTCTCTCAAAGGTATTATAATCCTTGCTTTTGCAGAGTAGTGTGCCACCCTCAGACACCAGGGATGATGAGGCAAGATCTTATGGTGTCGTGGTCTGGTGTATGTGTGACGTGTTTATGAAGTCGAGTATCAGATAAGGACGTCACATCAATTCATAAACGTATAAAGTCAATAAATGGTTGAACTGCATGTGATGTTGTTGGTAATATATATTGTACGCCACAATGACAAAGCATGGACATCGTTATGCAGAAAAACATCACAGGTATATTCACAACAGTCATTGTATCATCGAAGTGGTCGATTCAACAGGCACAGCAGACAGCATAATATCAATGTACATTGTATGCCTTTTAGGATATCGTGACAAGCTGTACATGTAGTCAGGTAGTGAACTTCCCCTTTCCATAAGAGCTAGTAGATATCAACTAGGAGATTAAATATGGTCTCCTCGATTTGACCTCAACAAGACAGGCATGTCTTTTGAGCGCCACATTATCGTCCTCTATGTTCCTTATACAGCAAAGGTATCAAACCTAGATCCATCAACAAAGTTCAGGAAGCAAATAGTCCGTAGGACAGGCATCAATCGATGCGTGACAATCTAAGTGGATCATGAGCTGAGCAAACTAGTCATATCGTAGACTTTAGAATAAGGCAGGCTAAGCAAAAGTCAACATCACAAGATGGCGATAAAGTTACTCAGCAAAAAAGGGATTTAATTACCTGTTCATAAGGAATTAAATGAATAATCACATATGCCTCCAGGCATTAGGAATAACACAGAGATATATCATCTCAAGATAGGAACAACAATCATGAGGACTCCTTCCTGAATAAACTAAGCGAAGACTAGCACATAGCTACGTCTCGCCTTCACAGCTTCTCAGCACAGACTGACCTGGGCGGAAATGGTTTTAAACAACGCCACAAAAAGGGACATGCGCAGAACACGCGAATCGAATACAACTCAGGCCAATTTACGAAACGAAGAATGTTCTACGATGTTCGACTTAAGACCTATTACCTTAAAAGGAAATGAATCTTGAAACATTGCGATTGCCAACTGTTTTCAAAGAACTGACGATCTGAGCGCTCCATATATGGTCGTGACTCAAAATCGTTCACACAACTATCGGCAACCCTAGCTATCAAGATAAGACAACTTCTTGACGATAGCTATCAAGATTAGACGACTGTAAAAATAAAAGTGACTACAATTTCATGAGTTCCTTCCCATGCATTAAAAAATGAATATAGTCAGAATGCATTGTCAGAATAAGTTGCGACAAGATTTTAGCAGCAACATTACCGCCACCTCCCGATAAAAAAAAAATGTGGAACTTTTTTTTTTTTTTTAAATATCCAAGAGTAAAACCAAAAACGGTTTAACAACGCACGAATTATGCGGGGATAAGTAATTGCACTGCCTAATATGAGGCTAAATTGACACATAAAGTGTCTGGTGAGAATATTTCTCAACAGATAAAAAATCTGATTTAAAAAATATATCGGGGAGGTGCCACCAACACACATTACGCTTGCATGAAAATACAATATAAATATGCAAGTTCATATCATTATAATCAAATAGCAGTGTCATAATCTAATACCGCTTAGAATGGATGTACACATCTGATATTGAATGTTAAATATTACATTATCTAAATGTTTAATATTACCATTACACAATGAAATTAAATATAAATGACGATCCAGGACACATCTCCTGTCGTTCCAAAGAAACTGTACAATGTGGAACTCTCCATGTTTGACAATAGAAAGGTAGCTTCTCAGATCAACAATAACGTGCTGAGAAAAAACAAACAATATAATTCTATTTAATAGCCATTATGTTTCATACCATACAATACATTATTATTAATAATTGTGACCGAGTGAACTTTCGGCCCTTATATTAACCACTCAGTCTTCTTCTTATATTAAAGATGGGAACAGAAGAAGATGATAACAAAGCACAATAGTATGTGTTCACCTAAAGTGAGGACAGATGTGCTAATGTATTGTAGTAATATAGGTGTGTTATGGCTCTGTCGTATATATAGAAATAGAACAGAAGTATTAGTTGGAATCATGTGGGCATCTAGACAGAATGTCAGCCATCACATTATCCGACCCACGGATAGCTCGTACCGTGAAGTGAAAAGGTTGAAGAGCAATAGCATATCGAGTGGATCTCGAACTCTTCAAGTTCTTAGTCTGAATAGCTGTAAGAGCTTTCTGATCAGTTTCTAGAATGAAATGTGCGCCCAGGAGGAATCTTTGTAGTTTGAGAATAGACCAAAACATAGCTAACAATTCACGGTCTAAAACCGAGTAGTTCCTCTCTGCCGCATTTAGTTTTCTAGAAATGTACATGACAGGATGCAGAGTTTCAGCATATTCCTGTATAAGTGCTGCTCCGATCCCAGTGGATGAAGCATCACTTCGAAGAACAAAAGTTCTATCAAGAGTAGGTAATCTTAGGATGGGAGGAGAAGAAAATATACTTTTAATCTGGTCTAAGGAAAATTGACATTCCTGAGACCAACGAATCAGATTAGGCGACCCTTTCTTCAACAACGTTGACAGAGGTGCCATTATCGAAGATAGATTCGGAATAAATCTCCCATAGAATTGAATTAAACCCAAGAGACTCCGGACTTGTTTCTTCGTCTTAGGTACAGAGATGTTCAATATTTTCGAAGTATTGTGGTCTTCTGTCTTCAAGAGACCATGACCAACACGATGACCCAAGAAAGAAATTTCACCAAAACCAATATAAGCTTTAGAAGGTTTTGCTGTCAGATTATACTCACGTAGAGTAGACAGTAGGTCATATAATCCCAGATAGTGATCTTCCCAAGAATCACTGAAGAGACAGATATCATCTAAGTAAGCGATGACATCTGAACGATGAGAAAGTATTCGACGCATCATGCGAACGAAAGTAGCAGGGGCGTTCATAAGACCGAAAGGCATTACATTCCATTGAAATAAACCCCTAGGTGTAGAGAAAGCAGTCAGAGGTTTGGCATGATCTGCTAAAGGCACTTGCCAATAACCTTTTGACAGGTCAAGTTTAGTGAAGAATCTAGAATTAGAAAGTCTACTAAGTAGATCCTCTAGTAAAGGCATAGGTTCAGCATCGAACTTTGTGACTTGATTTAATTTGCGATAATCAACGCAAATTCGTATGTTCTTATCTTTCTTCCGAACAATAACCATGGAAGAAGAATATGGAGAAGTCGATGGTTCAATTATGTTATATTGGATCATTTCATCCAATTCCTTTTCCACTTGTGACTGAAAGTGTATAGGGATAGGATACGGCCTAACCCTAATAGGATTACTGTCGGTAAGAATTATGTCATGTTCTATGACATTCGTGTGACCAGGGATGTCGGTTAGAACATCCTTAAATGTCTGTAACATCGACGAGACTTGACGATGTTCATCAACAGAAAGATTAGGAGAAATGGACACATCTTTCCAAGATTCCATAGAATGTAGTGGAACCACTGGAAGAGGGAGATCGACATCAGAAAAAACAGATTCCTCATCCTGTATGACAGACAGGGATGAGTAATGACCATGAGGTACCGAAGAATCGTCCGTTGCCTGAAAAATAGACAGCAAATAGTCTGGACGCTCATGAAATTCCGTCAGCATGTTGATATGGAAAGTCTTATGCTTTCCATCTATATCGACCACATAGTCAACATCGGAAATTCGTGAGACTATTGCATATGGACCTTTCCATGCAATCAGAAGTCTATTTTCCCTACTGGGGAGTAGGACGAATGCTTTGTCACCTGGACAAAGTTGTCGTAGACATCTGTTCTTGTTAGCAAACTGCCTTGCTTTTTCTTTAGCAATTTCTGACGAAGCAGTCGCTAGTTTGCATGCCTCAATGATCTTTTGCCTCAGAGCAATGACATACTCATATGAAGATTGAGTGTCATCACTAATATCATCGGCAGTGATGAGATCGTGTAATAAAGACATAGGGCCGCGCGGACGCGCGCCAAAGACAAGTTCAAAGGAGAAAATCCTGTGTGCTCATTTGGGACCTCTCTATAGGCAAAGAGAGCCGCAGGTAAAACCCTGTCCCAATCTTGAGGATGGTCTTCAGTTATCTTACCAAGTAAAGTCTTGAGCGTTCTATTCAGACGCTCAACTAACCCATTAGACATAGGATGATAGATGCTACTGAGAGATCTTTTAATGTGTAAGGTAGACATTACTTGAGACATAGTATCAGATATGAGTTGAGTGCCATGGTCTGACAGTATTTCTCTGGGGAACCCCAAGCGAGAAAATATCAGCCAAAGAGCATCTGCGATATCCGTAGTAGATATGCTCTTTAGAGGGATAGCCTCTGGCCAACGTGTGCACATATCGACACATGTAAGAATAAACTGATGTCCTCTGGCCGACTTTATCTTAAAAGGGCCAATAATATCTATGGCCATTTTCTGGAATGGCCGAATAGGGATGTCAGCAGCCTGGATAGGCGCAGCATGTCGTGGTCCTCTAGATTTGACCTCCTGACATACCTGACATGATCGGCAGTATATACGGATGTCCTTGTTAACAAAGGGCCAAAAGAAAGCCGCAAGGACTCTCGACTTTGTACGGGAAAATCCCATGTGTCCAGCACATTGCGAGTCATGAGCATGTTGCAATATTTGCACTCTCATACTCTTGGGAACAAGAATTTGCGAATGTGCTGACGTAGCCGAGTCTTGTACCATACGTACCAGTACGCCGTTTTTCATTTCTATCCAAGATTTTCTTTGTGTATCCTTATTTGGATCACCTTTCTTCGCAAGAATGAAGAATTTCTTTAGCGTAGGATCTTCTTCTTGTAATTTTATGAACGAGTCACGAGAAATAACCAAGGTACTATTTTGGCTATGAACTTCATTATCATTATTCAACGAAGTTTGCGGTGTTTGTAGAGCTTGTGCTCTTGTAACCACTGCATTGGTAGCTTGCATATTATCATCTTCCCAAGCAGCAATCTGCTGTGGGGTACATTCCCTAACTCCGTGGATACGACCAATAATAAGGTCCGCAATAGGATTAGGTAAGAGACAGGCATGCACATCTCCCGTAAAGAAAGGAGTGGCAATGTGAATTATAGCAGTAGGATATTTCTCTAGAGTGCCGCCAAATGTGACACATTTGATAACCCTTCCTGTCGCACAGGATGGATCTACAAGCGATTGTCTAACACCAATAGTGGTGCATCCGGAATCGAAAAGTAGTGAGACCGGAGTATTATTAACAAGACCCTTATGTAGGATTAGAGAACCTCTCCCGTCATGTGCAACCGAAGCAGGAAGAGCGGGGAGAGGGTGACCACAACTCAAAGTCGATATTGTAGTTGGTTCGAACAAAGTACTGCATTGGGGGCACTTGTTTGCTCTCCCAAAGTCAAAAGAAGAACAAGTGACAGCGTCAGAGTTTTTATTATCAGAAACCTGATTACAGGCTCCCTGAGATTCTTGTTGAACCGAGTTAGCCTGCTGATATCTCTTTTTTTTTTGTATTGAGATCTACCGCGACTACTATTACCTCTGAAGTTATCACTGTTGTTATTGTCTCTGTAGTTATTATTGTCTCTATTATAATTATTATTATCATGTCCACATTGATGTGAACATCTATTTGTTTGGTTTTGAGGTTTACGTGAGGAAAAGCCTCTGTTACCATATCCTCTTCTGAAATGCCTAAAATTATTAGGTTGGAAGTAACGAGGACTGTCAGCTCGTCTCCAATTCTTCGACGAAGAATCACCCTGAAATTGATTTCCATAATTTTGACCGTAACTACGGTTACTTTTCTTATCAAAATTTTGTTGGAATCTATTACTAGAGTTTTGACCATAAGGTGCTGCCGAAGCAACTGGCAGACCTTCTTTTACTTTAGAGTTACTAATGGTTGCGTGAGGATGAGCAGTTATGTATTGGCTACAGAAATCTTCCATTTCTTTTATTGTTTTAGGTTTACGTTCATGAAGGAAAGCAAGGAAAGACTCATTAACCGAAGACATGACTTTGTCTCTAAGTATTAAGTCCATAAGTCCTTCATAAGTTTTTTCTGTCTTAGACAGCTCCACCCAACGTAAAAAAGTAAGACGTGTCTTTGAAATGAATTCAGAGAATTGCACACCAGTTTCTGGTAACATATTTTTAAATTGAAGACGATAGCCGTCTTCGTCAAGTTGGTATTTTTTTAACAATATAGCCCTGACAACCTCATAGTTGTTCTTGTCAGGCTCATCTACCATGCTTAACATACTCAAAGCATCACCTCTAAGTATTTTGGACAAATGATAAACCTGCAATGATTTATCTATGTTATGTACTTTACATGAAGTTTCAAATCTGTCCAAATAGAATGTTATATCGTCGATGGAAGCATTGAATGGTGGTAGGTTAAGTTTGAAAGTGCTTGCATTAGTCTTATCTGAGACCTTATTTGCATCATTAGCATTTCCTATGTTAATAACCCTTAATTTCTCAACTTCCAAAGCTAAGAGTTTTTCTTCATGCTCCATTTTTGCTTTTCTCTCTTCAGACTCTCTTTGTAACTTCCTTTCTTCAACTTCAGCTTGCTTTTCTAACCTTTTATTTTCAGCCTCTATTTCAAGTCTTTTATTTTCAGCCTCAAGTCTTTTCTCTTCAGCTTTTGCTTCTGCTTCTCTTTTTTGTTTTTCCATTTCCATTTGGAATCTTTTTTCATCCACCTGCATTTGCAGTTTCTTTTGTTCAGCTTCCATTGCTTTATCATATTGAGTAGTTGCAAATCCTTCTAACTTATCACCAGTCTTCCCAAGCAATTTACCCTGCTCAATAAAGTGCTCAAATGTAGCCATGATGAGTAATAATATGAGTCCACAACCTGAAATAATTAATTATCTTATTTCAAATTTAATTATAACAAGTCTTAAATGAAGCACTTGTTTACTCACAACACTATATTATTATCCCAATCTCTGTGGGAAACAAGTCTTATATCAAAGAACTTGTGTATAGACCTTTTTGAAATATCATCAATCAACTCTTGATCATAGGTGCACTTCCCATTCAATAGTGCACAATAATATTCATCATTTATTAATCATCAGTGTAGTAGTAATGCATAAGCATAACCCACTATTAAATGTGAATTAACTACTATAAGTGTAACCAATGACTATGTAAACACAATCACAATGTAAACAATAACAATGTAAACATTACACTGAAAACAATACAATGTAAACAATACAATGTAAACAATACAAAGATTTAGCAACAATACGAAAACATTCGTAGAAATCAACAAAAAATAAAGCGAAAATTAAAGAAATATCACAAAAAATGTGATGATATCTACGAGGATATTAGACAATACACATGCCACCACAGTGTATAAACAAAAATGTATGAAACTAAACTATAGTAAAGAGGAGGCTAGCAAATACGAACAAATCAAAACAAAACTAAAGAATGCAGAAAAATAACGAAAACAATACTAACACATGTCATCACAACTAACAAAAAATAGCAACAGCAGTCGCTTTGCAAATTCCAGTATCGGAAATTTGCACACCCTATAGAAAACGCTCACGATAGACGACCTCTATCACGTGGTATGATCTAAGGGAGACTCCGCCCAACCGAAAACCCGCAGAATCATAAACATATAAATATAAATATACAAATAACATATAAACATATAACATGTAAACAAAAGAATGAGATGAAACACAGAAGACTCAGTAGAAGTATAAGGGCACAGTTCACAAACAAACAGGCCACTTAACTTATGGAACTCCAATCGTCAGTACAGCAAACAGGATGTAATCAGCATTCTGAGATCAAAGATCCAACGTTGATTGCCATCTGTACTTGCATCAAAACAGCTACGACGATGGTTGAGACTTGAGTTTTCAAACGGTACATGCAGTGTACAAGAAGTGTAGAACTCGTCAGCGATGGAACTTGGCCTTCTCCAAAGCAGAACAGCAACAAATCGATTCTCCCGTATGTAACAAAACTGGGAAATGTCACTTTCTTGACTTGGAACAGCAATTGTTGAAAATTCCAAAAAAGTTCCTGGGCAACGCCGAGTAATTTCGTAACTCTGCACTTCTGTTGTTGTCTTGTAGATGTTGTCTGTAGACTGTTGTAGAGTGCTGAATGAAGCGGGTAAGGGACCCCGAGTATGCTGGTACCAGATCAAACCAGCTTATGGCCACCAAATGTTGCGTAGCAAAATGTGTTGTTGTGTATAAATGTTCTGTGGATGATGTCACATTTGCCACACAACGTTGAGGGTGTTGTCTTTCATCTGCTTCTCTCAAAGGTATTATAATCCTTGCTTTTGCAGAGTAGTGTGCCACCCTCAGACACCAGGGATGATGAGGCAAGATCTTATGGTGTCGTGGTCTGGTGTATGTGTGACGTGTTTATGAAGTCGAGTATCAGATAAGGACGTCACATCAATTCATAAACGTATAAAGTCAATAAATGGTTGAACTGCATGTGATGTTGTTGGTAATATATATTGTACGCCACAATGACAAAGCATGGACATCGTTATGCAGAAAAACATCACAGGTATATTCACAACAGTCATTGTATCATCGAAGTGGTCGATTCAACAGGCACAGCAGACAGCATAATATCAATGTACATTGTATGCCTTTTAGGATATCGTGACAAGCTGTACATGTAGTCAGGTAGTGAACTTCCCCTTTCCATAAGAGCTAGTAGATATCAACTAGGAGATTAAATATGGTCTCCTCGATTTGACCTCAACAAGACAGGCATGTCTTTTGAGCGCCACATTATCGTCCTCTATGTTCCTTATACAGCAAAGGTATCAAACCTAGATCCATCAACAAAGTTCAGGAAGCAAATAGTCCGTAGGACAGGCATCAATCGATGCGTGACAATCTAAGTGGATCATGAGCTGAGCAAACTAGTCATATCGTAGACTTTAGAATAAGGCAGGCTAAGCAAAAGTCAACATCACAAGATGGCGATAAAGTTACTCAGCAAAAAAGGGATTTAATTACCTGTTCATAAGGAATTAAATGAATAATCACATATGCCTCCAGGCATTAGGAATAACACAGAGATATATCATCTCAAGATAGGAACAACAATCATGAGGACTCCTTCCTGAATAAACTAAGCGAAGACTAGCACATAGCTACGTCTCGCCTTCACAGCTTCTCAGCACAGACTGACCTGGGCGGAAATGGTTTTAAACAACGCCACAAAAAGGGACATGCGCAGAACACGCGAATCGAATACAACTCAGGCCAATTTACGAAACGAAGAATGTTCTACGATGTTCGACTTAAGACCTATTACCTTAAAAGGAAATGAATCTTGAAACATTGCGATTGCCAACTGTTTTCAAAGAACTGACGATCTGAGCGCTCCATATATGGTCGTGACTCAAAATCGTTCACACAACTATCGGCAACCCTAGCTATCAAGATAAGACAACTTCTTGACGATAGCTATCAAGATTAGACGACTGTAAAAATAAAAGTGACTACAATTTCATGAGTTCCTTCCCATGCACTAAAAAATGAATATAGTCAGAATGCATTGTCAGAATAAGTTGCGACAAGATTTTAGCAGCAACAACTTTATTAAAAAAAACTTATTTCACGGGAGATTTAAACGATAAGACAAGCTCTACGCTTGCAGTTTATAATGTAAGTTATAACCGAGGAATAGTATGTATAAGTATTTTATATGTTGTTTTCTCTTTATTCAGTGAAACAGGGGTGACCCAACTTTGCCAGCGTTTTAGTACATGAGAAATATCTGTGAAGAACTAAAACATTTTTTCCTTAAAGACTTGGGTGTATAAAGTAAAACCCGTCTGGCATTGCGTTGGCATCCAGAACGACAGAGTACCCATTACAAGAACTTTAAGATTTAATGAAGTAACGGGCCTATCGAGCCAGACTTACTTCTTCCTGAGAAAAACCTCAAGTACATTTCAGCCCGGGTGGCAAGTAAAATATTACAATCAATAACCTTACCGACATTGTAGACACATTGTGGTGTGACCAAGAATTTTACCTTTGATCGAAGTTACAAACCTGACATTTTTCCTAAGTAGTGGAAACCTCGTGATTCTGACACTGTGAGCCCGCTTAAAACTAATTCTTACCTCGTGATTCAAGTGACACAAACCTTAGTCTGAAAAAATATTCGCATGAAGAGGATGCTCCCCGGACACATTGGATGAACCCAAAATCTGCAGAGCTGGGATCCGCTTCATTAAAAGAAAGACATATTAAAGTGTGTGGGTGTCCTACAGTTTGCGCCAGACGGCGAACAACAGCACGATTGTAGGTAAGAATGTATGTCTGGGCCCTGATAAATGAACAGAGAGAAAGCAGGAACGAGTGACTCTTTTTGTGGTATACCAAATTTCACCCACTTTGTATTTCTTTATGCAAGTTTTTTGTTGCTAACAATATTTTCCTTAGGATAGATTAGAGTATCAAAGTCTGTTCATACCTTTAAAAGGGAAATCATTAGACTACAGCAGATGTATCCGTGACTCTTTGGGGCGATCACTTTTCTTCTAACAGGACTGTGGGCTATACATCGAGGGAAAGGATCATTCTTGTAGCAAATTCATGGACTTTGTGAATACTTGTATATGCTTGGTGTAATTTTTATGTGTTGTGATGGAATTTTCTTCTGATAATTAAAAATTCAATTAAACTTAATCAGTGTGTTGGTCAGCTCGTTCCAAATTATCTATATTTTTTCATTTGTCATAGTTTCACTTCGGTGTGTCTATTGTAGTCACTTATGGGTGTGTGTATGTGAGGTATATATAAATTAATATATTATACTAGACGGTCTGACAAATCTTAATCTCTTATAGATGATAGGCTGACTGAGAGAAATCATCTCGAGGGTCAGAGACCCACGCTAATATATTTCCTCCATCTCACTCTTACTTACTTACTTAGTCGTTCCCCTTCTACCGTGAGGTGTAGAGGTTTGGAAGAGAGAGCGCCAGACTATTCTATCGGCTGTCTTCCTCCTGGCCTGGTTCCATTCTAGTCCTCGTTCCTTCAAAGATTGTCTAATGTTGTCCTCCCAGCGGACTCTGGGTCGTCCTCGGGGTCTGGATCCTTGGCTCTTTCCATCTCACTCGTGAAATCTATTTCTACCTATATCTCACTGAGCTATCACTTGTTTCTATTGCTATTCAGAAGGGACCAAACCAAGTCTTAATTCACCTATCACAAATCTACGACAAACAGGTAACATATATAATTATTTAGAGAACTTCCTGCAAGATAGATATTTCACTGTTCAGGTAAACAATGATCAGAACCGTATGAACAACAAAATGGAATACCCCAAGGATCAGTCCTCCTTCAATTTTTACAATGATGGGTAATGATTTAGGTGAAGAATATAATGATATGAAAAATAAATTGTCACAGTTTGCAGATGATGTTGCTATATAGAGAACTGGGAAAAACATGCCAAAATTATATAAGGATCTACAAAAGTAAATAAATAAAGTAAAAAAAATGGATGACAAAATGGGGTTTTCAGCTGAATACAAATAAAACAATGGGAATGATCTAAAGTAAAGGTGGGGTTGTAAAAAATAAAATCATAGACATAAATACCCAATGGCAAAACGTTAACACAGTACAAACCACTCGATATCTAGGAATTACACTGGACCAACAGCGTAACTAAAATAAACATAGATAAACTAGTGGAGTCTTGCAGTGGATTGACTAACTTGTTAGGATGTTTGAAAAGTAATGGATGGAGTGCAAGCACCAAGACAATGCTCACGTTTTACAAATCTTTGATTAGAGGATAAATAGATTATGGAAGTATAGTACATGCCTCTGCTGCATACAGTAAAATGATTAAATTAGACAGAATTCAGCATCAGGCTTTATGTACAATAGCAGGTGCAATCAGCATCAATGGGAGCTTTAGAGGTGGCTGTAGGAATTCTACCCTTAGAATTACGGAGAAAGGAGTTAAGACTAAATTACATGAACAAAGTTTTGTTAGATAAATCTCACCCAGCACATACAGCTTTTACCAAATGTCAACTAGCAACTCGGGTCAATCCAATTAATACCAATAGATACTCTACAGCAGTGGTGGCCAAGCTAAGGTTGGCCGAGGGACAGATTATGGTAAAGGGTAACACCAGAGGGCCAGACCTATAAAATCCTTAAAAAATAACGTTCTGAGATTTAGTTTTACATATATAATGAACCACGCACAGAAAGCAACGGCAAACTACTGTACTGCACATCTGCCAAGACATGTATACCAGGCTTTGGACTGAAATTACTGTTTAAAAAATATAATGAATCTGTTGTTTTAATTTGTTTTGTAATATGACATGTAATTATTTATTTCAAACATACATTTGTGTGTTATTTCATTGTGAAGAGTGTGGCTTATCAAAACTTTTCACCAGTGATTTGAAGTCTACTTCCATTTGTGACGTAGCAATTCTGAGAACATGGGATAATACAGAGTCAGTTAATCTGTTTCTGGTCTTGGATTTGATAAGCTTCATGGCAGAAAATGTTGTCTCACAAAGATATGTGCTACCAAATATAGAGCACACTTTTAGGGCCCATTTTCTCAGAAGTGGGTAACGTTCCTTTGGTAGTAATTTCCACAAATCAGATCCAGTTGCTTCTGTTGTGTTGATGAATGGGTCACATTGGAGTTCACATAACTATAATTGTAGTTCTGCTGGCTGAGACTCCACTGTGCACTTGAATGGGTTGTTAAAAAGTTCCATTTATGGACGAAACATCTCAAAATCTTGAAATCGACGATCAAACTCAGAAATCAGCTGTTCAATGTCATCTGTGTACCTCCTGAAGTTAACACTCTCTTTCTCAGACCACTGTTTACAACAAGGAAAATGAAACAGGTCATTCTTTTGCAAAGACAGACTAAATAGGCTCAGTTTCTTTTTGAAGCCATCAACATAGCCCATCATTTGAAAAATTGTTTGCCTTTTTCCTTGTAACTGCAAATTCAGTACATTCAAATGTTGTGTTATATCTGTGAGAAATGCCAAGTGCTGAAAGAAATGAATATCTTTGAGTTTATTTTGAAGATCAATTGAACATGGTAAGTTGTCTCGCAGGAAGACAAATATTTCATCCTTCAGTTCACAAAATCTTATTAAACATTTCCCTCGACTAAGCCATCTCACGTCAGCATGAAGCAGGAGATCACCGTAAACAGAATCCACTTCTTCTAAAAATGCAAGGAACTTCCTGTGAGTTAGAGAGCTGTGTCCTCCTCTGATCAAATTCGTTATTTTCGCTACAGTAGCCATAGTGTCATTTAGGTTTATAGATTTTGCACAAAGGGCCTCTTGGTGAACTATGCAATGTAATGTAGGCACGTCAATTTTATTTTGCTTTAAAAGTCCAACAAAACCACTATTTTTCCCAACCATAGCCTTGCAACCATCGGTATACACAGCAGACAATTTTTCAAACCCACCATAATCTTCCATGGCATTTTGAACTGCAGAAAATATGTCATCTCCTTTACTTGTACCATGCAAAGAGCAAACTTTCAGTAATTCTTCAGAAACAGTAAAGTCTTCCTGGATCACTTTAACAAAAATAAGAAGCTGGCTAGTGTCTGTGATGTCTGTACTTTCATCAATCAGTGAAAAGTATGAACAATTTTCAATTAAAGATTTCATGTTCTGGGACAAATACAAACTAATATCTTCTGTTCTCCTAGCTACGGTTTGTTTTGAAAGAGGTATACTTTGAAATTCTTTTACTACTTTTTCTTCATTGAACGCTTCTGTCATTTGAACTGCACACTTTTTCACAAACTCTTCATCAGTAAATGGCTTTTTTTGCTTTTGCAAGCTCATAACTAATCACATAGGACGCCATGAGCGATGATTCCTGAATCTTATTTACATGACTAAATATAATCTTTTGCTGATTCAGTGTTTTCTTGAGTTGTTCAATCACAATCTTTCTCGACTCGCTGCTATGCTCGTCGTTGTTTTTCTGATGATTTGTGATGTAGTGACGTTTCAAATTATATTCCTTCACTACGGCTAACACTTGGGCGCAAACTAAGCACTGAGGTTTATTATCCTTATTGAGAATGAACAAATAATCGAACTCCCATTCTGGTTTAAATGCGCGATGATCACTGTCCACTTTTCTATACTTAGAAAACATTTTTTACAAATGCAAACTCTTATACATGAAAACGTGCACAACAGCTACAAGCCCAGAAGTGTCACTGGCTGATTTATACTTAACACACTTCACAAGACCAACTGTGCACCTCAACTCCTTCCTATAGAAATGTACCTACCTTCCACCCCCACTCCCAGGATCACTTTCCCATACCGATGCTAAAGACAAAGCAACATCATTGGATCTCAGAGGCTTCCGACCGCAGAAAAGATCTGTCATTGCTTTCAGTTTCTCATTATCAAAGTAGGTAACGACACTGTCTTCGCCTGTCCACGTGCACGATCAGAGATTTGAAGTTATCATTTCCGTTTTGTCGGCACTATCTTGTAGAGCTCAATAGGTATTATAGAGCGAGAGAGAGAGAGAGAGAGAGAGAGAGAGAGAGAGAGAGTGAGAGAGAGTTGGTGGTGTTGTGGGAGATGGAGAGATGTTAATCGTACATTATGGGTCTTTTTGGTTTTGTTTCTGGTGCCTGTGCGTGCTATTTTGTAATATTTTTTTAGCACAGTGGTCGGAGTATACAGTAATTTTCAATCAACAATAAGAGGCCGGCCAAAACAGGTTGGCGGGCCGGTCAAAACTGGTTGGCGGGCCGGATCTGGCCCGCGGGCCGTAGTTTGGCCACCTCTGCTCTACAGGATGGAAGTGTATGGATGAAATTGTCCACCTGGGTACTTTAATTACATTAATTAATAAAAGTTGTGAATACGGAAATCAAGAATCCAGACACGGACTGCCATCTTGCAATAATACGTATGAAAGCAAATCATATAGAAAATATTAAAAACATAGCCAAAAATATATACAACAAATATCAAAGGATAGCATTTCTATATACACAGACGGATCAAAGGGAGCGGATTGGGAATAAGAATATATATTCCAATGTGGAAAATGGCAAACGAGTATAGTGTCACGGAATATACATCCATTTTCACTGCAGAGATGGTGACAATACTAAAAGCATAAGAAATATTCTCTAATAACACTGCCAAGAAACTAACAATTTTAACAGACTCTCTTTCAACAATTCAAAAACTAAGAATCTTACTAGAATGCAATAGACCTGACATAGCAGGGCAGATATTTCTGGCTACTCATCATCATCAGCTGTCATCTCCGCAACGAAGGTTGGCTGTAATGGATGCCCAACGTCTTATGTCTCTTGTCTTGGTGGTGCTCTCTGATAGACTTTTTCCTGTCCATCTCTTGATGTTATCTTCCCACTTATAACACTGTCTTCCCCTTGCACGTTTGTCTTCAACTCTCCCTTCTATTATGGTCCTGAAAAGTGTTATGCCTTTTTACGCTGATTAAACACCGTGTTATTTATTTAAATACTTATGTTAGCTGCCTAACTTTGATCTCCCTCATTAGTTC
Organism: Oreohelix idahoensis; assembly: GCA_024509875.1. Lineage (NCBI taxonomy): Eukaryota > Metazoa > Mollusca > Gastropoda > Stylommatophora > Oreohelicidae > Oreohelix > Oreohelix idahoensis. Next base: position 46,744 of record JAMPIV010001605.1, read on the forward strand.
TGTTCTCATACGTAGATTTTGTAGGACCTCCTTATTTGTTTTCTTCTCATTTAAGTGCGTGTTGTAGCTCTTCATAGTATTCCTCTATTTCTTATTCACTGTGTTCTTTAGTTGGCGCACATGTTTGTAAGATTGATATGTCAAATGGCTTTGTTCTCATTTTCAGTAACATCATTCTGTCATTGTGTGTTCAGTATCCGTAACCATATTTTTCTAATTCCTTCTTTGTTAACATTCCTACTCCTCTTTCGTGTTTTTTCTCCTCCTGGGTGTATAAGCGTGTGCTGGTCTCTTTTTATGTAACCTGATTCCAATGCCTCTGCAACCCCCACTATATCAAGTTTCATATTTGTTGCCTCTAAAATGAGATTATCTAGCTTTCCTCCTCCGTTTAGTGTTCTAACGTTCCATGTTCCTATTTTTAGGCTCCTCCTACTAGTTTTTATGTGGTTTTTCTTAGAATGCTCCCTTTCAAAAGAATTTGAGGAACACTCGTCATTATGTACTTCCTTACTCATTAGAGGAGTTGCCTCTTCCCTGTTGTCATGTACAGTAGATTTCTCCCCAGGGGACCAAGAGTTCTCTACATATCGGTTCTTGTCTTTTTGTTGCGATTCCATTACATTCTTTAGGATGAACGTGGTAAGGCCCCAATCTCGTCCACGGTGGCTAGCCGTTTTCTTTTTCTATGTCCGACACCCTCTAGTGCGCCACACACTTTGCTGTTTCGCTTAGTGAGCCGTTGATCTTTTTAGATTCCTCCTCCTGACTCACCGTCTCAGTCTTTGTGTACTAGAGATGGACATTCCATTGAAAAAGATTGTTCCTACTTCATTCATGTAGTTTAGCCAGTCAGCTTAGATTGTTGCCCGTGTTGTGGCCACCGCCGTACACAAGCGGTATTCGTGGAGCCACTCATGACCTAGATAACGAGAGGGGAACCAAATAGGATCCTGACTTACCATTAAGGATATGGCTGTCTCTCACCGTGAGGTACTATCCTTCTCTTTTTATCCTACATCCAATTTCTGGCTATTATGTACTTATATTCCAAAGGATGTTAAGTCTTAATAGCTTGGATACCTTCACATGTTAGCAGAGGGAAATGAAAAGGCAGCTAAAGAAGCCAAGAAAGGTAGATCTGATAAAAATCTAAATAAATGTAGGGATGAGTAAATCAGAGATTACAAACGTAATTAAAGAAATAATAACAGATGAATGGAAAGCAGAGTGGGATAACAATCTGAAAGGAAGACACGCTTATAAGATGTTTAAGGCTCCAACAAAAATATGTCAGAAATCTTGGGAATTGAAAATTCCTAGTAATAAGAAACTTCTTAGACTACAGCTGGAAAAAGGCTATTTCAGAATCAAGAACCTTACTGTGTGTCACACAAAGCTTGGGTCGATCTCTTTTCCTCTACGGCAGTATTTAGTTACATTTTTGTGTGTACTAAATTACTTGCATTTCCATGGTCGGCACTTTTATTTTCATTTTATCAAGCAGATATTTTGTACTTTCAAATCATCTTACACTCCTCTCAGTGATAAGTCGTCATGTCTGTTTGTTTACCTGTCCATCCTTGCTGGAAAAGGAGACGGATGAGATAATATTAACAGACAATCATGTTGGAAAATTTCGGGTGTGCCCAAAATCAGGCCACGGATTAACACTAAAATCGGCCAGCAAATTTGTTTAATCGCTGATAAGGCTGATTTGCCTTCCTCGACCAGGTGGGTAAACGAAGAATTTTGTTTGCGCAAGCGACGGGTAGTTAAATTACTCGCCTGCGCAACACATTTCTGGACATACAAGAATGACATAATCGTTTCCGGTACACCTTGTTACAAAGACATTACTTTGTATGAAAATAATATGAAGTTATTTGTAAACATTGCCGAGAGAAGATCGGATGTTTTCATTCCACATTATGGAGACAGGACCTCTGCAGTAACGTGCATAAATTTCCATGAGGAAATAATTTGAATTACCCCACAAAACACGCATGTTTGAAACGATTAGCAGACATTCGGAATGAAGGCACAACACCCCTTCCGATTGGAGCCCTGCTTAACATCGTAACAAACAAATGCGGGGAAAGACAGGCAATATAACCTGACAATTCAACCAAAGTTGAACACTGAAAATTCACTCGCGCCAAGAAGACAACCAGACCTTGCCAGAGTAAAGACTAAAATCAGCTTTCATTTATCAGACCGGACCTTGTTTGAGCATTCTCAGGACATAAAAGCCCAGGAAAATCTCTACAATTTTAACACGGAAAACAGGAATCTGAGGGAACTGAAACACAAGTCAAAGTGGGAACTTATTGTTAAAGTAACAACACCCCTAACCAAGTGTAAGAGGCCTCTACAAGTGCCTTTATTTCTCTGCGCCAGCAGTCTTGAGCCTAAAGATTGGCGTAAGTTGTACATTTTGAATTCTATTTTTTTTTCATTATTAACGTGTGAACTAATACATATATATTGACATGTGAAGATTAATATGTGGAAATTGCTCAGTGGATTGTGACAGAGTTATGTAAATATATTACATGTATCCACACGTTTTTGCTCCCACCTGGTTTCCACCTTTGCTCTCTTATTAGTATGCACGTTTGGTTAAACGCAGAACCCCTACACTTCGATATCTGTCGAACTCATATTTTAGCCACGCCTATTTTCTTGTTCTTTATGTCTTACAGGCACTAGGAATGTTTACAAACAGACCTATTAGCTAGTCCTGAGCCGTTAACTGTAATTATTACGGGAACGATTGGGCAATCGTTGAAATAGTGACAGATCAGATAACGGGTCGTATATTTGTAGAATGAAGGGCGGTAAGTCAAAAGACGGACCTTTGACGGTTGCATTTCCTCAAGGGAGATAACCACAATTCGTGATCCCAAGGCCCGTAATTCGCTACAGTATGAGCTGAGATCAAAAGACGGTTTGCTTGTTGGCCCACGTCTCTGCGTCGGCAGAGGCGTGAAATAAAGCTTTGATTCAGGAATCGACCGCAGTTTTTCCCAAAATCTGGGCGAAGGCGCTATATCTCGCAAGAGATAGCGAATTTCTACATATTTTATATATATATATATATATATATATATATATATATATATATATATATATATATATATATATATATATATATATATATATATATATATATCCCATCTTTTAAAATCATTTATCTAGTATCATCATGAGAAAATAATTGAATGCCTCAAAGACATAGGTATTGATGGAAAAGATATAAGAATACTCAGTAACCTTTATTGGGAGCAAACTGCCACAGTAAGATCGGGAAGGAATTATTCACCATACATAGACATAAAAAGAGGTGTCAGACAAGGTTGTGTGCCGTCCCCCTGCCTATTTAATTTATACACCGAAAAAATTTTCAAACAGATACAGGAAATACCAGGACTGAACATCAGTGGAAGATCAATAAACAACCTTAGATATGCAGATGATACCGTGTTGTTAGCTGAAAGCGAACAGGAGTTACAAGAACTAGTGAAGCAAGTGAACAGTATAAGTCATGAATATGGACTCGACATTAATATTGAGAAAACTAAAACTATGATAATTAGCAAAACAGACGATAAACCCACATTAAAGATAAGCGTAAATGGGAAAATCCTGGAACAAGTCAAGAGCTACGTATATCTTGGTCATATAATAACAGAAGATGTCAGATGTGAAACAGAAATCAAGAAGAGAATAGGAATGGCCAAAGCTACATTCAACAACATGAAACATATACTGACATCCAAACAGTTATCTCATAAATTAAAACTGAGAATCATAAAGTGTTATATATATTCTGCATTTCTGTATGGTGCAGAAACATGGACGATGAATAAGCATTTGGAAGAAAGAATTGAGGCTCTTGAAATGTGGATATATAGAAGAATGGGGCGTATCTCATGGAAAGAGATGAAAACAAATAAGGAGGTCCTAGAAAATCTAGGTATGAAAAGAGAACTAATGAGAGAGGTCAAGGTTCGGCAGCTAAAATACTTTGGCCACATAAAAAGGCATAACACCTTGCAGAAGACCATAACAGAAGGGAGAGTTGAAGGCAAACGTGCAAGGGGAAGACAGCGCTATAAGTGGGAAGATAACACCAAGAGATGGACGGGAAAGAGTCTATCAGAGTGTACCACCAAGACAAGAGACAGAAGACGTTGGAGATCCATTACAGCCAACCTCCGTTGTGGAGATGGCAACTGATGATGATGATGATGATCTAGTAGCCTCAGAATTTTCGGAACATCTAGCTTCGAACCCTAGACCATTGTTCAAGTGGATTTCTTAGTATTTCGATTGGAGATAGTTTCTTTTTCTGTGTTGCGGTAACTATATTTACTAGCATTTTGAGTGATTTAATTGACTAGTAAAGGCAATGTCGTATCGACGAAATATATATTTATCTCAAATCCATTATGTGTAATTTTTGTAAATGACTAGAATTTATTTCACGGGTTAATAAGAACGATAAGATAAGCTTTACACTTGTGTTTTCTAATCAAATCTAATAACCGAGTGGATAATAAATTATACCGTTACGGGGGTTAGGATAGATACTGATATTGTGATTAAATGTTTTGTATTTTCTTCCTAAAATCCAGTACGTGTCATAAACCAAAAGCTACCAGCGGCCTGAATATGAGAAAACGGGTCTAAGTCCAACAGTACCAAAAAACATTCTTATATAAATATCGGGTCTTCGAGGTTGACCTGTTTGGCCCTCTTTTTTAACCCAGAGAGAGAGAGAGAGAGAGAGAGAGAAAGAGAGAGAGAGATAGAGAGTACCAACAAAAGACTATAAGAATAATTGTAACTGGACCTATAGCTATCCAGATCCTTTTTCCATTTTTCATGTACATTCAGCCCGCTGTGGAGAAATTATCAAAATTAACATTTCCCAACTACCGACCACTGTGTTGTGGCGAGGATTTTTATCCCGAGAGATTTACATACCTGACATTCTCTTTAAGTATTGGAATTACAAGCTACTGACACTATGAACACCAGATCTCGTAATTATTTTCCTACCTGGACTAATGGATGTGACATAAACAGATCCAATTAACAGTAACGAAGTAAGCGTTCCCCAAATAACAGGATTAATCAAACTTTGAGGAGCTGTGGCTTATTTTGCCAAAACACAACCCAACACTGGATTTGCTGTTTGTACCATGGAGATATGTTCCAGACGTTGTTAATCAACAATTAGGTAAGCGCAACTTAAAGTGGCCACTGTTTGTCTGAAGCGAGAGAAAGAAGGAGTGAATAATTCTTCTATTGTATAATCATTGTACTCACTTTGTTGTGCCTTTCTTTTGTTTGCTAATACTGTTATTTTTCATAATAGATTAATTAGGAACTCTGTTCTTTACAGTATAGCCAAATTCTATACCATAGCACAAATCTTTTGACCTTTTGGGGGTTATTTAACTTCTTCTTGTGGGATCTTGTCTCAGCAAAGGGGATTGCACCTATGGGTTTATTTCTTTATGATTTCTGTAACATTTGATTTTTCTATTTGATATTTGATACTGAATGTTGTGAAGTTTTTTTTCTTTATGATAAATAAACTTAACATAAAACTTAATTACCTGTGTTGGTCAGCTCGGCTCAATATCCTTACTCCATTTACTATAGTTTCACGTTTGTACGTCTAATTGTCGTCACTTATCTGTGTGTGTGTATGTGAGTGGTTAATAGTGTGTATGTTAATATATACAGAAAGGTAAACTGTCTGATAAACAAAATCCAGTCGTAGCGATAGGCTGGACTAAAGTATCTTCTCAATCCAGGGATAGACTCTACCTTTTCACCATTTCACTCGTGAAATCTATTTCTTTACGTTATCTCTCACTGAGTTACCACCTTTTCCAGTTCTATTTAGACGGGACGAGCATCTATCTTAATCACCTATCAAAAATCTACGACATGGATGTCCAAGTCATTTGAGGCTGGCAACCTCAGCATATAGAATGATGATTTCATGAACCACCACTACCAGGGCTGGTGACTGCTTTATTGTGAGTTTCTTACAGAGAACCAAAAGCAGAGGTAGTCCCAAGTTCCATAGGAAGTGAATGATGAAAGAAAGAATGTACATAATCTATATTATTAACTGTTCCAACCAATATACAATGTAAAGTAAAATATACATCTATTCAATTTAAATGTAATGAATATTTTTCCGCTCAATGTGATTAATATTAATTCTAAACGAGGGTAAAAGTTCTGAGGTAGATGGGATGGTGAAATGAAAAGAGGAGGGCACATAAGTATGTGTCGGGAAACTCAATACTCAGAGGATATTTGTTTCTCTTCTTTTGTGACACTAGTTGATGGTACCAGCTGAGGGTACTATTTCTGCAACAAGTAAGGGTATAAGTGGCCTGAAGTCAACGCTAGACACCATCATCAGACGGGTCTTAGAAACGCGGGACCAGCGTTGCAGTTACTCCCTGGTTCTGCTTGGAACGTGCTGCAACTCTTAATCTTGACCAGGAACGTGAGCAATCCAGTCACTTATCTGCGAAGAACCAAAACACCAGCGGAAGCAGAAACCCCAGCAGCTAAGTGTACACATAAAAGCTGCCAAGTAAAACTTCCCCTTATATAATTCCCCATTAACATTATATGATAATTCCCCATTAACATTATATGATGATGACCAATTTTTGTTAAAGAATATTCAATTTTTAATAACTGTTAAAACCTAAGTGATTATTAAATTTGTTAGTTATTTCTATCCAAATTTAAAGTTGATTTAATCATTTTTAATGTGTTGTATCCGTATATCTCAGACAATTTCTTAAATACACTCAATCGGAGCTACTAAATAATAATATGAGGAAATTCGCTGAATTAACTCAGCTGGGGGCTTGTACCAGCTAAAATCATATTACCTAATCCTTCACACAAGTTGACGGCAGATACTAGAGTTAACGTGCTCAGCTAATGCAGCATTGTTCTCGCTTTCTGAATATCTTGTGAAAACTACCTTGAGGTAGAAGCATCATTATCCTTCTACTTACAACTCTGCCAAGAGTAATCTTGTGCAAAGGTAGACACCTTTGAAGACCCACATCAGTTACTTCTGAGTTTTGGCCACTGTTGGACCACTACTGCAGAGCTAAGGGGAGGCAACCCGTGACACTGTGAAGAATGTCGTCAAGACAATAAAATATAATATTTCTTGTTAAAACCTAAAATGTATGAACAAATGAGAATCCCAACATTAGATTATTTGCAGGAATCAAATGTACCTATAAATATAGAAGAGGTGTTATGAATAGACAGACCTAATTAACTGCATAATTTAGTCAAAAAGTAATTAACAAGTACAAATGTTAATATATAGTAATTGAGAAGGTGATGGTCTGATGATGTTCTTACAATACATATGACTTATGGCAAGTGAAATTCAATTAAATATGTAACTGGAAACACCAGATCTTTATACCCGTCCCTTTGAATATTATTTGTGTTTGATGTTTGTTTGTTTGTTTGTTTTTTTTTAATCTCGTTTTTTGTTTGTTTGGTTTTATTTATTTATTTATTTATGTTTTTACATACAGGCAACCTTGGTAATTTTGATTTGCTATATTTACAATGATTTGACAGATGTGATGCCACTTTCCCATATCGGCGGTTATTCATCTTATTTGGAATTGAAAACACTGTAAATCCCAATTATAACCCATTGTCACGTAGGTCTTTATATCATTAAATTGCCTATATCTTCTTCCTATTCTCTCACCCGCATCCTTTATTTTATTATCTTTCCTTACTCGTTTTTCCTGTATTTTGCGCATCACTTGTTTGCAAAAAATATTTTCTTCAGTATTCTCAAACTTTACCTTGTGTTTTTCTCATACTGGGATACGTAATTCTATTACTTAGATGGCAGGTAGACGAGAAGTGCAATTAAGTTGCAGCTATCTCAGGCATCGAGCCGACTTGGGTCTGCGCCTTCAGATGACACGACACTCCTGAGTTAGATTCTCGACGTAAACGCGTGAGAATGCTAGGAGAGAGCCGACATCCGTCTGCATTTTCACCGGTCAACCACGAGTTGCATCGGCCGAACGCTTAAGTAGGAGCGAATATTTACACCTTATAGTCGCAGTTTCAGACAGGCTGTCTGGGATTTGAAACTGACACGCGTACATCGTGGTCAGTAGGTGGCAGTTACGACATGTTAGGTTTTAAACGTATCGTTAAGGCCGGAAAGGGAAGAGCATTTCGTTCTACGAAATAATAGTTCCTCCTTTGTCTGGTTTTAAGATATTAAACCTAGTTTGAAACTTTATTTTCATTCTTTCTCAATAATTCGCAGTAGACAGGTGGTTCGCGAAGAGTAAAGCCGTATAGCGAAGTTTCTCAGTTTGTTGCGACAATTTGTCGAACTTCTAGACTTCCATAAATATAGGCATATAATTCTTAATTGTGCGATATCCTGTAGTGCTGTGTTTGAGGTAAATATATTATTATCTAGTATTTTGTGAAGTGATTAAGTGTTAAATCGCTCATTTCATTTTAACTAGTTTCTTTTGTGCAGAGTGCTAAATTTATCTAGTCTGTATTATTTATAGTGACGAGTTACAGTGGAAAACAGAAATTATATTTCTTGCTTAAATTCAGTCGGCTAATAAAGAAATTTAATTTAACTTCTAAATAAATCAGACGAGAGAATATATTTAAAAAAACTAAACTTATAACGCTAGATACATCATTGAGTGTTGACGAAATACGTATGTATTTTCTAATTCATGATGTTTGATTTTATTTACATAACTTACTTCACGGGAAGTTTTTAAATATAAGTCAAGCTGTAGGCTTGCCGTTTGAAATGTAAGTTATAACGAGTACATATTCTGTATATTATATTATACGTTGCTTTCTTCATTTGGCGAATGCTGGGGAAAACCCAACTTGCCGGCGTTTAGTAAAGAGACATAATTGTGAGAAGCATAGACATTTCCTATCTTTAACCACGTGGGGTTTTTTTTTATTAAGTAACCCAGGTCTGACAGTGCATGTGCTATCAGAGATAAACAATAATACCAATCCCACTAACGGTTGCTAAAGACTAATGTGTATACTGGGCTTCTGAGCCAGTTCATCTTGCTTCTCAAATTGAAATATACATGCTGCCTGGCGGCGAGAATAATTACAAGTAATAACATTTAACAATTTCGACAACTACTGAAAGAGTGGATAGTGAACCAAGACTATCTGTTGGGAGCAGTTGTCCACTGGTCATCTTTCCCAAAATTAAGGAAATCCTCGTGTTTTTTTCTGACTCTGTGTGCCCGTTTAAACTTGCTTATCCAACCTGATTCAAGTGACATTAACAGTAATCAAAATTTAACTGGTGAAGTGAATGCTCCCCGAAAACAGTGGAATAAACCTGTAATTGTAGAGCTGGGATTCGCTTTATCCAAAGAATACAGATTCACTGTAAAGAAGTGTCCTAAGGTTGCGCCAGACTGTGAACTACATCAAGTTTTTAGGTAAGAACGTGTGCCAGGGATCCCTGATGAAAGAACCGAGGGAAAGTGGACTGAGTGAGTTTTTTTTTTTGGATAACTATTGATTCACCCCCACGTCACAATCTCCTTACGGAAGAGTGGCTGCTTGAGTAAATTGTTCCTTTTTGAAGGACAATATTAGACCCTAATCATATGTATTTATGACTCTTTGGGCCATCATCTGTCTCATAACGGGGCTGTGGGCTAAACCTAGAGTTAATATCATAACGGGTCTATCATCCTTGTAGTATTTTCTTGAATTTGATGACTATTTGTATATGTTTTCTTTTGACGTAAATTTTTTATGTTGTGTCGTAAGTTTAATATGATAAATAAACTTAACCATAAATTAATCAGCGTGTTGGTCAGCTCGTTCTAAATATCTATATAATCATTGTTATAGTTTCCCCACGTCTGTGTGTCTACCTGTCGTCACTGTATGTGCGTGCACGTGAGTGGGTAGAGATCGGTTGGTATACATATATTTAATGTATATGTGGTAGACTGTCTGACTGCTTAAAATCTGTCGTAGAAGATAGGTGATAGAGAGAGAGAAGATTTTCTCGCATCTCAGAGACAGCCTCTATCACTATTCTATCATCTCACTCGTGGAATCTATTTCCTTTACTAACTCACCCTGGGACTCTCACTCATTCCAAGCTATTCAGAAGGGACCAACCCAAGTCTTAATTCTCCTATCGAAAATCTACGACACCCATCAGAGGTTGAACGGCATATTTTTCATCATTAAAATTTAATAAAATTTTAAAAAAGCAGATGTTCAGCAATCGTTTTCTCGGTGCCATAGTTGCACTCATCAGTAGTTCCTATCTTTAACTTGTTGAATAGATGGTATCCCAATCTGTTGTGACCTGTGCGAAGTCTGAAGATTATCTCTTGGTCACTTGAATTCCTCTTGGCCTCTTCATAAGTTATGCATGTGTCAAATTGAGGTAGCTATTCCCCTTTCTTTGCAAATCTGTCAGCCTCCTCATTTCAGAGTAAGTTGCAAGGAGAGGGGATTCACTGTATTACAACTCTTTTGAATTGCTGACATAGTGTGTGAAATGAAACTCTTATGTCATCCAGGTCGTGAGGTCGGCATTATTTTGATTCTTCGGCGTTGCAGTTACTGACAGCGCATCCGAGAAGATAGCTACTTGTCTCTCTGAGCTTTCTTCTGTCATTAGGACTTCTGCTGCTGTGTTTAAGGCCTCTGCCTCTGCTCTTAAGTTACTGGAAAATCTTCATGTTGCGACTGACAGCTTTTGTGTGTATGTGTGTATGCTTTTGCTTAAGCTCAGAAAGATTCCTCCACTCCCATCTTTTGTTGCATTTGTTGCTGATCCGTCTGTGTATGCATGAATCCAAGTATTTCTTGGGTAATGTTTCTCTATGTGTTTTGTGGTTAGGACTTTTCTTTCCGTTTCATCCTGGCTATTCTTTCTCTCAATACCTGGAATGATTTCTATTATTTAAGGGAATCGCGGTTGTTTCCATACTGGTAGCAGGTGTGCAGACTAGATGAGTAGCTGTTGATATTGCATTGATGGTATCTGCTCTCATCTTTGTTTTGATTGTTTCAACAAAGTTGCTTCGATGCAGTCTTCCCCTTCCAAGTCCATTTATTCTCTGGTACATTGGCTGGTCATCAGCCTGAATTTCTCGGCTTGTTGCTGATCTGCTATCTCCTCTATCCTCCATTGGCTGGAGCTATGTAATCGTTTCAACTCTTCAATGAGTGTTGATGTGACGAAACGGTCGTGCGATCTCTCGTCCACTCCGGCAGTATCAATTTTTTTCTTCATTTTTCTCTTCCTCTCACTTATCGCTATTATTTGGCATTTTTTTGACATTCCACTTATTATTTGGCTCTCTACTTTGGATCAGTAGGGTGAAGTCTCTAACACTCCACTCACCTACAGAAGTATCTGGCCTGGGACTATCTTTATCTTGTTTACCACTCCTCAGACGTATTTACGTTCCGCCAGGTAATTACACCGGTCAGCGATAATACGCTTATCAATCGACTCAGTCGCCGGCCATTTTTGATAGGAGGCTATCCTCGTTTAACACAATATGATGGGAGCCGCGCTGGTGTAATGGCTTCGGCGTTGTACTGACGACCAGGTGTTCATGGTTCAAACCCGGGCGTCGGCGTTTGAAGAAATGTTTACGGCCGGAAATTTGACTGAATAGCCTGAACGGCTCCTGTGATAAACCCTCTGTGGATGGGAAGGAGCGAAGCTCCTGACCGGGTTGGAAGGAAAGTCCTCAGGTTCCCCAGCCTCGCAATGACATGTCATTGGGCCGAAGGGCTGAAAGCCCAAGTGCCGCTGGTTAAGAAAAAAAAAAACACACACAATATGATCTCGTACGAGGATGAATAAGTAGCCAAGATTGTCTGTCTGGATTGCCGACGACCGTGTCTGTTTGTCTGGCAGATTACACAGGTGGTAGATGCGTTTATCGTTTCATGAGACCATCCATGTGTGTGATTATCACGATAATTTGTCTGGAGAGACCATATTGGCGGTAGGTAGCATCTGGACATCAAATGAGTTCACAGATGGTGTTTATGAGTTGTGCACAAGATGCCACCGGAAATATTACCGTATGATTAGACAGAGGTCATGCGTGGAATATTAAAATTAATATTTTAAAACACGCGAGAGGATATTTTAAATGAAACAATCCAACCCAGTGCTATAGAGATTTGATTGGTTTGATTTGAGAGCCGGAATATACAATGAATTCTATTGGAACATTCGGCGGAAACACAATTTGTGATTTTAACTGAGAATGAGAGATATAATCTAGCGAACTCAGAGACAGAGAAAAGACAGCTTCGCAACTTCATACGAGCAACTCCCAAAAAGCCAGAAAGAGAAGGATCGGACCTAGAATTCCATTATTAACAGTGACAGATCGAGTATTGGGCAACTTTGGCTTTTACAAGTAAACCCGCATTTTAATATAAGACTGTAAACTTAACAGGACCAGGACCTCAATAACCAAGACTGGAACCTAGGAATTTGATCACAAGTCATAGAGGAATTAAACAAAAGTTTTCCCAGGCCATTAATTTCGCAGAACATCCGCCGCCAGAGGAACTAACTATAATTTCCCAGACCAAGTCATAGAGGAATTAAACAAAAGTTTTCCCAGGCCCAGTGATTTCGCAGAACACCCGCCGTCAGAGGAATTTAATTTCCCAGACCAAGTGATAGAGGAATTAAACAAAAGTTTTCCCAGGCCAGTGATTTCGCAGAACACCCACCGTCAGAGGAATTAACTCTAATTTCCAGACCTACGTGATTCGAAGCATCTAATACAGAGCTGTGTCCGATCTAAATCTGTGCAAGGATATTGTGTATTTCCAAAAATTGTGTGGTAAGTGAAAACAAATTATTTACAAATGTGAAATTTAACATGTTTCTTGCTTAGTGGTTATAAATGAGGCTGGAAACCTCCTCATATGAAATTAGTAAATTCATGAAGCACTACAGCAAGTGCTGGTGATTGTTAGTTGCTAGTCGTGCGGGAAAACCCGACAGCAGAGGTGACCCCAGACTCCGACTGGAGCAGTGATGATTACATCACATGTGTCTCAAGTGTAGCATATCATTTTGTGAGATGTAACTTGTTAATGTTAGTTCAGGCACAAATCATTATTCGCGCTGTCCAGACACAGTTCCAAGTTAATCCCCAGAGGAATAGTGGTGATTTCTATTCATCTCTCCTGAGTTACACTGTGTATACTCAAGAATTTAATTCTTCTGAGAGATTAACATTGGTGGGTGGACAACGAAAAGATGCGCATGTTAAGCTTCCAACTCAGTGTACTTAGCAGAGGCATTTTGTTCTTTCTATTTTGTGCAAAAGTTCGTAGAACGAAGCTAGTTGTGAGTGAAACGCAGGGAATCAACACCAACCGCCTAAATCGGACAAGTTGTGGGAAGAAGTGCCCTCATCATCAAGCAGTGACGAAAATCACAGCTGCAGGACTCACCTAAAAGTTAAGTGCTTATAAAAAGGCACCAGCGAAAAGGACATAATTTTTCTGAACTATATCTTCACCCTTAATCTCTGTGAAGAGAAAATTTGATTCCAATATAAAAGTCACCAGCAGATTACTTATTTTAAACTGTTAATACTAATTGATTATTAAAGTTGTTACCTGTTGTTTTAAAACTAAACACTCATAGTCGATTCAGTTTTTTATATGTATGAAAGCAAACGTATGAGCCAGAACAATTAACATATATATATATATATATATATATATATATATATATATATATATATATATATATATATATATATATATATATATATATATATATATATATATATATATATATATATATATATATATATATTTATTTATTTATTTATTTATTTATTTATTTATTTCTAAACAGAGCTATACCATTATAAGAGATAATTCGCTGAATTATCTCAGCTGGGGGATTGAACGGGCTAAAAACCATTGCTTAAATTCTTCACAAAAGGCGATGGACAGATGTAAGTTAACCATTGCTCAGCGCTATTCCGCATGGTTCTTGACTTCTGAATTATCTTGTGAAGCCTTCCTTCGGATAGAAGCGCCATTTTATCTACATCTCTGCCAAAAGTAATCTTGTGCGAAGGTTAACAACTTTGACGACCCATTTAGATACTCTTGAGTTTTGACCATTGTTGGTGTCGCGAGAGGTTCAGATGTTATTAAAAATAAGGATGTATCCTGGACATAAAGGTGTATCAGATGATACCAGGATAGTGCCAGATAAGAGTCTGGTCTTATCAGTAATACCCCCTTCTCTGAAGAGAGTAAGGGTGTATAGACACAAAGGTAGGGTCAAGCTATGTAAGTTTCCAGAGAAGATGGGGATGTAGTAATCTGAGTCCCTAACTGCTACCTCTCCTGATCCGCCTCTGTGATGATAATAGTTAATATTGTTTCTGACTCTGCTAGGGGAAATTATTTAATTAAAATTTACCAACATTTAATAAAAACTTAACTTAAAGAATTTAAGTAAGTCTGCTGGTAAATATTTGCAATTTATTAAATGCAGTTTCTCTTTTCTGTTTGGAAAAGCATTAAAATCAAATATTTTACATCATTAAATAAATAAGAACAGTTCAACAAAAATGTCTTATTCTATCTCTTGGTAGACAGTCTAACTTGCTTGAGCTTTCACTTAAGAATTAGTAGTGTTATCTATACAATCTAATTGAGCTCTATACTGTTATGGTCATCATGAACTGGATGCGGTTATTTTTTTTTTTTTTTTGGTGAACCGGCATAAGCTACACAGTTGCTTTGATAGCAACTTACTGAGTCAATGCAGATGGCTCCCTCTGATGCTGGATGGAATCTTCAGATGAGAATCTTCCAACTGCTACACACGAAATGGCTGGCACTTTTCCATAGACTGGCACTGCATTCGTTGCAACTTTCAGTAAGAGAAGCCTCTTCTTATTTGTAGGCTTTAGGTTAAAGGATTAAACCTGAAACAAAGTCTAACGCAATCCCTGTATTTGTCTATCCATATCCCTCTATGACACAGATGGGGACGATAGACAGTTTCAGACTAGCGTGCTAGCAGATGCACAAGGTATAGTATAGTAGCAACAATCATTTTAATTCAATGTGATCATAATTTTCTTCTATCTTCTTAATCATCATTCGTTTCCCATGATTCGCCTCCATACAATAATTTGGTTGTGAATAAAACTACTAAGTAATAGGTCAAATTATACAGTACTGCAATCCCTATCATCTTTCCTTATGTTCCTGGTAGGTGTCTCATTCCATTCAAGAAATACTTCTTCAAATACTTTATCAAACTTACAGTCGTACTTTGGCCATCATTCTCAATATTTTAAATATTTTCCGAAGGCGGGCTTTGCCTCTAGATTTACACATGAGCCTGTAAGTGTCATCAGCACACACTGTCCATTCCTACACACCTTACAAAGTCTTATATCACAGATGGATTAATCAATATAATTACACACACACACACACATATATATATATATATATATATATATATATATATATATATATATATATATATATATATATATATATATACGAGGGGCGTTCAGAAAGTAATGCACCACATCGTTTTTCTCAGCTAATAATCAAGATAGAAGCACGAAATTTTGCACACTTTAAATATGGCATGTGCTAATTGTGTGCACCAAATTGCACCGCAACCGGCCAAATAATACGGCTGCCCTAAACCGTTGAAATGGAGCGTGTTAGCAACTTGCGTTATAAGCAGCGAATTGTGATAGAATTTCTCGTTGCAGAGAAAGAAACTGTTGTGAACATTCACAAGCGTCTATGTGATGTGTATGGAAGTTTTGCAGTCGACAGGAGTACAGTCAGTCGCTGGGTTCAGAGAATCAAAGAATCAGGAAGTAGAGATACGGAGCTGCTTGATCGGCTGCGCTGTGGACGTCCTGCCACAAACACCAACGCAGAAATGTTGAAATGCGCTGAGGGCATTATTCTTACTGATAGGCGAATCACTACTCAACAATTGGTCTTACAGCTGTCAGTCAGCAACTGTAGTGCAAATGCAGTTATAAAAACTCTCGAATTTTCTAAGGTTTGCGCAAGATGGGTTCCTCGAAGTCTCACAAATGACCACAGATTGCAAAGGAAAGCAATTTCTACTGAATTGTTGGAGCATTTCAATGCTGATGGAGAGAAATTTTTGGCTAAGATCGTTACAGGTGACGAAACCTGGGCACATCATTTTGAACCTGAGACAAAAAGACAGTCAAAGGAGTGGCATCATCCGCAATCACCACGAAGAAAGAAATTCAAGACAATTCCTTCAGCTGGTAAGGTCATGATCACTGTCTTTTGGGACATTGAAGGTGTGATTGTTGTGGACGTTATGCCAAGAGGAGAGACAATCAATTCGCAAGCTAACATTAAGACATTGAAAAAACTCAATCAACGTTTTCGCAGAGTTCGGCCGCACAAGAATCCAGCAGACCTGCTTCTCCTTCACGACAATGTGCGACCTCACACAAGTCTGGCAACACGGGAAGCAATCACCAAATTGGGTTGGACTGTACTACCCCATCCAACCTATAGTCCCGATTTGGCACCCTCTGATTTTCATCTATTTGGTCCACTTAAAGATGCACTCCGTGGGACAAAGTTTGAAGATGATGAAGGAGTGATTCATGCAGCGAAGAAATGGCTACATGATCAAGACAAAATCTGGTATGGCCTGGAATACATGCACTTGTTTCGCGCTGGCATAAAGCCGTACAAGTTGATGGGGATTATGTTGAATAATACCGATGTTTACATGACATATCCATGTATATTGTATATAAATTTCATGCATTTTGAATAAACAGCTCCTGAGAAAAACGATGTGGTGCATTACTTTCTGAACGCCCCTCGTGTATATATATATATATATATATATATATATATATATATATATATATATATATATATAGAGAGAGAGAGAGAGAGAGAGAGAGAGAGAGATTTGTTCTTACCCTCAAACACACACACAGACTAGCCCTTAATGGTTGATTAAGGTCTGCTTAACAGGTACAGAAGGCAAACACTTGCTTTAACATATGCTCTTCTTTCCCTCGCTTGCTGTGTTTTCAAATAATAGTGACTAACCGAGTTTGTTAAGTCAGTCTATTTATAGTGCGACCTCGGACGTACGAGATGGGCATCCCGACGAATGTAATCACTATCAGAAAATGTGGGTATCTTTTTGCCTATCGTACGAGAGGAAAACTTCTTTTTTAATTATCTCCGTTATTCCTGATGAGATTTTATTCCCTCAAAGCTTAAATTATTCTTGGAATTAGGCTTTATATAGCCTATGTATGTAATAATCTTTTAGTTTCTAAATTGCATTTTATGGTATGCGTAGTTTAAACTGCTAAATTTAGGACAACCTGAAGCTTCGAGTGCATTCAACCTAAGATTTCTCCCGTCCTATATTAGTATTAGTAAAAGTATTATTACTTACGGGTAGAGTAACATTCCTAATATTGTGTTGGTAACACAGATGAGATAGGGCCTTGCCATCTTTATTTTTCCCAGCGATAGTAAACACAGGACCAAGAAAGCGTTTTCATTGGTCAGTGTATTTTATCTTTCTACAATGTATGGCGCGCTGTATGGTCAGAATATTTAGAATTCGTGATGTGAGACAGACGTCATTTCGCGATAGTTGGACCACTACTGCAAAGCAGGGGAGGCAATCCGTGACAGTTGACTTCATGCCTCCCGATTTAATTGTCATTGCTTGGTATTTGGTTCTATTTATTTTATCAAAGTTTCACTTAGCCGCTATTGACCGTGCTGCAATTCCATATTCTAGGACTAGTCTCAATTGCCCAATATATAGCTTCTTTAGTACTCTCTCGTCCCCCCCCCCCCCCCCCCCCCAATCCGTGCCAGCAAGTTTTGTCATAATTGTCATTCTCTGCCTTGCTCTTGTCCTGTTTCTTTCAATCTGGGTTTTCCAATTCAAGCGGCGATTAAAGATAATGCCTAGGTAGTTTATGTTATCATCCAGATGTAGATTTTTTTCATTTGGCACTAATTTGGGGCTCTGTGGTTTATATGAGATTGAAAACACTGTTTACGTTGTTTCCCCTTCGTTTACCTTCACTAGCCATGCTTTGGCACACTCCTCAAATGATGTTAGGGCTTGCTGCATCCGAATGCTTGCCTTAGTGATATATTCTTCTGAGATTCACAGGGCTAAGTTGTCTGCAAAGGAGGCAATGTGGGTTTCTTCTTGGAATATTCTCTGATATGTCATTTATGTACGCAAGGAACAACGTGGGCGACAGGACTCCCCTTTGAGGAACACCCTACTCCAATATCATCTTCCTACTGGTCTGTCGTTGTAGTTGTACTGTGGTAGTAGGTACCACAAAGTGATTTTTGTTTGCACAGAAGCACCAGAGAAAACAATGCAGTTTGGAAGCTCTAGGAAAACCATGAAATTGGGTACTTAATTTTTAAAAATCGGACAAAAAATAAAAAAGTTACGGCATTTTAAAATGTGTATGTACTTTCACAGAGTTAAAAAAGTTACATCACACCAACTTCAGAGTGCTCCCGTTTTCTTAAATATAATCTTAGAACCTTCTCTGATAAACAGCATACAGTCTGCAATACACTGATCACATACAGAAAACTATAGGGCTATATCATGAATAATTATCAATATATTTTAGACCAAATATTGCAAATCATTACCAAAAAAATGTAGTATTTTGCATGATCATCAATTTTCACAACATCATATTTCAAAAAATATAAAAGGTACAAGCTTTAAATTTGTACATATCAATTTGCATACTACACACATATATCTCAATTTTTTTCACAGGATTTAAACATCTATTTGTTCTTGTATAATTTTTTTAAAATGTGTCCAGAGGCCAATTTGTCCCATTGGAAGAAAAAAATGTGAAAATGAAGAAAAAAAAAATTTTTTTAAGATACTGTCCATATTTCATTTAAAAAAATGTGTAGGCAATAATTAACAACATCTAAACAATAATTAACAACATCTAAACGCTATATTTATTTTTAAACAACTGATTATTAGCATTTAAAAAGACATTTTTAAACTGGAGGAGAATGATCGTGGTGCACTCCTTCCCTGCAAGAGGGCAATGACGCCTCAAAACCTAAATGCTTCAGAAGTCCAAAATACAATTCTTTGATATTTCCTAAAAGTTTAATGTCATTATCATTCAATATTAATTTTCTGTATCTTAACTGAGCCTTAAGATTTCTATTCTAAGGGCATTTCGTCCTTTACAAATTGTATCCACATCCTCCTTTGTGGTGCACAGACCCCTATGGCTAATGATTGTGTTATATAACTCTAACTTCTTCTCTGCATTCTTAACATCTTTCTCTTTTTTCCTCCTATTGTTGTCAGTTATTCGCTGTTTGATTTTTTTCTTTAACTGCTCTCTCTGATTCTTTACTTCGTTTCTTCCATTCCAGTCTATTATAGTATTACATTACTCGTGTTTAGGGTTAACACTAACTTTAGGGTTAACACTAACCCTAATCCTAAACCTAACTGCTACGAAAGAACACATAACTACACATATTCACTATGGAGCAAAAAGGTACGAGTAATAGGAAATTACAATATTATATTATAATATATTATATATAGCTACCGCGGCTCCTATTTTATGAAAGCTGTTTATATATATTTCTTCTTTTCGGGGAATTTTAAGACTATCAACTATTGGCTGCGAGTCCGGACATTTCAGTACAGCATCAGCAGCTTTAATTATGGCATTGTCCGGTCTCTTAGCCTTGACTCGATATGTCGGCAAATGGCTTTGGCCTAGCGATATCCTTCGCTTTTGAGATATAATTCACCCTATTATGTTGCAAAATAAACCTTCATTCAATTAATCAAAACATGCATTTTTTATTCAGATTGGTAACTTTCTTAGCTTTTCAAGCTCGTGAAATAATTAGATTGATGCGTGAATGTCTGAAGTGGTTTTAACACATTCATTTCACGCTGTTACAACAACTATGTGATCGTGTTAAATTGCTAAATAATATTAAAACTATTGTAAAGTTTACATTTAAAGTTCAAAACATTCTTAATAAGTGATATACTTACGTATAGTCATCTTCAAATCAGAAGATGTGATGAAGTTTGAGCACGAACCAACATAAGTGGCATGCTGAGTTTGATCGACATAGGGACTTATCACGGTCGATGTAACAGCCTCGCTCTGCATTTTTCGCTACAATTCTTGACTGAGAGAGCGTTACTAAAAGTCAAATCGCTTCACCAGCAAACATCAAAAGTCTTTGATATTTTACAGGAATAAATAAAAATGGCTCCCGAATCTTCTCATACCATGCAAGGAATTATAACACAACTTAAAATGTCAAATCTTGTAAAATTGCAACTTCACTTCGATAAATCGACGTCTTTCACTTTGTTTTCGCCTTCTTGCATTATACGAAATCAATGCTATGGATTTGACCCGCCTAATGGTGAAAACCGTATGCAAATCAGACGTTTGCTGGTCAAGCGATCCTCATTTGAATGAAGCGGGGTGAGACGAAAACGTTCGGAGCCGTAGCAAACTACGCGTAACGCTGCTGTTCGTTTTTATTAGTAAAAAAATACTTCAATAGCTTTTATTTTTTTTTTAATTAATACATTTCAAAAGAGAAGAAGATAAAGAGTATCGTGATATAAATTTTATTACAATCCGCTTAATAGCAAAGGGACAGTGACGACTTAAACTTGACGAATTTCCCTCAGTTTTCTCCACTGGCAACAGCTCAAAGCGGGTGGTTTGGGGTACCTAGTGGTAGTTCTATTCTCAAGGTAGGGGCTGGTCCATTTTCCCACACACTTCAATTCTTTGCAGCTTGACTTTCAGTCCCTCTTTACACACTTTGTCAAATGTCTTTTCTAAGTCCCTCCTAACCACCAGCGTGTGCTTTGTTTTCTTAGAAGGCGTCCTCAATTTCATGAGCTATATATGTGATCTGATCTTCAGTGGATCTGTCTTTTCTTAATCCTGCTTGCTGTGGGGTTAAGATGACAAGGAAATATAAAACAAAACAAAAACCAAAAAAAAAAGTCCATTCAATACCAGTAGAAGCATTTTATATATATAAAAAAAAAAAAAAAAACCACCAATCCAAAACCAACAAAAGCCCAGCAGAAAAAAAGATGTCAATAGCGAGAGAGAGCAACATGGTATCATGGAAGAAGAAACATTACAGGCCTCACAGACATTAATTTTATTATTAAACATTGCCACAGCAAACGGCAGATAAATTACAGTCTGGAAGAGCCAACACAAACAACTATATTCTTCTTCTTCTTCCGTCCTTAGCCAAAGACCGACCAAGCAGTCAGAGGCCATCACGCCTTGTGGCGTCTTAAGGGCAACAGCAGATTGATTTTCTCTGTTGTAGTTTCCCATCACGCCTAGATCCATCTGCCGTAAACAACTATATGGAATACACTATATGGAAAGATGAACACTATATACCCAAATTATAACCCACATGGGGTTGAACCGGGTATTCCTTGCACACAAAAAAACACCAGTTTTCAAGTGCGGGGCTAAAAAACCTGACCTAACCAGAAGCCACATCAGTCAGGTTTTAATTATGCTCTCCGTCAATTTTCCTATACAGCTTATTATGCTGATAGGTCTGTAGCCATTTGGTTATGTCCGATCTTTGTCTTTTTTGTGGTATTGAAATCAGTATAGTCTTTCCATGTGTGTGGTACTATTCCTCTTTTCCAGCTGCAGTTTAGGATGGCCAGAAGCTACTTTTTTACCTTTGTGCCTAGGCCTGTTAGCATTTCATTTGGTATCCCATCTTTTCCATGACTTCTTTTTCTTTAGCGCCTTCATTGCTTCTTTCATTTCTTGCATTGTTAACTTTGCCATCGTGTGCTCTTCTGGTGCAAGCTTCTTGTTTTCGTGATTCCTTTGTTTATCAATGATGGCCTTTCCCCTGTCTATCAGGACATCAAGGTGGTTTACACTCAGGGCCGTAGATATGACTTAATAAAGGGGTGTGGGGGGGGGGGGGGGTTTAAAAAAAATTTCGGCACAAAACATGTTTGGTACAGTATAACTTACCCACAAATGTTTGTCACCAAACCCTAAAGGGGGGGGGGTTGTTTGGTTAAACAACCCCCCCCCCCCGTATCTACGGCCCTGTTTGTACTAGTATAGTGTTCCACAAGTGCATTTGCAGCTTTTTTTTTTCCTGGGTTGTGTGTTCTGTAACAGGTTGACTACGAAGATCCAAATAAAGGTGAAATGGGAAAGAAATGAAAGGAAAACAGGAGTAAGTATGCCGTTATCAGGACATGCAGCTAAAAGCCGCACATTAACTCCCATCTTTATTTGGCGGGTTATTGTTATTGTTGATCAGAATCGACCTCACTGCACACCGGGTAAACCCATAAGTGCGCAGTCTCCCTCAGCCAATGTTGAAGTATATGAATGCTAATTGTACCTGTAGCACGCTGGTTGTACATACGACGGATGCATCCTCTCTCATGTCCATCTCTGCTAGTCCCACGTTTGATAATAAAAAAACCAAGTCTCAGCCTTGTTTATTCATCCATTGCAGTGTCATCTCTCCCTTATCCATGTCCAGTGTCCCCACTATGGGTGCTCTCGAGGCCAGTCTGTCAGCTCTCTCATTTCCACGTACCGCTGAATGACCAGGACCGTAGATCCACACCAGTTCTTGAAGACTTGATGATTCTATTGATGTTTTCCATTCCTGCCGTAACCATCCGTTCTGAACTTTCCGAAGCATGGCTGACAATATAACTGCCCTGGTTGATGGAGTTTCAGACAGCCACCTCAGTGCTGCAGTAACTGCCTCTACCTCCATTCTCATGCTGGAGGTTGTTGTGGGCGCACTCGTAGTATCATAAGATCAAAAGTTGAAATCGTCACCTTACCAACAGGCCAGACGATAAACACAGTATTTACTCTAGAAGATGGTATACCACGTCCACTCCAGACCTAGCTTTCGCCACTGGAGACATCCTTCACAAAATTGACTGACAGCTAGGTACTTGACCAGCTAGCAGGCAAGCGATCTCTGACCAATAAAGCTGGTAGTTAATATGGGGTATGTTCCACCAGAAGTAAGACCATCGCCCCGATGGAATTACATAAGAACTTACTGGGCAGTTTTGCAGTGCTGACAGACAGGTTTTGCGAGACCATCAACACACGAAACAACAGTATGAAAACTATGGTTGAAAGCTTCAATAGAGCAATACTTCAAGCAGCCATCAAGACCATTCCCATAGGGGCAAGAAAGAACTACAAACCATACTGGACTGAAGAACTTTAAAATCTTGAAGAAGAAGTAATTGAAGCCAGAAACACTGCAGAGATGGCACAAACAACTGAAGCAAACATCCTGCTTAAAGTCACCACTGCAAACTACAAAAGAACCAAATCAAAATTACTAATTTTGCTTGTGTTAAAAAATACCAAAACAAACAAAAATGAGATAAAACAAAACAAAACCATACAAACATAATATTCAGGGCGAGGTGTGTAAAGGCCTGGTGTTTCCAGTTAGATATTTAACGGATTTTCACTTGGCATAAGCCATATATATTGTAAGAACATCATCAGACCTTCACCTTCCCAATTTCTAGATATTAACTTTTGTTCTTGTTTGACTATATTATGCAGTTTCCCAGGTCTGTCTATTCTTAACATCTCTTCTATATTTATAGGTAAATTTGATGCCTGTAGATATCTGATATTGTGTTTCTCATTTGTTCATACCTATGAATAATTGTCATGGTGTGATACAACAACAATAAATAATTTAAACAAACAAAAACAAAACAAAAAAAAACAAACCAAACAACAACAATAAAACTGTTATGCGTAGCAAATCTTTATTATCTAAATAAATATTACTGGGGATACGTACACTTACTTACTTACTTACTTAGTCGTTCCCCTTCTACCGTGAGGTGTAGAGGTTTGGAAGAGAGAGCGCCAGACCATTCTATCAGCTGTCTTCTTCCTGGCCTGGTTCCATTCTAGTCCTCGGTCCTTCAAAGATTGTCTAATGTTGTCCTCCCAGCGGACTCTGGGTCGTCCTGGAGGTCTGGATCCCTGGCTCTTTGTTTCCCATGCTTGTCGTGGTAGCCGATCTTCTCCCATTCTGCAGACATGGCCAAACCATCTTAGTTGGGACTGTTCTATTTGGGTCTGCAGCGGATGGGATTTTAGGCCTTGACGGATCGTCTGGTTGCGGACCATGTCTCTTCTTGTTACTTCAACCACTTTCCTCAGATACCTCATTTCTGAGGTTTGGATCTGGCTTTTGTGGGTTGTAGTCATTGCCCACGACTCGCATCCATATGTCAAGACTGGGACATAGGTGGAGCGGTATACAGCCATCTTCGTTTTCTTACCAACCTCTTTCTTGCTGAGGAATCCACGATTTATGGCCTGAAAAAGTCTCCCAGCCGCTGCTTTTCGAGTGGCCAACTCTTCTTTGATGCCTCCCTTTCGGTCTATAATAGCTCCGAGATATTTAAAGTGGTCGACCTGCTCCAGGACCTGTTCTCCCAACTTAATCTGATGTTTTCTTTCTTCTCGTGATATCACCATGGATTTTGTTTTAGAGCTGCTTATGATCATCCCTCTCTTCTCCAGCTCTTCCTTCCAGACTTGCAGGTTGGATTGGAGATGTGCCTCTGATTTAGCAATCAGGGCAACATCATCAGCAAATGCCAGCTCCGAAATATAGACCTGTCTCATCTTCCAGTACCCCACTGAATACTTTCTTGTTCTCTCCTTACATGCCTTGATGACATCGTCCATAAGGAGTATGAAGAGGTAAGGTGATAGGATATCACCTTGTCTTACACCAATGGTGGTCCTGAACTCTTCTGACTTATGGTTTGCTGTCCTCACATAATTTCTGCAAGACTTGTAGAAGCTCTGTATAGCATGAATCAGAGGTGCTGGAATATTCTTCCTTGCCAAACAGTCCCAAAGTTTGCTCCAGGGGACCCTGTCAAACGCCTTTTCCAGATCTATGAAACAAAGATGGATCTCACTCTTATACTCAAGGGCCTTTTCACTCAGCTGTCTGAGTGTGAAGATTAGGTCTTGAGTACTTCGGTTTGCTCGGAATCCGCACTGGACCTCATCCAATTGTGGCTCAGCTAGGCGTCGGAGTCTCTGCTCTAGGATTCTAGAGTAGATTTTACCAGGGACACTGAGAAGGGATATGCCTCTATGGTTTCCACATTGTCGATTGTCACCCTTTTTGAAAATTGGTGTTATGATGGCAATCTCCCAATCCTTTGGTATGGTCTTGTTGCACCATGCTGCCTGTAGGACCTTTAAGAGTAATAGGTCGCCTGATGCTCCCATGTGTCACGAAGTGGATTTAGGACTAGAAGCTGTCTACCTAAATAGACTAGACCCTAGTGGAAAGAAAGACTAAGAAGATAGATTTCAGAAGAAAATAACAGTGACTGTGGCGTCAAGGGTCGAGAACCGAAATTGACTCTCCCTTGCCACTAAGTGACGTAACGTTTTGCGATAACCTCACTACCTCTAGCTACCAAAACTGGGATAAGGTTTAATTACTTAACGCCACAGACACCACTTACAGACAACATATAGGTTGAAGTAAGTGACTGATCCAGCCGGAAAATTTACAATGGATTTTATTTACACCACAGAAAATTCATATAACATACTACAAAATAGAATTTAACATGCGTGTTCACACACACACCTGGAAAAAAACATAACAATTAATTTCAAGTGATTAGGTAAGGTAACCCCACAGTCGCCCTCCCCTCAACCTGTAAGGAAGAAAGGTAAGTAATACAACAACATGTGAAGGAGGATCTCTAACACCAGATCCGTCTTTCTCCTAATCAACCTGATATCGTGTAAACACACCCTAACTCCTACTGTCCGTCTGTCTGCAGACGTGTTTCTACACAAATGACGTGCCTCCGCCGCTGCTCCACTCTAGGCTAAATATTCTGACTATCACAAAGTCCACGACCAGAACCCTTTTATCATCTCCGACACAACTTACAGATGACTTGCTGAGTTCTAATGTTATGTTCAGTGTCTGTCTGACACTCCTAGTTCCTACAGAACAAAAGCGACTCCTCCACTACTCTCCTTCTCTCCCTCTATTGCAGCTCAGAGGTATTTTTACCCTCTTTCCTCTGACTGCCGTTGTAGCTGCTAACTTGAATTGGCATTCTGGGTTCTCGACTTGGGACTCTTCTGCACTACCAAATGACGATTCTGGAAAAATCACAGGCCCCGTTACCCATCTCTTGGGTCTGGGCCGTCGGTGTTATTATGACCGACCAATCACGACACCTCTAGGCCCTGCGCCTAGGTTCAGTGTGTGCTTTATCTGAGCGTGAATAGCTCCGAATTTTATTAAGAACCTCTTGTTCTTGCTGAAGAAGTCTGTGCTTCCAGCTCCTTGCTCTCTTGGGTACAAAAAACGTTTGCACCAGTGAACCCCTTGTCACTACTCCACTTTCTTTCCTGGCTCTGCCGACTCTTCTTCTCCTGAGAAGACCGGCGAACTTCTAGCCGCTCAAGGACTACTGTAGCCCTAGCTGCCACGCCTGGAAAATATCTGCTGTGGACAAAACAATAACAAATATATATCGCACAACAAATTTCCCATATCCTTAACACTTAACTCCCTTAACTCTCACTCTTCAACACTTAAATCCCAACTCTTCAACCACTTAAGTCTCAAATCTCTAACACTTAAGTTTTTCAAATCTCGAACACTTAAGTTTTCAAATCTTCCATACAGCTCCCATGCTCTAGTATCGCTTCAGCGATTAGTAAAAACATTTATTACAAATAAGGGAGGGAAACCTGAGGCCTGTAAACAGTAAATTAATATGAAACAAATATAAAGGTATGTTATCAGGCACTCGCAGGAAATAAAGAAGTAGAACACCAGACAACAGAAAAACAACAGACATGAGTGGCTTACCCAGGATTTGAACACTGGACCTTCCGTGCGACAACCCCGCCTAGCCATGCAAGCGAATCACACTATCCGCTCTGCCATCTACGCATCATCAAAAAATGATGTTTCAATGGCAGGTCAATAGTGCGAACCACAATACACGACACCAGAAGTCCTCCATGGGCAGTTCAGCCTATTAATGACGCAATCACTTCTGTTGTATTTCTATCAAGCAGTATAGGCCGAATCCAACAAGACCCTTAGGACCTTAATACTGTGTCCAGTAAATGATAGTAGACTAGAACAGTGAGAACAGGATAGTGGGTAGGTTTGGTATTGTACAAACATTTATTACAAATAAGGGAGGGAAACCTGAGGCCTGTAAACAGTAAATTAATATGAAACAAATATAAAGGTATGTTATCAGGCACTCGCAGGAAATAAAGAAGTAGAACACCAGACAACAGAAAAACAACAGACATGAGTGGCTTACCCAGGATTTGAACACTGGACCTTCCGTGCTAGGCGGGGTTGTCGCACGGAAGGTCCAGTGTTCAAATCCTGGGTAAGCCACTCATGTCTGTTGTTTTTCTGTTGTCTGGTGTTCTACTTCTTTATTTCCTGCGAGTGCCTGATAACATACCTTTATATTTGTTTCATATTAATTTACAGCGATTAGTAAACATGCCTCCCCCCACTTTCCCTCAAATACTGTCTTATCGACACTCTAATCTCCAGACTCAGCTGGCTTAATCTCTTACATGCTGGCGGCTTAGGTTAGCCCATCACAACATTCTAACCACTGAATGAACCTGTTGCCGGTAAATTCCTGGCCCTACTATTTAACAATGATCGATGTGTTTACCTGGCTACCAAAATACAATAGACTTCACCCGAGACAATAATCTCCCGTCTCCCGGAATTCAACATTATAACCATCTGTCTATTTATTAAGGACTAATTACAAAACCCAACTAAACCCGTAACTGCTGACTTCAAAATGTAGGTTTTACCCACACAGAGAACAATACACAATTTCCCATGCTCTAACATTTAAAGCCACTCGTTCTATTACCACAGCGTTACACAAATTAGTCCGCTGGTAATTTACACACACTTGAACAATTAAATACACACCAAAACCCTAGCGTATTATTCGCTAATATTATAACTCAAATATTGAGAAATCTTCACCCACGTGTCTGGAATATTATTTACACCCGATTCTGATAACAATGGACATTAAAATCTCTAAAGGAACTGAAATCCTATTCTACAATGCATGCCTCGTTATCTCCCTTCTTCCGTTTTCAGATTCACCCCTCTAAGAAAATAGACACAGCACGTGCTCCGGTACCCCTCTCTCCAAATCCTCGAAAATCACAATGAAATTACGTGCATCGTGTCTCAAAATTATAGTATTTAACATCTACCATCTTTAAGCTTTCATTATCTCATAAAAAGAATGAATGCACTCTGATAATAATTTAGATAAGAGGGTAACTCATGGCATGTCCATTACGAACTAAAATTAATTTAATTCCGCGAGCGTGTTTTACGCTGCACCATTTAAAATCACAAATCCAGGAAAAATTAGATCCCCTGTCTTCTGACAAATAACAGTAATATTCCAATTTATACAAACAGCTACTCTGAGGAAACTATCAAAATTCCCTACTACCTTTTCACAAAATACCTAATTGCGCTGTCAGTTATAGTCACTTAAAAGATTAGCATTGATGGCTCTACTTCTATGAATTAACTTTTACTCCTAGAAACAAACTCTGCAAAAATATTGTAAACTATTAAAGCTTAATTAACTTCATATTTACCAGCACGAATTTCTCTCGAAAGAGCAGTCGGCTCTGTGGCAGTTCTTTCCCAAGGCGTAGAAGTTCAAAAAATTCTCAGCCTTCTGCCAGGGAACCCCGCTTATTTATTACCCCAGACCACGCTACGCGTGAGTCATAGCTAGGCTTTGTTCTTAAGCGGGTCGATCTATGAACCAACCAACGTGCCAGGAATCGCCCACGGTCATTTCTAAATTTAGAACTCCAAGCGGAAAATTTCGTTCCACGCGCTCATTGAGAAAGGGCTAGAAATGCTCTGCCATTTTGTTACACTAGCAAATCTCTACATGAACGAATTATCTAAATGAAAAAAACCGCGCTGGTGCCAGTCTAAAAGTTAAAACTACCATCTCTCATAGCAACCGTAATTCTTAATCTACACAAAAAATCCAAACTCGATTATTAAACAAAGAGAAATAAAAAAAAAAAACGAATAAGATAAAAATCCCACCGTAATCCTTCCCTGAAAAACGTAAATAATGCAAAATTTAAAGACTTGGGGCCTGTTGTAAATGCAATCACATTAACTCCTCACACCATGTACTTAACCATTTCTGGTGTTATACCATCATGCCCTGCTGCTTTGCCCATCTTGATTTTCTCTAGTGCTGCCCTCAGTTCTTCCATCTTTATGTCATCTTCACCATCATTGGTTTTCTCTTCTGTGTTAGTGGTTATCATTTCTGATGCTTCATCATGCTCACCATCCAGGAGTTCTGAGAAATATTCTTTCCATCTTTCCATTACTTCCTTCGGGGCAGTAAGCAATTTGCCTTGCTTGTCCTTTATAAATTTGAGAGGGCATTGTTTTTCTTTCCTCATGTTCTTTAGGGTCATATAGAACAATTTCTGGTTTTCTTGTGCATCTTTTTCTAGCTTTTCTCCAAATTCTTCCCAGGACTTCTGTTTTGCTGCTAGCACTTTGTTCTTTGCTTCTGTTCTGAGTGTCACATATTCTCTATTTTTTTCCATTTGTCCTGTTGTGTTTTTAGCTCCTAAGTATTGTTTCCATGCCATTTTCTTCTCTCTTATTTTCTCTTTGACTTCCTCTGTCCACCAAGGTGTCCTCTTTCTCTGGTTCCCAAGTCGGACTTCACCGCATGCTTCTGCAGCAGCTGTCTTTATGATATCCTTGAATTTATTCCAGAGGGTTTCCAAGTCATCAGGTCGTTCTTCTGTGTTGCTCACTGCTGTAGCAATAAGCCCCTGATATCTGGTCTTAATTTCTGGCTCTCTCAGCTTGTAGGTCCTAATGCTCATTTCTCCTGCTCGTTTACTTGGTTTCTTGCGTGATGTTGGGCAGTTCCTAGGCTGAGCAACTCTTTCAGTTGTTCGTTTGATTGTTAGCAGGTAGTGATCACTTCCAATCTCTGGCCCCCTCCAGACTCTTGCATCTCGGACATATCTGAATGAGCTTCTCCGAACAATGGCATAGTCGATCACTGACTTCTCATTCTTGGTTGGTTCACATCTAGTGCATGTATGCGCTTATGGGGGAACTTTGTGTTTGTAATGATCAGATTCTGCTCACTGCAGAATCTAAGGAGTCGCTTTCCATTGTCATTGAGAGTATCTTCTCCATATCTTCCGATAACTCCACCCCATCTAGCATGGTCATTTCCAACTCTGGCATTAAAATCTCCGAGCATAATAACTTCATCTAGGCAGTCATCCACTGTCCTTTGAAGCAGCTCGAAGAATTCCTCCTTGACCTCTGCTCTCTCATCCTCATTTGGCCCATACACTATGACCAGGTTGACTATGGTTTCTCCTTCTTTTAGTTTTACAACCATAATGCGCTCCGAGACAAAGTTCCATCCCTTGATACTATCTTTTTGGTTTTGGGCCACAATGCAACCCACGCCCCCTTTAGCTCTTTCAGATATGGGTACACCACTGTAGAGCAACGTGTTGCCATCGAGATCCTTGACTCCTTGTCCTTTTTTCTTCGTTTCCGTTATAGCCAGGATTTCTAGTTTTGCTTTCCTCATCTCTTCCACCAGCTCCTCTTCCTTCCCATTTATACTTCTTGTGTTCCAAGTTCCATAAGTCGTAGTCCGTTCCAGTTCGTCGCCTTTAGAATCAGTCCGGTTTTCTCTCTTGTAGTTCGCGTAATCATGATTTAAAGCAAACAGGTGATTGGCCTGTTGTGCCTTTGCATGGTGGAGGGGCTGCCTCCTTACGGCCTCCATGCAGGCCGCCCTCCTCCTTTTTCATCCGGGCTTGGGACCGGCATTGGCGGAGTTGGGGATACGTACATCAATAATATACTTTGTGTGTGAAAGTGGGACTTCAAAGGTAATTTTTATGCGAGATTTTAGCCATAAAGAACGTAATCGCCACACTGGATACCGACTGACAAGAATAATACGTCTTCATTAGCGCAGTTGACTAAAAAAAACCAAAAGGGTACCAATGCAATTCAGCACTTAAGGAAATACTGGACCACCAATGGTCCAAAGATAAAATTTGTTGATTTTTAAAGTTGTTGATTAGCTTAAACGCAAGATAAAAATGTTTATTGTGTCATTAAAATTAAAGTGGCAGTTAATGTAACGTAAAATTGTCACTATTTATCTTATTTAAAATAATGTAAAATATGTAAGTACTTCCACAACCTCTAACCGCGAGACCGCCATCTTGTTTATTTTTGTTCACATCCCGGCGCCAGTAGACGCAGATCCCAGAGAGATTTCTCTACTTGTGTAATAGCAGTTTGCCCCGTCACAGGGGTAGAATCTGCAGACATTGGGCGAATTGCTAGTAAGCACGTAAAAGTGGCCGTCTCGCAGAGAAGTCTTCAGACTCCCGGGCGAGTAAAACAAGCGGTCACATCACCACAGGCTAATGATATGAACAACATCGGCATGATGAACCATGTAAACGACAATGTTAAAGTGAAAGCAGAAGCTGAGGAGATGGATACAGACCATGATGGTGTGTTCACATTCCTTGTTTCATGTAGTACTGCATATTATAAGTTGTTGAATACTGATAGCTTTTTTAATATGGTCTCAGCTATAAACTATCAAAGGTCAGCATCCACACATGTAAAAATAGCATGCGAGTCAACCCCCATCCATGTATGAATAGCTTGCCAGGCTGATTGCGCGCTTGTAGGTGTGGCTGCTGGTCTACTTAGGAATTGATACGTTTCTACCAATAAGATAATTATTAAATTTCTACGAATTACCAGAACCCAAGACATGTTTAAAATAGCAATCTGAGTAGGTTGAAATGAAGCACTGTGGACGGTGTCCTCCATTTGGCCCAAATCGATATATACCCTGCGGTCAAATAAGTCGACCTCGTTGTTAAGGGTTAGGAGTAGAGTTGGGTTTAGATTTAGAAATGCTAAACCTAACACAAAAACTCTAATCCTTTAGAATATTTGTGTTAGGTTTAGCATTTCTAAACCAAACTCCAATCCCTAACGACACAGTGGACTCAATTAGCCGCTGAATAGATAACTGTGCGGGCTAGATTTGTCGCCTGTCATCTGTTTTTCATCTAAAAGCATAACTTGCCATACACTGTTACCATAAGCACATCCTATGTTTTGCGATGCACAAAAGTACCACACATGCGTTGTCATCGCACTCACCTACAGAATCGATTTTGCCACAATTATCATAGTAATCTACGCATAGGCCTACTACACTACATCGCATGTTTTGTTTGCGGTTTCATCATCAATGGTTAGAATGCACATAAACAAAGATGTTACCTAACATTAATCCTAACCCGTTCCCGCCTTATTGAAACATAATATATCCGGGGGAAAAAAAACCACAAAACAACATCGTATGCTACATTATAAATAACGAACAGTAAACTTCCAACTTGCCCATCATGAATCCGTAATCCAGTTTGTAAGAATAGACATCTGCGCTAAACATGACCACACAGCCCCGATTCCTCGTTTCAACCATCTGAGTATACCATCGCAAAGAATATTTGTGGAATTAGGCTGTTACTGTGTACTGTATCTTAACCCGATCAGAAACACAAGACACCTCCTTAGCACACAACCTAAGTGGTTGATCTGGTACGTATGCCAAATGATGCAAGTTTGATTAGATCAAATTCTGTAAGGCATCTGGCATAATTGTTAGGAAATGCAAAGAGTGGGTCATGGAGGCATATTAAAAAAAAACAGAAAGTGGGAGGGAGACAGGGAAGGTAAGGATGATACAAATAATTTGTTTTGGAGCAGTCTTTCTTTGTTTCTAACTCTCACTTCATCTTCATGGCAGTATAGACTGCCAGTACTTATAAACCTGCTGTTTCTGAGTGTATTGACAGTACATAAGCCTACATTTGTGGCATTATCCATAAAGATATCCTACCTCATGCCATTGTTTGGGCCACATAATTATAAATCGTATTTTAGTGCACATTCTTATTTGCATTGAGTTAAAAATGAAAGACCACTAAAATGGAAAAAAAAATTCTTAGCCTAAGCGTCGAACCCATATAAATTTTTATCACAAGCTCCACAACTTAACAGCTGCTCTGTTGACGTGCATATTTTAAAGAACAAATCGAATAAGATTATATATAAAAAACTAGATTATAACCTCTTTGCTGAATATTTTCATCAGACACTTTGTTGATTCAAAGCAGCCAGTTACTCAACCTTCTTTCGTGCCCCCATCACAAAGTTTCCTGCTGGGCAGTGTTTCAGTCATTTTTAAACCCCAGCATATATGTTAACATGTCAAACCTGGAGAATGGCAATGACTCAAAGATAGCAGAGGATTATAGAGATGTTAGATTATGACTAACTGTGGTGAAAAGCTACTCTTTAAGCAAGGTAAAAGCTGTTCATGTGAAATTAATAGGCTATAGCAAAGGGCTTAACTTTCAAACACATCAGTCGAGGCAAATGCTTTGTCATTACTTTCCTCAGTGTTGTCTGGTATGTGGAATTTCGTGCGATCTTGATTAAATACTATCAGACAAAATTAGGAATCGAAAATGGACAAACAAGTTGCACATTGGGAAGATGTAACAAGTCATCATCTTACATTTCAGCTATACCACAGAAGGAAAGCAGTTTTGGCCTAAGGAAGTGCCACAAGGATTGATTCGTGTTTGGATATGGAATTTATCCAGTTACATGAATCTGCTCAAAACCTAATTGATGTTGTATTAGAGATCACAACTTTTGACTGAGCAGCAAGGACATCCCACCTGGCAAAAGCATCACACCGCCAAGTACCAGTCTTTTATCTGATGAGCAAATTGCCCCAACACTAAGCTTAACTCTTCCACAGATACTTCTGTCTTACCTTTTGCAGTATCAACTTTCCAAGTAGCAGTAAAATGAGAGAAACCTCTCTTATTTCTCATTGTGTGCCAGTCATGGAATGCTTCAGGGACCATGAAGATTCAATCACAAAAATAGCTGCAACCTCATTTCCTGAATAACACCTGTCCCTCTCTGTACAGGTACATTTACCGTGCTGTCAGGTGCACATACACACAACAGGTGACACCCTGCAAATTCTGATTGGTTATCTGATGGCTTGTGTATAACAGATGCACAGCATGGAGAACTAACTCCTCAAAAGTGAGATATTTTCTCTAAGAGAAGATAATGCAGACATGAAAATCAAATGTCTTCTCATCTTATAGGATAAAACAGCCAGAGCATCCTCAAACAGTTGTTATATCTTGTACTATCTTGCTTTGATTTCCAGTGTTGCTCGGCAGGCATTAGCAGCTGGACACTACAGAGCTATTATCAACATAACAGCCGTGTTTCATTGTCCGCACTCCATTCTTAATATTTGACGCAGGAGCACTGAAGAATGCCAGTAAAAAAGTTAAAATGACACCCCTAAACTAAAAAGCAGCCTCCTGGCAAAAAACATAAAATATTCAAGATGACACCTCAAGACTATCTATCACACACAAGGGAAATAGACGATCTGCTACGAGATGAACCAGTCATCATAATACATGCAACACCCTAACTACAGCACACATTCACCTGTAGAGAAGTAATAACCTTCTACTCATCCAATAAATGCTGAAGTTTGAGAGGAGTGGTAAACAGAGGGCATCATAAGCTACTCCAACAATTTAAAAAAAAAAATTTAATATTCTTGACATCCCAAGTAAATATAAATTTGGATGCATCACAGACAATAAAACGAGGGATAATATTAATGCCTTAAGGATGTTTTAAGACAGCTCTAGAAATGCTTTTGCCTGATTGTCACGGAGAAAGGCATTTGATAAAATTTGAACATGTGGAATTAATTGAAATTCTGGCTGAGAATCTTTGAAGGAGTTAGATTTATACAAACAGTACAAGTGCTCAGCTATTGTTTTTTTTTTTTTTTAATTAGATGAAATATTAGAGCTTTGTTGCTTTTTTTAAAATTTAATTATTTTATTTCATTGTAAGTAAATGTGCCATCAGTTTTATTGTTCATGTGCTATTCATAGTTATTAAAATTGTTCTAACTTTAATGTGAATGTTGTCAACTAAATTTATTTTACCTCTTCTAGGTAACAACTGTCACAATGCAAATGAAACCCAAGTTGCCGTAAATGGTGATGTGAAACCATCATTGTCCAACGAGGAAGAAATGGAAGAAGGTAACATTTTTGCACCTTTGTCAGTCTAATTCATTCCTCTTCTTCTTCTTCGTTTGTCCTGAAAAGGATGTTGGTTGCGTTGTATTGCCATTTACAGCGAAGCTGCGATATTTGGCCCAACACATCCGACTTCCGCACAGCATTTTTGGGACCAGGTTTGCCTTCCCTCTTCGATCCCTACTCTCTTGTGATGCAGCCTATTTCCAGGACCACCACTTGGAGGTGGATTTGGGTCTTGGTCAGCTCTGGTTCTCTGACGCAAGCAGTCAAGCTATGAGTTGCTGACTGCATTCATCTCTTTTGCTGCGTCTTCGGTCCCAGTCTAATTCTACTGCATAGAAATTCAGTGGTGAAAAAAAGAAATGGAAGAATTTATATCTGTCCAAGTCGGGTCAATTTAATCCTATATCATGTGAATTCATTGACATTTATACATCACCACTATTTTCCATTTGCTCCTTAACTCTTTGACTCCAGACCAACGCTCTGAGCGTTGCAAAATTCAACGCGCCGTGCCAGCGCAACGCTCAGAGTGTTGTTTTTAGTTCATCACGAATAAACCCCAAAAATTGGCCGTTTAATGCAGTTCATATTTTAAAACTCGTAACATGACTTCCGCTACTATTTCAACAACTAATTTGACTGTAGTTAAGCAGTACATGTGCGTGTTTTGATGTTATTATTACAATTTGTGTGACGATTCGTGTGTTTGTGTTTTTCGTTGTTATTGCTAGAGAAATATGTCACGCTTTATATTTATTTTTTCTAGGTCTCCTAAGCAAATAATTGTGTCAAACTACTTTGAAACATTGCTGACATTGATGATGATTGTTTGGTAGTCACAGTTTTTTGTCAAAATACGGAATCGGTGCAGAAAAGCTAGACACATTAGATTTAGTTGATGAGTGGGTGTAGTCATATTCTGGCCGATCAGAAAGCAACAAAACTAGACCTACCGTAATATCTACTCACTAGTCCTAGGTAGAAGATGAAGCTAGGGATACTATTAAAACATTAAACAAGTGTAAACAAGTTTTATATGACATTCTTCTTTATTTGTTTGAAAATTACATAATGCATGATTGCATAATTTATTATTTTCTTACAAGGGACCACAGTAAAAACTGGTGTGAATAACACTAAATGTACTAATTGTGGCCATAAGCAATGTTTTTTTTTACTTTGTATATGGATTAACTTGATGTTTGAAGACTAAAAAGAAAGTGTTATTGTCTACAACAGTAATTTGTCTTTGGTAAGATCGTATTCTACATACAGTTAACTTTTTAGTGTTTTTCAATTTTACATGCAAAATGTTTTAACTATACTGAACTTCTCTTCTTCTTCTCCCATCCTTAGCCATCAACCGGCAAAGCAGTATGTGGCCAGTACGCCTAGTGGCGTCTTAGGGCAACAACAAATTGATCGATCTATCGCTGTTTCCACCACGCCTAGTGGCGTCTTTGTGGAACAAAAACAGACCAAACAATCTATCATTGTTTCCGTAATCAGATTGGTTGGCAAGCAGGTGATCAGCCCACTGTGCGAAGTTTTTACGGGATGGGGTAAACAGCCCCATGCCCATACCCTCCTTAGTCGCTTTTTACGACATGCGTGGTAGGGTGCAGTGTTACTATTCTTTGCTCCCCTTTCGGGCCCAGGTAACACACGGGTGAAGTATACTGAACACACTTGTGTTAATACTACCAAAGACATTATATATTACAATTCTCTATCCATTTCCCTACATTTTGGTATATAATAAGTACATGATCACAAAAGATGATTAACATAAAATTTGCACTAAAAGACGGTACACTTCACCGTTTAGAATTCTTCAAAAAATAATTATGGCACAGGGTGGAAAATAATTATGGAGTTAAGGAGGAAGCCTGCACCATTCACATGCTGTTGCCGCGGTGGTTTCTGCAGCAATTTATGTTACATGATGAGGTTGTCAACCTCGTGCGCAACTTTAGTACGACATGCCTGAGGGAGCATTAGATCTATTTTTTCTTTGTCTTATCAGAGGCCCCAGGGTAACATTTGTCCACCTGTCTGTTTAATCCTTCTTCTGCGTTCGTCCTGAACAGGACGTTTGTTACGTTGTGTCACTGCTTACAGCAAAGCTGCGATATTTGCACCTTTTGGCCCAACACATCCGGTTTCAGCATGGCATTTTTGGGACCGGGTTAGCCTTCCCTCTTCGATCCCTACTCTCTCGACCAGACTGCAGCGATGCTGCCTGTTTCCAGGACCACCACTTGGAGGTGGAGTAGGGTCTTGGTCAGCTCTGGTTCGCTGACCCTAATGCAAGCAGTCAAGCTATGGGTCGCTGACTGCATTTATCACTATTGCTGCGTCTTCGGTCTCGTCTTTTTAATCCTTTATTATATAGTTCTTTGAAACAGTTTTACTACTTTAGTAGAAATTATAACCATGAGTACTAAGGAGGGTCATTCAGAAAAGTTGTTGAGAAACAGGGGCACTGTCAATACATTAATCTGACCAACTAGATAATATTTTCTCAATTGCTTGAAATAGATTACGAGAATAAAATGAACTGATCAAATGAATGAGAAATCACATATGAACTATCAGTCAACCAGCAGCACAACCATGCAAGCTCAGAATAAAAGGGATGAATAATAGAAGACAGCCAAGAAGGGAGATGGATCAGGATGGTAGCAGACACCATAGGGAAACACGACATGAACAACACACCATGTGACACAATGTCTACTGGATCAGAAAACTTATAATTAGCTTTTTCTGCAATGTTTATTGGCATAATCAGTAGAAAAGAAATCTCAGGAGTTGTGTTCCATGATTTGAGATATATTTTAACAGTTTAAACTATACGTTCAGAGTGACACAGATATTTTATTCTTTTCCAGACGAGAGTCGAGCAGAGGCAACATTCCAGTTTGTTGTGGAGAATTTCAGCAAACTTGAGGAATCAGTCCTCAGCCCTCCTTGTATAGTTAGAAATCTGCCATGGTAAGTTTGCCCTTTTGTGTATTTTCAGGTGTTTGTGTTTTTGCCTGTGGATATTATATTGAGCAATAAAAATGTTCCTTGATTTAAATTTACATGCACTTCTGAATATTCTTCAAGTGATAATTATTCTAAAACCATGAATTACTGAGTACAAAATGACCAACCAACAGGTAACTGTTCTTGCATTGTAATGTTTTTTTTTTAATCCACTGGAATAATCTGGTATACAGTTGGGTTAAATTGAGTAGTTTTTTTCTTTTTTTTTCTTACACTTTCAGACGTCAACTTGAACATGTTTAAATAAAGCGAAGGTCAGTCTGAGGTAGTTGGTATCTCCACAGTGTTTGTCCAGGAGTGCTACTGTGAATGGCCATATGTGTGCTTTCTCTGTTCTTCATATGATGGGCATTTTGCAGCATATGTTCTGCTGTTATTTTATTTGTACCACAACTACACTTGTCAGTAGTTCCTATCTTTAGCTTGTTGAATAGATGGTATCTCAATCTGCTGTGGCCTGAGGAGTCTGAAAATATCCATTTATTCACTTCTGTTGAGCTGCTAATGTGCATTGTTCTTCTGGTGGCCTGAATGCTCGGTTTCCCCTTGTTATGCTTATATCAGGCTAAGGTAGCTTTCGACCTTCCTTTACCAGTGTGTCAGCCTCTTCATTGCCAGGGATGTTGCAATGTGATGGGATCCACTGTATCACAACTCTGTTGAATTGCTGACTTAGTTTGTAGAGTATTGCTCTTAGGTCACTCAGGTCTGCATTTTTTGTTTTTTTAACTCGTCAACACTGTAACTACTGATGGCGCACCTGTGGAAAGCTACTTGTCTTTCATAGTCTCTCTTAAAAGTCTTAATAGCAGAGGAACGCACTGAGAGGCACTGAGCAGTTTCAAAATGTATGCGTCAATCTTTCTGATACCTAATAGGCAATGATGAAAGCACTTTTTTGCCTTTTAATTCCATGTGGAGCATGGGCTTTCCATTAGTTCATACCAAACTCTCCTGTCTTGCACCTTTATTTTCAAGGGTTTTTCCATGTTTTCAAGAACCTTATGTTGTCTCCACTTCTCATCTCCACATATCTGTGAGCCTCCCTCCATTTATTTAACCCTGGACATTCAGAAAAAAGGACTACCTTTTGATTGTATTAGCTGCTTTCCTTAACAGATGTCCTATACATCTCCAAGGCCTCTACACCTCACCTCTATTTCCAGTGCTATATCTCTTATTGTGTCCATAATTTCCACCTTGGTAATCTTGTCATGGCTACAGAGATGTACAAATTGCTTGGTGGGGTCTGAGAGAGAGAACAGGTACCAGCGGAAGAAGGAGGGGTATCTGGTTGCCTTGCTTGTTACTATCAGTGCCAGGAAAAATATGATCATTCTTGAGAGATTGAAAGAGTCCAAAAACAGACAACTGAGAGATGAACAAGCAGGTTTTACGCAAAACAGATCCAGAACAGATCAGATAGCCACATTGAGAATAATACTGGAACAAAGTTTAGAATGGAACTCACCTCTTTACATTGGATTTGTGGACCATGAAAAGGCATTCGACAGTGTAGACAGAATCACTATGGAAATTGATGAGGCATTGTGGAGTTTCCCTGAGGATCATTAACTTAATAAAGAAAACTTACGAAGACATGACATGCAGAGTTCTTCATGAAGGACAATGTACAGAACTATTTAGGATAGGAACTGGAGTGTAACAGGGATGCCTTTTGCATACATGCCAAGAGCTACGGTATACCCGTAATCTGTACAAGAAATTTGTGTTTTCAGATGTGTTTTCTGTCGCCTAATTATTAAATATATATATATATATAAATCGATTATCTTGCACCACACCTTAGATGATATTTGCGTTGTGAGATTCGGCAAATTGTTAGGCCAAGTGAATAAAAAAATCAACGAATGAAATCAAGCTGCCTATGTTTCGATTGATGCGGGATGGCAAGAGTCCGCGTGGTGTGTCATTCATTCATCATTTTTCTCCAAGGTGTATGGCAGCCAGCCATTATTTTAACGATTACGTCGCATTGAGCATAATTTATTATTCACGGCTGCTTAAAAGCAACAACAACAAAAAGTGGATACCACTACATATTACTTGATTTCACCAAAACTTGTAGAATCTGCGTAATAAGTGTACATTTTAATAATAATTTTAAACGAATTATGAAACTGGGAAAAAAAAAATCATGAAAGCAAAGCAAATTTGTATCTTAACCTGATCAGAGCCCCTGGAACATTTTTTTGAGTTACTTCTAAGTTTTAATTTCCTTTCTTTAAAAAAAATTCAGATTTTTTTCTTTGGTGGATATATCATCCAGTAAGTTATGTTTATTAAATAATTAATAACTATCAATGTTTGTCATATTGATGATTGATACTAAAGTCATATGGGTATGTAAAACTGAAAATTAGGCTAAAACGGCTATTTTCATTTTTGAAGTTCGGTAGAGAATAAATTACGCTAGCGCCAGTTTATATTTTCGTTGCAAATTATGAGCTGTTTAGTTTTTTTTAATTTATATGATAATGTGATTTTATTATTTTTAAAATTACATAAAATATTTGTTGAAATAATTCAAAACCGCCCCATTCCATTTCAAATTACAGGATAAAATAGTTTTGTTCAATTTTTCTCTTTGCAGTAATAATGATAACTAAGTACTAAATTTTCCGCCTATGCCGGTCCCAAGCCCGGATGAAAAAGGAGGAGGGCGGCCTGCATGGAGGCCGTAAGGAGGCAGCCCCTCCACCATGCAAAGGCACAACAGGCCAATCACCTGTTTGTCTTAAACTATGATTACAAGCAATATAAGAGAGAAAACCGGACTGATTCTAAAGGCGACGAACTGGAACGGGCTACGGACTACGACTTATGGAACATGGAACACAAGAAGTATAAATGGGAAAGAAGAGGAGCTGATGGAAGAGATGAGGAAAGCAAAACTAGAAATCCTGGCTATTACCGAAACAAAGAAAAAGGGACAAGGAGTCATGGATCTCGATGGCAACACTCTGCTATACAGTGGTGTACCCACATCTGAAAGAGCTAAAGGGGGTGTGGGTTGCATTGTGGCCAAAAACCAGAAAGATAGTATCAAGGGATGGAACTTTGTCTCGGAGCGCATTATGGTTGTAAAACTAAAAGAAGGAGAAACCATAGTCAACCTGGTCATAGTGTATGGGCCAAATGAGGATGAGAGAGCAGAGGTCAAGGAAGAATTCTTCGAGCTGCTTCAAAGGACAGTGGATGACTGCCTAGATGAAATTATCATGCTCGGAGATTTCAATGCCAGAGTTGGAAATGACCATGCTAGATGGGGTGGAGTTATCGGAAGATATGGAGAAGATACTCTCAATGACAATGGAAAGCGACTCCTCAGATTCTGCAGTGAGCAGAATCTGATCATTACCAACACAAAGTTCCCCCATAAGCGCATACATGCATACACTAGGTGTGAACCAACAAAGAATGAGAAGTCAGTGATCGACTATGCCATTGTTAGGAGGAGCTCATTCAAATATGTCCGGGATGCTAGAGTCTGGAGGGGGCCAGAGATTGGAAGTGATCACTACCTGCTTACAATCAAAAGAACAACTGAAAGAGTTGCTCAGCCTAGGAACTGTCCAGCACCACGCAAGAAACCAAGTAAACGAACGGAAGAAATGAGCATTAAGACCTACAAGCTGAAAGAGCCAGAAATTAAGACCAGATATCAGGGGCTTATTGCTACAGCGGTGAGAAAAACAGAAGAACAACCTGATGACTTGGAAACCCTGTGGCTTAAATTCAAGGACATCATAAAGACAGCTGCTGCAGAAGCATGTGGTGAAGTCCGACTTGGGAACAAGAGAAAGAGGACACCTTGGTGGACAGAGGAAGTCAAAGAGAAAATAAGATTAAAGAAAATGGCATGGAAACAATATTTAGGAGCTAAAAACACAGCAGGACAAATAGAGAAATATAGAGAATATGTGATACTCAGAACAGAAGCAAAGAACAAGGTGCTAGCAGCAAAACAGAAGTCCTGGGAAGAATTTGGAGAAAAGCTAGAAAAGGATGCGCAAGAAAACCAGAAATTGTTCTATAAGACCCTAAAGAACATGAGGAAGGAAAAACAATGCCCTCTTAAATTTATAAAGGACAAGCAAGGCAAATTGCTTACTGCCCCGAAGGAAGTAATGGAAAGATGGAAAGAATATTTCTCAGAACTCCTTGATGGTGAGCAAGGTAGAGCATCAGAAATGATAACCACTAGCACAGAAGAGGATACAAATGGTGATGAAGATGACATAAAGATGGAAGAACTGAAGGCAGCACTGGAGAAAATCAAGATGGGCAAAGCAGCAGGGCATGATGGTATAACACCAGAAATGGTTAAGTACATGGGAGCATCAGGCGACCTATTACTCCTAAGGGTCCTACAGGCAGCATGGTGCAACAAGGCCATACCAAAGGATTGGGAGATTGCCATTATAACACCGATTTTCAAAAAGGGTGACAATCGACAATGTGGAAACCACAGAGGCATATCCCTTCTCAGTGTCCCTGGTAAAATCTACTCTAGAATCCTAGAGCAGAGACTCCGATGCCTAGCTGAGCCACAATTGGATGAAGCCCAGTGCGGATTCCGAGCAAACCGAAGTACTCAAGACCTAATCTTCACACTCAGGCAGCTGAGTGAAAAGGCCCTTGAGTACAAGAGTGAGATCCATCTTTGTTTCATAGATCTGGAAAAGGCGTTTGACAGGGTCCCCTGGAGCGAACTTTGGGACTGTTTGGCAAGGAAGAACATTCCAGCACCTCTGATTCATGCTATACAGAGCTTCTACAAGTCTTGCAGAAATTATGTGAGGACAGCAAACTATAAGTCAGAAGAGTTCAGGACCGCCACTGGTGTAAGACAAGGCGATATCCTGTCACCTTATCTTTTCATACTCCTCATGGACGATGTCATCAAGGCATGTAAGGAGAGAACAAGAAAGTATTCAGTGGGGTACTGGAAGATGAGACAGGTCTGTATTTCAGAGCTAGCATTTGCTGATGATGTTGTCCTGATTGCTAAATCAGAGACACATCTCCAATCCAACCTGCAAGTCTGGAAGGAAGAGCTGGAGAAGAGAGGGATGGTCGTAAGCAGCTCTAAAACAAAATCCATGGTGATATCACGAGAAGAAAGAAAACATCAGATTAAGTTGGGAGAACAGGTCCTGGAGCAGGTCGACCACTTTAAATATCTCGGAGCTATTATAGACCGAAAGGGGGGCATCAAAGAAGAGTTGGCCACTCGAAAAGCAGCGGCTGGGAGACTTTATCAGGCCATAAATCGAGGATTCCTCAGCAAGAAAGAGGTTGGTAAGAAAACGAAGATGGCTGTATACCGCTCCACCTATGTCCCAGTCTTGACATATGGATGCGAGTCATGGGCAATGACTACAACCCACAAAAGCCAGATTCAAACCTCAGAAATGAGGTATCTGAGGAAGGTGGTTGAAGTAACAAGAAGAGACATGGTCCGCAACCAGACGATACGTCAAGGCCTAAAATCCCACCCGCTGCAGACCCAAATAGAACAGTCCCAACTAAGATGGTTTGGCCATGTCTGCAGAATGGGAGAAGATCGGCTACCACGACAAGCATGGGAAACAAAGAGCCAGGGATCCAGACCTCCAGGACGACCCAGAGTCCGCTGGGAGGACAATATTAGACAATCTTTGAAGGACCGAGGACTAGAATGGAACCAGGCCAGGAAAAAGACAGCCGATAGGATAGTCTGGCGCTCTCTCTTCCAAACCTCTACACCTCACGGTAGAAGAGGAACGACTAAGTAAGTAAGTACTAAATTTAGTTGTGATAACAGCGGGACGTCTTCTTCGATGTCATCCTTGTACATCTCTTGGGTTCAGGGTGAGGTTTAGGATTTCTAACCCATACCCCTTATTACTGTGTCTCAGAATTCTCTTATATGGTCCTATCGAACACAGGATTTCCCAGTCTGTTTGTGATAATTAAGCGCAGAAATAGACTAAATGATGACACGATCACAT
Organism: Oreohelix idahoensis; assembly: GCA_024509875.1. NCBI lineage: Eukaryota > Metazoa > Mollusca > Gastropoda > Stylommatophora > Oreohelicidae > Oreohelix > Oreohelix idahoensis. The sequence continues at coordinate 91,421 of JAMPIV010001605.1, forward strand.
CATTTTTACAGTGTAAAATAAATTCAGACATTTATTGTTTGGGTTTTAAAATAAGTGAAGACCTTCTTTAAAAGGCAAAGTCCCCATGCCTCAATTATAATGCAGCCCACTGTAATTGAAAATATTTTTACACGAATTAACTTTTTGTGTACGTTTTTTTTCAGTCTGTGTACGGGATTTGCAGGTCTTTGTACGTGGTTTTTGGATTTTTTTTGCAGATTTTTCATCTTCGAAGTGTGGCATGTGTGCTCTTACCACCATTTCTCTTCCTATTGGCTATAGATTGAGTTATGAAAAAATCAACCTCAGCCAACGAAAATGGAATCCAGTGGACTCTGACTAAACAGCTTGACGATGTAGATTTTGCTGATGACCTGGCACTTGTGTCATGTAACCGTAATCAAATGCAAGACAAAATTAAAATACTTAATGAGAGATCACAGCAAGATATGAAAATACAAAGGGAGAAAACTAAGATAATGAGAATAAATTTAGGAAACGATAACAATATTGTACTGGAAGTAGCACACTGCAAGATGTAGGGTCATACATATATCTCGGCAGCAATATAGACACAGTTGGAGGGACTGTGATATCAAAATAAGAATATAAAAGGCTAGAGGAGTGTTCATTGCGTTGGGAAATTAGTGGAGATCAAAAGAAATCAGGTCTGACTCAGATATCAAGTCATTTCTATTGTATGGCACAGAAACATAAAGAACAAAAAAAAAACCAAAAAGTTGGACAGAAGAGCCAGGTCATTGGCGAAATCTAAATGTCAAGCTGTTTTGTCAGAGTGAAAATCATTGACGTGTCATACCCATTCATAAAGCATTTGGCAATGATGTATGTATACATCACCCACTGAGCGTTTGGCTATGGCAGATTTAGACATCACACCCGCTTTCAGGGTTATGAATGAAAAGTGGCATTCACTGAAATGTTGACACCCTTTGTTGTGGTTGATTTGTGTGAAGCTGGACTCCACTTGGTGTAAAAAGAATGGTAGACTCAGGCACATGGAGGCACAAAACTCCAAAATAAAGAAAAGACTTGATGAGAGGGAAAGTGAAGCTTAGAGCCAGCTTGGTTGAAGATTTTCTGTCACCGCCCTGTGTCTGTGTGAGCGTGGCAAGGACTTAAAGATCGACACTATTTGTTTTATTTCATTTTATCCAACAACAGCGTAGGCCATTTCCTGCATCTTTAGATCAGTTCCACTGTAAAATGTTCACTTATAATTATCATGCTTTCAATTATCATGCTTATAATTATCATGCTTATAATTATCATGCTTTCAAAATTTGGTGACACTTAGATCAGAAACACCTTGCAGAGAATCTGACATTAAAGTTATGTAAGAGCCTAAAGAACTGGGAATACTTGTAAGTCTCAGTAGAAGAGCCATCAGAGTGTTAATGAAAATTTAGAGCATAAGAAAATGGAGATGGCCAATAGATACACTCTTAGAAAGGCACACACAAGTATTGCTTAACAGTCATTAAAATGGATATACACAGAAAATCAGTAGAAGATTAGTGGTTGGACCTTACTTGTGTATATTACAGAGGTAGTTGCTCAGGAATGTACCAAACAGGCACCTTGTTGGTGACCTTTTCCCAACAACCAGGGTTGGAGTGGCTAAGAGGTATGGCGTCCGCCTCAAGTTCTAGAGGTACCGGGTTCGGTTCCCAGTTGAGGGAAAATAATTTATGGAAAAAAATATTTCAGAATCGGTGGTCCTAATGATGTCATACTTTCCCCTGGTCTCCTGGGTAGTGATATCGGATGCCTAGCCTTCTCGGATAAGGGCAAAGAAATATGAGGTCTTGTGTACAAGTTGCGCACATTAAAAATCCCACAGCAGTTGGAAATCGTAAAGAGTAGGCCTATCGGGCCACTGCCCTGGCAAAATAAAAAAATTAGAAACCTACCCACAACAGAAATATTTATAGAATGTGTGATTCCTATATACACACATTGGGATTCTCGCTGGTGCTACAGAGTTCATGCACTGTGCTGAGATCCTCCTTGTGTGAAGGGAGGAGATCGGAGCACTGATGGAGTAGTCCGTGTGCAATGAAGATAGTCCTCAAACCAAACCAACAACCAGCTTTTGAGTCATATAAGATACTACATAATGAGAGTGGTGCTTGCCAAGGACGTGACATTTTTTTCAAATTTTTATATTCTTTGTCCATAGGAGAATTATGGCAATGCCTCGCAAAAACCATGCTGAGAGACAGAGGAGTCTTGGGTTTTTTCTTCAGTGCAATGGAGAGAGTGAATCAACATCATGGTCTTGTCAGGCTTCAGCAGAGCTGCGAATGCTGAAATGGGATCCAGAAGTAGAACCTTGCAAGAGAAGTAGGTCCTCATTTTGATTAGATCTTATTTCTTCTTGATGAATGAATAGCTCACCTATAATTGCAACAGTATGTCTATACTGTTTATATCTTACCTTACTTGACAGGTGAAAAATGTCAGGTGAGGTATTGTCTTTGCACCAAAGGCTGGTTGTGTTGGAGTTCCATTTTAATGGATCCGTCCCTTGTCTTTATGGTGTGCTTATAGACTATTAAGCTATTTTCTTTCCACTTCTTGATGTGGCTTTCCCATTTAGAGAACTCTTGACATCTGGTGGCCCATTTGCATTAAGTCTGTCCTTCTGTTACTGTTTTCAGCAAAGTGTTGTGGCTTTATATGCCCAAAATATTTTGTCTAATTTTAATATGTTTCATTAATTCTGTTTTCAGTTATTTATGTCTATTTTCTTCCATTTCCATGAAGTGTGCCTCCATCTTTAAATTCACATTTTAAGGACCTGAATTATTTTTCTCAAGCTCATTGTCAATGCTAGTGCCCCACACTCTAATGAAGAATATATATGTGGCAAATTCAGCAGCTTGTCAGCTTATCAGATTTCAAGAAAAACATCATAATCCATAGCCAATGATTATGTATACACTTAGTAAGAAATTTGAAAAAAAAATTCAGTAATTTAGAAAATGATGTTTTTGAGTAGCTAAAAGAGAATAGTTGTGTGGCACTCTGTATTTGTGGTAGAGAGAAATTTAATGACATTTTTGTGCATGAGGGTGAGAGCTTACTTATATATTTTGTTCAAGTAACCATTGCTTGCATTTTTATCTTTTCAGGTATACAACATTTATTTTATCATAAAGAAAATGATTGGGGATTCAGTCATTTTATGGCATGGCAAGTAAGTATATCAGATGTTACAGCGAGTAATTTGTGTAGCACTTGTTTTACATGATGAAGCTGTTAGCCCATGTGTAACCTTCCTTAGCATGTCTTTTATGACATGCTTGGTAAGCACATTGGTCCTAGTATTTGCTCCTGAATACTGGGTCAGGGAATCCCCATTTGAACATATGCCATCTGCTGTCATCAATGGTTTGATTTTCAGTTTGTGACTTAGTGCTGCAGTGGTAGCTCTATGCTCCATCAGGAGAAAAGAGGAATATGATGAGACTTTAGTTTCGTCAGGATGCATGGAGTTAGTAGCCTAATTTATTAGAGAGAATACTTATCTGCAGCATGTATTAAACATCAGTATATCATCAAAATGTCTTAAATAAAAAAATATTAGAACAGGTGTACTTACAAGACTTTGCCTCTATCATATTTCAAGTTAATAGCGTTAAGTGTCCATTGTCTTTACAAAATAGAAATGGCTATTTAATTCATACATATTTTTACTGGAGCATCACCAGCATTTATTTTTACAGGTTGTATCATTTTTCGTTTATATTTTAATTCATTTATCTTAGTTCTCTCTTTCTCTTCTGTTTTTGTTCACCTATCCCTGAACGAAGGCCTTGTGGCTGCATTATAGGCAACTCTTAGTCCCAGTAAATACACATCACCTGTATTTGTTTAACCTCCCATTTCATATGTTTTGTATCTACTTGCACATTGTTCTTTGAGGTACAGTTCCTTTTATCCGAAAACCGAAATATTCTGAAAATTGAAGGTTTCTTTGGGCTCTTTTTGAACACATTTGGAGCTAATTTTCTAATGCGATGTGGAAGACATCAGATACTGAAATAAATCTGGTTTCCAGAACAAAAATACAGATCTGCATAACCATTTATGAGAAGCCCATTAGGTTTTTCTCACTTAATATTTTGCATTGAACTTTCGAGTATACTCAGGGTCTCATCTCTAACATCTAATTTTCAACATTGCTTTTATCTGCACAGGAGATACTGGACCCATCCAACGGCTTCATTAAAGATGACAAAATTATACTGGAAGTTCACGTCGTATCTGATGCACCTCATGGTGTCAGGTTTGCATACATTCATTAGTTTCATTTCATTATTAGTATACTTCACAACTTGTTTGGATGTGAAATAAAATTTAAAGACTCAAGTATACTAATTTTTTTTTTTTTTTTTTAATAGACGTGGAAATAGAATCCCTGGACATGGTGTGGAGTGTTTTTGACTGTTTTATGCAACCTTTAGAAATAGATCCCAGGACATGGTGTAGAGAGTTTTTGCCTTTTTTTTATGCAATCCTGGGAGTAGAAGTAGGTCTCAGGACTAGCTGTGAAGAGTTTTGATCTGTTTTATGCAATCTTGGGAGTAAGAAATAGAATCCTGGACCTAGGTATGGAGAGTTTTATGAAAACCGGGAAGTAAAATTAGAATCCCAGGATTAGGTAAAGAGTTTTTTTTTCTATTTTATGCAATCTTGGGTGTTACAAAAACTCTTAATAGCAATTTAACCCTTTTTCTTCATCTTCCTTTCATTCTTTTTTATTTTTGTATTCCTTATTTAGCAATGGGTCATTACTGCACCAACACAAAAATCTGATTCTTCATTTATTATGTCAAAGCAGTCCTATTTTATGGTTCTGAAATACGGTGAACAACAAAAATGGGAACCAAAATGTAAGACTTTCATAAATGGGTGCTTGCATAGAATGAGATTGAACTGGTGTGACAGGATCACCAATGTGGAACTGAAGGGAAGAACCAAACGCCATTGGGAAGAGAGATGAGGAGAAGACACTGGCTTTTGAGATGACGCATATTGAGAAGACCATTTGATAGCATTACAAGGCAGTCCCTATTCTAGGATCCCCAGGGTAAGAGAAATAGAGGGAGACCACGCCAAAAAAAAAAAAAAACCACATGGAGAAGATAACTGGAGATGAAATGAAAGCAATAAAGAAGGCGTGGAAAGATAGAAATGGATGGCACAGGACAGGAAGCTTGTCATGTGTTTGCTGAATGCCTTGCTCCACATGGAGTGTAAAGGTAAAGATGATGATGATGATGCATCTGAAAACTGGCTGAGGTTATTTTATTGGTTTATTTATTATTCTTTCTTATATACTATGTGCAGCTGGGACTCCAAAAAACATACTGGTTATGTGGGCCTCAAGAACCAGGGTGCTACATGTTATATGAATTCACTGCTGCAAACATTGTTCTTCACCCAAAAACTCCGTCGCGTAAGCACCGTTTTAACTTATATCAAGTTATACTCATACTTAAAGTGTTGAACAGTAGCAACATGCACTTGGGCTGGAGTTCCTGTCTTTCAAAAATACTAATTTTATTAAATAGTTCACATATTAATATTGTTTGGTTGCAAATTAATGTGATTTTGAATTGGGGTAAAATGTTGGAGAACCATTTCTGTGTCATCAATAGCCATTGGAAAATTACTTCTGCAACACTGTTTACTTTGAAATGTTTTCTTCCTTTTTGTGTCAAAATTATGCATGAATAATTGCTTACATAACTCATCTTGCTTCCAGGCTGTGTATTTGATGCCTACAGAAAGTGATGACAGTACCAGAAGTGTTCCACTGGCCCTTCAGAGAGTGTTTTATGAGCTTCAGTTTTCAGACAAACCAGTAGGAACGAAGAAACTCACAAGATCATTTGGGTATTCTAAATTTTTTTTTTTTTTAACTGGCTGTCTTATCATCAGTCGTATGAGTGCCTATCAGTTATGTTATTTGAACATATTTCGGTTTTGTGATTTACATAACGAGAGAGAGGTGTGTGTGTCTGTCTGTTACATAAATGCACGTGTGTGTGTGTGTGTGTAAATATGCATGCTTGCATTTACCTACTGGGGGGAGAGAACTGGTTGACAACATTTATGTTTGCACTGTTTCTGACTGCCATATTGATTGTAAAGTAAAGGTTAAATAATAAAATGTAACAAACTTTAAAATGGCAGAAAAACTACAAAGTTGAGCACGGGTAGACAATTAGGGACCTTAAAATTATTTCATTGTCTGTCAACGATCCATCATAATCTCTCTTCAGCTCCCCAAAGAACATAGACCTTCAGCCAAACTTACGCTAAGTTTTCATTTCTCGTGCCGTCTACTGAAGGTCTTTCCGTGTCTATTTTCTCATTCCTTACATTTCTGTCTCCAGTTCTCTTCCTCTCTTAACCTGAGGATTCCAGAACAAGGATGCAGTGAAAGCTTCTCATGCCTTTTATATTCTTATTTTTATATCACTGTCCATGTCCCCTTTCCTTCAACTTTTGTGTTGCTGCCAAAATACATATATGAGTTTACATCTTGTTGGGATGTTTCTCTAGGAGTAATCTCGTTATCATTTTGTTGCATTCATTCTCATAATCGTTGTCTTTTCCCAGTGTATTTTCAGACCCTATTGCTGTGATCTATCATCAGTTATTCTCATTTTGTCTTTCATCTGGCTATTTGTATGGGCAAGAAGTGCCAGGTCATCGAGATCACTGGTATTCAACCTTTTTTGTTTGCGTACTCTCAGATATAATTTATCTTTATGTACCCCCAAGGCTATCGGTGCATAATTCCAGGTATTCACTTATTAAATAAAATTCTAGGGCATGGGGCAAGCATCTAAAATAAATTGCATAATTTACATCCAATATACGAGGCGCGTTTTTTTAAGTAATTCCCGTTTTAAAATAATTAAAAACAAATCATATATAAAAACGATTTATTGCAGCCAAAAGTGGACCACACATTTACATTATTTCTCAACATAGTCACCATTGACTTCAACACATTTTTGGGATCGTGGCACCAGGTTCTTAGTTGAATTCCTTTTCATAGTTCACAAATCTATAAGTAATCATAAAATAAATTTCACATTCCCTTAAATGCTTATACAGTCATTGCATCTTAGAGGTTACTGGAAAACATTTTTGTGATAGTTTGAAATTTTAAAAATGTTAAGTATTTAGTGAATACATTTCATCAGATAAGAATATGAGTCATCATTTGATGACTCATTTAGGAAAAGAATGGCACTTTGCCATACTTTTTTTTTTAATGAGCATCTGCACCATTCCAAATAAAATCAGTTGTTTTCCTGTGTTAAAAGTACATATTTTGTTAACATGTTAAAGTATTTCTTATTTTTTTCTTCGCAGGTGGGAAACCTTAGACTCCTTCATGCAGCATGATGCCCAAGAGTTATGCCGAGTGGTTAGTATCCTTTCATTTATTTCTTTTAGTATAATTTTGTAACTTTGTGGGTTATACTTGTTGCTTTGCTTATGCAGTGGCATCACAGTTTTGGACCTAGTATCTAGCCTGTTCTGTGTTGATTGTTGATTAACTAGGGCCGCTGAGCTCGTTGCTCTTTAGCAGTCAATGCCAAGCTGAAGAATTTACATGTGTTCTGTAGCTGTTGAGTGGTGCTGTATAGAGTGTTTGTGATTGTTGGGGAGCCCGGCAATAGCTGTCGTCTCTCTGTGGAGAGTTCTGGGCAAGTGAGCAGCACATGCTGAACTGTCTCATACGGATGGGTACAGTTGCGGCAACTAGGCTCATGTGTGGGGTTTAAGTGCTTGTTGAGTCTGGTGTGTTCTGCTCCTTACGTCGTAGGTTATTAATGTTGTCATTTTTGTTGGGATGGGCCATTTCTTTATACAAGGCTCATCCAGTAGACCCTTTTGCCCATCGGTGTGACGAAAGTACTGAGATTCTGTCTTTCACATGGCCCATGTCTTTTTCTCCTTGCATTTTGTTCACTATTTTTAGGAGGGATTACAGGAAATCCTTCTCCATGTTTCTTCTCCTTCTATTATTTACGTTTTTTTCAAGATGAGATCACGAGGGAGTTTGATCTCATCTGCTTTATGGTTCTTCTTTATGTGTTTAGAATGGGGGTGTAGGGAATTAGAAAGTATTATTCTAGATTAAGATTATAGAGGCTAGATCAGGATTTGCACCAGTGTCCTTTTTTTTAAAGATATTGCGTGGCCATATACGCATTTTTCGGGAGTTAAATTATTTGCGGCCATTTTTGCTTCATTTCCGCAGTATAGGGCTAGGACCAATTCCCGGTTTTTTTTGTCTAGCAGAAACTGGTTGCATCAGAAAGATCTAAGGTTCTGATTGGCTGAGAGATAACTGCAGTTGAAATGCAGAGCTCTCATTGGCTTTAGAACCACGCCGCGCATATGACGTCATGAAGTCGGCGCGTGGGGGTCTTGATTATAAAAGGCCTATATTTCATAGCCTCTTTCTCTTTTAATGAAAAATTGCCAAAGCCGGGTGCCAGAAGCATATTGTCGATTGCCTTCAGTTGGACATTCGAGATTTGGTAAGCATGAATTTTTGCGTGAGGACTTTATTTAATTTTTCTAGTCCTAGCCGATCATTTAAGTTTCTTTGGGCAGTTTAAGTTTAATGTTAATTCTTAAAGCCAGAGCCATCAAATACGATCTTAGTGATAGACTTGAGAAACGTTATAGGTCCATTTAATTCCTTGTTGAAGGAATAGCGGCATGGTTTAAAAGTTGAGATATCACCGCTTTGTATTATTGCAAAGTCGGTCGGGAGAGAAACTCGCATCTGCGAATCATATGTATTTACAGAATAGTCGGGAGCGTGTGTAATGTGTATTTTTATTTGTGATTCTAGTGAGAGTATTGATGCTCGCTATTTATATAGTTACGCATATATCTGTGGACGGAAGTGATAGAGGTATTAATTGAAGCACGTGAGCGCGTGGTTACGGTATCTTTATTGATACGATGTTCAGAAGGGACGAGGGGGAGAGAAGCACGTGGTCATAAAATTGTAACCACGTGTTGTAACTACTGAGATTTAATTGATAACCATTATGTATAACTTTTGACGGCATGTAGATGCATTAGTGTCAGCGTAAGAAGTAGGCCACAGTACGTCTGCCCAGACGGGCCAGTGAAAATATTGTTGTCGCTCAGAGTTAGTCAGGCAGAACAAGCGATCTGGGTTAGCCAATGTTTACCTTGTGGGCTCAGGTAGAGAAGGGAGCTCAGTGGGGGAGCGGACTTTGTTTGCATGATTTTGTATGGTGGTGCATAACGGGAGAGAGTAGGGGAGCTGTATTGATTATAGACGGGGGAGACTTAAGTGTTAAAGACTTAAGGGTTTGTCAGGAAGTTAATTGTTATTTGTAATAGAGTATTAACGTTTTGTTTAGCTGTTGTTTTTGCTTTTGTCTAAACAGCAGGTGCCGGCTTTTTGTGGGAATGAGAGCGGAATTTTGAGACCACAAAATTTCTCCCACGGCAAAGTTGGGGCATTCGCAGAACCGCAAGGGTTTTACGTTAGTTGCCAGTGGTGGAAGGAGAGGAAGAAAATATGTTTTCCCAGCCAGGGGAAGACATTTTCCAGCGAATAGGATTTTTGTGGATAAATCCTGAGCTCTGACGCTCGTTACACACGCAGATTTGGCAGGCTGCCAGCGTTGTAAATTTTATGTTCGTTTCTTCACGGCCATAATAAAGCCGACGGCCCAGTTATAGGTACTCGGGCAGGTAATTTCAGAGTGGTAGAAGTCAGCTACAGTTCCAGTCCAGAATCCAGTGGGGTTCTGTTAAACCTCAGTCATCAATTCCAGAGTTAGTGGAGAGAGAGAGGGTAAACATTCTCTCTACTGAAGTCAGCACAGATAGGCAGAACTGTTAGTTTTGGTGAATCATAGCAGAGGACAGCTGCTGAAGTTTAGAGGTGCAGTTAGTTGTGTTCAGGAGATTCCAGGATAGGCTGTGTAGAACCGAAGTCTGTGCAGAGATTGTGTAGTCACTTCGCAGTCGTTCCAGCTATCAGTGGACTGAGAGTTAGAGTTAGAATTTAGAACAGCTAGTTTGGAGTGTAGGCGACATCAAGTGCAGTGTAGTTCATTTCAGTTAACCTTACTTTCTTTCTCCATACAGGTTGCAATTGTGGGAGAAGGGTTGGGGTTGATGCATTTTTAACTGTGCTTGATTTTGTTTCAGGAGTGCATCCTCGCACTTTATGTATCTGAGTTGTTTATAGGTGTATAATAAACTTGTATAAATTGTAGCTGGCATCAGTCATTTCCTTTAGTACAGTAGCTATATGTTGTCTGTACCTTGGTGTTTGTGAATCTTAATTGAACCTTATCCCCATAGGGTAGTTAGAGGTGGTTCGAGGCCATAGCAATTTAAACGTCCGAAGTGGCGAGGAAAGAATCAACCTCGGTTCTCAACCTCGGAGCCAATGGTCTCAACTTTCACATTTTGCACTATATTTCTATCTGAATCTAATTTTCCAGTCTTCCTTCTCACTAGTGTCTTGTCACTATAGGTAGTCAGTCTCTAGTCCTAAATCCATTTCGTGACAATCGGTTCAGCCATTCCTCTTTGAAGTTGTTTTGGAGTATTCGTTTACCTGTCTGCATGTTTGCTGGAGTGTTTGTTTGAACCATGTTTGCTCCTAGTTTTGCTGGTCTGTCTGCTTTATCGTTGCTGGTATGTATGTGTGCCCTGGTATCCACTGGAGAGTGACTCTGATGTCGTATTTTGTTAGCAGACTCAATTGTTTCGGCCAGCTGTAGTATTTCTTTATTTTCAGTTTGGAGGTATTCTTCTAAAGCCTGAAGTGCTGATTTTGAATCCGGGAAGATTATAATATCTGAGGGCATATGGGCTTCTTGTTTGAATTGCCTGTCTATTGCTGTGAGTGTGGTGTTTATTGCTGTAATCTCTGCTTGGTAGTTAGTACAGAATTCTCCGCACGATTCATATATTTCTATTGTGCTGCCATTTGGGTATTTCACATTTGCCTCAAGTCCAGCATTTATGGTGGCCTTGAATGCTGAGCCATCTGTGTATGCATGTATTGCAGTGCTAGGGTAGCTATCTGTAGTCTCTAAAGTAGCTGTTTTAAGCATTGTTGGGTTCGTGTCTCTTGTTGGTCTGCTATCCATGAGTGTGGCTTTTATTACTGGAAGTTTTAACTCCTTTCCGGGATAAATGACTGGGTACTGTTCAATTATTTCTCGTGTCTGTGGGAGGTAGTGGTGTTTGTTTTAGTCTGCTAATGGGCTTCCAGTTTTCAACCAGTTGTCTGTTTGGGGAATCTTTTCTCATTCTTCTGAAGCGCTCTGTAGCTTCCAGAACAGATTGTTTACGTCATAGGTCCATTGCTTCTACATTTGCATCAATTTCACAAGCAGCTGTTGGTGTAGTTCTCATTCCTCCGCATATGAACCTTAGAGCTTGGTTTACGACTTTATCCAACTCAGCTTGTGTGGTTTTGCTCATTGCCAACTGCAGTAAAAGGTTGTTATCCATGACTGATAGGACATATCTCAGGTACAGCTGTCTGAGATTTCCTTTGTCTGCTCCCCAGCTAGTGCTTGCATGATGTTTAATTAGGTTCAGGCATCTACTGGCCTTATCTTTCATTTTGTGCATGAAGGTATTGAGGAGTAGCTGTTTGTCAAGCTCCACCCCTAAGTAAGCTGGATTTTCTTCTCTGGACAGCAGTTGTCCATCGAGTTTTATAGTCCGTTCGGAAATTTGTGCCCACACATTGAACGTTGTAACTTTGCAACCCCTTGACGGATGTTATTGAAATTTGCTACGTGCCCTACTGATATCGATGCAGTTATTGATTTTGAAGATGTTTAATGCCAATCAACTTGTTACTCTCCGCATACTGAAAAGTCGGCTGCAAGCAGAATGCGATATTAACGTCTCAAAAACAACTCTTTGGCAACTTGTCAGAAGTGTCGGCTTCACTTTTAGAAAAACGTCTGGCGGAAGGAATTTTTTATGTGAAAAACCACATCTGGTTGCAGCTCGAAGCAAATACCTTAGGCAGATTCGTAAGAGAAGGCAAGACGGCTATGATATAGTGTATTTAGACGAATCTTGGGTTAATGCTCATCATACGAACGAGAAAGAATGGCAATCTGTTGACGGAGACCATAGAAGGAAAATTCCCAGCAGCAAAGGTCAACGCATTACATTAGCACATGCTGGCAGCAGACAGAATGGGCTTGTCTGTGATGCAGAGCTTATTTTTCTATCAAAGTCTGTAGATGGTAGGGACTACCACAGTGAAATGAATGGGCACATTTTTCGAGATTGGATAGTGAATACACTCCTCCCGACTCTAGATAGGCCGTCTTGCCTGGTGATGGATAATGCGTCCTATCATAATGTTCTAGCACAGGAGGATAAAGCTCCCACTTCGGCAAGCACGAAAGACGAAATCAGGAGGTGGCTTGTGAATGAAAATATCTTCGCTGACAACAGCTATTTAAAACCAGAGTTGTTGCAGCTTGTGAGACAGAGGAATAAGACAAAAGTGTATCTGATTGATAAAATCATCCAAGAGCAGGGTCATGTTTCTCTTTGACTCCCACCTTACCATTCTCACCGTAACCCAATAGAGCTGGTTTGGGCAAGAGTTAAAGGGCAAGTGGCCGCCCAGAACACCACTTTTAAAATGTGCGATGTTAAAGACATGACTCGTGAGGCCCTTTCACGAATAGACACAGAGTACTGGGCTAAATGTGAAGAACACGTGCTACAGGAAGAAGAAGATTACTGGCAGCGAGATGGCTTGCAGTTTATCCAACCAATAACTGTTGTGAACTTATTGAAGTCGTCCGATTCGGAATGAGGCACGTCGATCGCATTCTTTCGTTTGTTATAAACTAATTTCATATGCCAATCTATAATAACACATAAACAGTTACGATTCGTCATAGCTTCCTGATGATTTACTGCTATCATGGTTCATTATCAGAACATCATTCCTCGTATCAAAATCACGTGAACAACCAATCACACATTTAGGACATGCCTATGAACCGTCTTGTCGCACAAATGTTGTGATTTACTGTAAGAATTAATGTTACGGGCAGATTTAGGCAAATGTTCCTAGAAGATCAAAGAAAATCGCCGTTTTGCAAATTTCGCGACAGCTGTGGATGTAATGATTGCAAAATCTTAACTGCATGGAAAATCTAAGACTGCGTGCAAAAATTCATGTCCATACAACAAACATTTTTGGAGAAAATTGACGCTTTCTGTGGGCACGACTTTCTGAACGGACTATAGTTGGTACTCTTTCTTGCTTTCCTTGATGCTCCTGGTGAAAATTGTGTATACGGTTTTCTGGGTGTTTATTTTTAGTTTCCAGAGCCTGCAAAACACAGCTATTGTGGCTAGGGCTCTGTTTAGTTTTGCTTGTGCCAGTTTTTTGTATTTTTCAATTGTCCAAATGAGCATGTCATCTGCATACAGTGTTTATGATACCTTCAAGAAGGGAGGAAGGTCATTTATTAAGATAAGGAAGAGGGGGCAACTTAGTGCTGACCCTTGCGGCAATTCCTCCTCCAGTGTTTTCTGGGAGGATTTAGTGCCTTCTACTGTTGTTTGTATTGTTAGCCTGTTCTGTGTAGAAGCCCATGATATGATGAAATAAACAACATTGTCTGTTTTGCTTATCATTTTTATGTTATTGTTGTTTAAAGATATCAGTAACATGCTTGTTGGTAATAAATTATTGAACAGTTTAGAATGCTGTTCACAAACTTGAAATCCTAGATTATGCCAGCTAATATGACAAAGGTATGTTTCAGGCACTCGGGAGAAATAAAGAAGTGGGAGACTAGAATACCTTTGTATGTTATTTAATTACTGTTTACAGGCCTCAAGTTTCCCCTCCTTATTTGTTTACACATTTATACAATACCAAACCTACCCTCTGTCCTTTACTATTCTCACTCTTCCATTTACTAGACACAGTATTAAGGTCTTTGTCTTGTGTAATCTGGCCTATACTGTTAAATGGGAACACCGCAGAAGTGATTGCATCTGTAATTAGTCTGGGTCATCCTTGGTATATATATCCGTGTTAGGGACCTCAAGACGCAGCAATAGAGGCCGCAGTCAGCGACTCATAGCTTGACTGCCTGCGTCAGGACCAGCGAACCAGAGCTGGTCAAGACCGTGCTCCACCTCCACGTGGTGGTCCTGGAAACAGTCTGCAGCTGTGCAGGCTGGCTGAGCGAGTACGGATCGCAATGGGAAGGCAAACCCGGTCCTAAAAAATGCCGTGCAGAAGTCGGATGTGTCGACCGAAAGGTGCAGATATCACAGCTACGTTGGAAACAGACACAACGCAACCACCAACCTTTTCAGGGCGAACGAGGAAGAAGAAGAAGATATCCGTGTTATGTGGAGAGATCCTGCTAGACCTCTGTCTACAAAGCACTATTTTTTTGTGGTGCCTAGTTGGCAGAGAGAATAGTAACAATTCGCTCCTGTAGCTAGTCGGTGGCGTCGTTCGAAAGGTCCTGGGTTCAATTCCCGGTAAGCCTATCACTTCTGTTGTCTAGTCTTCTACTTCTTTATTTCTCACGAGTGCCTGAATCATACCTCTGTGTATTATTTGTTCAGAAATATCCACACACGTGGTGTGTTCGGTTCCTTGTATACCAGTGAAAAATATCTGGTAGCAATGACGAGACACAAATAACCACGCTGTGTTAGAAAATCTTTATTCGCGGTAGCGCTTGCATCACCTTATGATGCGCATCATGGGTCGGAAATGTGATAACTGAACATTACGCCTGTTCAGTACCTTGCATGCCAGTTTAAACAAATAAATTTCCGCAAACCAAAAGTCACATAAAGTAGCCCAATAATCGGCCAAAAGAACTTTTGATTTTCAGATGTTCGGATTCTGGGTTACACACCTGTAATTTCGTTGAATAATCTAAATCATTCTTAGCATAAATTATTGTCATCATTTTTTTTATATGTGCTGTTATAAACATATTTTCGCATATTTTATATGAAAAGTAAACTTTGGCGGCAGAAAATAACCAAGCCTGAAGTAATAGGACATTGTTTGTACAGGATGATTTAAAAAAATGTTAACATTTATCTGAGAGTATATTTATATTTTTAAACATTAATATGATAACATTAACGATGGCCCTACAGCCCCTGTTGCAGGGATTGCACACCAGACATTGTTCTTAGGACCGGCTCTTTCATACTCACGGATAATATGGGAATTCTCGGTTCCCCAGAAGACACAGTTGTGTTTGTTCACATGGCCTGTAAGTGTTAAAATTTGTTTGAATCACACTGTATATAGTGTGTATAGCTCACAAGCAGTATTGTCATTTACTCATTTGAAAATATTTCTGTACTAATTTATACAAAACTTGTTTTCAGTTATTAGACAACATGGAAAGTAAGATGAAGGGGACTTGTGTTGAAGGAACAATCCCAAAGCTCTTTGAGGGTAAAATGTTGGTAAGTATTACAGGATTGCTGCAGTACTATTGGTAGGGCAAAGTCTTGGAGGAGATTTAATTATATATGTTTTCAGTAATAGATATTCATATCAAAGTGTCAGCAGTAGATTAAGAATGCTTGGCAGTTTAATTAATATGTCAAGTATTCTTCAAGCTGTGGGATGGAGTTAACATAAATGAGAGGCTAAAAATGCTTTGTCAGATGTTAAATTCTACTTATGAAATTAAATTAATGCTCTCTGTACACAACTAGTTAGTTCTTTGTAACTGATGTTTACTTTTTTTTTTAAAAATCCTGAACGTAGCCAAAGCCTATTATGCCTTGACGTTTGCTCACAATGTAAAATTAATTATTTATGCGTTATAAATAATAATGATGGGTCCTTCTTGCTTGCTCCCTGTGGTGCATATCACAGCACCAGTTGCTCACACCAATTTTTTTCTGCATTGTCTTCTATAAAGCTGTGCCCAAAATGTTCCTGTTGCTTTGACTTCCTCTTCTGCTATTATTCTCCAAGTTCTATTTGACCTACCTGCTCTTATCTTCACTGGTGGGTTCCATTCAAGGGCAAGTCATGATTATAGTATAATACTTGTGTGTGTTATTATTTAAGCATAGTGAATTGAAGAGCCATGTACTTGGCCTCAGCCTGAATTCTGTTGGTTAATTATGTTTACTAAAATACTAGGTTTTCTTAAAAAATTAAACACATTATTAATAAAATGCTGACTGTAACAATGTAATCCATCTCATTCCAGTTTATTTGCCCAGCACTTTTATTGGGGGGGGGGGGGTGTTTAAGGTGTCTTTAAGGAGAGGCGGAGAACTACTACTGCCACGAGGCATATTGTAAGAGAGGACAAGGGGGGGGGGGGAGAGCTGACAACCCTATCTTGATGTAAAACAGTGAAAAACAAGAGCAACTGCTCTGTTTATTACATTCTAATATAAAACTACAGATATGTTTATTTATTAACTTAATTTAAAAAGAAAAACTTAATTACTTAATCCAGTATAACAAACAGCCGTATGCGATAGTAAATTAGTAACAAACTTACTTCATTTTAACTTCAGTGAGATGGATGTGCTTGGTGTGGTGAAATCAGCTTCTCAACATCAGGCTGAAAGTTACTTAGAAGGAGTCTCAGATCCCCACGTTCAGTAATCTGCAGTCTGTTTCTCTGCTTCGAAAGAAGTTGGACATCCGCACTGAAACCACGCTGTACTAAATACGATGTTGGAAAGGCAACACAGAACATCTTAACCTTTCCCCACACTGCAGGGTTGCGTTCAGAGATTTCTTTCTGCAACCAAAAGTCTTGATATGATTTTTTGAACATTGGCTTAAGCTCAACGGCATTTTGTAGCGAAATCAGTTCTTCTTCCACCCTTCCTAGTTCCTCACTGCACGTGTCCAGGAATGGATTTATTATCCAGTCTGGAATAGTAATCAAAAGAAGATCATGAAACCTCTGAGACATGTCTTTATGCAGCATATCTAGATGTGCACAATATACTCTGGTATTTTGTCTTTCTCTTCCAACTCTAAGAGGCTGGGAAATTGGATTAACTTGTGACGGCCAATATTGCGTTTGAATAGCATTAATTTGGTCAGAAACATGGAGACGACAGATTTGACTTTTATAAGATTAATATCATTTCCTTGCAGTTGTAAATTTATTTCGTTAAACTTTGTGAATAAATCTGACAAATATGCAATGTCATGCTGATATTCATTAGTTCTGTACTGAGTGAAGCATACAAGTCTTTGAAGAATTCTACCAGTTTCAAAAAGAGCATAAAAGCTCTCAGACAATTTCCTTTTGAGAGCCACCTGACTTCTGTGTGCATCAGCAAACGTTCAAACTGTTCATCATTCTCAGTACAAAGCTCTCGAGAATTGAGAGCATGGGACTTAATTTTGTTAATCGCTGTGATAACAGTATTTAATGATTTGTGAAGCCGATCACTTAGATTTTTTGCGACAAGATGTTGTCTGTGAATTACACAGTGTATTGTAAATATACGAGGTACAGCTTCTTTTAAGAACGCAATAAACCTGCGGTAACAACCTATCATTGATGGTGCCCCATCTGTTGAACAAGCAAGAATGTTAGTATGCGGAATGTCCTTCTCTTTGAAAAATTGCTCAACTACACAAAATATTGACTCCCCTTTTGTATCAGTTACTAGTTGCTTAGCAAATAACAACTCTTGAACCAAGCTTTCATCTTTTACGAAATGAACATATGCAAGAAGCAAAGATTCGTTGCCCTGCAAAGTTGACTCATCCAACTGCAGTGCAAATTCTGTTGTCCTAAGTATGTTGCACATTGTGTTTTCAACATTCTCAGCCATTTCATCTATTCTTCTTTGAACAGAGGTATTGTTGAGCGGAATTGCTTTAATTATTTGTTCAGGTGACTTATGCATAACTATACTCACAAACTCCATTATAGCTTGCATCAAATTTTCTCTGATTGTGTGAGGCTTTCCAGATTTAGCTATCAGCAATGAAATGTTGTATGAAGCTCGCAAACCATCATAGCTTTGTTGTGAAGTATTGGCAAACATGTCACAAACAGTTTTACGTTTCTGAAAGTTTTCACGAAGTCACTGAAAATATGTCAAACTTTTGTCTGTTTTGTTAGGGTGAATTTTTTTCAAATGTTCAAGGAGCCTGGAAGGTTTCATCGCCTCAAAAAAAGGCCCTCTCACATAATAGACACATTGGCAGTTGTTGGTTTTTTAGTGCTGGAATAAATCCATATTTCAGATACTCCACGCTGTATTGTCTGCACTTTTTGGTTTCTTCTGCTTTTGCCATATTTGTTCTGGATTCTGGAACAAATAATTGATTTTACAATTTTGCAGATAGAAAAATGTACGTCATGTAAACAACAAAAACTGATTTAAAAGTGACTTTACAAAAATGTTGACAAAAATATTCTTACCAGTTTACTCTTCTATTTTATAAAGTTTTTAAACTATAGTCCTAAATAAATTAGAAAAATACAACAATCAGAAGAAAAAAAACACAATCAGCTACAGCCATAACAACACTGAAGTAATCCAAAATGATTTCATAAAGTACAATAATAGTTATTTAACATTTAGCACGCTGCATTCTTTTTCCGAAAACTTGCCCTGCAGCTGCATTCTTTTTCACAACCCCCCGTTTTTATAGTGGGCGACTTGTAATGTCTTTAGTTTTTGTTGTTTCTTGGTCAGTTGCTATCATTTTTGGAATTTATATAAATAAATGAATGATGAATCTGACGATATAAAATTTGTTTGTGTACATGTTAGATGTGATAGGAAGAGAGGAAAATAAAGATGAAAAAACGAGAAAAAAATTTAAAAAAAAAAAAAATTTTTTAAATTTTAAATTTAAAAAAAAAAAAAAAAATAACCAACACACGAAGAGTCCATATCCCTTGCATCTCAGTGAAAGTCATTTGACCAATACAAATCAAATGACGATCTTTTCATTACACCCATCATCAGTAGCAAAGCAACAAACGCCCTCGTCAGCAGTGACATTCGGCCGTAACCCTAAACCTTTCCGATACACCTAATCCTAACCCCCTAAAATTATACATATTAGCGTTGCCATTCTACTTTCGTTTTCATCTCAGCCATCAAACATATTCTGAGAACCGATATCAGCGCTTATAAAGACAAAAATCTCATCCTTACCTCATGGTGTCAGAATCCAATAAAATTAGAGCGAAAATGGCCGCGTGTTCGTGCCGATTCATTTCGATTAAAAAAATTCACAGAAATTAAACGTGAATACATCCATTTCTATAAAAAAAATCGGAAACTTAACATCCGGGGGTGATATCACGTGACACACATCCTAACGCTAGAAAACGAAGATATCCGCTCGTCGACTGCAGTAGACTGCAGCGTGGAGAGCATAGGTTACCTTCGTCGACTGATCGACGGCAGCGTGCTAAAGGTTAAAATGAAAAACATGTAAAATAACACTATATTGATAGGTCTTAAGATTTAAAAATTTGGAGCCAGTGGCCTAACTACAAAGTGTGGAGATCCCGGTAACAAATTAAAATGAAGGATTATAATGGACTGAACAGCAATATTCAATATACGGCAGATCTGTATCAAAATGTATCTGCTTAATTAATAATTAATGTTAGTAAAACTGATGCTAGCTAGCTCTGGGCAAACAAAAAAAATAATATAAGTATGAAAACTTACCTTATCGACAGGATGAAATAGTTTGATACCCAGTACACGCTTATTTGAAACCACTGTTCACAAGAAAAACTGAGAAAGTTGGTTGGATTTGCTCATAGGCAGCACCAAGATGCAATAGATGGAAAACGTAGATGGTTACCTGAGCTCAGAATGGCACGTATAGACGAAACTATGCCTTGCTTAATGATCCTAGTAATACAACCATCCACATCGTCCCCACCTCACTGATGTCTCAAATCCACAATTCCTTTCTCCCCCACACGTACTGAATTTAGCCTGTCAAATCTGAACCACCTGTTACTAATGAACGCCCCCCTCTGGTTTCTTTTTCCATATCGCCCACTTGGATCCTTTGAGACCCAAAGACGCAGCAATAGAGAATGCAGTCAGCGACCCATAGCTTGACTGCTTGCGTCAGTACCCTACTCCACCTCCACGTGGTGGTCCTGGAAACAGACTGCAGTCTGGCTGAGAGAGTAGGGATCGAAGAGAGAAGGCAAACCCGGTCCCAAAAAATGCTGTGCTGAAGTCGGATGTGTTGGCCAAAAGGCGCAGATATCACAACTCCGCTGTAAACAGACACAATGCAACCAACGTCCTTTTCAGGACGAATGAGGAAGAAGACGAAGGATCCTTCCAACGCCTCCAGGGGGGCGGTACCGCCCACTTTGGGAAACACTGATGTAAAACAAATACAGTAAAACTCTGATTATTCTAATTAACTCATGACAGAGGTTGTCTGATAATCAAAATTTTGGATAATTGGGGTGATGGAAGGGGAGACACTGTTATTAATGACAAAACATTTTATTAATAAGCCTTTATTAAACATTAGAGCTTTATCGCATAAAATGGATTTTGAAATTATCTATCCAGCTGATCTTTTTTTGTATAAACCAATTGTATATTGCATCTTCTACTTTGTCTTCAGCCTAATTCATCGTTTTTCTGCTACTGCAACTGTCCTCACTATTTGATGCACAAATGAACTGAAGTATTGATTCCGCTATTATTTTAAATGTCAGATATTGTAGCCTTCCGACTCCATATTTTTCGGCGATTTTCTTTCTTAATTCTCTGTTTTAACAAGTTATTTATTTGCACTGTCTGCCAGACAACAAAAATATGTACTTCCATGAAAATTAGAATGGGTTTGAAAATGATACTAAACACAACACAACTGAACACACTACATCTGGGAACATACTGGAATAATGCCTACTACTAGCTGACTCAGCAAAGTGGAAGGGAGCTTACATCACAGACATGCCCGCATTCTTTGGTATTTGTGAATCTGTTAACTGGCAGTTGAGATAATCAGAGTTCTACTTTACTACAGAAACCACCACCACAGCAGGAATGCATGAGATGTTTTGTCGCTTGTTTCCTGCATGGTGGTTGCTTCAGTGGAAGTACCTGGCCCCTCAGTTAGTGAAAAAGATAAGATCATTCATTTATTCATTCTCTTGTTTGTTTGCAGTCATATATAAAGTGCAAGCATGTGGATTATGATTCCAAAAAAGAAGAAACATTCTTTGACATCCAGCTCAACGTCAAAGGAAAGAAAAATGGTGAGAAATTAGTGTTACATGTGTTTTGGTGGTTATCTGTAATTTTGAAATAGCCTAAACATCTGCTTCAAAGTTGCCCCTTATATGTGGTACAGAGAAAGTGCATATGGCCGATGCCAGCTCCTTTCGTGGAAAAGCTTTACGGTGATTCAAATAGCCTCAAACTTCTTCTTCTTCTTTCGTTCGCTTGAACTTTATTGTCTATATCTGCAATGTTGTTTCTTGTATAAACTTCACTGTCTTTTGTAGTTCATACAGGGGTCCATATAGTTTTGCTTCCAGTGTTTGTTTTTTCTCTGGATTCGTGGAAAAGCTTTACGGTGATTCAAATAGCCTCAAACTTCTTCTTCTTCTTTCGTTCGCTTGAACTTTATTGTCTATATCTGCAATGTTGTTTCTTGTATAAACTTCACTGTCTTTTGTAGTTCATACAGAGGTCCATATAGTTTTGCTTCCAGTGTTGTTTCTCTGGGCCAGTGGGTTTGCCTCAATATATCATATTCAGGGCAATCTTGAAGTACGTGCTCCGCAGTCTGGGGTGCCTGTACACATGGCTGAATTGCCAATCTTGAATTTTGTATACATGTGGCTGCGGAGGCGGTTGTGTCCTGTTCTGAGGCGCAGAATGACTATTTGTTCTGATCTGTTCATAGCTTGGTAGTCATCCTGCATTGGTGTTGGTGGCTTTCTGATAGATTTGATCATCTTTTTCTTCTGATGGTATGTAACTGGTACATCCGGTTGCTTGTCTGCAGCACCTTCTTTAGCCAGTCCATCTGCTCTCTCGTTTCCTGGTATTCCACAATGAGACGGTATCCACTGCATGGTGACCCTGCGCTGGTTGCACAGTTCAGAAAGTAGGGCTTGTATGCCTGGCAATTTTCTGGACTGAAGTGCTTGGAGTGCTGATGTTGCATCTGTCAGGAATACTACAGGCTGTGGACCGAGATTGGTGTTCAATAGTTTCTCAGTTGCCACCTTGATTGCCTGGACTTCTGCATCATAGTTGTTACAGAATTTCCCCGTTGGTACTCTAACAGTATCCCTAGTGTTGTTTGGGTATTCTATGTACACTCCTGCTCCTCCATTCTTTACTGCATTCTGTGCTGACCCATCCGTGTATACTCGGACCCAGAGGTCCTGTGGGTATTCATCATCCAGGAAACTGAGAGTGACTGTCCTACGTTGTACGCTGTTCTGTTCATCCCTGTCTAATATTCCTTTCACTTTTGTGTGGATGTGTACTGGTAGCCCATGCTCCTCTCTCCATGGGGTTTGTTCTGGCACAGACTTTAGGGGGGCTGTTAACTTCAGGCAGGTCTGAGGTTTGTCTACGTAATCGTTTGGCCTGGTGGATAAAGCTGCTTCTTTTCAGTCGCCCCATTGCTAGGTTTTGGAATCTGTCCTTCATTGGATGACTCGGCATACAGAGGAACTTTTCTGCCTGTGTTAGCACTTTCGTGTCTCTGCGTTCTCTCAGTGCTTGTATCCTCCCCATTTTCTCCATCTTCACTATAGGCGTTGATTTCATTGCCCCCGTGATGACCCTAAGCGCCTGGTTTTGCACCTTATCTAGCTCTTGTAATGTGGTGTTTGATGCTGGGCACCACGCAGCTGACCCATATTCCAGGTGTGGTCATATGCCCTGCTGGTAAACTTTACTAAGTATTTTCCCGCTGGCTCCCCATGTGGTTCCACTTAGTTTTCTCAGGATGGCTAACTTCCTCCTGGCCTTTGTTGCTGCTTTGTTGATGTGCTGCTTCCATGTCAGCCTATCATCGAATGTAACTCCGAGATAGGTGGGTTGTTTATCTTCTCTCAGGAGCTCTTCGTTTATCTTGATGACACCAGCTTTTTGTTTGGGAGAGAGGGTGAAGAGCGTAGTGCTGCACTTGTCTGTATTGATGCTGACACACCATCTATTTGCCCATGAGGTTAAGGCATCTATAGCTCTTTGTAGCAGTTTGGTGGCCACTGTTGCATGCTCATCTGTGCACCATATTACCAGGTCATCAGCGTACATTGCCACTTTCATTCCATGTGGTAGTTCAGCAACCAGGTCGTTGATGTAGACTAGGAAAAGTGTGGGGGACAGAACCCCTCCCTGAGGGACGCCATGACGCAGTAGAATTTTCTTACTCTTGAGGCCATCTAGTTGTACTCGGGCTCTTCTGTTATGCAGGTATGCTTTCACCCATTTGTACATCTTACCATTCACTCTACAATTTCTCAGTTTCTTCAGAAGCCCTTCTTTCCAAACCTTGTCAAATGCTTTCCTTAGATCTATCCATGCTGCTAGTACCAGTTTCTTATCTTGGAACGCATCCTCAATCTCTTGGGAAAGGTAAGTTGCCTGATCTTCGGTGGAATAACACTGCCTAAAGCCCGCCTGCTGTGGTACAAGAAGGTTTTCACTTTCAAGGTACCACTGTAGCCTGAGGTTGATGATACGTTCCATTGTTTTGCAGAGGCAGCTTGTAAGGCTGATTGGTCTGTAGCTGGAGGCAGTGGAACTGTCTTTTCCTGGTTTTAGGAGTGGTATCATGATTGCTTCCCTCCAGGTCTGTGGAACTCTGCCTGAGTTCCAACAGATATTGAAGATCTGCAGCAGCTTTGTTTTTGCTGCGGTTCCCAAGTTCTTAATCATTTCATTGGACACTCCATCAACTCCTGGCGACTTTCTCATTTTCAATTTGGATATTGCAAGCTCCAGTTCTCTGAATGTGATTGGTGCCTCCATAACTTCAGGTATGGTTCCATCTCGTCCTGCGTATTGTTGTTTCTCACGAGTCTCCTGTTGCTTCTCTGGGCTAACTTCGATGTTGTTGTCTTTAGCAAAGGAGTCTGCAAAGTGATCAGCTGCCTGTTTTCCCATGAGGATGTTTCCATCTTTGTACAGAGCAATCCTTGAGTTTCTCTCTGTACCTTCATCGTTAAGTTGTTTTACCAGCTTCCACAGTTTCCTCGTATCTCTTTCGAAGTTCAAGGACTCTGTTTTCTCCTTCCAGCTTCTTCGCCTGGCCTGCAACTTGGCCCTTTGAAATTTGGCCTTAGCTTGCTGGTAGTTATTGTGGTGTTCTTGGCATGGACTGGTCTCTGCCTGCTTTCGAGATGTTTCCACGTCGTTGTGCAGCTGCTCTAGTTCACTATTCCAATATGGTTTGTAGTGCTTACGAGCCCCTCTAGGTATTGTTTCACGAGCAGCCTGTAATATGCATCTGCTGAATTCATCGACTAGCTTATTGATGTCTTTGTCTACAGTCAGATCTCTAGCCAGTATACTAGTACGGTGCTGGTACATTGTCCAGTCTGCCTTCTTGTAGTTCCACCTAGAGAGAGTGCTGCTCTCCTTGACAAGTTCATTTTCCACAATTAGGAAGACTGGCCGGTGGTCGCTGCCTCCAAGTTGTTTCCCTACAACGCGTGTGGTGTTCCACTCCAGGCTGGGTGAGTGGAATGCCAGGTCTGGTGTAGAGGTGGTGTGCCATGATCTCGAGTAGAAGGTTGGTGGGTCGATTGGCTGGTTAATCAGGATAAGCCCATTGTCATCCTGCCAGTTTTCAAGCTCCTCACCTCTCCTGTCCATGTGATCATAGCCCCAGCTCTGTGAGTGGCTGTTGAAGTCTCCGCATACAATCAGTCTTTCTTTTGCTGGGATTGTATCTAGTGCCAGTGGGCGGTCGCTCGGACAGTAGTAGTTGAGCAGGTGGAATTCTGAACTTTCTGTCCTGAGATGAAGCATCTGGTATTCCGCCCCCTCCATATATGTTTCAAGCTGACATGCACTGATGTTATTCCTCACGAGTGTCAGTATTCCACCCTTTCGCCTGTCTATTCGGTCAGATCGGTAGCACTGGTAGCCTCTGATTTTGAAGGCTATGTCCTTGTTGAGGTGGGTTTCTTGCAAGCAACATACATTTACTTGCTCTTCATTCAAGATATTTTCGAGCTCTAATTTTTTGCTGTAGCCGTCTTTTTTACTATTGACGCCTTCAGCATTCCAGTGCATTATTTTAAATGGTCTTTTCTTTGCTTGGCCAGTAGCTCTATTCTCATGCCTCCTGGCTCCACGGGGCAATTGAGAAGGATCCCCAGTAGTAGGGGTTGGGCCCTTCCGAGGCAGAGGGCCCGGCACTGCGCCTGCCTGGGTGTCCGTCACAGGGCGAGTGCCATAACGTTTTGCAGATATAGGCATACTTCCATAGCGCATGTGCGTGGCATCCTGATTGCTGTGGTGCGCCTCTTGGCTGGTTGCCTCCGTCTTCAGCACCTTGACTTGCTAGGGCAGACTGTGGTCTTGCTCGAATGTAGGAGGGCCTGGCCAGTCTTGGTTTTTCAGCCGCTGATGGCTGTACTTGAGCCCCATCTCCACGTCAAGGAGCTGGCCTCGATGGGGAGCCTCAAACTGACTACTGCTTTCTTTGAGAACATTCAAGTGGACGTCTGAGAGTGTACGAAGAAGAAGAAGAAGTAGAAATAGCCTAAACACAATTGATGTGAATCAAAAGTGTTAGGCATTAAGATTGGCTTTATTGTAATAAGTAAAACTATCTGTTTTGAATAGTAAAGGTAGTCCCATATATGTTCTTTTTTTTTTCTTTTGTTAAGTGGTCTGAAATATGTGATTTGTAATGTGCTCTATTATAAAAAGTAAGGAAATTTTTTTTTTTTTTAAATACACAAAACACGGGACTTGACAGTATCACATAGAATGAAAATAACAACTATGGCTCGAATAAGTAACATTTTAATGTAGTAAGACCACTTTTGTAACATAATTTAGTTTTCTGGACAACCCAGCAGTAACTGATAGATGACAATTATAAAAATGTCACATAGCGATGGCTTCTTAAAAATTATATATATATTTTATTTTTTTTTAAATCTATGTGTCATTTCATGACCATTCTCAAAGCAACACCTTTTTTGCAATGTCTGCGACACAGGGTGAAAAGATATATTGGGGGGGGGGGGGGGGGGTATATGTGTGTTTTAAGAACAAAGGAATTGTGAGGTAAAATTGAGGGAAATTATATATTTCAAAAACAAAGACTTTACAATCTTTCTTCCATCTAGTTCTTGAGTCTTTCAAAGAGTATTGCACAGTGGAAACACTTGATGGCGATAACAAGTACTTTGCCGGGGAGTATGGGCTGCAGGTCTGTATTTTTTTGCCCTACTTTGTTTCCACCCCAGTTTAAATTGTGTCTACAAATTTGTAGCTGTGCATTTAATAATAGATGTCCCACTCTGTGAGTACTTTGAGATCTCATTAGGTAAACAGAGTACATTTTTGTTTCCCTTATTGGTAGTGTGTATATTGTCAGTATGACCAGAGCTTGTGCATGAACTTCAAGATTATAATTAACGTCTTGAGTGTGAAAATTGTGGTGCTTCTCTGGTCTCTGTGAATCTTGTCAACATCACATGCCATGCCAAGTCATTAGGCATTTGTTATCTGTCCATAACGTCCCTGTCTCTAATACTGTTTATTTGTTCTCATGTTGACTTTAATCCATTTGTAAATCTAAACAAGCTCCAATTATTCCTGTGTTACTTAAGTTCTGTTTTTTGCTCTCTGCGAAGATAGACCTTGAATTATTTTATTCCAAGCCATATTGATGATCCTTTCATTCTATTTTAATCCTTCCATTTCGCACAGGGATCCACTTAAAACAGGAGCCAGCTACTTAAGACTGTCCTTAAAACCTTGTTCATTTTTTTTATGTTTGAGAGTATCTGATCCTAGATTTCTATTTTTTTAGTATAAGCGTTTTCTTGACAGATATCATTGGTTAGAGTTAAACATTACATGTTGTACTGTCATTTTGTGCTTATTTTGCTGTTAAAAGTTTTTGTAGGGAATATATCTTAATGACTTCAGTTTCCTGAGCATCAGTTTTTCGACCATTTTTACAAGCAGCAACATATAAACCGCATAAATCATGTTAATAAATATTAAGAAAATAGAAATTATTTATAAAGTTCACGTCGATAACTGTATTTTAATATACTACCCAAACAGAAACAGAAAAATGTCTGAAGCATTTGATAATGAAATTAACTGGATATTCAGCTGCAGAATGCTCAAGGTTACAGGTCAGAATAAAACCATTTTTTAAATGTGTCTTGCTCGACTCCATGGGCCACCTGTTGCCCAGACCCATCCTGCTTTGAAACATCACTATTTGGTCCACGGCAGCTTTTTCGTCAAATAATAATTTGGCTTAGTTAACAGCAGACACCATATCTGGAGGTCGTCCCATGATCCGCCATCTGTGGACATGCCTAGTTGGGGTCGGTCGCCCCTTCTGCCAGGACTGTGGTGTGACTCCATGCCAGATGGGAAGATAACATCAAGAGATGGACAGGAAAGAGTGTCAGAGTGCACCACCAAGATAAGAGACAGAAGACGTTGGAGATCCATTACAGCCAACCTTCGTTGTGGAGATGGCAGATGATGATGATGATGATTAATCATGTGAAAAGCTATTGCTACACTTGGTTTTGTTATGATCTTTGCTCCATCACTTTGATAAATGGCTTGTATAATATTTTATTTTCTCAGGAGTCTGAGAAGGGTGTCGTGTTTCTCTCATTTCCTCCCGTGTTACACCTTCATCTCATGAGGTTTATGTATGACCCAGTTACCGATACAAACATCAAAATTAATGATAGGTATGTATTTTAAAAGTTGCCTGTTACAATAAAATGTAGGGATTACAGCTTGTTTGCCATTTAATTATGCTAGAATGTAACAAATACATGTAAGGTGTAATTATGGTTAAGCATATGTATATTTAGTGCAAATAAAGAACAGGTGTGCATACTGGTGAGGGATAACCTTTGAAAGCATTTGAAGGGTTGTGTGACAAAACGCAGAATATACCAATATTTCACTTTTTGAGTTTTTATAACTGCTTGATTTAGTCACTGTATCATTTGCTAGTTTTACGTCATTTTTATTTTTTTAAATTAAAAAACCCAAACACTATCAAATATTTTCTATATGTAAGTGAAATTTAGACCATTATAAAATGCAGCGTAATCTTTTCTGTTTTCCCATACTTTGTTAACATCCAGCTCAACCAATTAGTGCAGGCCAGAAGAATCTTTATGTGACTGGCTCCATTCCCCAATGTGTATGTGCCCTAATTTCCCCATTGTCTGCACTGTAGCTGACACACACTGTCTTCGGCAGGCTGGGTTGGTTTTTTTGTTCTGGATTGCCTCCGTTTCCTTTCTGTCTCCCCATGGTGACCACAAGGCAGCAGGTAGATTGCTTACCAAGGTTTTCCTTTCCCGTGGCTAAAGCTTTTAGCAGCTCTTGCTCGTTTGATGCACACATCATAGGACATAGGGGGTGTTTCAGTGGGGGTAGCAGGGCCACCTGTTGCCCAGCCCCATCCTGCTGAGAAACACCACCATTTGGTCCATGGCAGCTTATTCATCAAATAATTTGGCTTAGTTAACAGCAGACACCATATCTGGAGGTCGTCCCATGATCCACCACCTGTTGACGTGCCTGGTTGGGGTCGGTCACCCTTTCTTCCAGGACCGTGGTGTGATTACCACACTTTCTCCCCACATCCTGAATTTTAATTCCCTTTCAGTTTGCAACTGAGATAGTGCTAGCATTGATATTTTCTGTCCGAAATATATTTTTTTTTAAAGAAGTTAACGTGTTGAAAAATTGTGCAGGTATACACATTTATAAGCAATTGTTGTGTTTCTCCTAAACTTAGAGATTAGACAGCAGAAAATAAATATTAAGTAGCCAGAGTGTGCCTTTGGGTACAACAAAAACACCAGATCAGTATCTGTGGAAGACCTTTGCTGAAATTGCTTGTGCCCTGCATGGGCACTGTTGCGAATACAAAATATGAGCAGGTTGAATTGATGAATGATAGTGGAATATAATCCCTTAGGCACTGTATGGTAATGGCTCGTTTAGTATGAAAGCCTACTTAGGACACCAAGAGTGAAAAAGAGATGGTGAATCCTCGCTAAGAATGAGAAGGTTTCAGGAGGTTTCCTGGTCTCTGGCGACACATTCACACTGAAGTCCTGAATGATATGAGAACCCCCACTTCCAGTTAAAAAGAAGACAACAATGATACAATCACAGCACAAATCATATAAACAAGTTATAAACTAAGATATATTTATTTACCTAAATATAGAAATTGAACAATAGAAGAATATATATTAGTGGTAACACAATAACTCAGAGCTGTAAAATTATAATGACTTAATAACTAATTAATTACTCTAAATCACTTGACTGGGAAGACTGGACTTCATGAAATTTAGTGAATACAATCAACGAAATGAAAGTCCTTAGTCTCACAAATGATTAGACAGCACTTGTTAATGATGCAGTTAAACTTCCCACAGACAAATAAAATAAGATAAGCATATATGGCACAGTCTGAGAAAAGCTGTTTGACCCCTGGATGATTTCTTCTGGTAATGGAATAACTATAGCCGGTAGGGAATATAGGATACTGGTGATGAATGACCTTGTTGCGCCTCAGTACCATCTGGTAATGGCCGATGATTACTGAGTACTTATTGCTGACTGGATCAGTTAGTACAGATGGCTTAATGGTGTAAGACTATAGATGTCTTTAAACCACCAAGTTTTTGGGACACCCTGTGCTCAGTGTCAGCTTATAGGCTGTCGAGAGTATTTAGGGAAAAACTTTCTCTCTGCAGAAGCTGCCAGTCCAGTGCCTTCCAGTAGTGATTAAGACCACTTGTTGTAGATTATAGCGGGCTTAGTTCTTCTTAACTGTGCATGATTTTATGGTCACTTGATTTAGAATCACTTACGATGTGTGTGATATTACCAGAAATTCATCCGGCCCATTTATGGTAAAAGCGGACCCCTACATTAAAAAAATTATTAGAGAGAGGAAATTTTGTGCCCTTTTAAGGAAGTTATACTTATGGGTTTAAAATGTCACCTGGCTGTTTATAAATTCAACTAAAAGTCCCAATTTTACTTTTATAAAAGTGACATTCCTAGATTTAAAATCTCACGCTGTTTTACCAAAATCTAAACTTTTCTGATGCAGCTACCTCACCCACGCAAAGACAAAAACTGACGTCTGGGTTTGAACTAAATATTACATTCAGCCAAAAAGAAAGGGGAGTGTTATATAATCTTTTTGGTCACCCGTAAGCACTGTGTGCATGGGTTTATTTATTTCCGGTCATCTGATAAAGTAATTGGAACGAGATTTGGCGCTTTATAGAATTTGTCCATTGAATTCATTCAAAATAAATCTATTTATCTGCTTCATAATAAGTAACTCAATTTAAAGAAGTCTGAGGTCATGACGCTCAATGTGAGCAACCCTGAGCCCATATCAGTAAGGAATCAGCAATTGGTACAGACAGATACCTTCACATACCTAGGAAGCATAGTAACACCAGATGGCGGGGCAGGCAAAGACATCAACATCAGAATGAATAAGGCAAGAACAGCCTTCTTTAGCCTCAACAACATCTGGAAGTCCTCCCAATACAGCACAAGCACAAAATTAAGATTATATCAGAGCTGTGTGCTTTCGGTGCTTCTCTATGGTGCAGAATGCTGGAGGGTTGCGGGGAGGGAAATGTCGGAATTGTCCTCTTTTCACACAACATGCCTGGGGGGGAGTTCACCGGGTCTTTTGGCCGGGTGCCATCGCTGGCCAAGATCTCCTTGCTCGTAGCGGGCAAGAGGACATGCACACCGTCGTGGCTGGCAGACGCTGGGGCTGGGTTGGTCATGTCCTCGGGGGGGACCCTGATGCCATCGCGGGGGCGGCTGTGCTTTGGACCCTGGGGGGGGGGGGGGGGGGGGGGGGGGGGGGGGGGAGGCCGACCGGGAACGGCCGGGCGGGGGACTGTGGACGCTGGGATGCAGGGAGTGAACCAGAGTTGGGGCACTGTACGAGGGATGGCCGCCGACCGAGCAAAGTGGAATCAATTTGTTGTTGCCCTACAAGACGCCACCAGGCGTAATGGCCACTGACTGCTTTGACGGTCTGCGGCTAAGGATCAAAGAAGAATAATAAGTAACAAACTTTTGTAAATGAGTGTTTGGGCAGACTAGAAGGATTGAAATGGTATGGTAAGATCACTAGTGGAAAGAACCAGACTAATTGTGTGGAGCAAGAGGTGAAGAGTAGACACTGCCCCATTGGATAAGACACACACTGAGAAAACCAGCTGATAGCATTACAAGCCAGTCCCTGTTCTGGAATCTCCAGGGTAAGAGAAAGAATGAGACAAAAATACATAAGAAGAGAACTAGAGAAAGAAATGAAAGGGATAAAGAAGACATGGAATGACCTTGAGCAAACGGCACAGGACAGGAGGAGGGTGTGGCATATGATTGTTGAAGGCCTCTACTCCTTGAAGAGCTGAAGGGTAATGATAGAATATCCTCTGTGGTTCATATAATGCTGCCAGCTTAGTTATATGTCATGGCCTTGCTTTTAGGTGTCACATTTTAAAGGTTAAAAAATTTATAAATGCAGAATATATGGTGTATAAGTTTCCAGTTGTGACGAGAGGTTAGGTTATTTAAGTGATAGAGATGATATCCAGGTGTATCAGATGATACAAGGAAAGATTGCTAGTCAAGAGTTCTGGTCTTAAAAGCAATACCCCAGTCTTAGAAATAAGCACTGGTGTATAGATGTGATGCTACACTGTAATTCTGACTTTCAACAGGCCTGATTCTGTTTTGAGTTTCACCATTTCTCTTCTCTTTTGTAATTATATGGGGTTTGCCTTGGTTCTTCTCATGTGAATATATCGTGTTTGGTATTTTTGAGTAGTAATTTTAATGGGTTCGTTTTATGACGGTAGATTTATTTTCCACTCGGCCAGTTTTACTTTCTTATGATTTTTCGCGATTCTCGTAGATTTCATTGTTTACGAAAATCGACATTTTCGGGCACGCCTGTATGACACGTCAAACACGAGGCAATCGCGTAACGTGACGCAATTTTCGGCATGCGGGATTTGCGTAGGTTGATAGTATTGATTTTTTCTGGTGCTGCCATTGGTCCGGGATATGCGTAGGAGTAAATTCGCGTGGGTGTTTTCTCTTGTATATAATGAGACAGAAACCGGGGATTCGTTCTCTATGAAAAATAAGTGCCAGCCGTCAGACTACGTAATTTATCGTCTCCATTGCGGGGAAAAACAGCGATGAATTGGCAGGTAGGATTTTATCTTATTATCGTTTTATTCATTAGAGGGTTCTTTGAGAATTTCGTCCGTAGTTAATTTCTTCGGGGGACATTAACTTTTCAGTTTTAAAATAAACGATAGTGCCATCCATTATCATTTTGAAGAACGACGTAAATGTAACAGTGTGCTTATTCTTTCTATGATTTTGGCAGTAGATAGGAGTGTGTGAAGTTGTGAGAAACACGTGTGCCCATATTTGTAGAATGTTATGTAAAACCACCATTTATTTCTGTGTATTTATAATGTAATTTTATTTGGTAACTCCTTTGTGTGTACGTTAACTAAATGTGAGGAAGGCAGTGAGATTATGTTATCAGTGAATTATACGGCTTGGGGAAATAAATCATTCCTACAGCGAGGTTTAATTTAAATTGGCTTAAGTAAGGACACCTCAAGTGTACATGTTAAAAGGAGACCACGGAATTTAGGACAAAGGATTTCCCTAGTGGTAATGTTTTGAACACGTGGGTAGTCATGCGTAACACTTCAGACGAGGTCGGGAGACCTTGTTTACCCAACTGTCAGATTTAGAGAGAGAGAGAGGGGGAAGGAGTGAGAATGAAGAGACACGTGGGATAGTAGTATTTCATGTATTGTGTGAAGAACGAGAGAAGGGGAATAGAAGAAGGAGTGAGATTGAAGTGACACGTGGATAAAATTATTTTATGTATCATATATGTTAGAGATAAGTGATTTTAGAGAGGGTGTACATTGGAAGCTGTTTCTTTTAATTCAGCGAGTCTCGGCGAATCAGTGGGGGAGCGTAAATTGGAAATACCAATATACCCACGGCACAAGGACATACCTCAGTAGTCAGTGGACTCCAGTTATCGTCAGAAGCAAAAGAAAAATTTACCTACGGTCTTTTTCCAGTGAGGAGCGGGAACGGGGGTTATTTATCATACCGCCCCGAGCTCATCGCTGTTAGAGTCTCCAGCAACGACACGTGGCAGCGAGACCGGTTTCAATTTCGTACAGCCAGAAATCAAGGCCTTGTTTTCCTCTAACTCCGGAGCCAGTTAAAAGAGGGAAGTTAGTCAGCGGCAGAGAAGATTTCGACAGTAAATCAAGCACCGAATTCAGGAGCAGGGGAGAGGGTTAACATCCCTGGGTCCTGATAAGAACGAGAGAAGAGAGTAGCGGAGACGCCGCATCATCAGTCCTCGAGTGTTAGAGAGACACTGAGACCAAGAAAGAGAGAGATAGAGAGACACTGAGACCAAGAGAGAGATAGAGGAGGGAGAAAAAGACAGGACCAGTAGGGTCTGTTCAGTAGTCATTTGACAGATAGACCCTGAGCCATCAGCTAAAGCCAAGTCTATTATTTTAGCAATTCTTGTGGTGTAGTTATCGGCGCATATCGCCTAACAAGTAGAAAGCTGTGTAGCCATTCTTACTTACTTACTTACTTAGTCGTTCCCCTTCTACCGTGATGTGTAGAGGTTTGGAAGAGAGAGCGCCAGACTATTCTATCGGCTGTCTTCCTCCTGGCCTGGTTCCATTCTAGTCCTCGGTCCTTCAAAGATTGTCTAATGTTGTCCTCCCAGCGGACTCTGGGTCGTCCTCGGGGTCTGGATCCTTGGCTCTTTGTTTCCCATGCTTGTCGTGGTAGCCGATCTTCTCCCATTCTGCAGACATGGCCAAACCATCTTAGTTGTGACTGTTCTACTTGGGTCTGTAGGGGGTGGCATTTTAGACCTTGACGTATTGTCTGGTTGCGTACCATGTCTCTTCTTGTTACTTCAACCACCTTCCTCAGATACCTCATTTCTGAGGTTTGGATCTGGCTTTTATGGGTTGTAGTCATTGCCCATGACTCGCATCCATATGTCAAGACTGGGACACAGGTGGAGCGATATACAGCCATCTTCGTTTTCTTACCAACCTCTCTCTTGCTGAGGAATCCTCGATTTATGGCCTGAAAAAGTCTCCCAGCTGCTGCTTTTCGAGTGGCCAACTCTTCTTTGATGCCTCCCTTTCGGTCTATAATAGCTCCGAGGTATTTAAAGTGGTCGACCTGCTTGTGGTGTAGTTATCGGCGCATATCGCCTAACAAGTAGAAAGCTGTGTAGCCATTCGTTGAGGAAAAATCACCAGGACTGAGACAGTAGAAATTTATTAGTGTTAGAGAGTGGAGGCTAGAGTTGACAGCCCCACCCTATTAGAGTTGTTTTAATCACTAACCATTTTTATTGTTCCTCAGCAGGGTGACAGGAAGAGTGAATGCGAGTGGGGCTTTTTTTTGTTTTGTCTCTCAATCTAATTGTTACTTTGATTTTTCCAGGGCGTGCAACAGTGCACGCTATTTTTGTGGTTTATGTATGATGACAATTTTATGCTTGATTTTTGTAAATAAATATATATATCTTTACTGTACACTGGATCAGCTTCTACTCTTTACTATACTTACTCTATATTGTCTGTATAGTGGCGTCTGTGGTCGTATTTATACACCTTATCTCCTTGTGTGTCAAGGTAGTCAGAGGAGGGCGAGACTATAGCCAGTCTAAAGTCACGAAGCGGCAAGGGGAGGTCCAAATCCTGGTTCTAGCCCTTGAGCCAATAGTCTCATCTGTCCACAGGCTTGTCATTTTCCATTTAAATTCTAGTTTCTCAGACTTTCTCATACTAGGGTCTTGTTTTCATTCAGGCAAACTCTATAAACTTAAAACCACTTCGTGACAAGTGGGGGCAATCGTCCGGGAATCATTCTGTTGAGATCAATTCTGTGAGCTACATTCATAGATTGTCTCTAGGAAGTTCTGAAAAATAGATTTTCTTTAACTATCCCCTAGACATTGAGCTATTAGAACTGATCCAGTATAAGTTTTTCCACAGGTTACAGTCAGTTAGATTGGTGGAAATTTAGTAATTGATGGCATACCGACATATTTTTCTTTAACAGGAAGGTAATTTAGTTTTTGGTAGCTTCTTAACAAAATTTTTTTTCAGGTTATTATTCAGACTTAGTGCTAGTCTGAGGTCGGGTTTTCGGAACAGCGGTTATAGAGGGAATATTTTATATTTCGTAACTGGGTGTTCCTTCTCTTTTCCTTTTCTGTCATTTCTCTGTATAGCAGTTACAGGTAAGATGGCGGATATGGCCAAGTTACGAGCTGCCTGGCGTGAATCTGCTCAGGACATGGGAATGGGTAAAGAGGAGACGAAAGCCTACATGATCAGAGAAAATGATAGGCATAATCAACGGGAACTTGAGGAAAGGCAAAGGATAGCCGCCGCAGAAGCAGCGAAAGAGGAGAGGGCAGCCGCCGCAGAAGCAGCGAAAGAAGAGAGGGCAGCCGCCGCAGAAGCAGCGAAAGAAGAGAGGGCAGCCGCAGCAGAGATGGAACTTCAGAAATTGGAAGCAGCAAAAGAGGAAAGGATAGCTGCCGCCGAAGCAGCGAAAGAGGAAAAGGCAGCGGAGAGACAGCACGAACTTGCCCTGCGTTCTCTGGAACTGCAGTACCGATCCTCAGAGGGCAGTTCAGCTAATGGAGATTCACCCGGAGCAGGAGCGACAGACACCTCAGGAAACGGAGGGCCCTGATGGCAGCCATGAGCTTCCCATTTGACTCGTTCCCTAACGGGAATGAGAAGATTGACGTGTTCTTGGAGAAATTTCAAAGAATGGCAAAGGCATATGGGTTGGATGAGAGTCTTTGGTGCCTGAAATTATCGCAATCTTTGAAAGGTCATGCTTATGAAGTCTACAACAAGATGCTCCTAGATGACCAGAACAACTTTGAGGCACTGCGAAACGCTTTATTGCAAAGATTTCAGTGGACTCCACGGAAATGCCAAACCATGTTCAGGGAGAGCAGGCCGGAGAAGGGAGAGAGTTTCGCACAGTTTGCAGAGCGGGTGAGAAACTACCTAACTCGCTGGAGGGAACTGTCAGGATTGGCGAAAACTTTTGAAGGGTTGGAGGAGTTAGTTCTGTGTGAGCAGATAAAGGCAAACATGTCCCCCGACTTGAGGCGGTATCTGGCAGAGCAGGGTCCCCAGCAACTCGATCAAATTATCATGTTCGCCGAAAGGTACCAGACAGCACAGGCCGAAGTACTGGGACAGAAACGGAAAAACCCAGACCTGCCAGCCGCAGACAAAGGAGCTTCATCATCGCAGCCGGCTACT
Organism: Oreohelix idahoensis; assembly: GCA_024509875.1. Classification (NCBI taxonomy): domain Eukaryota; kingdom Metazoa; phylum Mollusca; class Gastropoda; order Stylommatophora; family Oreohelicidae; genus Oreohelix; species Oreohelix idahoensis. The sequence goes on from JAMPIV010001605.1 coordinate 128,179, forward strand.
TCACCAGCTCATCAGCAACCAGGGCCTTCTTGCAAGGAGCCTCATTCTGGTTATAACTTGCGCCCCCAGCAGCATAACAGAGCACCGACAACAACCTCTCAGGAACCCGCTAGGAACAGAGGAGATAATGAGAGGTATTGTCAGAATTGTAGAACCACTTCCCACTGGACATCCCGGTGCATGAACAAACCCCCAGCTCACCATGCAGCTTGTTTAAGACCGGTGAGATGGACTAAAGGGAATAAATGGGAACCAGTCCAGGCAGAGAAGTTGTTCTCTAACAGTGGACCAGCCGTAGTGAATGGGACAGCCACTACGTGTTTGTTTGACAGCGGGCTTACTTACCCCAGTATCATCGCTCGTCATTTGGTGAAACCAGGGCAATGGACAGGAGAAATAGTTGAGATTGGTGGAATTTTGAGAAGAGGGATCTCACAGCGTCTGCCTGTAGCCAATATTGAGGTGAAATGCAAGTTTGTGTCTGGCACCATCAAGGCAGCTGTAATGGCACAGCCAGCCCATGATTTCATCCTGGGAAGCCCATACTTAGTTTTGGGAAACCCCACCACACCGATCCTTGCTACTGCAAGGGGGCCTACTGCAGGCCAGAAAAGTGAAAGGGGAAAGCCCCACATTCACGGAGCCCCACGGGAGCTCAAACATCCCTGTCTTGCGATGAAGAGGAGGGAAGCCTCTAAAGACAGGGGAATGTTATCTACAGAGGCGTATTCGCCTGTCAGCCCTGTTCAGCCTAAAGGTCAAACAGTGGTGACGCCTCTGATTTCGGAAGGATCTTCTTTGTCGTCGGGAATTAGGCCCCCGATGGTATTACATCTCTCAAGGGAGGGAAATACTGACAAGAAGGAACATGTGCACGGTTCTTCAGTCAACCGCAAACAGTTACGCCCTGTTACGGCGATGTCTGGCCAAGCCAGTCAGACTGTTTCAAAACACTGGGAGGTCGCACCATCTGGTAATCAGTATTTACCACGCGCCGCCAGGAAAATTCGTGGGCGACCCACCTGCAAAGATTCTCAAGGATATTGATAAGGGTGGAATTAGGATGCCGTCAAATTACCACCTCTATCGACACCAGGTATTACAATGTAAGATGTGGGTGTCTTATCTGGTTTAGATTGTTGCTGTGTGTGTGTTGCAGTAGGACAGTTCAGGGTACACCACAGGCAACATGACGTGTAGAGTCATAAAAAATGGTAACTTCGCTTTAGGTTTATACCATTTATTGCACGCCACAAAACAGTCATGATACTTATGTTATTGTCAGCATAGGTACAACGAATGCAGCATTCAAACTCATGTTAACTGACAGTCATGTAGAAGTCAATACTCAATAGTTGTATGGAAAACAAATATCATAGCGAAGCTTGATAAATAATGCATATAACTTCTGCAACCGTGGTCAGCTGCAGATCCTTAATGTTCATAGACAATAATAATTATTCCTTCCTGATGCTAGCAGATCAGATGTATACAATACGTCCGTTTACTGTCTGCACGTGAGTAGCATACATGGATTACAGGTCAGCTCGACCTTTATAACCTTCCTAAGTCTAACCATCTGACTTGGACGTGATCTCTGATATAACGAATCCTGGAACACAGACAATAGTCTTGTTGGTCTAGAGCGACCCATATATATATAATTAGTTCAGGTATAAAGATACCGGTGACTTAATCCTAGTCAAAGTACCTCTCCATTTTGAATCACACAGGCGAGCAAAAAGGCGACAAAATGACGAACCTCTAGATGATAGCATAAAAGTTCGATACAAGAGGAATTACCTTATTTCGGAAAATCAACCATGAACATATGCCTCCAGGCAGGCTTGACTAATACCGGGAAATAGTCTAGTTAGCTAACTAACTCACAAAGACAATGTATTTCCCTCAGAGAATCACAAGACGCAAGGCGCGTCCGCTCGCAATCAGTCCATTTCTCAACTCCCCGACCTGGGCGGAACAACAAAACCACAACCCAGTCGAGACATGCGCAGAGCGACAATCTCTGAGTCGCTGTTCACAATAAGACGATTCTAAGAACATTCGAGATAAAAGTCTTACACAGTCGCGCCTTTTATGGACATGAACAGAAGCGTTAAGAAAGGTTTCAAACATCTACAACAGTTGACTGATACTACCAAATAAGGAGATATGGTCACGCTTCGTTCAAGACATTATAGACCGAACGTGTCTCTATACAAGAGGAAGTAAACTCATAAAGAATAGTAGTATCGATATTTCGGGTTCTGTCCCTTTGACCATAAAATATATATAACATGCATTTCAGTCAAATAATGATCATACATACGAAAAACGATCATACAAAGACTTTGGAAAAAAGCAATTAATTGTGCGTAACATTACCGCACCCTCCCGGGAAAAAAAAAAATGAAACATTTTTTTTTTTAAATCCTGGAGCCGGAAAAATCTAGGCTCCTAACGCACGTATGATGCGCGGATATACCTAACAAAATAGCTCAACACTTGGAGCGAAACTGAGATCATATCCCAGGTCCTTAGAGAAAAATTTATCTAAGTATACGCGTATATATCCCAGGAAGGTGCCACCAACACAAACCACAATGATGGCAACATCATAATAAAAGTCAAATTATTCTCATACCAATATATGAAATCAAATATATTATTATGATATCATACAATGTGTTGCAAATAGCGGTGTAATATATTAATATACCGCACTATTTTATTACATTATGTAATGCATCAGTAACTAATAAGTAATACATGTGTTGATCTTCGTTGACATAAAACATTCAATAGAAGAAGATGTGGACATCATCCGCTCCCAATCTAGTACAGGACTTGATATACTCAAAGTTCCACAATGGACACAATCTCGCATCTTCAATGATGTGCTGCGAAAATATCAATAACACAAATCTTAAAGACAACTGGTAAATCTCTCAATACAATCCTGAAAATAATTTATTTAAATGTGGCCGAGTGATCTTTTGGCCCGTATATCACTAACTAAGCCTTCTTAGATAATTACATGGTACAATGTTATAAATTTCCCCCTCAAAAAAGTGAGAAAAAAAAAAAATATCTACTAACATGTCATTATAACATTGGACTGTATATCAGGAAATATATATATGACAGAAGAATCATGTGGAATCGTGCGGGCATCTGGACAGAATGTCCGCCATTACATTATCCGAACCACGGATAGCTCGCACCGAGAAATGAAATGGTTGAAGAGCTATGGCATAACGAGTGGACCTCGAGCTCTTCAAGTTTTTGCTCTGAATAGCAGTAAGCGCTTTCTGGTCGGTTTCCACAATGAAATGTGCGCCTAGAAGAAATCTTTGTAACTTCAGAATAGACCATACCATAGCCAATAACTCACGGTCTAAAACCGAGTAATTCTTTTCTGCAGCATTTAATTTCCTAGAGATATACATCACCGGATGCAGAGTATCAGAATACTCCTGCATTAGTGCTGCCCCAATCCCAGTTGACGAGGCGTCACTTCGAAGAACAAAAGTCTTCTCAATAGTAGGTAACCTAAGAATAGGTGGAGATGAAAATAGGTCTTTAACCTGGTCCAATGAGGATTGACATTCTTTTGACCAGCGGATCAAATTAGGCGACCCTTTCTTCAATAAAGTAGAAAGCGGTGCCATAATGGAGGACAGATTCGGAATGAATCGTCCGTAGAATTGGATCAAACCTAATAGACTCCTTACTTGTTTCTTTGTCTTAGGGACCGAAATGTTAAGTATTTTTGAAACATTGTGGTCCTCTGTCTTTAAAAGACCATGACCAACACGATGACCTAGGAAAGAAATCTCACTAAATCCTATAAAGGCTTTAGAGGGTTTTGCAGTCAAGTTATACTCGCGAAGAGTAGACAGTAATTCGTATAAACCCAAATAGTGATCTTCCCAGGAATCACTGAATAGACAGATATCATCTAGATATGCTATGACATCTGTACGATATGCGAGAATTCGCCGCATCATGCGTACGAATGTAGCAGGGGCGTTCATAAGACCAAAAGGCATGAAATTCCATTGGAATAAACCCCTAGGTGTAGAAAAAGCTGTAAAAGGTTTGGCACGTTCAGTTAGCGGGACTTGCCAATAACCTTTAGACAAATCTAGTTTGGTAAAGAATCTAGAATTAGAAAGTTTATTGAGTAGCTCTTCTAATGAAGGCATAGGTTCAGCGTCGAACTTCGTAACTTGGTTCAATTTGCGATAATCTACGCAAATGCGAATGTTATTATCCTTCTTTCGAACAATAACCATAGACGAAGAGTATGCTGAAGTGGATGGTTCAATGATTTCCAAACGTATCATTTCATCCAATTCTTTCTCGACTTGAGACTGGAAATGGATAGGTATTGGATAGGGTCTGACTCTGATAGGATTATGATCAGTTAGCACAATGTCATGTTCAATGACATGTGTGTGTCCCGGGATGTCTGTAAGAACATCCTGAAATGTTTGCAACATCGAAGAAACTTGTCGATGTTCCTCAGCGGAAAGATTTGGAGAAACGGTCACGTTTTTCCAAGATTCCGTAGAATAAAGTGGGACCATAGAAAGAGGAAGATTGACATCAGAAAAAGTAGTTTCCTCATCCTGTATAACTGACAGCGATGAGTATTGACCATGAGGTACTTGAGAATTGTCCGTTGCCTGGAAAATAGGCTGCAAATAGTCTGGTCTTTCATGAAATTCCGTGAGCATATTTATGTGGAAAGTTTTATGCTTTCCATCAATATCGACAACATAGTCGACATCAGAAATTTTGGAGACTATTGCATATGGACCTTTCCATGCAATTAGAAGTCTGTTCTCCCTTGAAGGAAGTAGAACGAGAGCTTTGTCACCTGGACAAAGTTGTCGTAGACATCTATTCTTATTCGCAAACTGCCTTGCCTTTTCTTTAGCAAATTCGGAAGACGAAGTTGCTAGTCTGCATGCCTCAATGATTTTTTTTCCTAAGAGCAATGACGTACTCATAAGAAGACTGAGTCTCATCGCTAATATTATCGGCAGTGATTAGATCGTGAAGTAAAGACATAGGGCCGCGCGGTTGCGCGCCAAAGACAAGTTCAAAAGGGGAAAACCCCGTATGTTCATTGGGGACCTCTCTATACGCAAAGAGAGCCGCGGGTAAGACCCTGTCCCAATCCTGAGGATGATCCTCAGTTATTTTACCCAGTAAAGTTTTTAGAGTCCTATTTAAACGTTCGACCAACCCATTAGACATTGGGTGATAGATACTGCTGAGAGACCTTTTTATATGTAGCATAGACATTACCTGTGACATAGTGTCTGATATCAGTTGAGTGCCATGGTCTGACAATATTTCTCCGGGAAAACCCAAGCGAGAAAATATCAGCCAAAGAGCGTCTGCGATATCAGCAGTTGAGATGCTCTTGAGAGGTATTGCCTCTGGCCAACGTGTGCACATATCGACACATGTAAGAATAAATTGATGTCCTCTAGCCGACTTAATTCTAAAAGGACCGATAATATCTATTGCCATTTTTTGAAAAGGGCGAATTGGAATGTCAGCAGCCTGAATAGGCGCAGCATGTCGTGGTCCTTTAGATTTGACCTCCTGACATACTTTGCAAGAGCGACAGTACATTCGTATGTCCTTGCTCACAAATGGCCAAAAGAAAGCCGCAAGAACTCTCGACTTTGTACGGGAAAAACCCATATGTCCAGCACATTGCGAGTCATGAGCATGTTGCAATATTTGCACCCTCATGCTCTTAGGCACAAGAATTTGTGAATGAGTGGATGTAGTCGAGTCTTGTACCATACGTACAAGTACGCCGTTCTTCATAGAAATCCAAGATTTTCTATTAGTATTTTGATTAGGATCACCTTTTTTTGCTAGAATGAAGAATTTTTGTAACGACGGATCTTCTTCTTGCAATTTGATAAATGAGTCACGTGTAATAGTCAAGTGACTATTTTGTTCATTTACTTCATCATTATTAGTTAATGAAGTTTGAGGTGGATCCAGAGCATGTGCTCTTGTGACCACCGTATTGGTAGCTTCAATGTTTTGCTCTTCCCAAACAGCAATCTGCTGTGGGGTACATTCCCTAACTCCGTGAATACGACCAATAATAAGGTCCGCAATAGGGTTTGGAAGTAGACACGCGTGGACCTCTCCCGTGAAGAAAGGAGTAGCAATATGTATTATGGCAGTAGGATATTTTTCCAACGTGCCACCAAATGTGACACATTTGATGACCTTTCCTGTAGCACAGAATGGATCTACAAGAGATTGCCTAACCCCGACAGTAGTACATCCAGAATCAAACAACACCGAGACTGGATTACTATTTACAAGCCCCTTATGTAATATAAGAGAACCTCTCCCATCATGAGCAACATTAGCAGGAAGAGCGGGCAAAGGATGACCACAGCTTAGAGTACTAATGGTTTTCGGATCAAATAAAGTACTGCATTGGATACATTTATTTGCCCTACCAAAGTCAAAAGATGAGCATCCGATAGCATTATGGTCTTTATCATTATTAACCTGTTTATCTGCTCCCTGAGATTCTTGTTGAACAGAGTTTGTCTGTTGATATCTTTTTCTCTTCTGTTGCGATCTACCGCGACCATTATTGCCTCTGCAATTATCATTAAAGTCCCTACTGTAATTTTTATCCTGGTTTGAGTTCCAGTTTCCATAACTGTCATTACCATCTCTATACTGTTGAGAACCTCTATTATCCTGGTATTGAGGTCTCTGAGAAAAATATTTTCCTCTATACCGATTACCTTTATGAAAATTTCTAAAGTTACCGGGAATAGAATACCGTGTAATATTAGGTTGTCTCCAGTTCTGGGAAGAAGAATCTCCCTGAAATTGATTACCCTGGTTCTGGGCATAATTACGGTTACTCTTTTTATTGAAATTTTGCTGGCTACCCTGAAATTTACGCATAAAATTCGGGCCATAAGGTGCTGCCGAAGCAACTGGCAGACCTTCTTTTACCTTAGTGTTGCTAATGGTTATGTGTGAGGATGTGCAGTAACATACTGGCTACAGTATTCTTCCATTTCTTTTATATTTTTAGGCTTACGCTCATGAAGAAAAGAAAGAAAAGCTTCATTAACAGAAGACATAACCTTGTCTCTAAGAAGTAAGTCCATGAGGGCTTCAAATGTACTTTCTGTCTTAGACAGCTCAACCCATCGTAAAAAAGTAAGACGTATGCCTGAGATGAATTCTGAGAATTCAACTCCAGTTTCTGGTAACATGTTTTTAAATTTAAGACGATATCCGTCTTCGTTAAGTTGGTACTTCTTTAACAATGCCGCCCTGACAACCTCATAGTTGTTCTTGTCAGGCACATCTACCATACCCAACAAAGTCAAAGCATCACCTCTAAGTATCTTGGATAGATGATAAACATATAATGTTTTATCTATATTATGCACCTTACATGCACTTTCAAATCTATCTAGATAAAATGTTATATCATCAATTGAAGCATTGAATGCTGGTAAATTAAGCTTAAAATCAACAGCATTAGACTTATTAGCAGATGATACCTTATTGGCATCATTAGCATTACTAGATAACTTCAACTTTTCTAACTCCAAAGCTAAGAGTTTTTCTTCATGTTCCATTTTTGCTTTTCTCTCATCAGACTCTCTTTGTAACCTTCTTTCCTCAGCCTCAGCCTGTAACTTTCTTTCCTCAGCCTCAGCCTGTAACTTTTTTTCTAATCTTTTATTTTCAGCCTCTATTTCAAGTCTCTTATTTTCAGCTTCTTTTTCAAGTCTCTTATTTTCAGCTTCTTTTTCAAGTCTCTTATTTTCAGCTTCTTTTTCAAGTCTCTTATTTTCAGCTTCTTTTTCAAGTCTCTTATTTTCAACCTCAGCCTGAAGTCTCTTCTCCTGAGATTCTGCTTCTCTTTTTTGTTTTTCCATTTCCATTTGTAATCTCTTTTCATCTACCTGCATCTGCAGTTTTAAATTTTCAGCATCTATTCTCTTTTGTTCAGTTAGTTCTTTCATTTTCTTTTCCTCCGACTTCAATGCCTTGGCATATTGAACAGTCGCAATTCTTCTAATTTATCACCTGTCTTCCCAAGGGCTTTACCCTGCTCAATAAAGTACTCAAATGTAGACATGATGTCTAAAATGTGAGTACAGAACCTGAAATAATTAATTATCTTATTTCAATCTTAATAGCAACAAGACTTAATAAAGTGCTTGTATAATTACTATGTTTACTCCAATCTCTGTGGGAAACAAGACTTGACACCAATTTGTATTATCAGTTGTACAATAATATCACAAGTCACCTCTTAATTATCAGTGCACTACCCAAATCAGTGCATAACCATCAGTTATTTATCATAACTGCACTACAATAGTGCATAAGCAACAAACCACCAGTTAGTTATGATAAGTGCACTATAGATCAATAGTGCATGAGCATATATGTAACAATAGTGAAAGCTAACTATGCAAGAACTATGCAAACAATAACAAGACAATGTAAACAATAACAAAGGTCACCAACAATGTAAACAATAACAAAGATCAAAGTCGAATGAAAACAACAACAAAGATCAAAGTCAATGTAAACAAAAACAAAGATCAGAGTCAATGTAAACAATAACAAAGATCAGAGTCAATGTAAACAATAACAAACAAATGACGCTACAGTGTATACACAAAAATATACTTAAAGAACTGAATAATAGAAAAGAGGAGACCTACAAATACAAACAATCGAAATCGAAACTAAAAAACAGAAAGAAAGAGAGAAACAAAAAAAAAAAAAATATACAAAAAACGAAAATAAAGCACAACTCGTCACAACTAAACAGATATAGCAACGATTGTCGCTAGCAAATTCCACAGTAGGAAATTCGCACAGTCCCTAACGAAAACGCTAACAGTAGAACCTCTGTGACGTGGTATCATCTACTGAAAGACACCGCCCAACCGAGAAAACCCGCAGAAATATAAACATATAAATACAAATCCAAATAACATATAACATATAAACATGTAAATAGTGTGAAAATGTGAAAGACAGAAGGCTCAGTTAGAACATAAGGGCACAGTTCACAAACAAAACAGGCCACTTAACTTCTATGTATCCACAACGTCAGCACAGTTCAGAACAGGATGTGATCAGCATTCTTAGGACAATGATCCAACGTTGATCCATATCTGCTCTCGTAAACTGCCATGACGAAGGAAATGAGCTTCTAACAGGAAACAGCTTCTGACAGGAAACAGCTTCTGAACTTGACCTTCTGAATCTGCAACAGTAATTCTGAGACCGGAACAGTTGTTTCGGCACTTGTCCTTCTTCTCAACAGATCAGGAAATCCATTCGCTCGGTACTTGTCCTTCTATTTGTAGACAAACTTCAATACCGCCGAGCAGCGCCGGGTAGTTTCAAAATATCAACAACTGTCAGTACTGCTGCGTCTTTCAAAAAAAATTTCATCAAGGTGATGAATAGCAACTGCAATGTTGTCTTGTAGTCTGCTGATGATGTCTGGGTTTGTTGACCCCCTTGAGAGTTGGTACCAGAATAAACCAACTATTGGCCACCATGAATTGATAAGGGTGGAATTAGGATGCCGTCAAATTACCACCTCTATCGACACCAGGTATTACAATGCAAGATGTGGGTGTCTTATCTGGTTTAGATTGTTGCTGTGTGTGTGTTGCAGTAGAACAGTTCAGGGTACACCACAGGCAACATGACGTGTAGAGTCATAAAAATGGTAACTTCGCTTTAGGTTTATACCATTTATTGCACGCCACAAAACAGTCATGATACTTATGTTATTGTCAGCATAGGTACAACGAATGCAGCATTCAAACTCATGTTAACTGACAGTCATGTAGAAGTCAATACTCAATAGTTGTATGGAAAACAAATATCATAGCGAAGCTTGATAAATAATGCATATAACTTCTGCAACCGTGGTCAGCTGCAGATCCTTAATGTTCATAGACAATAATAATTATTCCTTCCTGATGCTAGCAGATCAGATGTATACAATACGTCCGTTTACTGTCTGCACGTGAGTAGCATACATGGATTACAGGTCAGCTCGACCTTTATAACCTTCCTAAGTCTAACCATCTGACTTGGACGTGATCTCTGATATAACGAATCCTGGAACACAGACAATAGTCTTGTTGGTCTAGAGCGCCCCATATATATATAATTAGTTCAGGTATAAAGATACCGGTGACTTAATCCTAGTCAAAGTACCTCTCCATTTTGAATCACACAGGCGAGCAAAAAGGCGACAAAATGACGAACCTCTAGATGATAGCATAAAGTTCGATACAAGAGGAATTACCTTATTTCGGAAAATCAACCATGAACATATGCCTCCAGGCAGGCTTGACTAATACCGGGAAATAGTCTAGTTAGCTAACTAACTCACAAAGACAATGTATTTCCCTCAGAGAATCACAAGACGCAAGGCGCGTCCGCTCGCAATCAGTCCATTTCTCAACTCCCCGACCTGGGCGGAACAACAAAACCACAACCCAGTCGAGACATGCGCAGAGCGACAATCTCTGAGTCGCTGTTCACAATAAGACGATTCTAAGAACATTCGAGATAAAAGTCTTACACAGTCGCGCCTTTTATGGACATGAACAGAAGCGTTAAGAAAGGTTTCAAACATCTACAACAGTTGACTGATACTACCAAATAAGGAGATATGGTCACGCTTCGTTCAAGACATTATAGACCGAACGTGTCTCTATACAAGAGGAAGTAAACTCATAAAGAATAGTAGTATCGATATTTCGGGTTCTGTCCCTTTGACCATAAAATATATATAACATGCATTTCAGTCAAATAATCTGGGCGCTGCCATTGGTCCGGGATATGCGTAGGAGTAAATTCGCGTGGGTGTTTTCTCTTGTATATAATGAGACAGAAACCGGGGATTTGTTCTCTATGAAAAATAAGTGCCAGCCGTCAGACTACGTAATTTATCGTCTCCATTGCGGGGAAAAACAGCGATGAATTGGTAGATAGGATTTTATCTTATTATCGTTTTATTCATTAGAGGGTTCTTTGAGAATTTCATCCGTAGTTAATTTCTTCGGGGGACATTAACTTTTCAGTTTTAAAATAAACGATAGTGCCATCCATTATCATTTTGAAGAACGACGTAAATGTAACAGTGTGCTTATTCTTTCTATGATTTTGGCAGTAGATAGGAGTGTGTGAAGTTGTGAGAAACACGTGTGCCCATATTTGTAGAATGTTATGTAAAACCACCATTTATTTCTGTGTATTTATAATGTAATTTTATTTGGGAACTCCTTTGTGTGTACATTAACTAAATGTGAGGAAGGCAGTGAGATTATGTTATCAGTGAATTATATGGCTTGGGGAAATAAATCATTCCTACAGCGAGGTTTAATTTAAATTGGCTTAAGTAAGGACACCTCAAGTGTACATGTTAAAAGGAGACCACGGAATTTAGGACAAAGGATTTCCCTAGTGGTAATGTTTTGAACACGTGGGTAGTCATGCGTAACACTTCAGACGAGGTCGGGAGACCTTGTTTACCCAACTGTCAGATTTAGAGAGAGAGAGAGGGGGAAGGAGTGAGAATGAAGAGACACGTGGGATAGTAGTATTTCATGTATTGTGTGAAGAACGAGAGAAGGGGAATAGAAGAAGGAGTGAGATTGAAGTGACACGTGGATAGAATTATTTTATGTATCGTATATGTTAGAGATAAGTGATTTTAGAGAGGGTGTACATTGGAAGTCAACGGGCTGATCACCCGTTTGCCAGTCACTTCGATTACGGAAACAACAGCAGATGGATTGATTTGCCGTTGCCCTAAAGACGCCACTAGGCGTGATGGGAAACAGCGGCAAAGAAAACCTATCTGCTGTTGCCCTAAGACGCCACTAGGCGTAATGGCCACTGACTGCTTTGATGGTCGGTGGCTAAGGACGGAAGAAGTACATTGGAAGCTGTTTCTTTTAATTTCAGCGAGTCTCGGCGAATCAGTGGGGGAGCGTAAATTGGAAATACCAATATACCCACGGCACAAGGACATACCTCAGTAGTCAGTGGACTCCAGTTATCGTCAGAAGCAAAAGAAAAATTTACCTATGGTCTTTTTCCAGTGAGGAGCGGGAACGGGGGTTATTTATCATACCGCCCCGAGCTCATCGCTATTAGAGTCTCCAGCAACGACACGTGGCAGCGAGACCGGTTTCAGTTTCGTACAGCCAGAAATCAAGGCCTTGTTTTCCTCTAACTCCGGAGCCAGTTAAAAGAGGGAAGTTAGTCAGCGGCAGAGAAGATTTCGACAGTAAATCAAGCACCGAATTCAGGAGCAGGGGAGAGGGTTAACATCCCTGGGTCCTGATAAGAACGAGAGAAGAGAGTAGCGGAGACGCCGCATCATCAGTCCTCGAGTGTTAGAGAGACACTGAGACCAAGAAAGAGAGAGATAGAGAGACACTGAGACCAAGAGAGAGAGTGAGATAGAGGAGGGAGAAAAAGACAGGACCAGTAGGGTCTGTTCAGTAGTCATTTGACAGATAGACCCTGAGCCATCAGCTAAAGCCAAGTCTATTATTTTAGCAATTCTTGTGGTGTAGTTATCGGCGCATATCGCCTAACAAGTAGAAAGCTGTGTAGCCATTCGTTGAGGAAAAATCACCAGGACTGAGACAGTAGAAATTTATTAGTGTTAGAGAGTGGAGGCTAGAGTTGACAGCCCCACCCTATTAGAGTTGTTTTAATCACTAACCATTTTTATTGTTCCTCAGCAGGGTGACAGGAAGAGTGAATGCGAGTGGGGTTTTTTTTTGTTTTGTCTCTCAATCTAATTGTTACTTTGATTTTTCCAGGGCGTGCAACAGTGCACGCTATTTTTGTGGTTTATGTATGATGACAATTTTATGCTTGATTTTTGTAAATAAATATATATATTTACTGTACACTGGATCAGCTTCTACTCTTTACTATACTTACTCTATATTGTCTGTATAGTGGCGTCTGTGGTCGTATTTATACACCTTATCTCCTTATGTGTCAAGGTAGTCAGAGGAGGGCGAGACTATAGCCAGTCTAAAGTCACGAAGCGGCAAGGGGAGGTCCAAATCCTGGTTCTAGCCCTTGAGCCAATAGTCTCATCTGTCCACAGGCTTGTCATTTTCCATTTAAATTCTAGTTTCTCAGACTTTCTCATACTAGGGTCTTGTTTTCATTCAGGCAAACTCTATAAACTTAAAACCACTTCGTGACAATAGACATCATAGGTATAGTCAGACTGTGAAAATCACAGATGGTAAGAAGTAGTACCAGGATTTAAGGTGTCTCCTCCCTACAACTATCCTATGATAAATTTAATGCTAAGGGATAAATAAAATGAACAAGAACTTTAAACACAATGGTAAAAAGTAAACAAGTCCTCGGGTACAATTAATGAATCATTTAATATTTATATTGATTTTCTTTTTCTGCTGTTTGGAAAAGAGTAAGGAAACTATTCACACAACATATTCACAAAATTAAGGTTATCTATTATACAGTATTAGTAGGAATATTCTTTCCTTTTGGAAAAATAGTGTTAACAAAAGTCACTTTGCAATTTAATCAATAGTACTGTCCTTTTCAATTCAGGATCTGGTATACTATTCTCTTTGCTAGTAAAGCTAATGATCCTTCTCATCATGCACCGAATTAAATAAAATGATGCAAGTCCTAGCATCTACACACAAATAATATACATCAGATAATAACCTGTAATAAATAAACTATATACATAATAGTTTTCATAATTCAGCTTACCCTCAAACTTCAGAAATCAACACTGAACATTAATGGCTTGGCACGCTGCACACATCTGCGGATGGCAAAGGCATAGTGGCAAGCTCTGTCGTGCATCCAGTCTGTTTCAAAACTTTTTGCGGTGTCCCTGTTCAAGTTGCGCTCCCCTCTTTTTATTGGGCAATGCATTCCTCTCAATCAGCAACTGGTACAGACAGATACCTTCACATACCTAGGAAGCATAGTAACACCAGACGGCGGGGCAGGCAAAGACATCAACATCAGAATGAATAAGGCAAGAACAGCCTTCTTTAGCCTAAACAACATCTGGAAGTCCTCCCAATACAGCACAAGCACAAAATTAAGATTATATCAGAGCTGTGTGCTTTCTGTGCTTCTCTATGGTGCGGAATGCTGGAGAGTTACAGAGAAGGAAATGTCGAAATTGTCCTCTTTTCACACAACATGCCTACGAAAAATTCACCGAATCTTTTGGCCGAATACCATCACTAACCAAGATCTGCTTACTCGTAGCAAGCAAGAGGACATGCACACCATCATAGCTGGCAGACGCTGGAGCTGGGTTGGCCATATCCTCAGAAGAGACCCCGATGCCATCACAAGAACAGCTAGCCTTTGGACCCCTGAAGGAAAACGAAAGAGAGGCCGACCAAAAACAACCTGGCGGAGGACTGTGGAGGCTGAGATGCAAAGAATGAACCAGAGTTGGGGCACTGTACGAAGGATGGCCACCGACCGAGCAAAGTGGAATCAATTTGTTGTTGCCCTACAAGACGCCACTAGGCGTGATGGCCACTGACTGCTTTGACGGTCGGCGGCTAAGGATCAAAGGAGGAGAAGAAGCATTCCTCTCAGAGAGCATGACATCACAGGCGTGTTTGGTCTGCTCAATTTGTTAGCAAATTGAATGAAATCTTGACTTCTGTACAAACTGACCCACCTCTTCCTTCGTCGTTCTAGTCTTTTGTCCATCCGATTCTGTCCATTTAAGTCTCGTTAGAACCGGACAGTCCGGAGCTGCATCTAACTTTCTTATTCGTCCGACCATTAAACATCTTCGTACATCGCTCGAAAGTGTGTACTGATCATATCAACTCACAATTTTATGCATTCAACTTACGATATCTTCCATTCCAATACATTTCCAGCCATAATACATATATGAGAACATAGAGGCAATCTTCCAGAATCTAAACATGTGTCTTTCTGCTTTGTGACTCTCCTCGTGGTTATACCATCCGTCCGAAGTTAGAAATACAGCACATTTCACTACTACTGTAGTGGCCATGTTTGTTATGGATTGTGATCTCGCTTGCTTTGCCGTGTTGCGTGATATTATAATGACACCGTCGATTTCCGTAATCGATTCTACAACAGAATTGGAAACAATTTTGTCACACCAGTTATATGGTTATATGTTTTTGTGCATCACATTTCATTGATGAATTGTGAGTTGAGTATTTCTTATTGCAGATTTGAATTCCCTGAGAGGTTGAATCTAGATGAATTCCTTCAGAAGAAGGAAAAGACATCAGCAAACTACTTGTTACATGCAGTGCTTGTACATAGTGGTGACAACCATGGTGGACATTATGTTGTATATATTAACCCTAAAGGAGATGGTAAAGTAAGTAACTTCATTGAGCATGTGTGTCACTAAATAGAGTGAATGCTGCTTGCTCCAAGTATGTTTCTCCTGTTGAGCCATGTTATGTTTAGTCACAAAGTGAAAGGTGTTTTACAAAGCAAAGATTACCAGTACAAGAAGGAAAGTGCACGCTTAAAGCATTCTGAGTTCAGATAATCTACTTGGTTAATTAAGCTCCAAGACAGAAGAAGGTACAATGGAAAGGAGGCCCAGAGAAAGCCAGAAGGAATCTGGGTTGCCGACTAACCTTTTTTCATCTAGGAAAATCTGCAAGATTGGCACTTGGAATGTTAAGAGAACTGGAAACAGAAGTGAAGGTGAGCTGATGGCACGTGACAGGAGAAATTGGCATGTGTTTGTTGAAGGGGAGCTGAGGGGTATTTATTGATTGCTACTGTTTATTTTCTGTGATTCACATCTTGGGGTTTCACTTCTCTCATTTTCCGTGAGAATGGAGACCATGTCAGCATTTTAGATCCTAGGATAATGATTTCACAAGAAGGGTCTGAGACTCGTTTTGGTTTATAAAATCTGATAATTGGGTTTAAAAAAAAGATATGTGCGTTTGAAGAGAGTGTATCTGTAAAGCCATATTCTGAGAAAAATGTTTAGTATTTAAATAAATTAAGGGGCTGCTGTAAAACTGGTGAGGAATATAAGTATATAAACCAATAAAACGGTATTGAATCAGTTCTACAAATAACGGTTTACATGAAACGAGGTAAAACTTTTGTTTTAGCTCGTTTCATGTGACCCACCTCTACACCTCACGGTAGAAGGGGAACGACTAAGTAAGTAGTAAGTAAGTCATGTGAACCGTTATTTGTAGAACTGATTCAATACCGTTTTATTGGTTTATATACTTATATTTAGTATTTAAATAATGTTTGAGAACAGTTCAGCACTTTCAGGTACATTGAATTTATTTTTTAAATCTTTCAAACAAATTTTGGTATTTGACATCAAAGAACTGAAAATTATTTTTGACGTGCCGATACTGTACGAAATTCCCGTCATTGAAATTTTTCAACTGGAAAATAGATTTTCTAAACAAAATATATAGGTGAAAAGAAGGCCTCGTTTTATGGACACGGGAATGATTGGATACAATATTAAAGATGAGAGAAAGGAAGGGCAGAATGTTAGACAGTCCTGCTCACACTATTATCAAGCCTTTGAAAATAAAGTTCATTCATTTCTGGTTTGTTTGATATGTGTTATTAATTGTGTTTAGCCTCCTAAGTAACTTGACCAGTTTGACCTGATTTAACCAATTTTTTAAATTCCAGTGGTGCAAATTTGATGATGATGTTGTGTCCCGGTGTACAAAGTTAGAAGCCATCGACCACAACTTTGGTGGCCAGGATGATGACATTTCTATTAGACACTGTACAAATGCTTACATGTTGGTGTATATACGTGATAGTGAATTGAGTAAGTACGTCACATTTGCCATTTTTAAAAATTATTGTGCAATATTCAGCAGTTATTAAAAAAATCTGCATAATTAGCACCAACACTGATTTATTTATTATCTAGGATGTTTCTGGAATAGTTTGTTTTATTTGTGCCCTTTTTGGGGTTTTTTTTGGTCAGCAATTGTGAAGTCAGGGAAATGTACATTTATTGTTAGTTTGAGGAGAGGGAAGAATTCAAAATTTTTAACATAAACAATTGCCTTTCAATTCCCAAGGGAGCACAGGCCTTCAACAGATACTCTCCATGTTTCTGTCCTGTGCCATCTACCAGGACTGATCCATGTCTCTGTCTCCTTCGTGTCTCTGTCTCTTTCATGTCTCTGTCTCCACTTCTGTTCTCCATGTTTTTTGTTGGCCTCCTATTCCTCTTACCTAAAGGATTCCAAAACATGGACTGCCCTGTAATGTTATCATTGTTACGACATGTTTTATGATGTTGGCCACTATTATTGTGAGCACTTTTAAAGTTACGCGTTAAGGGGTTGAAATGCTATAAATATATATTATGTTTCGCGCTTCACGGTATTGAACGCGAATGTGTATAGTTGTCTAGGATTATGATGACGTGTTACGTTGGTATGCTAACACATGACAACGTTATAATTGTACCCTTCAGACTCCGAACTTGATCCAAGTCGGACGTATTTTTGATTACTCACAGTATGGATTGAATTGCGCTGAAGTCCTTTTGAAGATAGGCTACAGGGTCAGCTATCTTGTGTTATGAATATAATATTGGAGTATTCTTATCGATGATTAAGGTTTCCTGAACTAGGAACAAAAGGGAGTATAAATTTATGATTAATAGAATCTTTATCTTCGCCAAAACGACGGCTGTTCGATACCGGATGATCAACATACGACATCGCGTGTAAACAGTCAGACCTTTTGACGACAGAGCAAGAAATATATATGAGACGGTGATGGACTGCGCAGAAGAATCTGATATAACTATTTGATGCAAATGAATTCAACTATATATTGTATGTGAAATAAATATGTATTCTTTTTGTGGACTCAAAGAAATCACATCTTTGTTGATTCAATATAATGGACTTGATCATATTACTCATCATTCGCGAACACCATCAAAATCAGCACAATGGCTCCAATAAGGACAGATTGAAGAACAAGTAAAAGTACACAGAATAATGATATATGAAAAACCATTCTTCAATAAAATGTTTAAAGTATTTCTTTATATTTCCTAATGTAACAAAAGCTACTCTTGCCTTTTGAATTCTAATTTTGATATCATTATCTGTTCCACTAACTTTGTCTGTATTGCTGCCAGAAAAACAGACAAGTGCCTGGATCAAGGGCAGGTAACTCTTACAACAGCTTAACCATCTTATGATGGTTATCGCTGTAGCATTTCATGTTTGAACTGCTAACAGAGCACACAAAATTATTTAGCCAAAACGTGATGCGTAGTGCTCAATCGCCATATGCATGAAAGTCCTGCAGTTTTAAAAATTATTGATTTCTTTTCTCATACACAACGTCATAAATGAGCTGAATGTATAATATCTCTTGCGATGCAGATTTTCTAGTAATCATGTTATACTCTGATTAGTACAGGATTTCAGATTAGTCAGTCGGGACATTTAGACTTTCAAACATTTTGACGCTTGCAACTATGGTACTAACTAATAATGTGACATTACGTTTTAAGCTTCGTTAATTTTTCTTTTGAAAACTTTAAATGATGCAGAAATGAGAATTAAACATTGAAATTCTTGTATCTGAATTGTTAAAATGATTGCTTCTTGCTTTATTTCTGTGGCTGTCCTACACTCAAAATTGTATTATATAGCAGTGATGTTGAAAAGAATCCCAGGTTCTGTTACATCAAGGGCTCTGGTCACACTGGCCTACATTATATCACAGTTTGTTACTATTAATAGCAACTTTTGATATTTGTATTTTGGCTGGTAATTTTGACACGTTCCAAATTTCTTTGACATGTTCCAACTTGTGCATTTGCCTTTTTTAAATTTTAATCATTATCTTGAAAAGCTGTCACACTTCTTATTCTGACCATAATGTCCATCTTTGAGCAAATTTCTGATAAGTAGAAGAATTGTAGATAGTCCTTTCAGCTTCTACTTATTCAGACTGCACTATATATGTTTACTGTATGTACTAAAACATCACCTGTGGAAAAAAATTTGACATCCATTTTGTTTACGTAGTTAAACCTAAAGATTGCCTGGGATAGAAAGAGTTAAAGTAAATAAATAGAACCTTTCTTAAAGGATACACCTTGTAGGACAAAGCTCGGTGATCTGTATGTTTTGGAATTGAAACCAGAGTTTAATACTTTTCAGGTGAAATCCTTGAGCCTGTGAGTGAAAATGATATTCCTGATTCCTTAATTGCGAGACTTAATGAAGAAAGGTAAATGTGATTCTAACATATATATTTTTGTGTTTTTACATACACCTTTTTATACTGCATGGGCAGGTTACTTTTCAACATTCCTGTGAGAGCAGTACGCGTATATTTTTCTGTGTCTGCTAAGAGACATCCCTGGATTTGTAGGAAATAAACAGCCAAAGTTGAATACTCTTGAAATATAAACATCTGTAATAATAAATCTCCAAATTTTAGATTAATATGTTGACAGATGGCTTCATGATTTTTTTACATTTCATGGTTATTCTAAAAGAAAAACAAACCACACACTGATTCATCCTATGTGGAAATATTCTTTTATGTAACACGTAAGCAAACATTTTGTTGAAGTTCCTTCTTATTAATGTTATATAGATTAATGTAAATAAAGATTATTTTTACTCAAATTTTATGAAAAATAAAAATTCACTTAAAAACTTGTTAATGTAAATAGCAGTCCCCTTTATCTTGTCCATGATTACATGGAGTATCTGATTTACAGAGTGATTAGAGCTCTTTCAGTTAACAGCAGAATTACCAGGCTTGAAACTTGATAACATCAAGCCTCCAGTCCACCCAGCTGTAAATGGAAACCTGACTGCTCTTCAGTTAGGGAAGACAAAGGCAGTGAAGAAGGGAACTAGTCACCCAATCTCATTAAGCTGGACCTAGTTTAGTGAAGTCTCTACCACTTCACTCACTTATTGTATTATCTGCTATGGGACTACTTTTATCTAAACATTTCATGCTGTATTTTAAATCATTGATCATACTTGATGGAAAACTAAGTTCTGGTAGAACCCAGCTTTGCGCATAATTACAGGTACCAAGCATAGTTTTTAGGATCGTTGATAATTGCCTAGCAGTGATGTAGTGGAGGGAAACTCCCAACATTTTTGTACTATATTTAAAAAATATATATATAGTCAGATGCAGAGTCTCTGCATCAAGGCTTCTGTTGACTTTTATTTTTCCTGACTTGCAGGAAGTTGGAGGCCTTAAAGCGAAAAGAAAGAACAGAAGCCCATCTGTACATGAATGTTCACGTGTTGACAGAGGACAACTTCTGCGGACATCAAGGGAATGATTTGTTTGATGCTGAAAAAGTTAACTACAGGTTGTAGTTGATACATTTTTTAGGGTCATTGGTTTCACTAATCAGATTTAGTCATTTTACAGTTTTGAATGCATTTTACTAGCAGATTGAGTCATATAATAGTTTGAAATGCTTGTTTTACTGATCCATCATTTACAGTTTTGAATGCATTTTACTAGCAGATTGGGACCGAAGATGCATAAAAAGTGATGAATGCAATTAGCGGCCCATAGCTTGACACAATGTAACAAACGTACTTTTAGGACGAACGCAGAAGAAGAAGACTAGCAGATTGAGTTATATAACAGTTTGAAAAGCTAGTTTCACTGATGCATCATTTTACAGTTTTGAATGCATTTTACTAGCAGATTGAGTCATATAACATCTTAAAATGTTAGTTTCACTGATGCATCATTTTACAGTTTTGAATGCATTTTACTAGCAGATTGAGTCATAGAACATAGTTTAGAATGCTAGTTCGACTGACTAGTCATTTTACAAAGTTTTGAATGCATTTTACTAAGATATTGAGTCATAGAACATTTTTTTTTTTTTTTTTTAAATGCTAGTTTCACTGACCAGAGCAAGTCACTTCATACAAATGTGAAAAGTAGCGTTATCAGTTTACTTATCTGAAATGGTGTATTTGACAGAAAAGTTTTTAAAATTTAAACAGTTTCAGGTACACTATTACAAGAGCAACAACCAAGAAGTTATAGACTTTCATAAATGGGTGCTTCAGCCGGTGGCTAAGCATCCAAGAAATAAGAAATAGGTGCTTGCATAGAATAAGTTTGAAATGGTGTAACAAGATCACCAATTTGAAACTGATGACAAGAACTAGACAGGAGATAAGAAGATACAGGCGGTAGATCTGACACCCAGTGAGGAAACCTCTTGAGAGAATTACAAGGCAGTCCTTGTTTGAATCCCCATGATAAAGAGAGGGAAACCGAAGAACACACGGAGAAGAGAATTGGAGACAAGACACACAGGGGATGAGGAAGACATGTAAAGACCTTGAGCTGATGGCACAGGGCATGAAGATGGTGGCATAAATTTGTTGAAGGCCTCTGCTCCTTGGGGAGTTTTTCAGTTACCTTTCTTACCTTTATTGTTAGATTTTGTTTTCATAATGAAGAATAAAAAAATGATTGATCTGCTGTTCCCATTACCAGACCCTTGTCATTAGATGTCTGAAGAAATTTATTGAAATAGTGGGATTATAAAATGATTGTCAGTGGTTAACTACTGTCAAGGTAGAAAAGCAAAAAGGCAGAAGTTGAGGGGAAAAAATCTTATTTAAATATGTGGAAAATATAAGCTTTATGGGACAAGATCTCAAACTAGACAAATAGATTTTGCACTCACCACACAAGTACAGATCTATTTTTAACAGTCATAGACTGGGTGATGCGCCAGACAACAGAGGGCAGTCCAAGAGGAATAAGATGGACTACATTTTCTACATTGGAAGATCTGGAATATGCAGATGACATTGCACTACTAGCACATTCACATCAACACATCCAGGGAAAAACGGATAGACTTAATAAGTTTAGCCAGCAGGTGGGCTTGAATATCAATTTAAAGAAGTCTGAGGTCATGACGCTCAATGTGAGCAACCCTGAGCCCATATCAGTAAGGAATCAGCAATTGGTACAGACAGATACCTTCACATACCTAGGAAGCATAGTAACACCAGACGGCGGGGCAGGCAGAGACATCAATGTCAGAATGAATAAGGCAAGAACAGCCTTCTTTAGCCTAAACAACATCTGGAAGTCCTCCCAATACAGCACAAGCACAAAATTAAGATTATATCAGAGCTGTGTGCTTTCTGTGCTTCTCTATGGTGCGGAATGCTGGAGAGTTACAGAGAAGGAAATGTCGAAATTGTCCTCTTTTCACACAACATGCCTAAGAAAAATTTACCGAATCTTTTGGCCAAATACCATCACTAACCAAGATCTGCTTACTCGTAGCAAGCAAGAGGACATGCACACCATCATAGCTGGCAGACGCTGGAGCTGGGTTGGTCATGTCCTCAGAAGAGACCCCGATGCCATCACAAGAACAGCTATGCTTTGGACCCCTGAAGGAAAACGAAAGAGAGGCCGACCAAAAACAACCTGGCGGAGGACTGTAGAGGCTGAGATGCAAAGAATGAACCAGAGTTGGGGCATTGTACGAAGGATGGCCACCGACCGAGCAAAGTGGAATCAATTTGTTGTTGCCCTACAAGACGCCACTAGGCGTGATGGCCACTGACTGCTTTGACGGTCGGCGGCTAAGGATCAAAGAAGAAAAAACAAGTACAGAGGATACGAAGAAAAAAAAAACTATCAACAGAGAAGAAGATGTACAGAATTGGGGGGGAGGGACAGTCGAGGTCATAATACGAAGCAGTGTTGTATATTGAGGTCCCAAGATGAGAGACGCACCAACCAGAATATTATGTGGGTTTCAAGGCAAAGTGTTGTTTTTTTTATGTTTTTTTTTTTCTTCTTAAATTGAAATGGTGGAAAAAGATCAATTAAAAGGAACTTTGACCGGGTCATTTTAGAAGTGCTGAAAAAGATATAAGGAAGTGAAACTGGAGCAGGTTGGTTACAGTCTGAGAAAGTTCCCTATGGATATCACCTGACAATATTCTCAGCAGGTAGAACAAATTATTCAGTAACCGCCACTGCAAGAGCATACAAAGTGCTTTGTTCCATCAAGGGAGCCAAATGCAGTGACAAGTAGCATGGACGTTTTTAGGGGGAAGAGGAGGAGAGTGAGCAGTACAATGTACACATCTGGATTTCAAAGAAAATGCTTATTATTTAGAGATAAAAATGCCAACTTAAACAGGTCAAGGATCTACAGTAGCGCAATGGTTAGTGCCCTGGCTTCCTAGCTCAGTGGTCCATGGTTCAGTCCCCAGTTGAGGTGGGATTCTTTAGACCACAAACGGCTCCCGGGGTCGACCCAGCCTCATGAAATGGGTACCAGGGAACGCTGGGAAGGTTAAGGCGGCCGGCGTGGTGCTGACCCCATCACCCCTAGTGTGCTGATGGTCAAGAAAATATGGGCCTAACACCGTATTCCCAATATGCCTCAGTGGGCGTGTAACGGGATCCTTGACCTCCTACCTTTTTAAACAGGTCAGCAGGAAAGAGTTACGCAATAGCAAAAGAAATATTTGCCCTGTGTGGTATTTATCTGGGTCTCTGAGGAGAGAAAGAAAGAATAGGATCGCTGCTCTTTCAGGCATGTCATAAAAAAGTTATGAATGTGATGTTGTGTATGGGCGGCTGGCAAACTCATAGTGTAAATCACACTGCTAAAGACACCACCACTGCAGGAGGCTTTGATTCAGGCTTCTTGAAAGGATTGACTTCATGCTCAGTAGGGAGTGAAAAAGGAGATGAATGAATGATAAGAGATATGTTTCAGTTTATGGCAGGTCACACTGCTTCTTCTTCTTCCGTCCTTAGCCAAAGACAGACCAAGCAGTCAGAGGCCATCACGCCTTGTGGCATCTTAAGGGCAACAGCAGATTGATTTTCTCTGTTGTAATTTCCCATCACGCCTAGCGGCGTCTTTAGGGCAACAACAAATAGATCCATCTGCCGTTGTTTCCGTAATCGGTGTGACAAGCCAACGGGTGATCAGCCCATTGGGCAGGTCACACTGCAGCTGTTCATATTTATGGTCAGAATATCTACATGTGCTACAAATAATATTTATATATATTTATTATAATTTGTAATGTTAATTGCCCGTGATACTGTAGTTAATTTCTTGTCTCTCAAACAGAAATATCCAGTGCAACAAATTAGGCCTTGGCCCTTCCACTGTCGACAGAACCAAACTGTCAGACCAACCCTTCTTGATTTGGAGGCTGATTTCAATAAACCGGCAAGTGAATCTTTTCCAGTCCATCAAAAGAATGAACTGACACAAAATTTATGTTGAGAATCTTAAATTTCAACACTTATAATTCTGATCGTCTTTTATTATGAAAAAAACTACAAATTGACACTGTATAGGCTTGCAGAGAATCCTTCATTCATTCATAACCCTCCACTCCCAAAGGAGCATAGGCCTTCAACAAACACATGCTAAGTCCTCCTGTCACCTGCCATCATCTCAAGTTCTTTTCACATTCTCATCATTTTCACCTCTGTTTCCAGCTCTCTTCTCCATGTGCTTCTTCGACCTCTGCCTCTCTTGCCCTGGGGGTTCCAAAACAAGGACTGCCTTGTAATGCTATCAACAGGTTTCCTCAGTGTGTGTCCTATCCATCACCATCGTAGTCTTCTCATCTCTTGTTCAACTGGCACTTGTCTGGTTCTTGTCATCAGTTCCACATTGGAAACCTTGTCACATCATTTTAATCCTTTTATTCTACACAAGCATCCATTTATGAAAGTCTAGCATTTTGGTTGTTGTCTTTGTTGTTCTCCATGTTTCAGAGTGGCAAAATAATTCTGACTTCACATTTGAGTTGAAGATTCTTATTTTCGTGTTGGATCCGATTTCTCTTGATCTCCATATATTTCCCAATGCAATGAAAGCTCCTGTTGCTTTTTGTATTCTTAGTTTGATATCACTGTCTGTCCCTCCAACTTTGTCTATATTGCTGCCAAGATATGTATACGATTCTACATCTTGTAGTGGTGTTTCTTCAAGTTCAACCCTGTTATCATTACCTGCATTTATTCTCATTATTTTTTGTCTTTTCCTTGTGTATTTTCAGACCCAATTGCTGTGACCTCTCATTGAGTGTTTTCAATTTGACCTGCATCTGATTACGGTTATGGGACAGAAGAGCCAAGTCATCAGCAAAATCCAGATCATCCAGCTGCTTAGTCAGAGTCCTCTGGATTCCATTTCTATTGTGTGTTGTCAATGTTCTCATAGACTGGGTTATGAGATCATCGACAACACAGAATATGTGCAGTGTTTGACAGAATGAAGTCCATGTGCAAGACAAAAATAACAAAAGACAGTAAATCTATGAGACCAAGAAATTGAAATTTATGGAGTAAATAATAAAACATAAAGAAGTGTTCAAACTAAACATAAAAAACCTTGAAGTAGACATGATCTAATTGCTTTGCAAATGCAGCTTTGATAGTTAGCTGTCTTATTAGTAGAAATAAGCCATTATGGAAAAAAAAATCATTAGACTGTCATATATAGAAGATACTTTTTGTTGGAAAGGACACACATTGAGAGAGCCTATTGATAACAGTACAAGGCAGTCCTTGGTCTGGAATCTCCATAGTAGAGAAGTAGAAGGAGACCTAAAACATGAAGAAGGGTATTGTGGACAGACTTGAAAGGAATAAAAAGGCATGGCAAGACCTTGAACAGGTGATACAGGACAGGAAGGCTTGGCACAAATGTGTTGAAGGCCTATGTTCCTTAAGAAGCTAAGAAACTATGTTATAATGATCTCTTGTACAGAGCATTCTACTTCTTCTTTGATCCTTAGCCGCCGCCCGTCAAAGCAGTCAGTGGCCATCATGCCTAGTGGCGTCTTGTAGGGCAACAACAAATTGATTCCACTTTGCTCGGTCTGTGGCCATCCTTCGTACAGTGCCCCAACTCTGGTTCATTCTTTGCATCTCAGCCTCC
The DNA here is from genome assembly GCA_024509875.1 of Oreohelix idahoensis. NCBI lineage: Eukaryota > Metazoa > Mollusca > Gastropoda > Stylommatophora > Oreohelicidae > Oreohelix > Oreohelix idahoensis. Next base: position 154,283 of record JAMPIV010001605.1, read on the forward strand.
ACAGTCCTCCGCCAGGTTGTTTTTGGTCGGCCTCTCTTTCGTTTTCCTTCAGGGGTCCAAAGCATAGCTGTTCTTGTGATGGCATCAGGGTCTCTTCTGAGGACATGACCAACCCAGCTCCAGCGTCTGCCAGCTATGATGGTGTGCATGTCCTCTTGCTTGCTACGAGTAAGCAGATCTTGGTTAGTGATGGTATTTGGCCAAAAGATTCGGTGAATTTTTCTTAGGCATGTTGTGTGAAAAGAGGACAATTTCGACATTTCCTTCTCTGTAACTCTCCAGCATTCCGCACCATAGAGAAGCACAGAAAGCACACAGCTCTGATATAATCTTAATTTTGTGCTTGTGCTGTATTGGGAGGACTTCCAGATGTTGTTTAGGCTAAAGAAGGCTGTTCTTGCCTTATTCATTCTGATGTCTTTGCCTGCCCCACCGTCTGGTGTTACTATGCTTCCTAGGTATGTGAAGGTATCTGTCTGTACCAATTGCTGATTCCTTACTGATATGGGCTCAGGGTTGCTCACATTGAGCGTCATGACCTCAGACTTCTTTAAATTGATATTCAAGCCCACCTGCTGGCTAAACTTATTAAGTCTATCCGTTTTTTCCTGGATGTGTTGATGTGAATGTGCTAGTAGTGCAATGTCATCTTTGTACAGAGCATAAACACTGAAAATTGATACGAAAATAGAAATTACCATCGGTGAATTTCTTCTTCAGCTAACACTCTCAAAAGTAAACTTAAATATTGTTTAAGAAAGCAAAAATTGCCAACACAATTTATGAAGTGTTGCTGGTATGTCACATTCAGGTCTTTTATTTCTTCAGTTCACGAAGGCAGGGGGGCATGTGTTTAAAAAAAAACAGCATAAACAGTCTGTTATACTTTTCTCTGTCATTATGACTTCTGATGCATTTTTCAGGGTCTATGCCCCTGTTCTTAAGTTGCTTGATAACTTCCCTGTTGTTACTGATAGTTTTTTTTCTGTGTAACTTTGCCTGCTGTCAAAGATGCCTCCATTTTCTTAAGTGTCATTATGAATAGGCTAGATCTGAAGGTGGAGATTTATATCTGTTTCCCTGTCATCCATCTTGTGTCCTCTGTAATCTGTTTCTGGCTGCTAACATTTCTCCAGGATCTCCTCATGCTGTCATGTTCAGTTCAATCTTCTCCATCTCTTTCAATATAATTCAAGTGCTTGTTTTGATCTCCAGTTGTATTTTTGAGCTTTCTCACTTTCCTCTGTCCTGGGGGTTTAAAAATAAGAAGTTTCTTGTGAAGCTAACTAACCATTTAGTTTCTATTTTTTTCCCTGTAAACCTCAAATGTCTTGCGCTTCTCTCTTATTCCACCCTTGTTTTTCTTATTCTTTCCTTTCACTCCACAGTTGTGGTTTGACATTCCATTCTGGCTCTTATATTCTTTTCAACAGTTCATTTATTAATGTTTGTTATAATTTGGTTTTCATTTATTTTTGTCCTCCATGTTTCGAAGTGATACATTAGGATTTACTTGATATCTCAGTTGGAAATTCCTCTTTTTTGTACCAGATTTGCTCTCTTTCTAGTTCAACATATTTTTCAATGCAGTGAAACCCTTTCTTGCATTCTGTATGGATACATTAAATTATTTTAGTTTAAATTGACTAAATGTTTTGTAGCTGTCTAAGCTTTTCAGGCTTGAATAAACTTTCTGAAATTGTGATTAGTCACAAAAAGGTCACTGGTTTTTTTTTCTTCCAATGTACAGTAAGTGACAAGTTAGTGCATATTACTGATATTTTGTTTTGAATTGTGGTAGCGCAGCTTAACAAATGACTTGATAAAATGGTGCATTTATCCTTAGAAATCTTAGATATTGAAGGGATCTAGATGTATAAATGTCCTTCCTGTGGAAATGTTAAATACAGAAGTCTAAATTTCTTCCCATAATTTTTTTATTGGCAGATCTCAGAGCTTTCTGAACAAGAAAACCCTTGGGTGGTATATGTGGAAATGCTTACTCCAGATATCGGCAAGAAAGAGTTACCACCATTTGATAAAGATAGTATGTGTATTTTATAATGATTTTTTAAAATTAACTAATGGTTACCCCCCCCCCCCCTCTCTCTCTCTCTCTCTCTCTCTCTCTCTCTCTCTCTCTCTCTCTCTCTCTCTCTCTCTCTCTCTCTCTCTCTCTCTCTCTCTCTCTCTCTCTCTCTCTCTCTCTCTCTCTCACACAAATCATTCCTGACAGATCGACAACAGTTAGTGCTTCACAACAACTCGACATCAGATTTCTCAAAGATACGGGAGTACCGCAGCGTTCTATCCTTGGGCCGCTACTCTTCGCAATGTTCATCAACGACCTGCCACTACATCTAAAATATTGAACATGTGACCTCTTTGCAGATGATTGTACTATCTACACTAGTGACAATGACTGCGTGGCACTTGAAATGACTCTTCAAAGCGATGTAGATGTGACGCTACACTGTAATTCTGACTTTTAACAGGCCCGATTCTGTGGTTCTATTTTGAATTTTCACCAGTTTTATTTTCTTCTGATCACGCGATTTTCCGTTGTTTACGGAAATCGCTATTTTCGGGCATGCTTTTTCACCATTTTATTTCTTCTCATTTTAATATATATCGTGGTTGGTATTTTTTTGAGTAGATAAATTAAATGGGTTCGTTTATGATGGTAGGTTTATTTTATTCTAGCATCAGTTTTACTTTCTTATGATTTTTCGCGATTCCTGTAGATTTCGTTGTTTACGAAAAACATCGCCATTTCCGGCACGCGGTATGACGAGGCCGGAAGCACGCGGCCGGAAGCACGCGGGGTTTGCGTGGGTTGATAGTATTAATTTTTCTAGCGCTCCCATTGGTCCGGGATTTGCGTAGGAAGGGAAATCCGCGTGGGCGGTTTCTCTTGTATATATTGAGACAGAAAACGGGGATTCGGTCTCTATGAAAAATAATTGCCTGGCCGTAGGACGTCGTAATTATCGTTCTCCACCGTGGGAAAAACAAACGATAATTGGTATGTAACTATTTTATTCATCGTTTTACTTATTAGTGGGTTTTTCAGAAATTCGCCCTTAGGTAAAGATTAACTTTTCAGTTTTAAAATAAACGGTAGCGCCATTAATTATTATTTTTGAAGAACGACGTAAATGCAACAGTGTGCTTATTCTATCTATGTTTTTGGCAGTAGATCGGAGAGTGTGAAGTTGTGAGAAAACACGTGTGCCCCTATTTGTAGAATATTGGGAAACCCCCATTTATTCCTATATATTTTCTAATGTAAATTTTATGGGGAAATCCCTGGTGTGTTCGTTAATTTTTCTGAGCCTAAAATGTGAGAAATATTGTCGGAGGGTTCAGATTTACGTTGTAAATGAATTATACTGCTTAGGGGAGGAAACTATTTCTATAGCGAGATTTAATTTAAATAGGAGTAAGCCGGGGAAACTCCTGTGTTAATGGGTAAAAGGATTTCCCTATGTTTGTCAAGTTTGAACACGTGATCGGCCATGCGTAACGGCCATGTAACATGTCAGACGGGTCTGGGCTATTGTTTATTTTACCTGGCAGATTTTAGTAGAAGGAGGGGGGGATGAAGAGGCCACGTGGGATAGTGGTATTTTATGTATTGTGAGAAGAACGAGAGAAGGGGAGGATAAGTGTGATTTTAGTGCCACGTGGGATAATAGTATTTCATGTATTATGTGAAGAACGAGAGAAGGGGAATAGAAGAAGGAGTGAGATTGACGAGACACGTGTATAGAATTATTTTAGGTATCGTATATGTTAGAGATAAGCGATTTTAGAGTGGGTGTACATGAGTCGCTGTTTCTTTTAATTTCAGCGAGTCACGGCGGAAACAGTGGGGAGCATAATTTTGTCAAATAAAATTATCCACGGCAAAAGACATATCTCAGGGTCAGTGTACTCGAGTATCGACAGGAGCAAAAGAAAATTACCCTATGGTCTCTGGCAGTGAAGTCCCTATGCTTCAGCTGGACCGAGGTTTATTTATCATACAGCCGAGAGCATCGCTATTATAGTCTCTAGCAACGGCAGGTGGCCGGGAGACTAGTTTCATTTTGTACAGCCTGAAATCAAGGCTGGGTTTTTTTTTTTCCTCTAACTCCGGAGCGGGTTAAAAGAGGGAAGCTATTCAGCAGCAGAGAAGTTTTGTCTACAGTTAATCAAGTCCCTCATGCTTGATATCCGAACATCGTCATCACCAAAATCAGGAACAGGTGACAGGGTTACCATACCTAGGTCCTGATAGAAATCGAGAAGAGAGTAACGGAGACGCCGCATCACCAGCCCTCGAGTGTTAGAGAGACACTGAGATCAAGAGAGAAAGGTAGAGAAGGAGGGAGAATAATAGACAGGACCAGTAGGGTCTGTTCAGTATCCATTTGACGGATAGACACTGAGTCTGCGTTCGAAAAACCAAGTATTATTTTTAGCATTTCTTGTGGTGTAGTTATAGGCGCCTATCGCCTAACAAGTAGAAAGCTGTGTAGCCATTCGTTGAGGAAGAAGTCACCAGGACTAAGACAGTAGAAATTTATTAGTGTTAGAGAGTGGAGGCTAAAAGTTGACAGCCCCACCAAATTAGAATTGGTTTAAATCACTAACCATTTTTATTGTTCCTCAGCAGGGTGACAGAAAGAGTGAATGTGATTTGGGGTTTTTCTGTCTCTCGTGTCTCTCAATTTAATTGTTACTTGTTTTCCAGGCCGTGCAACAGTGCACGCTATCGACTGACTTGATGACGTATGATGCCATTTTATGTTTTTCTTGTATGTAAATAAATATATACATATATTATTTACTGGATCAGCTTCTATTCTTTACTATACTTACTCCATGTTGTCTGTATAGTGGTGTTTGTGGTCGTAATTATACACCTTATCTCCTTGTGTTTCAAGGCAGTCAGAGGTGGGGAGACTATAGCCATTTTTTTTAGTCACGAAGCGGCAGGGGGAGATTCAAATCCTGGGTCTATCTCTTGAGCCAATAGTCTCACCTGTCCACAGGCATGTCATTTTCCATCTAAATTCTATCTTCTCAGACTTTCTCATACTAGGGTCTTGCTTTCATACAGGCACACTATAAAATTAAAACCACTTCGTGACAAGTGGGCGGCAATCGTCCGGTGGATCATTCTATGGAGATCAATTCTGTGATCTATATTCATAGATTGTCTCTAGAAAGTTTTCTGAGAATAGAGTTTCTTTAAATATCCCCTAGACTTGAGCTACTAGAACTGATCCAGTTGTAAGTTTTTCCACAGGTTACAGTCTAGTAGATTTTGTGGTATTTTTGATGTATATTACTTAGAGGTAATTGATGGCATACCGACATATTTTTCTTTAACAGGAAGGTAATTTAGTTTTTGGTAGCTTCCTAACTAAATTTTTTTCAAGTTATTATTCAGACTTGGTGCTAGTCTGAGGTCGGGTTTTTGGAACAGCGGTTAAAGAGGGAGTATTTTATATTACGTAACTGGTTGTTCCTTCTCTTTTCCTTTTCTGTCATTTTCTGTCAGTTGTGAACTTACAGCAGTTTACAGGTAAGATGGCGGATATGGCCAAGTTACGAGCTGCCTGGCGTGAATCTGCTCAGGATATGGGAATGGATAAGGAGGAGACTAAGGCCTACCTGATAAGGGAAACTGATAGGCATATTCAGCAAGAGAAAGAGGACAGGGCAGCCGCCGCAGAAGCAGCAAAAGAGGAAAGGATAGCCGCCGCGGAAGCAGCGGAGAGGCAGGCCGAGATGGAACTTCGGAAATTGGAAGCACAGGAGAAGGCAGCAGAAAGGGAAGCAGCGGAGAAGGCAGCAGAGACAGCATGAACTTGCCTTGCGTTCTCTGGAACTGCAGTATCGATCTTCGGAAGGCAGTTCAGCTAATGGAGATTCACCCGGAGCAGGAGCGACAGACACCTCAGGAAACGGAGGGCCCTGGATGGCAGCCATGAGCTTCCCATTTGACTCGTTCCCTAACGGGAATGAAAAGATTGACGTGTTCTTGGAGAAATTTCAAAGAATAACAAAGGCATACGGGTTGGATGAGAGTTTGTGGTGTCTAAAATTATCACAATACCTCAAAGGTCATGCATATGAAGTTTACAACAAGATGCTCATAGATGATCAGAACAACTTCGAGGCACTGCGAAACGCTTTATTGCAAAGGTTTCAGTGGACACCCCGGAAATGCCAAACCATGTTCAGGGAGAGCAGGCCGGAGAAGGGAGAGAGTTTCGCACAGTTTGCCGAGCGGGTGAGAACTTACCTTACTCGCTGGAGGGAACTGTCAGGACTGGCGAAGACTTTTGAAGGGTTGGAGGAGTTAGTTCTGTGTGAACAAGTTAAGGCAAACATGTCCCCCGATTTGAGGCGGTATCTGGCAGAGCAGGGGGCCCAACAACTCGATCAGATTATCGTGTTCGCGGAAAGGTACCAGTAAGCACAGGCCGAAGTACTGGGACAGAAACGGAAAAACCCAGACCTGCCAGCCGCAGACAAAGAAGCTTCATCATCGCAGCCGGCTACTTCACCAGCTTATCAGCAACCAGGACCTTCTCGCAAGGAGCCTCATTCTGGTTATAACTTGCGCCCCCAGCAGCATAACAGAGCACCGACAACAACCTCTCAGGAACCTGCTAGGAACAGAGGAGATAATGAGAGGTATTGTCAGAATTGTAGAACCACTTCCCACTGGACATCCCGGTGCATGAACAAACCCCCAGCTCACCATGCAGCTTGTTTAAGACCGGTGAGATGGACTAAAGGGAATAAATGGGAACCAGTCCAGGCAGAGAAGTTGTTCTCTAACAGTGGACCAGCCGTAGTGAATGGGACGGCCACTACGTGTTTGTTTGACAGCGGGCTTACTTACCCCAGTATCATCGCTCGTCATTTGGTGAAACCAGGGCTGTGGACCGGAGAAATAGTTGAGATTGGTGGCATTTTGAGAAGAGGTATCTCACAGCGTCTGCCTGTAGCCAATATTGAGGTGAAATGTCAGTTTGTGTCTGGCACCATCAAGGCAGCTGTAATGGCACAGCCAGCACATGATTTCATCCTGGGAAGCCCATACTTAGTTTTGGGAAACCCCACCACACTGATCCTTGCTAATGCAAGGGGGCCTACTGCAGGCCAGAGAAGTGAAAGGGGAAAGCCCCAAATTCACGGAGCCCCCACGGGAGCTCAAACATCCTTGTCTTGCTATGAGGAGGAGAGACGCCTCTAAAGACAGTGGAATGTTATTTACAGAGGCGTATTCGCCTGTCAGCCCTGTTCAGCCTAAAGGTCAAACAGTGGTGACGCCTCTTACTTCAGGAGTATCTTCTTTGTCGTCGGGAATTAGGCCCCCGATGGTATTACATCTCTCAAGGGAGGGAAATACTGACAAGAAGGAACATGTGCACGGTTCTTCAGTCAACCGCAAACAGTTACGCCCTGTTACGGCGATGTCTGGCCAAGCCAGTCAGACTGTTTCAAAACACTGGGAGGTCGCACCATCTGGTAATCAGTATTTACCACGCGCCGCCAGGAAAATTCGTGGGCGAAGGAAACACATGAGAGGCAGGAGGAAGGGCGACCAGTCATGTTGCAGTCGCCAGGAGAAAATCCCCTGGCGTGACCCTCACGATCCAGGGCTTGCCAAGATTCTCAAGGATATGGAGATGGGCCTGGATGATAATGCTAATTATGACAGTGATTAGATCGAGAGGTAGATCTAGATACGGGCCAGTATGAAACCCAGAGATTTCAGTGATTTAGCACGGTTCCCGTACTTGAAAGGGGGGACTTATGTGACGCTACACTGTAATTCTGACTTTTAACAGGCCCGATTCTGTGGTTCTATTTTGAATTTTCACCAGTTTTATTTTCTTCTGATCACGCGATTTTCCGTTGTTTACGGAAATCGCTATTTTCGGGCATGCTTTTTCACCATTTTATTTCTTCTCATTTTAATATATATCGTGGTTGGTATTTTTTTGAGTAGATAAATTAAATGGGTTCGTTTATGATGGTAGGTTTATTTTATTCTAGCATCAGTTTTACTTTCTTATGATTTTTCGCGATTCCTGTAGATTTCGTTGTTTACGAAAAACATCGCCATTTCCGGCACGCGATATGACGAGGCCGGAAGCACGCGGCCGGAAGCACGCGGGGTTTGCGTGGGTTGATAGTATTAATTTTTCTAGCGCTCCCATTGGTCCGGGATTTGCGTAGGAAGGGAAATCCGCGTGGGCGGTTTCTCTTGTATATATTGAGACAGAAAACGGGGATTCGGTCTCTATGAAAAATAATTGCCTGGCGGTAGGACGTCGTAATTATCGTTCTCCACCGTGGGAAAAACAAACGATAATTGGTATGTAACTATTTTATTCATCGTTTTACTTATTAGTGGGTTTTTCAGAAATTCGCCCTTTGGTAAAGATTAACTTTTCAGTTTTAAAATAAACGGTAGCGCCATTAATTATTATTTTTGAAGAACGACGTAAATGCAACAGTGTGCTTATTCTTTCTATGTTTTTGGCAGTAGATCGGAGAGTGTGAAGTTGTGAGAAAACACGTGTGCCCCTATTTGTAGAATATTGGGAAACCCCCATTTATTCCTGTATATTTTCTAATGTAAATTTTATGGGGAAATCCCTGGTGTGTTCGTTAATTTTTCTGAGCCTAAAATGTGAGAAATATTGTCGGAGGGTTCAGATTTACGTTGTAAATGAATTATACTGCTTAGGGGAGGAAAACTATTTCTATAGCGAGATTTTAATTTAAATAAGAGTAAGCCGGGGAAACTCCTGTGTTAATGGGTAAAAGGATTTCCCTATGTTTGTCAAGTTTGAACACGTGATCGGCCATGCGTAACGGCCATGTAACATGTCAGACGGGTCTGGGCTATTGTTTATTTTACCTGGCAGATTTTAGTAGAAGGAGGGGGGATGAAGAGGCCACGTGGGATAGTGGTATTTTATGTATTGTGAGAAGAACGAGAGAAGGGGAGGATAAGTGTGATTTTAGTGCCACGTGGGATAATAGTATTTCATGTATTATGTGAAGAACGAGAGAAGGGGAATAGAAGAAGGAGTGAGATTGACGAGACACGTGTATAGAATTATTTTAGGTATCGTATATGTTAGAGATAAGCGATTTTAGAGTGGGTGTACATGAGTCGCTGTTTCTTTTAATTTCAGCGAGTCACGGCGGAAACAGTGGGGAGCATAATTTTGTCAAATAAAATTATCCACGGCAAAAGACATATCTCAGGGTCAGTGTACTCGAGTATCGACAGGAGCAAAAGAAAATTACCCTATGGTCTCTGGCAGTGAAGTCCCTATGCTTCAGCTGGACCGAGGTTTATTTATCATACAGCCGAGAGCATCGCTATTATAGTCTCTAGCAACGGCAGGTGGCCGGGAGACTAGTGTCATTTTGTACAGCCTGAAATCAAGGCTGGGTTTTTTTTTTCCTCAAACNCCGGAGCGGGTTAAAGGAGGGAATCTATTCAGCAGCAGAGAAGTTTTGTCGACAGTTTAATCCAAGTCCCTCATGCTTGATATCCGAACATCGTCATCACCAAAATCAGGAACAGGTGACAGGGTTACCATACCTAGGTCCTGATAGAAATCGAGAAGAGAGTAACGGAGACGCCGCATCACCAGCCCTCGAGTGTTAGAGAGACACTGAGATCAAGAGAGAAAGGTAGAGAAGGAGGGAGAATAATAGACAGGACCAGTAGGGTCTGTTCAGTATCCATTTGACGGATATAGACACTGAGTCTGCGTTCGAAAAAACCAAGTATTATTTTTAGCATTTCTTGTGGTGTAGTTATAGGCGCCTATCGCCTAACAAGTAGAAAGCTGTGTAGCCATTCGTTGAGGAAGAAGTCACCAGGACTAAGACAGTAGAAATTTATTAGTGTTAGAGAGTGGAGGCTAAAAGTTGACAGCCCCACCAAATTAGAATTGGTTTAAATCACTAACCATTTTTATTGTTCCTCAGCAGGGTGACAGAAAGAGTGAATGTGATTTGGGGTTTTTCTGTCTCTCGTGTCTCTCAATTTAATTGTTACTTGTTTTTCCAGGCCGTGCAACAGTGCACGCTATTGACTGACTTGATGACGTATGATGCCATTTTATGTTTTTCTTGTATGTAAATAAATATATACATATATTATTTACTGGATCAGCTTCTATTCTTTACTATACTTACTCCATGTTGTCTGTATAGTGGTGTTTGTGGTCGTAATTATACACCTTATCTCCTTGTGTTTCAAGGCAGTCAGAGGTGGGGAGACTATAGCCATTTTTTTTAGTCACGAAGCGGCAGGGGGAGATTCAAATCCTGGGTCTATCTCTTGAGCCAATAGTCTCACCTGTCCACAGGCATGTCATTTTCCATCTAAATTCTATCTTCTCAGACTTTCTCATACTAGGGTCTTGCTTTCATACAGGCACACTCTATAAAATTAAAACCACTTCGTGACAAGTGTGGGCGGCAATCGTCCGGTGGATCATTCTATGGAATCAATTCTGTGATCTATATTCATAATTGTCTCTAGAAAGTTTTCTGAGAATAGAGTTTCTTTAAATATCCCCTAGAACTTGAGCTACTAGAACTGATCCAGTTTGTAATTTTTTTCCACAGGTTACAGTCTAGTAGATTTTGTGTATTTTTTGATGTATATTACTTAGAGGTAATTGATGGCATACCGACATATTTTTTCTTTAACAGAAGGTAATTTAGTTTTTGGTACTTCCTAACTAAATTTTTTTCAAGTTATTATTCAGACATTGGTGCTAGTCTGAGGTCGGTTTTGGAACAGCGGTTAAAGAGGAGTATTTTATATTACGTAACTGGTTGTTCCTTCTCATTTTTCCTTTTCTGTCATTTTCTGTCAGTTGTAACTTACAGCATTTTACAGGTAAGATGGCGGATATGGCCAAGTTACGAGCTGCCTGGCGTGAATCTGCTCAGGATATGGGAATGGATAAGGAGGAGACTAAGGCCTACCTGATAAGGGAAACTGATAGGCATATTCATTTTTTTTTTTTTTCAGAAGCAAGAGAAAGAGACAGGGCAGCCGCCGCAGAACAGCAAAAGAGAAAGGATAGCCGCCGCGAAGCAGCGGAGAGGCAGGCCGAATGGAACTTCGGAAATTGGAAGCACAGGAGAAGGCAGCAGAAAGGGAAGCAGCGGAGAAGGCAGCAGAGACAGCATGAACTTGCCTTGCGTTCTCTGGAACTGCAGTATCGATCTTCGGAAGGCAGTTCAGCTAATGGAGATTCACCCGGAGCAGGAGCACAGACACCTCAGGAAACGGAGGGGCCCTGGATGGCAGCCATGAGCTTCCCATTTGACTCGTTTCCCCTACGGGGGGGGAATGAAAGATTGACGTGTTCTTGGAGAAATTTTCAAAGAATAACAAAGGCATACGGTTGGATGAGAGTTTGTGGTGTCTAAAATTATCACAATACCTCAAAGGTCATGCATATGAAGTTTACAACAAGATGCTCATAGATGATCAGAACAACTTCGAGGCACTGCGAAACGCTTTATTGCAAAGGTTTCAGTGGACACCCCGGAAATGCCAAACCATGTTCAGGGAGAGCAGGCCGGAGAAGGGAGAGAGTTTCGCACAGTTTGCCGAGCGGGTGAGAACTTACCTTACTCGCTGGAGGGAACTGTCAGGACTGGCGAAGACTTTTGAAGGGTTGGAGGAGTTAGTTCTGTGTGAACAAGTTAAGGCAAACATGTCCCCCGATTTGAGGCGGTATCTGGCAGAGCAGGGGGCCCAACAACTCGATCAGATTATCGTGTTCGCGGAAAGGTACCAGTAAGCACAGGCCGAAGTACTGTGGACAGAAAACGGAAAAACCCAGACCCTGCCAGGCCGCAGACAAAGAAGCTTCACATCATCGCAGGCCGGCTACTTCACCAGCTTATCAGCAACCAGGACCTTCTCGCAAGGAGCCTCATTCTGGTGATACCTTGCGCCCCCAGCAGCATAACAGAGCACCGACAACAACCTCTCAGGAACCCTCTAGAAACAGAGGAGATAATGAGAGGTATTGTCAGAATTGTAGAAACCACTTCCCACTGGACATCCCGTGCATGAACAAACCCCCCAGCTCACCATGCAGCTTGTTTTAAGACCGGTGAGATGGACTAAAGGGAATAAATGGGAACCAGTCCCCAGGCAGAGAAGTTGTTCTCTAACAGTGGACCAGCCGTGATGAATGTGGAACGGCCACTACGTGTTTGTTTTGACAGCGGCTTACTTACCCCAGTACATCGCTCGTCATTTGGTGAAACCAGGCTGTGGACCGGAGAAATAGTTTGAGATTGGTGGCATTTTGAGAAGAGGTATCTCACAGCGTTTTCCCCCTGCCTGTTAGCCAATATTGAGGTGAAATGTCAGTTTGTGTCTGGCACCATCAAGGCAGCTGTAATGGCACAGCCAGCACATGATTTCACATCCTGGGAAGCCCATACTTAGTTTTGGGAAACCCCACCACACTGATCCTTGCTAATGCAAGGGGGCCTACTGCAGGCCAGAGAAAGTGAAAGGGAAAGCCCCAAATTCACGGAGCCCCACGGGAGCTCAAACATCCTTGTCTTGCTATGAGGAGAGAGACGCCTCTAAAGACAGTGGAATGTTATTTACAGAGGCGTATTCGCCTGTCAGCCCTGTTCACCTAAAGTCAAACATGGTGACGCCTCTTACTTCAGGAGTATCTTCTTTGTCGTCGGGAATTAGGCCCCCGATGGTATTACATCGCTCAAGGGAGGAAATACGGACAAGAAGGAACATGTGCACGTTCTTCAGTCAACCGCAACAGTTACGCCCTGGGTTACGGCGATGTCTGGCCAAGCCATCAGACTGTTTTCAAAACACTGGGAGGTCGCACCATCTGGTAATCAGTATTTACCACGCGCCGCCAGGAAAATTCGTGGGCGAAGGAAACACATGAGAGGCAGGAGGAACGGGCGACCAGTCATGTTGCAGTCGCCAGAGAAAATCCCCTGGCGTGACCCTCACGATCCAGGGCTTTGCCAAGATTCTCAAGATATGGAGATGGCCTGGATGAAATGCTAATGTATGACAGTGATTTAGATCGAGAGGTAGATCTAGATACGGGCCAGTTATGAAACCCAGAGAATTTTCAGTGATTTAGCACGGTTCCCGTACATGAAAGGGGGGACTATGTGACGCTACACTGTAATTCTGACTTTTTTAACAGGCCCATTCTGTGGTTCTATTTTGAATTTTCACCATTTTATTTCTTCTGATCACGCGATTTCCGTTGTTTACGGAAATCGCTATTTTCGGGCACGCTTTTTCACCATTTTATTTCTTCTCATTTGAATATATATCGTGGTTGGTATTTTTTTTGAGTAGATAAATTAAATGGGTTTCGTTTTACGATGGTAGGTGTTTATTTTATTCTAGCATCAGTTTTACTTTCTTATGATTTTTTTCGCGATTCCCGTAGATTTCGTTGTTTACGAAAAACATCCGCCATTTCCGGCACGCGATATGACGAGGCGGAAGCACGCGGCCGAAGCAGCACGCGGGTTTGCGTGGGTTGATAGTATTAATTTTTCTAGCGCTCCCATTGTCCCGGATTTGCGTAGGAAGGGAAATCCGCGTGGGCGGTTTTCTCTTGTAATATATTGAGACAGAAAACGGGGATTTCGGTCCTCTATGAAAAATAATTGCCTGCGGTAAGGAACGTCGTAATTATCGTTCCTCTCTCTCCACCGTAGGGAAAAACAAACGATAAATTGGTATGTAACTATATTTTATTCATCGTTTTTAACTTATTAGTGGGGTTTTTTCAGAAATTCGCCCTTTGGTAAAGATTAACTTTTCAGTTTTAAAATAAACGGTAGCGCCATTAATTATTATTTTTTGAAGAACGACGTAAATGCAACAGTGTGCTTATTCTTTCTATGTTTTTATGCAGTAGATCGGAGAGTGTGAAGTTGTGAGAAAACACGTGTGCCCCTATTTGTAGAATATTGGAAACCCCCATTTATTCCTGTATATTTTCTAATGTAAATTTTATGGGAAATCCCTGGTGTGTTCGTTATTATTTCTGAGCCTAAAATGTGAGAAATATTGTCGGAGGGTTCAGATTTACGTTTTTAAATGAATTAAAGACTGCTTAGGTGAGGAAACTATTTCTATAGCGAGATTTAATTTAAAATAGGAGTAAGCCGGGGAAACTCCTGTGTTAATGGGTAAAAAGGATTTCCCTATGTTTGTCAAGTTTGAACACGTGAATCGCCATGCGTAACGGCCATGTAACATGTCCAGAAGGCCGGGTCTGGGCTATTGTTTATTTTTACCTGGCAATTTTAGAAGGATTGAAAAGGCCAAGTGGGAAGTGGTATTTTATGTAGGGGGATGAAAAAGCCACTGGGATAGTCAAGGTATTTTGAAGATCGCGAGATTGTGAATAGAAGAACGAGAGATTGGAAGACACGGGAGGATAAGTATGAATTTAGTGCCTAATTTCCGTCACGGCGGATAATAGTATTTCAAATTAAAATGTATTGTATGAAGAACGAGAGAAGGGAATAGAAGAAGGAGTAGATTGACGAGACTAGTTCCTTTTGTACGTGTATAGAATTATTTTCTTTTATCTGTAATATTTTAGAGGGATAAGCGATTCAGGACAAGCAGAGAGTGGGTGTTACAAGATCTCAGTGATATTCGTTTTAAAATCAGCGAGTACACGGCGGAAATCACAGTGGGGAGCATAAATTTTTGTCAAGAGGAGAAAGGTAAGAAAATAAAAATTATCCACGGCAAAAGACATATCTCATGAGGTGTAGGTCAGTGTATCGCCTCGAGCTGTGTATCGACAGGAGCACAAAAGAAAATTACCACTATGGTCTCTCAGCAGGGGCAGTGAAGTCCCTTATGCTTACCCAGCCTGGAGACCGAGGTTTATTTATCATATATACAGCCATAGAGCATCGCTATTATAAGTTCTCTATAGTCAACGGCAGGTGGCCAGAGGGGAGACTAGTTTTCATTTTGTACAGCCTGAAATCAAGGCTGGGTTTTTTTTTTTCCTCTAACTCCGGACTTCGTGACAGTAGACGGTTAAAAGAGGGAAGCTATTCAGCAGCAGAGAAGCACAAAAGTTTTGTCTACAGTTAAGTTCAAGTCCCTCATAACGTGGCTTGATTATCCGAACACGTCATCAACCAAAATCAGGAACAGGACACTGACAGGTTACCATACCTAGGGTCACTGATAGAAATCGAAGAGACTGAGCATAAGAGAGCATTATAACGAGACACGATACCACGCCGCATCACCAGCCCTCGACGTGTTACAACAGAGACACTGATATCAAGAGAGTTTCAAAAGGTAGAGAAGGAGGGAGAATAATATCGACCTTTTCAAACAGATCCAAGCCTACTCTGGACTCAGTATGGTCCCACACCACCTGTTCATATCCATTTGACAAAGGATAGACACTGAAGATCTAGCGTTCCGAAAAACCAAGTATTATCCATGTTATATTTATTTAGCATTTCTTTTGTAGAGTAAGTTATATGCGCCTATCGCCTAACAAGTAGAAAGCTGTGTAGCCATTCCGTTCAGATGTGAGGAAAGAAGTCACCAGGACTAAGAACAGTAATTGATAGAAAATTTATTAGTGTTAGAGAGTGGAGGCTAAAAGTTGACAGCCCCTCCACCAAATTAAATTGGTTTTAAAAATCACTGAATGGAACCATTTTTATTGCATTCCTCAGCAGGTGAGGAATATAGTACAGAAAGAGTGAATGTGATTTGGGGTTTTTCTCGGTCTGTTCATCTCCTCTCTCTCTCGTGTCTCTCAAGCCCACCAATTTTTAATTGTTACATCCCCCATCGGGTTATTGTTTTATCCAGGGCCCGTGCAACAGTGCACGCTATCGACTGACTTGATGACGTATGATCTGAGCCATTTTATGAATTTTTTCTTGTATGTTAAAATATAAATATATACACATATATTATTTACTGATCAGCTTCTATCTTTACTAATACTTACTTTTTCCATGTTGTCTGTATAGTGGTGTTTGTGGTCGTAATTATACACCTTATCTCCTTGTGTTTCAAGGCAGTCAGAGGTGGGGAGACTATAGCCATTTTTTTTAGTCACGAAGCGGCAGGGGGAGATTCAAATCCTGGGTCTATCTCTTGAGCCAATAACCTCACCTGTCCACAGGCATGTCCATTTTAAGGCGCCCATCTAAATTCTATGCCTTCTCAGACTTTCTCATACTCAATGGGTCTTCTTACAGTAACAGGCACACTCGATAAACTTAAAACCACATCGGGACAGTAAATACAGTCTAACAATAATGGAGTGTTAATTATGAGTTCACCAATGTGGAACTTCCACTGATAAACACAATGTGGCTGAGGACAAAAACGAAATCTCCCAATGTGATGATGACAAGATCACCAATGTGGAACAGAAACTCCTAAACTCACCAAAACTGATCGCTACGATGTGGCTGAGGACAAATCACGCCGTGGAAATCAATACAAATTGGAACATCACCGACGCAGAACTAGAACAAACACAAACTGTTCAAGGATCACCACAGAACTGATGACCACCACAATAACTGATGGAACGCTCCCATGAACAGATGACAGATCACCAATGTGGAACTAATGACAAACAACTTAGCTCTGGAAACTGAGACTCACCCATGGAAAGCTAGATCACCAAAATAAAATCACCAGACTTCTTAGACCAACACTAGATCACCTGGAACTTGACAAATCACCAACGTGGAACTGACGACAAGATCACCACCTACACCAAGATTCACATATACAGAACACATCTAGAGATAAGATGGAGACTGCTGGATAGGACACACTATGGGATACAAGGCAGTTCTTGTTGGAATTCCCCTGCTAGAGGTCCACATCGAAGAGGAAGAAACTGGAAAGACCTGTAAGTAATGCAGAAGGCATTGCAGGAGTTTGTGGATGGCCTCCCTGAAGGCATAAGAGCACTTCTTTAGCAGTAAACGTACACTTTTAAATTATGAGAAAAAAAAGCGTAGCTGATCACTGGGCTACCACCGTAATGATAATGCGCTCAGCTGAACGATACCACCAGTGAATACACCCGTTGAACATCGAGGACAATTAGTGTTAAAACAAAACCCAAAATATCTGTTATTCCGAATGTAAAAAACGTCTTCTCTACAATTTGGTGTTTCAAATCCAATGCCTGACTCAGTTTAACAAATTTAAGAGTCCCACCGACCTACATATAAATTGATTTCATTAGACGTGAAATCTTCATTTTTGCCAATCAAAGAATGTTAGTGCAAAGACTGTTAAAATAGTGGGATAAAAACTTTAAGAACTTCAAAAACTGTATCAAAAAATCAAAACCATAAACAAACCTAGGTAAAAATAAAAAATCGTAAGATCCTTTTCATAAAAAAACTTCATAGCTTTAATATACTCAGTACCCGCATACCACTGTACTTTAGAAATGTGAATGTTTTCGTTTGCTTAAATGGGATGATGTATATGAGAATAAGCAGATATACATAATTTTTTTTTTTTAAACTGCTCAAAGACTTTATCTGCCACAGAAGTGAGTAAGAAAGTGTTATTATTATTATTTCATTTTCCAAGAATGTATGGATATAAGCGAGAATATGTTTATGTAATTTTTGTATTGATGATTTGATTACACATTAAAAAATACAGATTAATTGTAGACGGTTTGACCGCATGAGTGAGTGTCGGTATACAGAATTTATTTCTTATTTATTTATTGTTTTGTTTATTTTATTTTATTATTTATTTTTATTTTTTTCCAATTACTATCTTGTTTGTTTAAAAAAAAAAAAAAAAAACTACTCATTTTTTTAAATTATGATTGCATACTGTAAATGAATGCTGTTATGTTAACTTTATAATGTTGCATGCCTTTAAATTAATGCTTAAAGTAACATGTGGGAATGAAAGGATATAGTATTTAAGATAAATGAGAGTGGAAGGGCAGAATGTTAGACGAGCCTGCGCGTTCAATTCTTAACCCGTCGAAAATAAAGTTCGTTCGTTCATTCTCTCTCTTTCTCTCTCTCCTCCACCTCAACCCACCAATTTTTTTTTTTTATACCTCAACCCCCATCGTGTTACTTTTCTTATACCAGTGATGAGTCAATTCTTTCAAAGGCATGTTACGTGTTTTAAGATCACTATTAATAATTGACAGATTTATTATTTACCATTTGATAGCTGAGAATCTAACACTTCGCTTCAATAAAACACAGTTGTTTGTTTTTTTTAATTGATATTTTGCCCAAGTTATAGGCTTTTATTTTGCTGTTTTTTTTTTAAATCATTTATGCTGGCAGTTTTGCTAGAACACACCACTTTTGCAGGCAAGTTATCGGTATTACCAGATTACGCCACAAACTTATCTACTGTGCAAGGCAGCCGGAGGCATTTGAACTTAACACCAGGAAAAAGTTTCATGTACCTGCTGCATATATTCCTAAAATTTTATTCTAATGTGTCCTGCAGGTGATGTCCTTCTATTCTTGAAGTTCTATGACCCTAGAACCAAATCCATCTCATATGTCGGCCATCTGTATGTACCTATCTCTGCAAAAGCTAGTGAGTAACATACATACTGTTGTTGTGACCGACAGCTAGTTTGTTGTTGGGGAACTGGCAGAAAAATAGTGCAGAGTCTACAGAGTTGACACTTCATAGCTCAGCTGGAAAATTAAACTAAGTCTTTAGACTAGCAGGAGCCGCCGTAGCGCAGCAGTTAGTGCCTCAATGGGCGTGTAACGGGATCCTTTACCTTTAGACTAGCAGTAACCTTTTTAAAATGTTATGATTATAGAAAACATTCAGTTTCTGATTTTGGTTATAAATGTTAAACTCATGTGTATAATTTAATTATGGGTAGAAAAGTTTGCCAGAATATAACATTCTGGTAATCATAATCACAGTTACATAATACATAGAATAGAAGGGTGTTACATTATGACAAGTTCACCAATGTGGAACTGATGACAAGATCACCAACGTGGAACTGATGACAAGATCACCAATGTGGAACTGATGACAAAATCACCAATGTGGAACTGATGACAAGATCACCAATGTGGAACTGATGACAAGATCACCAATGTGGAACTGATGACAAGATCACCGACGTGGAACTGATGACAAGATCACCGACGTGGAACTGATGACAAGATCACCGATGTGGAACTGATGACAAGATCACCGACGTGGAACTGATGACAAGATCACCGACGCGGAACTGATGACAAGATCACCGACGCAGAACTGATGACAAGATCACCGACGCGGAACTGATGACAAGATCACCGACGCAGAACTGATGACAAGATCACCGACATGGAACTGATGACAAGATCACCGACGTGGAACTGATGACAAGATCACCAACGTGGAACTGATGACAAGATCACCAACGTGGAACTGATGACAAGATCACCAACATGGAACTGATGACAAGATCACCAATGTGGAACTGATGACAAGATCACCAACGTGGAACTGATGACAAGATCACCAACGTGGATCTGATGACAAGATCACCAATGTGGAACTGATGACAAGATCACCAACGTGGAACTGAGGACAAGATCACCAACATGGAACTGATGACAAGATCACCAATGTGGAACTGATGACAAGAACCAGACAAGTGCTAGTGGAACAAGAGATAAGATGGAGATGCTGGTGCTGGATAGGACACACCTCGAGGAAAGGTGTTGATAGCATTACAAGGCAGTTCTTGTTCTGGAATCCCCAGGGTAGTAGAGGTAGAAAGAGACAGAAAAGAACTATTGACAGAAATGAAAGCGATGAGGAAGATAATGGAAAGACCTGGAAGTAATAGCACAGGAAGGCATGGCATGAGTTTGTTGAAGGCCTATGTTCCTTGGGGAGCTGAAGGACAGTGATGATGAGGATGGTGATGGCACTTCTTTAGCTCAATGTAAACATTTGAGTACACTTTTAAATTATGAGAACAAAAAGCGTAGCTTTCAGATTGTTTTCCTTCTATCTGGGCTACCACCTAATGAGGTTTTATTGCTGTTTGTAGATGAGATAGTGCCTCAGCTGAATCGGAGAGCTGGCTTACCAGTGAATACTCCCTTGTTGTTATATGAGGTATGTTCAATTTGTGTTAATATATCAAACAAGCATGTTGAAAACAAAAAGTTATATGTTATTGGGGCAAGCGAATGTAGGTTAAAAATGAAAGCTGTCTTCAGTTTATAGCAGTATTTGGTGTTTGTGAAATCTGCTGTTGATGCCTTGACTTTTGAACATTTTAATAAATTTAGAGTCATTTCTGTTTTTTTTTTTTCCAGACAAGGGAAAATGGAGGAATAGAAAAATTAATGAAAACATATAAATTGATTGATAACTTTAGAAGTGATAGATCTTCATTTTGCACAATGCAAAGGGTAATGTTAGTGCAGTAAGACTTTAAAATAGTGGTAACATTTTATATAAAAACTTTAAGAACTTCAAAAACTGTATCACAAGAACAAAATAATTAAACTATCCATAATCAAACCTTCCTCTAGGTAAAATAAGAAAATTGCGTAAGTGATACTTCTTGATTTCATAGAATTGCAACTTACAATTTTTTTTAAAAATATGTTAAACTTTAATATAGTTGTACAGTTGTCTTACAGTTAGCCCACTGTGTGTGTGTTTTTAACTCCACGGTCGGTGGCCATCCTTCATACAGTGCCCCAACTCTGGTTCATTCTTTGCATCTCAGCCTCCACAGTCCTCCGCCAAGTTGTTTTTGGTCGGCCTCTCTTTCGTTTTCCTTCAGGGGTACTAAGAATAGCTGTTCTTGTGATGGCATCGGGATCTCTTCTGAGGACATGGCAAACCCAGCTCCAGCGTCTGCCAGCTATGATGGTGTGCATGTCCTCTTGCTTGCTCCGAGTAAGCAGATCTTGGTTGGTGATCTAACAAAATGTCAGTGCGACATTGTGGCACTCTTCTTGTTAAGAAAACGACACCGTTGCCTGCCAACGTCTGCAGTGTGAACCAAATTGCAGCAGGTTCGTTGTCATTCATTGTCTGCCAAGCTTAGATGACGAAGATGTTGCTGCTAACACATGTTATGCGAACCAGTGGATGGCAGCCTTGGTAGCATTCATTTCAGCATCTGATTGGTCAAGACTACAGGCCGCTGCAGCACTGTTTGGAAGCCGACAGTGTTGCCACTACACAGTGTTTACTGGCTCAGGAGACGATGTACCTGTGGAAATCAAGTGGTTGAGTCTTCTTGTGGAACTGGGTGCATGCCGAACACTGGAGCTGGTGCATTACAGTATCAAGCTTTTGCACACGGTCGTTACGGAAATTGCCAGAAGCTGAACAGTACCAGATTTACATTATGATCTTTGCCTTATACAAAACACTGCTGTCCATCATCACAAACTGTATTGAACTTTTTCTCACGTAGAAGGCTGCACTACACCTGTGCAAACGGTGTTAACTTTCATGAACTTGTGAGATGTTATTGGAGTGGAGCTGGCAAAACCTCACCTAGTGCTGACGACGGGCAAGCATACATATGCGGTAGAACTTGGATGCTTGTGGACTGACTTTTTGCTTTACCGCCCTGTGGTATTTCAGTGAAGACAAGGCACTATCTAGAGACAAGCTGGGTCTTTGTGCCTTACATGATAGTGCTAGGACCACTCAGGGGTCATCCTAAGTGACAATATTTGTAACTTTATGTAACGTTGTAACGTGTCGTTCGTTGTGTGGACCATTGGATCGTTATTGCTGTGGGTATTAACGTCATCATCAGGAACCCAGACCTTCAGAGATCATCAATTTAATTGATGTATAGTTAATTTTCCTAATGTAGTAATATTATTATTATATATTCTTTGACAACCAACGGGCTGATCACCCGTTTGCCAGTCACTTCGATTACGGAAACAACAGCAAATGGATTGATTTGCCGTTGCCCTAAAGACGCCAATAGGCGTGATGGGAAACAATGGCAAAGAAAACCTATCTGCTGTTGCCCTAAGACGCCACTAGGCGTAATGGCCACTGACTGCTTTGACGGTCGGTGGCTAAGGACGGAAGAAGAAGAAGAAGATATTCTTTGACACTTATTTTTCTTTTAGTACCTTTCTACTTTATAATATTATATAATTAGTAATCATTCTCCTGTTACCTCTTTTCCATTTGGTTGGTGAGTACTTCATCCAACTGGTGTGGTGTTGCAACATACTAGCCTTTGGTCACTTCATTGTCTATTGTAGGTTTTTGTTATGTCTTTGTAGAAGTATAATTTTGGTGTCATTTTGTTATTGTGTGGGTTTAGGATTTTCTCTTTTGCATTGTGGAAAGAGATTGTGCTAAACTGTTCTTTAGGACTGTTGCAGGGTGAATTGTGTGCTGGAGCACGGGCACATAGAGCTGACTGACCCTATTGGCTGCCCTGCATAATTCATGTTGCACATTTTAGTGTATTAGTGGTGCAGGTCTGGTTTGTTTGCACGGTGTCATATTTGTAATAGTGTCTCTTTGTCATGTTTAATTGGAGTATTCTTCTTACTATCATGTACATACGTTAATTTCCCAATCTCTTGTTTTCATACGTTAACAGCTACGGTTTGTAATTAGACATCTGCTGCTGTCTGAGTGTATCTTTTTTCTTATTCCACCGTACTGTTGTGTTCGTTCGTGTAGTAAGGTCGTCCTAATAATCTTCATTATTGTCAAAATTGTTTGTATTTCTGTATGTTATGTTTTAGTGAAGTGTATCTCAATTTCAATTCCAGTTCCTATGGCATAAGAGTAGGTTACTGTTGCATGATTCTTTTGGCTGCCACTTCTGTTGGTGTATGTGTGGGGGTTGTAGGAAAGAAATAGTGCTACTGTCTGGCACAGCTGACAAGGTTGACATCAGCAATGTCGGGCTTACTGTTAGTGGCCGACAGGTGTGTAAATATAATGGGCGAATGTCGTGAGTTCTTTAAATTCGTATGTCTCTGATGTCACCCACACAACAGTAACGTCAGGTCAGGAAATAGACCAATGGATAATGCGAATTAAGTTTTCAACTATTACACAGTTTATTAATATGACAGCAACATCGACATCATGGACAGCAAATCATAAGTTAGAACAGCAGGTATAATCCATGGCAAATAGGTTGCAGAAAACAGAAACTCATCATAAATTGTGAAAGTACATATAATCCATCAGAAATTGGTTGCATTAACAGCAATTCATTATAAATGGTAATAGCCGGTATAATCCATGGCATTAATAATACAGGGTGTCCATAAAGTCTCTTTACAATTTAACAAATTTATTACAAAGGCAAATGAAAAGACAATATGTGGAAATTATTACACAGGGTTCGTAGCGACCTGGAAAAACCTTGAAAAACCTGGAAAACGAAAAAAAAAATTCCAGGCCTTGAAAAGCCTGGAAAAATGGCTATAAGCCTTGAATTTTCCGCATCGGACCTTGAAAAATAATACGAAATCGAAAGTTCGTTACTTTGTGTCCATTTTTTGGTTATTGATGGTATTTTTCGCAACAACAGACGCGACGAGTCTAAAAATAAATCGGCGTTTACGCCATTAACGCAAAGCGCCGAAAACGAAATCGCCGAAACTTCTGGAAATGCGCAAAGGGAAGTAAAAATTGTAAAGTTACCGTACAATTTTTACTTCCCTTTGCGCAAAGTTACCGTAAATTGTTTACTTCCCTTTGCGCATTAAATCCATTTCCAGAAGTTTTCGGCGCTTTGCGTTAACGACGTAAACGCAGATTTATTTTTAGCACTCGTCGTAAGTAATAAATTCGTTTATCTCATTTATAAAACCTATTTAAATAAGTCCAGTTTATTATATTTATGATGAAAAGACTTATCCCGTTCTACCTCTGAAGGGTTATAGGCTAATTAGGATAGGCCTAGGCCTACATGTTTTCAATTTTAGATAACATGAATAATCGCCGATACACGAAAGTGGCATCACATCTGTCAAATCGCGGTAATTAGGATAAATGAAAATCAGCAATTTTGTGGATAGGCCTATGTTATTTAAAATTTAAAAAAAAAGATTTAATTAAATTTTAAATAAAAATCTAAACAAACGAAACAAAACCCAACAAAAATAGTAAGGGAGGGGGGGGGGGGGGGGGGGGGGGGGGGGGGGGGGGGGGGGGGTGGTTAAAGGTCTCCAGTTAGATATTTAATAGATTTTCACTTATCATAAGTATTACCCTCCCAATTACTATATATATTACCTTTTGTTCTAGTTAAATATTGTTTGACTGTATTATGTATGCGTTTAGAATTTTGAATTGGTAAATATATATAGCTTAGGCCTACTCGTAAGTTATTTGTGTTCCTTTTTTTTTTTTTTTTTTTAAACTAACACTACTAGGAGACCTACAGATGTGACATTATTTGTGACCAAGGAAAAAAACTCTTGAGAGCTGAGATTATTTGGACTCTTTTTTTTTTTTCAGTGAAAAGTCACCATAGTTTTAATTCAAATTTCATATGCAACAAGGGACATATTCTCTTCTGTGATAGTTTTGATTCAGCCTTCAGCTTTATTTCAAGACCTGAAATTCAGATTGGTGCATTTGGAACAGTAGCGAAAAATAGGAAGCATTTTCCTGTAGCACTGAAGAAAAAACAACTCAAATTGAAAAAGACAAATCATCCTGTGTTTTGTGCGACAGAAGATAAGGCATGCCGACAGTCACCTGGCATGATACGAAAAGATTTAACCTTATATCCACTGTTCACTCCAATGATAATATAAACAAGACAGTTAGAAAGACAAATTCTTTAGGGCAGAACAATTCAGAAGCCAGTGATTGCAGAAAAATACAGCAAAAGTATGGGAGGTGTGGAAACTTCAGCCAACTAGGTGCAAGCTACCCCTACCCACACAGATCCTATTTTTATATTATTTCTTAGTTGAAACTGCCCTGGTCAATGGGCATATAACCTACAACACTGCCAACTCTACAAAAAAAGATCAAAGCGAAGATCAGGATGTCAGTATGACTCTTATTGAACCTGCTAGGGGCCGCGCTAGCGTAGTGGTTACCACACCGCTCTGGCGACCAGGTGATCCAGGATCAAACCCGGTCGATGGCATTTGAGGATTTTTCGTCGACCGGGATTTGGACTGGATTAACTCGAGACCTGGCGAGAACATTTGAAGGTGTGTCGTCGACCAGGGATTGGCGGCTCCTGAGCCGACCCAGCTCTAATGGGTACCTCCGAAATCGGCGAGTATCTGCCTGAATGGCGAGGGACACCTGTCTCTGTACAAGAAAAAAGGGATACTCACGTAAAATCAATGTCAGGTTAGACATTAATAATAACCTGAGATTTCACCTCGAGTATTAGCGGGCGTACAAAAAAAAAAAAAAATTGAACCTGCTATTCTTCGACGCAATGTGACACCTTCAAAACAACATGACTTACTGAGCACCACTTCATTGATAAAAAAGTAAAGGGCAAGGTACAAACCAGACTGTAAAGTGTGTAAGGCTGCAGGGAACAGAAGCCAGACTTGCATGTACTGCCCAGATTGCAATGTACCTCTATGCCTGATACCCTGCTTCAAGTTATACCACACAGTCAAGGATTATCAACGTGGATCGTTGACAAAGACTCTTGCAGAGGCCTACAGCTACAACTTCAACCCCAGTTAATGAAAAAAGCAGCTCAGACTCCAACTAGAGGTACTTAACTACTCAAACATTTACAAACGCTCATTGTCAGATGCCACAGACACAGAATACAGTTTTTTTTTTAAACATTTTATTCCAATTTTATTAGCCTTTTATGTTGATATACGTGGTTAATCGTTAAATCAATACGTCAATCAAGCTTATTTTATTCATTACCATCCATGTCACTAACATTTTATTGCGCTGATGTTGAACAAATTCACTAAAAACTTGGAAAAGATGTCTGTTTTTCAATCTTTTATGAATTTAAAAAAAAAAAACAGTTCTTTTTAAAGAAATCTGCAAACACCCTTGGTAATGGGAGATGGTAATGCTCCGGATTGCTGATCAGCCCATTAGTTGCACGAAGCACATCAAGACGGTACTCGATTTCTTGCCATGTTCGCTGTAGCATAGACTCATCAATGGTGGCAATGGTATCCGTGATCTTTTGCTTTAGGTCAGTGATGTCCCATATCTTTGTTCGATACACGATATCTTTAACATAACCCCATAGAAAGAAGTCCAGGGGAGTGATATCTGGTGAACGAGGTGGCCAGGGAATTGGGACATCCCTTCCAATCCTCGGGTGAGGAACGTTTCATCCTCAGAAATTCGTTCCAGCATGTTAACTGCAAACTCTTTTCATCTTGGTTTATCATTTGGCTTGAGTGCCTGTAAGAGTTGCACTTTGTAAGCGTACAATCGCAAGTTCTTGTGTAGGACTTTGTGCACTGTTGAACGTGGTAGCTTTAAGTGTCTAGCAGCAGTACGGATGGACTTTGTGGGAGAATGATAAAAGGCTTGTCTTACACGCTCGATGTTTTCCTCAGATGTTCTTGGTCGTCCACTCCTCCCTTTATCCAACACTGTCCCTGTCTCCATAAATTTCTTGTGTCATGCACGAATTGACGGACATGACGGTGGATCTCTTCCATACTTAGTTCTGTAGTTTCGCTGAGTCTGCCTATCCGATTTTGTTTCAATAAACCATGATACACATTGTGCCTTCTCTTGAGGAGTAGCCATTTTTTTGGGGGTTCATTTAACAGTACCTCTTTCATCAACAGGGTACCTGAAATACGATAAAGGTATGTGATTAAAAACTTTGATAACCACTGAGTACATAGAACAAATCTTATTAAGATATCTCATCAATTGCCTTTGTAATAAATTTGTTAAATTGTAAAGAGACTTTATGGACACCCTGTATATTGAATCTCTTCCCTTAAAAAAAAAACACTCTGGACACACTAGCGAGACTATAAAAACCGTCTCGAAGCTCTGCCAGATGCCTAATGACCGAGATTATTGTTTCTCAATACAACTCAGTACATCTTCACTCAAGCGCGAACAAACAGCTTGAGATGTAAGCTCAGCTCACCCGTATCTCTCCCCAACTACTCAGAACATTTGAACACTTTATGTTTAAAAAAAAAACTAACACATACTCAGTTGAGCTATGTTCAAGCACCCAAATAAAAAATCATCTCATAACTTTAAACGTGCTTACAAGCGTGTCTATAAAAAATCAGACCCCGTACATAAAAATTCCAAACACTTAACTCCCACTCAAAAACATGACAACAGTTACATGATTGTGTACTTTTGCTTGTGTAGACGTAGTTTTCTGGTTTGGTTGAGAATCACAGGTATGTTTATGCCATTAATTATATTGCAGTGGGGTTTAGTTACACTGCTTAAACATTATGGGTGTAATGGGTACAGCAAATTGTGCTGTTGAGTAACTTCACTCAATAATACTGAATACACCCATTTGATTGGTACAGTCAGTATTTCTGACTAGGCATTGCATATAATTTTGTTTCATTTTTCTAGTACAATATCTGATAATTTTCCAGTGGGGAATACTGAAGAGATTTTTTGTACACTGGGTACTGCTTTAAGAAATTTTGATATAACTACATTACAGGAGAGAGAGAGAGGGATGGAGTGGAACACATTCAAGTAATAACCAACACTAGCTATATTCTCAACTCTGTCCAATGTATTCAAATAACGGTCACCACAAAATTACAACAATATATATAGTCAGCGAAGTGTATCACATTCATGAAAATCCCAGATCACAAAATGCATTAAATTCTCACAAATAAATATCTTCTGGCACTCGACAATTCATGTCCACCATCACCACCAGAAACCTCCTCGCTCTCATGACTCCCGTTTCTTCACTGCCCCAATCAGAACTCTCCTTGCATTCACCCCTGACCTGCTGACCTCGCAGTTTCGTGTTGTTAAGTTCAGACCACTCTACTGACTACCTCTCATACACGACTGACATTACTTACCTGCTCCCAGCGGAGCACCGCCAGTCCACAGCTGTGTTAATCACGCTGTGACAGTTATGGTATTTGGCCAAAAGATTCGGTGAATTTTTCTTAGGCATGTTGTGTGAAAAGAGGACAATTTCAACATTTCCTTCTCCGTAACTCTCCAGCTTTCCGCACCATAGAGAAGCACAGAAAGCACACAGCTCTGATATAGTCTTAATTTTGTGCTTGTGCTGTATTGAGAGGACTTCCAGATGTTGTTTAGGCTAAAAAAGGCTGTTCTTGCTTTGTTCATTCTGTTGTTGATGTCTTTGCTTGCCCCGCCGTGTGGTGTTACTATGCATCCTAGGTATGTGAAGGTGTCTGTCTGTACCAGTTGCTGATTCCTTACTGATATGGGCTCAGGGTTGCTCACATTGAGCGTCATGACCTCTGACTTCTTTAAATTGATGTTCAAGCCCACCTGCTGGCTATACTTATTAAGTCTATCCGTTTTTTCCTGGATGTGTTGATGTGAATGTGCTAGTAGTGCAATGTAATCTTCATATTCCAGATCTTCCAATGTAGAAAATGTAGTCCATCTTATTCCTCTTGGACTGTGAATATATGATCTACACATCTTCTGTTCTTTCTAAATCTTGCTTGTTCTTTCCTCAGTGTGTGGTCTACTGCTTTTGAAATTCTCTGTATAATTATCCTGCCTAGTATTTTGCTGGCAACTGAGAGAAGAGTGATTCCTCTTCAATTATTGCAGTCTGCAAGATCTCCCTTCTTGGGCAATTTGACAATTATTCCTTTGTTCCACTCTGTTGGTGTTGTCCCTGTTTTCCAGACTTGTGCAAATAGTGGATCTAATAGTTCTGCTGCTAGCTCAGGGTCTGTCTTAAATAGCTCTGCATTTAAGTTATCATGGCCAGGAGCTTTTCCATTCTTTAACCCTTTGATTGCTGTGATGATTTCTTCTTTTCGTGGAATGTCTGTATTAACATCTAGATCGTTTTCAGCCTCAGGAACATTCAGTTGTGTCTCTGGTGGTTCCTTGTTCAGAGTTTCTCTGAAATGCTCTTCCCATCTTGTTTCCAGTCCCTCTGCTGTCGTGATGAGATTTCCTTGCTTATCTCTTACTAATGTAATATTGTTTGCACCTCGTTTTCCGCTGATGAATTTAGTTATTTTGTATACTGTGCTTTGTTCATTTCTCAGTGCTGCCACTTCTGCCTGTCTTGCAAGATCGTCTAGGAAATTCCTTTTGTTGGCTCGGGTTTGGCGTTTAACTTCCTTGTCCAGCTGATTGTGCTGTTCGCTATATCTGCATGTAACCCATAAAACTGCTCCTTATATTTTAATGTTCAGTTTTACCGTTCATTCACTTCCTATTTTGCCCCTTATGGAGCACGGAGCCACCACTGCATGAAGTGAAACAAAGAGATGAGAAGAAAATGCTGCTGTTGATGTGGTTTCTGAAACAATTTGTTTTATATGATAGGAAACTATACAGAGCAATAGAACAGGAGGTAATCTGATCATCAGAAGTTGCCCCCCCCCCCCCCCCCCCAATCAAATGCTGTCTAGTGCAGAGAATTGAACCAACTCCACCTTGGTTGCAGCTTTCAATTTCACTCCTATTTTTCTGAGGGAGCCGCGGTAGCACAGTGGTTAGTGCACTGGCTTCCTAGCTCAGTGGTCCATGGTTCGATCCCCAGATGAGGTGGAATTTTTTTAGGCCGCAAACAGCTCCTGGGTCGACCCAGCCCCAATTGGGTACCAGAGCAACTTCTGGGAAGGTTAAGGCGGCCGGCGTGATGCTGACCACATCACCCCTAGTGTGCCGATGGTCAAGAAAATATGGGCCTAACACCATATTCCCAATATGCCTCAATGGGCGTGTAACGGGATCCTTTACGTCCTTACCTATTTTTCTGCCGTCCTGAGTTCCATAGCCCGTTTTCCGTTGTTCCACAGCTAGCACGATTCCTTTTCCGCATTTTCGCTAAGTCTCTTAAGTGCCCTTGTTCTCGATTGTCCCCTCAGCCTCACCAGATTGAGTAGATCATACACTGAGGCAGCCACGAGACCTCTTGCACCCACCTCAACAGCCATGACCTTTGCAGTGAACCCATCGTGTCTCAAGTCCGTGGTCAGATCATTATACTTGGTCACTTTAAACGAGTGTTGCTCGTCCAATCTGGATTCATATGGATAAGTCAGCTCAATCATTATAAACTGGTGCGATGATGAAGAATGCAACACTATATCTGGCCATCTTCGAGCTCTACTGCCATCTCCCATTCATTTGCACAGTCAAGAAATGGTAAACTGCTACTTGATTTACTTGGTTTGGGATGTGCTGACTTTCCTGCTCTCAGAAAGTATGTATTTGTGGTGCTCGGTCTGACTTTACTGTTCACCTTCACCCTTGCCAGGTCTATTGTAGCAGCCAGCTCATTTAGTACTTTGTTGTGGAGCCATGCATATCACCCTTGCCCCAATGACACCTTGCAAGCTGAGAGCGTGTGTTCAAGTGTCTGCCCATTTCACAAGGTTTGCCGACGATGGCAGGAGGTCATACATTGTTGATCTGATAATGAAGCTGAGTCTAAGAGGTGCCATATGCAATATATCATTCCATGTCAAGGACCTTTGCAGGGCTCCTTCTCATGTAGTCCATTGGCCTTGTTGGGTCTGCTGCACTGCTTTTTGCATCATTCTCAGCTCCTCGTATCTCCTGAATTACCATGTCTCTGCATTCCCTGTTTGATGCCTTGGACCACCAGCAGATGTCACCATGACCAAACCCCATCTATTTGTCTGTGTGTATCCGATTACCTCCCTCAGCTTGAGCGACTCTTGGGCAGTACCAACAGCTTCATCCACTTTCCACTTCCTTCCAGTTTTCAGTGTGGGCTGAATGGACTTAACTATGTCATCTGCTGACTCGCATAGCATCATTGCGAGCCTTGCCTTTCCTGCTTTGTATTGAAGGGAAGCACAAGCTTTGCCTTCTTTCAGTACAGTGCTATGTCTGACAGACGTGGTGGTACTCCTAGCCCTCTCCTCATGAACTTGTTGACCTTTTGCTCTATAGCTTCCACTGTACTGGTGCTTATTTCATATATAAGCTGTGGCCATAGCAATTTAGGTATCAACATGAACTGAAGGCACCACAGTTTGAACTTTCCTAGGAGTCTGCTTTGGTCTATCTGTAGTCCTCTGTCTGCCATTTCTGTTGTCTGTTGAACTGCCTCTGACTATGCAACAATCCTCAACACCTGGTGTTCATCTGATGTCAGAATTGTTGTATCATCCATGAATGCTTTAAGCGGTGGCATGTGACATCTTTCATTGAGCTTCGGACCTATTGCAAATGCTTTTAATGAAGCTCATACACCCTGCCAAGACTTTTAACAGGTTCCTCAATGACAGTAGGGATTCTTTGGTTTGAAACCATGAATGTGACAGTCTTCTTTTTCTTGACTGATAGGCTTCTAGACTTCTTAATTTTAAAGCTCATTCTGCACCAGGTGACTTAGTTCATCCAGGCGTGCTAACATTTTCCAAGGCTGGTGTTGCGGGCTTTCCTCTGTTTGAATGGGTTAATCTTGTAATACGTTTTCTGGTAATTATTTGATCATCTGTTCTGTATTACCCCCGGTATCGATCTTTTGTTACAACCATATATTCGTTTAGTAATTCTTTTAAGTGGTTGCATTTACACGTTCCTTTTAATAAAAGTTCCCATATATTTCCATGGCCGTGTTATCTTGTTTAATTTCATATTATTCATAAACAACAGTCATAACTGGAACCTTTGAATACCTTCAGTGAATAAGACTATTGTTGACGACTTTAGATAATTTAATAAGGATTCATTCTTCCATCATGAAGCAAAGACAATACTTAACATAGTTCACATCAATAGCACTGGATACATGGCCATAAGGCTCCAAGGCCACACACAAGACTGTTGTAACTAACCTAACGCGTCATGCATTGCCACACGCGACCTAATTCATTTCGGTCTAGTGAGGTGTTCCATGGTGCGACCATTTGAAACAAGTTCAAACTAAAAATGCTCGCTGACTATGCAACAATCCTCAACACCTGGTGTTCATCTGATGTCAGAATTGTTGTATCATCCATGAATGCTTTAAGCGGTGGCATGTGACATCTTTCATTGAGCTTCGGACCTATTGCAAATGCTTCAACCACTTTGAAGATTGCCTGCATAGCCAACACAAATAGTATCGGAGAGATGGTACATCCCATCGCAATTCCAACTTGTAGGTCAATCCACTTCGTTGTGTACTCTCTGGTTGAAAATCTGACAGAGAACCCTGAGAAATACAGCTTCAGCATTGCAATTTCTTGTGAAACATGGAACATTTCCAGGGATTGCCACAACATCTGGTGTTGAATGGATCCATATGCATTAGCTAGATCCAACCAGATTACATGGAGATTTGTTCTGTCAGACTTTGCCTTTTGAATTGCTTCCCAGATCATTATGGCATGCTCTAGACAAACCCTGGTGTACCTGGGACACCTCTTTTCTGGATGGTAGTGCCAATGTATCCATTCTCCAGAAGGTATGTGGTGAGCCTTTTAGCTATCACTAAGAAGAATATCTTCCTTTCCACATTAAGTAGTGAATTTGGCCTGAACTGACTGATGTCTGTGGAATTTTGTTCCTTTGGGATGTAGACTCCATTCGCCTTTCTCCATTCTTTGCTTACAAGCTGGTTTTTCCAAGCATTTTTCAGCAAACAGAGTAGCCATTTCAGAACTTCAGGACACCTGTTATATACAACAAATGGGACACGATTAGGACCTGGAGCTGACTTGCACCTTGCTTTCTGGACAATACTTTTTATTTCTTGCATTGTTGGAGGCTTCGTGTTGAGTTCAGCTCCTGGCTTCTTCTTCTCTTCTTCTTCCGTCCTTAGCCAACGACCGGCAAAGCAGTCAGTGGCCATTACACCTAGTGGCGTCTTAAGGGCAACAGCGAATAGATTTTCTCTGCCGTTGTTCCCATCACGCCTAATGGCGTCTTTAGGGCAACGACAAATCAATCCGTTCGCTGTTGTTTCCGTAATCAAAGTGACTGGCAAACGGGTGATCAGCCCGTTGGTACAGCTCCTGGCTTACTAGGCCATATAAGGCCTTCCATGCTGCTGAGCGGCTCATCTTTGCGACCATCAGAATAGGTCATTCTAAGGTGTTCTTCCAGATCTTCTTTTCCGATGTTCAGTGTTCCCGACCGTTGCTGTTCAAACAGTTATTTGGCAAACGTGAAAGGCTGTGACCGGGAGAGGGAAGGCTGTGTCACCAAATCAAGTCTAGTGTGACAGGGTGAGAATGGGGTGGAATCTTTTATCAATGTTCATCTGTTGTTTTACTGGCGACTGCCAGAGGTGGTGCTTACAGATATGAATTGGAACATAACCCAGGTGTTCTTTTGGAGACTCGTAACTGTGTTTATGTTTTAGGCTGCATGATCGTCGAAAATATGGTAACATTCTTTTCTCTATTACCTGATGTAAACAAACGACACTTCCTACTGACGTTTAGGAAATAAGTTCAAGCTGGATTAAACATGAATGAACACCTTTATTAACTCTTTGACTCCAGACCAACGCTCTGAGCGTTGCAAAATTCAACGCGCCGTGCCACAGCAACGCTCACAGCGTGGTTTTTAGTTTATCACGCATAAACCTTAAAAATCGTCCGTTTAATGCAGTTCATATATTAAAACTCGTAGAATGACTTCCGCTACTATCTAAACAACTAATTTGACTGTAGTTAATCAGTACATGTGCGTGTTTTGATGTTATTATCACAATTTTTGTGAAGATTTGCGTGTTTGCGTTTTTCGTTGTTATTGCTAGAGAAATATGTCTCGCTTTATATTTACATTTTCTAAGTCTCCTAAGCAAATAAATGTGTCAAACTACTTTGAAACATTGCTGACATTGATGATGATTGTTTGGTAGTCACAGTTTGTTGTCAAAATACGGATTCTGTGCAGAAAAGCTAGACACATTAGGTTTAGTTGATGAGTGGGCGTAGTCGTATTTTTGCCGATCAAAAAGCAACAAAACTAGACCTACCGTAACATCTAATCACTATTTTTTGGTAGAAGATGAAGCTAGGGATACAATTAAAACATTAAACAAGAGTAAAAAAGTTTTTATATGACGTTATTCTTCTTTATTTGTTTGAAAATTACGTAATGCACGATTGCATAATTTATATTATTCTTACAAAGGACCATGGAAAAAAACTGGTGCGAATAACACTAAATGTACTAATTTTGGCCATAAGCATGTTTTTTTTTACTTGTATATGGATTAACTTGACGTTTGAAGACTAAAAAGAAAGTTTTATTGTCTACAACAGTAATTTGTCTTTGGTAAGATCGTATTCTACAGTCAACTTTTTAGCGTTTTTTAATTTTACATGCAAAATGTTTTAAATATACCGAACATACTTGTGTTAACACTACCAAAGACATTATATATTTGAATTCTCTATCAATTTCCCTACAGTTTGGTATATAATAAGTACATGTTCAAAGGAAAATCCACAAACAAATTTAGACTGAAAGATGAACACTTCACTCTATAAAATTCTGCCCACAAAAAAAGTCTGGCACAGCGTGCAAAATAACTCTGGCATGAATGAGTTAAGTGTCTGCACACTCAGACAACTTCATAATTGTTCATAAATACATGTGCTTCTGTAGTATACAAACCAGTCATCCCAAGAAATAACACACAGCCATCGAACTTACAAGATGGTCCAAACCCCAAAATCACTGCCTCGCTCGTCTCGTGCCTAAAACCAACTCAATTAACTCCCTTCTCTCAAACCATCACTTCCGTCCTAACTACTGGGCAATTCTACCCCAAGTTCGATGACGTCATTTCTTAACCTTTAATTAAATCACTCATAGGATTTGTGACTAGTGTTATTACGCTAACTAGACACGCTCAAATACTTATTGTTAAATCTTGCTAAGTATTCTTACACAAACTATAATTAAGTGGCAGCACCTTAGTGTTAATCCGACGTAACAGTCCGTACTGTCACAAGGCTCCC
The DNA here is from genome assembly GCA_024509875.1 of Oreohelix idahoensis. Classification (NCBI taxonomy): domain Eukaryota; kingdom Metazoa; phylum Mollusca; class Gastropoda; order Stylommatophora; family Oreohelicidae; genus Oreohelix; species Oreohelix idahoensis. Next base: position 189,494 of record JAMPIV010001605.1, read on the forward strand.
AGAAATCTCTCCCTATCCTTCCATGTTTCCTTCTTTTCCAGCACAACCTTTCTGCTCTACAAAGAGCATTATGTTGGCCTTTCAGGTGCTCCCAAACCTGTTGTAATCCTTCCTTCTCTACGTCCACTGCATTTTTTAACTGTTTTCGGGCAAGCTTCTTCTGCTTCCTGATCTCTTCTATTCTGATTTGTCTTCTACTTTTTTTGTGGTGGGTCACTTTCCATTGCCTCCCTGCCTCCAAACACTTTGCGACAGTGAAAATATATTACGTCGCAGAAGATTTCCAGCTTTTTCTCCAAGGTTATCTGCTTCAGGTTGTTATCCAACTCTTTTGACAAGGCTTCGTCCAGCTGTTGCCAAAGCAATTTTGCACTGGCAGGTGGAAACTTGATTGCATCTCTTTTCCCGTCCAAGAAGTGTGTGAGATCATCATCAGGCAGATCAACTCAAATATTCTCCGCGCTGTGGATTGACTCCTGGCTGAGGTCTTCTAATGTCTTACCCGTCGTAACAAAGCGCTGTTGATCTACCACTGATGAGCTCCCACACCCCTTTTTCGTTCTGTGAATTTTCATGCCTCTCTGAGTAAAGAATTTTTTACCATACCACAGGCACATGGAAATTCCAGCCGTTGGTCAGAACTCAAAAGTCCATGTAACTGGTCTGGTCGATTCCAGTAAGTCACCTGTGGATTCATCATTCTCCTCCCCTTTCTGTGAATCCTAGGGGCATCTATAATTAGTGGTTCCTATTTCGATTGTTTACAGCTTATGGGGTGTCAACCTGGCTAGCCGGTTCCTGATCTTTTCCAGATTGTCAATGGTCTGACCATGTAATTATGATAGGAAACTCTATACAGAGCGATACAACAGGAGGTAATCTGATCATCAGAAGTAGTCCCCCGTCGATTAAGTGTTTCGGCCCCTTAATTTCCTTTACACTCTAATATAGGGTGGGCCCACTTGGGTCATGACTCCCAAGTGTCGGCCTCCTGTTGTCTAGTGCAGAGAATTGAACCCACTCCACCTTGGTTGCAGCTTTCATATTTACTCCTATTTTCTGCCAGCTGGAGGCAATTGTGAAAGTAACCCCTATGTTGAAAACAAATTACTGGCCCGATTTCCATAGCCCGTTGCGGTTGTTCCACAGCCAGAACGATGCCTTTTCCGCAGTTTCGCTGAGCCTCTTAAGTGCCCTCATTCTCGATTGTCCCCTCAACCTCAACAGTTTCAGTAGATCATACACTAAGGCAGCTACGACACCTCTTGCACCCACTTCAACAGCCATGACCCTTGCAGTGAACCCATCGTGTCTCAAGTCCGTGGCCAGATCATTATACTTGGCCACTTTGAACGAGTGTTGCTCGTCAAATCTGGATAAGGTTGCCAGCTCTTACACAATCTCATATTAATCGCCTCATATGACATGCCTGAGGTAGCAGAAGTCCTTTTTTTTTTTAAATTTGCCTTCTCAGAGATTCTAAGGAACTATACAGGGCAATTTTACGGTTAATTACAGTTTATTAGAACAGCTCAAATTTGGGAGGGCAGGAGATACTTGGTTATCAGCATCTGGAGATAAATAAATAGATCAAAACCCTGTGTGATAATGCATTTTTTTTTCATGACTTCAGAAGTCTAATGTGAATAGGACTATCTCTTATCTTTTTTTTCCCCAGGAAGTGAAACCAAACCTAATAGAGAGACTTGAGGATCTGAGCTTGCCTATGGAAAAGTTGCTCGATGAGCTGATGGATGGGGACATCATAGTTTTTCAGCGGGAGGAAGAAGATCTGGCTCATTATCCATTACCAACACCCGAAGAATATTTCAGGTGGATTATATGATTCATGAATGCATATATAGGCTGATGGTATGAATCGTGAATGCATCTTTTGACTAGTAATTTGGTTTGTAAATGCTTCAAGCATATGTTGCATTTCTTCTTTGGCAGGCTCATTCTTTAACTCTTTGGTTCCAGAATTATTTTTCACCCTGTGGCTGGAATTGTTTTGTTAAAGAATTCTAAATAATGGAGGGTACTGCCTATTAGTGCACATTTTTGTGAATCGTTTCTGTTAACATACACATGCATAATATATATCAAATTGAAGAGAAATGGCTAACGAGTCACAGTTTGCAATAGGTTTTGTATTACCACTTGCGCATCAAGTGTATTGCGTGTTCCATGAAATCATCTTCAGCCATAGATTTATTTCATTACTACTACTTTAGACTTGTTATTTAAGATTTGTTATGTGTTTCCAGAATAGTTTTTCAGGTGGTTGCTGTTTCATGAATAGTTTTTTAGGCATACAGTGTGTTTCGTGAATGTGCCATCGAGCACATGACACTGTTTGATTTAGCTTCAGTTAGATGGCATCCTCTTATTTGCATCTTCAAATAGATGGCTTCATGGCTTGATTCATTGACATATATTCAGGCAGATTTTTTGTTGTTGTTTAAAAAGGAGTTTAGCTTCGTTTTGGCGAGGCACGCTAGTCCAACACAAGTCCGTTGGTTACATTAGAGCACAAGTCCAAATGTAAAAGACCTGGAGGTCTGATTGTGAGCTATTTGTGATTCGGGCAGATGATTTGATTCATCAATACACCTTTAAATTATATAATACAGATATCACGATATCTGCATAGGATAGGCCTATTTACAGAAGCAGTCATTAGTTGCTTAGACCAGTTGAGATTATACATGTATGTAAAAAAAAAGGCATATTGTATTGAGGCATATTGGGAATATGGTGTTAGGCCCATATTTTCTTGACCGTCGACACACTAGGGGTGATGTGGTCAACATCATGCCGGCCGCCTTAACCTTCCCAGAGTTGCTCTGGTACCCATTTGGGGCTGGGTCGACCCAGGAGCCGTTTGCGGCCTTAAAAAATCCCACCTCATCTGGGGATCGAACCATAGACCACTGAGCTAGGAAGCCAGAGCACTAACCACTATGCTACCACGGCCCCATACATGTATGTAGTTCCCTCAAAACAAAACAAAAAAAGTGAGGAGCTGTGTGAATGCTTATTTATCTTTGGGTGTGCTGTCATGAAAAATTAATCCAGAATTATGTCTCTCAAAGTTCTGTATGTTTAACATTCTCCCTTCCAATTGTTATTTTAGTTTTGAATACATTATCAGTTTAGTAAATGTAATATTGTTATATAAATCTATCTTATCTTGATCTGAGTAGAAGAAACTTTAGCTCACATTGAGCAAGATTGTATTGCTCATTTTCAGGGATGTTTACTACCATGTTGAAGTGAATTTCTGTGACAAATCTGTGCCCAATGACCCAGGCTTCACTCTGGATTTGTCTCAAAAGATGAACTATGACCAAATGGCTAATGCTGTGGCTAGCCACTTGGCCACAGATCCTTACAAGCTACAGTTCTTTAAGTGCCAGGGGTAGGTTATGCAGTTATCACAAATTGTTTTTGAATATTTTGATTTTGTTATTCTAGCCTAGAATATAACCTTTCATACAGTTTTGTCTTGTTTTATTTGGGGAAAAAAACTTGACAGTTAGACCACTAAAGATGGGTTATAAAATATAATATTGATATTCCATCTGTACTTGATCCCAGTTGAACTACAGGTGCAATGATTTGATTGTCTACTCTTCCAACCATTGAATATGAAAATAAGGGCAGGCAACTAAATCATTAGCTCTTGATTAATCTAATTTTTTGTGCAGTGTGAAAGCATCTCTCAGATTAAGACTCTTCAAATGGAAAATAAACAGTTTCATACTATTTGGCATGGTGACTTTGAGAGTTTAAAAAACATATTTATTTTAAAATATTGTCTTAATTCCTAATTTTGTACTGATGGATGGAGCAGAAATCTGAGGAGCAGTTTATACGGAGAAAAAGAGAAACAACAACAATGCAGTCATTAACGTGTTTCAAAATAAATGTAAAAACTGCATATTTGCTGTATTTCCTTGTATCTCTTCATAAGATGTAACCAACTGTGCTGTAGGATGTAGTAATAAGAATAAAGACATAGGCCCTTGTAACTTCCTTGTATCCAAGGTCTGTCCAACTGTGCTCTAAGGATATAATCCAGAATTGTTGTTTGGGGTGAGGGGAGAAACATAATTTAACCACTGCTGTAAGTGAACTTGTAGTTCCTTGCTGCTGTCACTCACATATGGCTTTACTTTATTTCACTGATAGATATAGAGATGGACCAGGAAACCCAGTCAAGTGCACTTATGAAGGAAATTTGAGAGACCTCCTAGTGTACTTTAAACCCAGGCAACCCAAAAAGCTGTATTATCAACAGGTACTCATTTACATGCAGTCATGTATTTTACAAGTTTTATTGATTTTAACTAATCCTCCTTTTCTAGAACGTTGTTGCATTTTGTATCAGAGGGAGATTCATTTAGCATCTTGGGCAAGCAATATGGTCTTATTTCATTAGACTGTTTCTGCATGCTTATTGCTACAACTTCAAGCCTGTCTCATTCTTCGGCATCTATCTGCATACCTTTCATGCTGATGTTAGGGTCAAGAAGACCCATTCTTTATGTTACTGGGATAACTTATATCATAGAGGCCTCTTCTCATCTCTTTTACTCCTTGAGGTGCATGAGAACACCACTAAATTTGGCTCCCTTGGAGGAAGCATGACCCGCAACACTTCATGTGCTCTTGCATCTGTGGTTTCTGTAGCCGTGTGTTTTACACAGTGAGGTTGTGAGACGCATGTGCAACCTTTCTAGTAGGATATGTTTATGTTGAGAAGCAACCAAAGGAGCTCATTGGGCACCAACATGGAACTTACAGTAAAATTCAGTTTTAGCGTTGGCGTTTGTCTGGCGATCAAGAGTGACTTCCCTTTGCTGCACAGTGTTGCTTGATATTTTCAAGAAAAATATTTAACAGCCAATCTGGAAAGCGAGCCGAGTTGCTGAGGCGTGGGTAATATGTCCTTCCACAGATATCAGTGTTATTGTTAACCGTCACCTCCATTTTTATTTCATACCATGCCAGTGTCAGGCTATCCATTATATCATCTCTATGTCTTCATTTAGCTACGTCTCATTCACCTTATTTTTCCCCGTTCTTCTTATAACCCATCAGGGGTTGAACATGATATTCTGTTCTCTAATTTAAAAAAGAAACAAAGACAACAGGGAAAAAATCGGGTGATGAGAAGTATCGTAAAGGGAAGTCACTCTTGATCGATGGATGAATGCCAATGCTAAAACTGAATTTTACCGAAGTTGCAGGGAAATTGACAAGGGGAAAACCAAAGAGCAGAAGGATGAGGGATTCTGTGTCAAAACTGAGGATTGGAGAATACACTAGCAAGAAGATGGAGAAAGTGGCAGAAAGTTAAATGGAAGCATGTGATCTCTGTTCTATGCACCAAAGGAAGTGAAGGTGCTGAATGATTTAATGTTTGATACTTTAAGGAATTTACTTTTCGTGTGCATTGTTGGACTTCTGTCTGCAGTGCCTCTCATCTTAAGTAGCTGGTTTGATTTACTTCATCTTCTTCTTTGATCCTTAGCCCCTGACTGACAAAGCAGTCAGTGCCATCACGCCTAGTGGCGTCTTGTAGGGCAGCAACAAACTATTCCATTTTGCTCGGTTGGTGGCCATCCTTCATGCCTTGCCCCAACTCTGGTTCATACTTTGCATCTCAGCCTCCACTGTTCTCCACCAGGCTGTCTTTGGTCTGCCTCTCTTTCCGCCATCCTTCTGGGGTCCATAGGCATGGAGGTTCTGGTTATGGTGTCCAGGTCCCTTCTGAGGACATGGCCAACCCAGTTCCATCGTCTACCTGCAGTGATGGTATGCATGTCTTTTTGATTGCACCAAGTAAGCAGTGCCTGGTTGGAGATGGTATTCGAAGAATTTTCCTTAGGCAGGTTGTGTGGAATGAGGATAATTTTGACATTTCCTTTTCTGTTATTCTCCAGCACTCCGTGCCATACAGAAAGTACACAATGCGTAGATTTACTGGATTTGGATAAATTGTTCTTGGTTTGCTTTGAAATATTTATGGCTAGCTAAATTACAAAGGATGGGGTAGCCATAGGGGATTGAACCTAATGCAAAGAAGGTTTGCAACTCTAATGTGAAGCATTTCTGATGTACAGATTTGAAATGTGGAGAATAAGAATTCAGCAAGAAGTTGGATATTCCTAAATGCACAGAATACAAGGATAAAATTTGTTTGATGAGATCACAGTATGGAACTGATGGAAGTAACCAGACAAATACATGCAGAATAAAAAGTGAGGATAAAATACAGTGAGGAATCCAGAAGTTTATTACTGTTTTAATCAGGGCTGTGGAGTCCGTTGTATTTCAGTGGAGTCAGAGTCGGTAAAAAATGTCAGGACTGATTTTTATGTCATATGACTAGTAAAGAACTGTAGTCAGAGTCAGACTTATAAAATTTCAGCTGAGTGGATTCTGAAAATTTTTTGTCTGACTCCACAATCTTGGTTTTAGTATTCATTGTTAATTTAAGTTTAGTCAGTATTATTTTTTTTTTCAACTTTTTTCTCCCCCCCCCCCCCCCCCCATATTATCTGTTCATTGTAGTAAAAACATTTCTTGTTATGGTAAGCTTGATCATTTCACTTTCATGTTTCCGCAGCTTGACATGAAGATCAATGAACTAGAAAACAGAAAGCAGTTCAAGGTCTTGTGGCTGAACAGCAATATGAAAGAAGAGGTATGTTATTATTGTTGGTTGTCTTTGTTTATGTTTTTTCTATCCAGTGGTGCCATCAAGTGTTATGAGGGGAGGGTGTTGCCATTCTTGTGTCAGATTATGCTTAGCAGTTTATCTTTGGCAGCTTGTCTGATTTGTTGAGCTAGTTCTCTTGGATATTTAAGAAAATGGCGATATCTACATTCATCTTCACTTGTCTCTCTTCACTTTCTCCCTGAAGGGGATATAGTGAAGATCCTGCTGTCAGCCATCTTATCTTGTGAATCTGATGTTTTTTGGTGAGAGTTAATAAAATCATCAACATTTCTAGATTTACCTTTCAGTCCTTCTGTGATGCTGCACTGTAATTCTGTCCTTCAACCGGCCCGATTCTGTGGTTCTATTTTGAATTTTCATCATTTTTTTTCTTCTCAGTTGTATATATATATCGTGTTTGGTATTTTTTTAGTAGATAAATTAAATGGGGTCGTTTTATGACGGTAGATTTATTTTTACACTCGACCAGTTTTATTTTCTTCTGATCATGCGATTTTTCGTTGTTTACGGAAATCGCCATTTCATGCACGCAAGTCAGAAACACGCGGCCGTCACATAATCTGACGCAATTTTGGACACGCGATTTTCGCGTTGTTTTCAAATTTGATTGACGGGGCTTGTAGTTATTTTGTTTTTCTAGCGTTTCCATTGGTCGAGGGAAAACTTAGGTTATGCGTAGGAGAGAACACGCGGGGGTGGCCCCGGTGTGTATAAATAGCCAGTTAGACTGGGGCCAAGTTCTCTATCGTAAGAAATAATTGTCAGCCGTCAGACTTCGATTTATCGTCTCCACTGTGGGGGAAAAACAGCGATAATCGGTATGTAGTAATTTTATTATCGTTTATTTTTCAGAGGGTTCTTTGAGAATTTCGCCTGTAGTTAATTTCTTCTGGGGACATTAACTTTTCAGTTTAAAAAAAAACGATAGTGCCATCCATTATCATTTTTGAAGAACGTCGTAAATGTAACAGTGTGCTTATTCTTTCTATGATTTTGGCTGTAGATAGGAACGTGTGAAGTTATAAGCTACACGTGTGCTCATATTTGTAGAATGTTATGTAAAACCACCATTTATTCCTGTGTATTTATAAATGTAATTTTATTGGGAATCGATTGTGTGCACTAAATTTTATTATGCCTTAAATGTAAGAAATGTCGTCGGAGAGTAAAGATGTATGATATAAGTGAATTATACTGCTTAGAGGAGTAAACTATTCCTATAGCGAGATTTCATTTAAATTGGGGCTTAAGTAGGAAACCTCATGTGTAAATGTTAAAAAGGAGGCCCCGGGATTTCGGACAAAGGATTTCCTAGTTTGAATGTTTGGACACGTGAGTAGCCACACGTAACAAATAGATAAGAGGCAGACAGGTCGGGAGGTTTCGGTTCACTTACCTGGCAGATTATAGTTGAGAGAGAGAGGGGGAAGGAGTGAGAATGAAGAGACCCGGGGAATAAAAATATTCTATGTATCGGTTTTTTCAGAACGAGAGAAGGGGAGTAGAAGGAGTGAGGTTTAAGTGCCACGTGGGTAATATTATTTTTTGTATTGTTGTACATGACGAGTGCCACGTGGGTAGTATTATTGTATGTATTGTTGTACATGACGAGAGAAGTATTGAGTAAGGGAGTTATAAAGATTAATGGGTTAGAGATGCGTTATGGTGGAGTTGGTATACAATAGATGCATTTTCTTTTCTTCTTTCTTCTTCTTCGTTCGCCCTGAAAAGGACGGTGGTTGCGTTGTGTCTGTTTACAACATAGCTGTGATATCTGCACCTTTCGGTCGACGCATCCGACTTCTGCACGGCATTTTTTAGGACCGGGTTTGCCTTCCCATTGCGATCCGTGTTCGCTCAGCCAGCCTGCACTGCTGCAGACTGTTTCCAGGACCACCATGTGGAGGTGGAGCACGGTCTTGACCAGCTCTGGTTCGCTGGTCCTGACGCAGGCAGTCAAGCTATGAGTCGCTGACTGCGGTCTCTATTGCTGCGTCTTCTGGTCCCGCATTTTCTTTTAATTTCAGCGAGTCACGGCGAAACAGTGGGGGAGCATAATTTTGTCAAATAAAATTATCCACGGCAAAAAAAAAGACATATCTCAGGGTCAGAGTACTCAAGTTATCGTCAGGAGCAAAAGTAGATAACCTAAACGGTCTATTGCAGTGAAGTTCAATTCTTCCACGAGACTGGTTTCAATTGCGTACCGCCGGAAATCAAGGCTGTGTTTTTTCCTCTAACTCCGGAGCGGGTTAAAAGAGGGAAGCTATTCAGCAGCAGAGAAGTTTTATTTTTCGACAGTTAATCAAGTACCTCATGCTTGACGCCAGAACTTCATCATCATCATCGCAGAATTCAGGAACAGGTGAGAGGGTTAAAATACCTGGGTCTTGAAAGTAACGAGAGAAGAGCGTAGCGGAGACGCCGCATCATCAGTCGTCGAGTGTTAGAGAGACACTGAGACCAAGAGAGAGAGGGAGAGAGAGAGAGAGGAAAGGAGGGAGAAAATAGACAGGACCCGTAGGGTCTGTTCATTATCCATTGAAGGATAGACACTGAGCCATTGTGTTGTTCCAAGTCTATTATTTTAGCATTTCCAGTGGTGTTAGATAGTGGCGCATATCGCCTACCAAGTTGGAAGCTGTGTAGACGTTTTCGTTGAGGAAGAGTCAACCGGACTGAGACAGTAGAATCTTATTTGTGTTAGAGAGTGGAGGCTAAAGTGGACAGCCCCCACAATCGTAGAGTTATTTTAATCACTAATCATTTTATTGTTCCTCAGCAGGGTGACAGAAAGAGTGAATGTGATTTGGGTTTTTTTTTCTAGTGTCTATCAATGTACCTGTTATGTTGTTTTTCAGGCCGTGCAACAGTGCACGCTAATTTTTTTGTAATTTGATGTATGATGAACTTTAATGATTTCTGTGTGTAAATAAATTTATCTATAATATATTTACTGGATCAGCTTCTACACTCTATACTTACTCTATGTTGTCTGTATAGTGGTGTCTGTGGTCGTTTATACACCTTATCTCCTTGTGTTTAAAGGTAGTCAGAGGAGGGTGAGATTATAGCCATTTGAAGTCACGAAGCGGCAAGGGGAGAGGCAAATCCTGGTTCTATCCCTTGAGCCAAGTCTCATCTGTCCACAGGCATGTCATTTTCCATCTAAATTCTATCTTCTCAGACTTTCTTATACTAGGGTCTTGCTTTCATTCAGGCAAACTCTATAAACTTAAAACCACTTCGTGACACCTTCAGATGCTGCGAAATGCAGATATCTTGTCAGGGAGAGTGTCACGAAGTGGATTTAAGTCTAGAGTGTGTCTGAGTGTATAGACAAGACCCTAGCATGAGAAAGACTGAGAAGATAGATTTTGACGAGAAAGGTTAGTGAATGTGGACAGATGAGACTATTGGCTTCCAGGGGTGAGAACCTAGATTGACTCTCCCTTGCCACTTGTGACGTATTGTATAGCTATAGACTCACCACCTCTTACTGCCAATAAAGGAGATAAAGTTTAAATAAGGACCACAGACACCACTATACAGACAACATATAGGTACAGTATAGTGTAGAAGCTGAATCCAGTTTTAAAGTTTATAGTTTATTTACACCACAAAATTCAGATAACAAAATAAAAATGAATAACGTGCGAGTTCGCACATCTGAAACAGAACAAACAATTTCAAATGGTAAACCCACAGTGTCACCCTCCCCTCAACCTGTAGGGAAGAAAGATAATGATTACAACAACTTGTTTGGTGGGGTCTCTGACATTGTATCCACCACTCCTAACTAACCTAATATATTATTTAAACAAAATCTAACTCCACTGTCTGTCTGCAGACGTCCCTAACTGAATTTGCCTACACAGGTTCCAAGCTCTTTAGGCGATATACACGCCGCTAAATAACACCACTGGACTGCTACGCTAGTAGACTTTGATTACATCTATGGCTCAGAGGCTATCCTCTAAGGATAATATAAGACCCTACTGGTCCTGGCTATTTTCTCTCCCTCTCTCTCTCTCTCTCTCTCTTGCTTCAGTGTCTCTCTAACACTCGACATCTGCTGATGTGGCGTCTCCGTTACGCCCCTTCTGTCGTTAACATTCAGAACCAGGAATGTTAACCCTTTCTCCTGTTTCTGACTACTGCACTGATGACTTGGGTATCAAGCACGAGGTACTTGACTCTGAATGTAGAAGCTTCACTGATGCTGGACAACTTCTTAAATGGCCCCGTTACCCCTCTTCGGGTTTAGAACAACGACATTATTATGGTCGTGAAGAAAAAAAGTTACAACCACACTGGCAACGCGCCAAATTGAATTTTAATTTCTGGATTTTAAGGAAAAATCCTGTCCCCGCTGAAGGATGTCTTCAATGCATGAGAACGTATTTATTTTCTTTCCCCTCTGGCGATATCTCGAGCTCTCGGCTCCTGGGATGCCAAAAATTTTGCCATTGGTAAATTTGTAGGGGGCAGATTACGCTCACCCACTGTGCCGTGAAAATTTGCTGTGGAACAAATAAAACAACGGATATACCACACATCAAAAATAAACTCATCTTTAACACCTAACTCCCTACACAAATACTTACTTACTTACTTACTTAGTCGTTCCCCTTCTACCGTGAGGTGTAGAGGTTTGGAAGAGAGAGCGCCAGACCATTCTATCAGCTGTCTTCTTCCTGGCCTGGTTCCATTCTAGTCCTCGGTCCTTCAAAGATTGTCTAATGTTGTCCTCCCAGCGGACTCTGGGTCGTCCTGGAGGTCTGGATCCCTGGCTCTTTGTTTCCCATGCTTGTCGTGGTAGCCGATCTTCTCCCATTCTGCAGACATGGCCAAACCATCTTAGTTGGGACTGTTCTATTTGGGTCTGCAGCGGATGGGATTTTAGGCCTTGACGGATCGTCTGGTTGCGGACCATGTCTCTTCTTGTTACTTCAACCACTTTCCTCAGATACCTCATTTCTGAGGTTTGGATCTGGCTTTTGTGGGTTGTAGTCATTGCCCACGACTCGCATCCATATGTCAAGACTGGGACATAGGTGGAGCGGTATACAGCCATCTTCGTTTTCTTACCAACCTCTTTCTTGCTGAGGAATCCTCGATTTATGGCCTGAAAAAGTCTCCCAGCTGCTGCTTTTCGAGTGGCCAACTCTTCTTTGATGCCTCCCTTTCGGTCAATAATAGCTCCGAGGTATTTAAAGTAATCGACCTGCTCCAGGACCTGTTTTCCCAGCTTAATCTGATGTTTTCTTTCTTCTCGTGATATCACCATGGATTTTGTTTTAGAGCTGCTTATGACCATCCCTCTCTTCTCCAGCTCTTCCTTCCAGACTTGCAGGTTGGATTGGAGATGTGCCTCTGATTTAGCAATCAGGGCAACATCATCAGCAAATGCCAGCTCCGAAATATAAACCTGTCTCATCTTCCAGTACCCCACTGAATACTTTCTTGTTCTCTCCTTACATGCCTTGATGACATCGTCCATAAGGAGTATGAAGAGGTAAGGTGATAGGATATCACCTTGTCTTACACCAGTGGTGGTCCTGAACTCTTCTGACTTATGGTTTGCTGTCCTCACATAATTTCTGCAAGACTTGTAGAAGCTCTGTATAGCATGAATCAGAGGTGCTGGAATATTCTTCCTTGCCAAACAGTCCCAAAGTTTGCTCCAGGGGACCCTGTCAAACGCCTTTTCCAGATCTATGAAACAAAGATGGATCTCACTCTTATACTCAAGGGCCTTTTCACTCAGCTGTCTGAGTGTGAAGATTAGGTCTTGAGTACTTCGGTTTGCTCGGAATCCGCACTGGACCTCATCCAATTGTGGCTCAGCTAGGCGTCGGAGTCTCTGCTCTAGGATTCTAGAGTAGATTTTATCAGGGACACTGAGAAGGGATATGCCTCTATGGTTTCCACATTGTCGATTGTCACCCTTTTACACAAATACTTCTCCCCTTAAATCAATACAGCTTCCCTGCTTTCTTGTGTACTTCTGTTGTGTCATTTCATGTTTTTGCTGTTTTAGTTAAAATTTTTATTAAAATCTCATATTTTGACTAATAACTACTTTTTGGGCCAATTGTCACCTCCACATTTTCATATTCCTGTTATCTTATTTTCCCCAAAGAGGGAACTTGTGCTTTACCCCAACAAAAATGGCAAAGTTCAAGATCTACTAGAAGAGGCCAAGAAGCAAGTGGAACTTTCTGAAAATGGCTCAGGGAAGTTAAGGTATGTGCACAGTATGTCACTAAGTGTATGGTATTACATTTTTTTTTAAATGCTTGAGCTGGTTTGATTCTACTTCACTGGTTCCAGCTATACAAGTTTGATGTACTCATGGACATCGTCATCATCATTTCCATGTTTGCTCCTTACAGAGCATGCAACCACTACTGCAGATGGACCTCCCAGCCTATCCTGAAGCACAAACTCTTGCAGTAATCATAGTTTCTACAGCAGCTTATTTTTCCCTATTATGAGGTTGCCAGCCCCATGCACAAGCCTCATAATAGTCATTTTTTATGATATGCCTGAGGCCGCATTTGGACTATTCTTTCTTTATCTCCTCAGAGACCTCCGGTAGCAGCACAAGACACTCGTAGATATAGGAAACACAAAGTATGATATCTGAGCCATATTTGGAAAGCTTGGTTGCAGTATTTAATTCTGTGTGTATGCATGGAGGCATATCTGGAGTCATCCTTATATGACCACCAGCTATGCACATTGCTACAATATACATATGTGGAAGTGAACCTCTGTCTATGAGGCTAATTACACACATCATTGACCCTTGAAATCATCCACACACTTCCAGGGATGCCCCCTGTGGTGAAACTAAGTGCACACTAAGCTTGGAGAAGTCACTTGAGCCCCAGACTAGATTCTTTGGCTTTGACCTGGTTGACTGCATACAGGAGGATCTCACTATGGACCCAGTGATAGGCAGGGGGAGCTGAGAAGTGGCATGCAGTCAACCAGGTCAAAGCCAAAGATTCTAGTCTGGGGCTTAAGATGAGAGGCGCTGCAGACAGAATGGTGGATGGTGGGGAATGCACAATTTGCAACGCGCATCGTACTCTTAGCTTGGGACCAGATGTGAGGATCCTTTAAATGCAAGCCAAGCTGGAGAAACTGGAGCTCATGACTTCAACTCTTTAAACATGTTTCAGAATGGCGGAAAAGTCTAGATCTACAGTGTACATAATACCAAGTAGTCTTCAACATATTGGTATTATGGTAGCAGTGTGAAAAGAAGTATTTATCACAGTGAAGGTTTGTTTGTACCTAGATAGAGGAAGAAAAATAAAGCTTTATGTTCCTGTTATTAAGCAGAACTGAAGAAAACAATTGCTTTGAAAATTGTCAGGAGAAATCTGAAGTATGTGCGTAGTTGTTGTCTTCAAATGGAAATAAGAAACATACAGGCTTAACTCCTTCATGTTGAATCTTGCATACACCTGGTGATCTCTAGCTAATTCATGCTGTGTCATTTACCATTCATTCATTCCCCTTTAGCTCTCAAAGGAGCATAGGCCTTCCAATAAATTGATGCCATGTCCTCCTGTCCTGTGCTGTTCGCTCTAGATCCCTTCATGTCCTTTCTATCCCTTTCATTTCTGTTTCCAGTAAAAGTACGTCAGAAAAACCTTTTTTTCTTGAGGGTTTAGCCTTCTTATGGTGAGGCACATTCACTTTAGCCTAGACTTAGGTCTGTTGGTTATATCGGAGTTCTCACCAAGAGCTGATGCTTAATGATAGTGGATCAAAGTCATATCAGAGTGAAATTTGCCATTCAAAAATAGGTGAACTCTGTTAACTGAAGTACAGCGTTGATAGATACTAAGTCCTGAAAAGGATTAATAGTGTCTCTCTCTGCCAGCATGATGAAGCCCTGAAAAGGACTGCCAGCTACGACAACACTGCCCGAGCCTCAGTATTCAGCGAACACCAGCTGGTATACACAGAAAAGAAACTGAAATTCAGAATTTACTTTCAATTGGTGCTAATTCATTGTTTCAAATGGTTTAGTGTTGCGCATAATGATCAGGAAAATCCTAATAGATATCCCATAATTGTCAGATTGCTGGAGATCATCAGTTACAAGATTCTGACAATTCAAAAAGAGGACTTGGCCCTTGAGAACCTTGTCGTGGGAGGCACCAAGACATATCGCATTGAGGAGATACCAGTAGATGAAGTGAATCTGGGTGCGGTTAATTATTCAGAAGCTGTCTTGTACTATTCACTTTGATTTTACCCACATGATAATAAATCATGTTTACATACAAGAAGCATGTGAACGGGGCCGAATTTTTTGTTGTGTTACCTGTGACATGCTGGTACCATTTTAAAGATTCAGAAGCTGTCTAGTGTTATTTACTTTGATGTTGTCATCGTGATAATAAGTAATTTTTATGTACAGACAGGAACTATGTCAGCCTTTGAGAATGACTTTTTTTCTTTAACTCTTTTTATCCCAAGCAGTTTTTTGGTTTTACTCAGGTCCCAAAATGGATGCACCTTTTTTCAACAAGTGATATTTTAAAAACGGGTCGTAGACATGTATATTAATTCAGCAGACATAAGTAATATACATCACACTTTAGGAAATTGGCTGAAGAATGTTGTGAAACGCAATGAGTTCTTGTGCGATTTAAACAAATTGTTTGTTATATCTTGGGAAGTGTAGAGATAAAAAATGTAAACAAACATTTATTTGAAATTGTGCACTTACGCGTAAATATTTCAGATCTGCTTAAATCCTTGGCCGTAAAAGCTCCAGAATTGAAATGTATGTCCAATGAAAAATTAGTTGACGATGTTTCATTTTAACCTTTAGCACGCTGCGGGCGACACATGTCGCCTTGCGGCTGTCATCGTTTCTAGCACATGACTTGTGTACACGTGATTTTCAGCCCCGGATGTTAAGTTGTAATTTTAATTGCAAGAGAGTTAGCTTCCGTTTCCGATCTTAAAAAAGTGATGGGTGTATCTGCGTTTATTTTTTGTAAATTTTTTAAATCGAAATGAATCGGCATCAGACACGCGGCCATTTCGCTCTAATTTTATTGTATTCTGACGCCATGCGGTGGGGATGAAATTTTTGTCTTTATAAGCGCTGAAATCGGTTCTCAGAATATGTTTGATGGCTGAGATGGAAACGAAAGTAAAATGGCCTTTCAAGTATGTATAATTTTCTGGGTTAGGATTAGGAATATCGGAAAAAAATAGGATTACGGCCGAATGTCACGGCTGGCTAGGGAGTTTGTTGCTTTGCTACTGATGATGGGTGTAACGAAAAGATCGTCATTTGATTTGTATTGCTCTATTGGTCAAATGACTTTCATTGAGATGCAAGGGATATGGACTCTTCGTTCGTTGGTCATTTTTTTAATTTTTTTTTTAAATTTTAAAATTAAAAAAAAAAAATTTTTATTTTTTTTAAATTTTTTTCGTTTTTTTTCATCTTTCCTTTCCTCTCTTCCTATCACATCTAACATGTACACAAACAAATTTTATATCATCAGATTCACCATTCATTTATTTACATAAATTCCAAAAATGATAGCAATTGACCAAGAAACACAAAAACTATAGACATTACAAGTCTCCCACTATAAAAACGGGGGGTTGTGAAAAAGAATGCAGCGTGCTAAAGGATAAACAAATGAAAATTACAATTTTTTTGGGGGGTAAAGTCTCACATTCCTGAACTAGATTCTCACCTACCCAGTCCTCTTACACCAAATTTAATTCCTTATTATTTAAAAATATATTCCAAGAAATTTGTTGTACATCCTTCTTGAAATCAAAAATATGTTGTTATTGCTATAAATAGTGGTTAGTGCACTGGCTTCCTAGCTCAGTGGTCTATGGTTCGATCCCCAGTTGAGGTGGGATTTTTTTTAGACCACAAACGTCTCTGGGGTCGACCCAGCCTCATGAATTGGGTACCACTCCTAGTGTGCTGATGGTCAAGAAAAAATGGACCTAACACCATATTTCCAAAATGCCTCAATGGGCATGTAACGAGATCCCTTGCTATAAATATCGCTAAAAATTCATGTAGAAATAATCTATTGTGGTTGATTAGTTGATAGTCTATGACTGTGATGTCCGTGAGTACAGCATTTGTAGACAAATGGCCTAATGACGTTACTAATTGATAGAAGTATGCGAAAACGAAGCGCCAGAATACTTCTTTCACTACCTTTTTTTTTTTTTAATCATACGCCCGCTATTACTCGAGACGAAATCTCCTGTTAATATGTCTAACCAGAGACTGATTTTACGTGAGTATCCCTTTTGTCCCTGTACAATGACAGGTGTCCTCTCGCCATTCAGGCAGATCCTCACCAATTTCAGAGGTACCCATTAGAGCTGGGTTGGCTTAGGAGCCATTCAGGTTATTCCAGTCCCTGGTCAACGACATTCCTTCAAATGTCTTCGCCAGGGCTCGATTTAATCCAGTCCAAATTCTGGTCGACGACACTTTTAAATGTCCTCGCCAGGACTCGAACCTGGATCACTCGATCGCCAGCGCAGTGTGGTAACCATTACACCAGCGCGGCTCCCTACTACCAGTTTAAAACACATGGTGCACATGGAGTGTTTACATGATTTAAGCAAGATAACGGCCACTTATTTTCTCATTTTTCTTTCAAATTCGGAATCATACCAAGTGGGCACACCATGCGGGTAGATCTATAGGATAAACTGGCGCACCATACGGATCATGGGTTAGAATAAGTTAACCCTTGACATAACAAGACTCATTTTCATGATTCATTACCAGAATTATGTCACTTTAGTGTTTTCTTTTCGGTAATATCTAATCTTATCTTTTGTGTACAGGAAATGTACCAGACATTTGGAATACCATTTCTTCTGTGGATAAAAGATGTGAGTACATTGTTGCTAGCTTCAAAAGTGAAGTGTGTTTATGAAGCTGTTGTTGTTGAATTGTTGGAGTACTTGAAGATATATCGGTAAAATGTTAGAATTTGTGGCATTCAAATATGTGATGTTGCTTTGTAAGAATTATATAATTCCATAATTGTTAACTGCTAAAACATTATTACAAACAGTATTCAAAGTTTATGGACCTAAAGCTGGTGCCAAATTTAACTATTTGTGTCTCTGACAAGCTGCAGAAATTCTAGCTGAGTATCTGAAATTTGGAATCAGTTATTGCCTCTAAATTAACATCAGAATTTTCACTTGATTAATCCAAGCATTAAAAATACTTCACTTCACACAGTCTTTGCTAATTGAAATTAGTTTTTAAATCCTAGATTTTAGTATTGGCAGGTTTTATTCAATAAGGACACATTGTGACATCCCAATGGCAGCATTAAGAAGCTGTGTTTAATTAAGTGTCCCAGGCTGTGTTGAATAGTCATGTCAACTTGACATGTAAGGAAGGTAACAGTTACTGCCTAACGAGTGTAACAAATCCATTGTTAGTCCCAGTCATTGCAAATGTTTCATGATTAGTTACTGATACTAGTTTCCAAACATTACTCTTTCTCCCTTCTCTCCTCTCCTCTCTCTTGTTTTCCCCCATTTATTTTAATTTTATATTGGACTTGTTGTGTGCTGCATTACATTTATTTGCCATGTGAGCAAACAGACGAGTTTAAACTGAAAATTCCATTGATTTCTCTGCTTCTTGCAGCATTAAGGAAAAGCTAGTATGTCGCAGTTGGTGAGCAAATTGCCCAGCCTCGGTTTAAAGTATTTGAAGTTGTATTATGCTTGGCACTGAAGTGTCACAAACAAAAATTGTTCAGTATTTGAAGTCATTTAAATGCTTGAATTGTTGTATTCAAATAAAAGGGAAGGTAGTTCCCATAGCAGATACTGCTGAAGGGGATTGATGTGTTAGAGGCTTTACAATACTAGGTCTGAGTACAATGGGAGTATTAGAAGCTGCAGATTATCAAGTTTTCTAGCACTTTGGAATGTTCTCAAATGGCTTTCCCCACAGAATGAGCTATTTTCTGATGTGAAGGACAGAATACAGAAGAAGTTGAATATCCCAGACAATGAATTTGATAAAGTAAGTGAAATCTTTTCTTTTTTTTCAGATTTAACATTGCATGTTTTCTGTCTCTCCATTACTCTGCTGGAGGAACCTCATTAATTTGTTTAAATTCCCGCACTAACTTGAGCATTTCCTTTTCTTTGCCGTGCCCATACTAGTGGTGATTTTTAATCACTGGGTTATTTTCTTCTTCTTTTATACCCTACTGATAATGATGTAAAATGTTTTATCTGCTCATATGGTTTTTTTTTTTTCAACCATGTTTTCTTACAGTATTCTTTTGTGCAGTGTCTACTTTTGTTTCTTTTCTTTTTTCACATATCTGTTAGTCATTTTTTACTTTGTCACCTTTAACCATCTTTGCATATATTTAACTACAGGGTCATTGTAAAGTCACTACCTATTTTTAAATTCTCATTTCATCACTCCTATACTGGGCAAATAATTTATGTGAAACAAACGTCAAAGTAAAGGCAATTAACTGTCATTTTATTACATAAAAAGCTGTCATATTAACGTTACAGCTCGGTGTGAGATCCTGGTTTGTTCAACACATGATTTCATAATGGGCAGCAATTTTTGCTGTCTCTTGTAACGTCAGTGTATTGGCTATTTTAGATTGTGTTTTATTTTACTGCAGGAGATAACAAGTAAAACTTATTTATCAAATGGCAGTTATTGCTGACTGTTTTCACGTTTTAAAAATATCAAATGAGAATTTAAAAATTGGAATTGATTTTTCAGTTATTCTTCTTCTTCAAGTACCATGCCTATTGGCATAGGAGATCATGTCTCTCCACAACTTCCTGTATCCAGTGTAATTTATCAATTCCATTGTTGGCCTTCTTTCATGCCACGCTGTCATACTGTCCAGTATTTGCTTTCTTTGTCGTCCCCTATCTCTTTTTCCTTCAATCTTACCTGTTACGATTTATTCCAGCTTTCCTTTCTCATAACATGCCCAAAAAAAGTGGATTGCTTCTTTCTAACTTGTGAAATAAGTTTCCTTTGCTCATTGGCCTCTTTCAGGACATGCTCATTACTCTTTTTGCATCTTCCATCCATTGTTATTAATGTGCCCAGGTATTTGAATTTATTGACCTGTTTTAAAACTGTTCCATACTTTGATAGTGCATTCTGGGGAAGCCATTTTCTTTGAGGCACTCATTACTTTGTCTTCTTGCTATTAAGGCTGAGGCCTTTATTTTAACTTTCTGTCACTATTGTATCAACCATTTCCTGCAGCTCCTTTTCACTTATTGCTTTTAAGGCTGTAACATCGTCATATCACTTTGTTTTTTTTTAATTATGTCTGCCACATGATATTCCCTTTCATGTCCTCTAGGGATCTAATTATATTTCACTGTACAGATTGAACAGATCCAGTGACAGCACACTTCCCAGCCTCACCCTTTTTTACTTGCTGAAACATTCTAATTTGGCTGCTCATTCTTACAGCTGCTGTTTGTTGCCAGTATTTGTTCTTTATTACTTTTCAATTACCCTGTATTTTAAGGATGTTCTGTTTAACTTTGTGCATAAATACTTTTATTTTAAAAAATTTTTAAAAATATGTATTGACTTATTACTTGTAGAAGGAACACAAAGAAAGAACCTGAAGAGATGGCAGAGTACAGGAAGGTAGCATGAATTTATTGAAGGCCTATGCTCCTCACATAGTGCACTGGCTTCCTTGCTCGGTGGTCCATGGTTCGATCCCCAGTTGAGGTGGGATTTTTTTAAACCGCAAACGGCTCCGAGGTCGACACAGCCTCATGAATTGGGTACCAGAGCAACTCTGGGAAGGTTAAGGTGGCCGATGTGATGCTGACCACATCACCTCTAGTGTGCCGATGGTCAAGAAAATATGGGCCTAACGCCATATTCTCAATATGTCTCCATGTCCATGGGCATGATTATACTTAGGACGCAAATGGCGGAGAAATAACCCTTATCTGTTCCAGTCCTGGGTTCTTTTCTCTTTGTCCTGTTTGACTTGCTTATAACTTTCTGCATCAGCTGCACGTGCTGATGAGCCTGCCCCCTCTATCTCTCTCGCTGTATGTGTGTGCGATGAGCCTGCCCCCTCTCTTGCTGTATTTGTGTACAGTGAGCCTGCCCCCTCTATCTCTCTCGCTTTATGTGTGTGCGATGAACCTGCCCCCTCTGTCTCTCTCGCTGTATGTGTGTGCGATGAGCCTGTCCCCTCTATCTCTCTCGCTGTATGTGTGTACAATGAGCCTGCCCTCTCTATCTCTCTCGCTGTATGTGTGCGGGATGAGCCTGCCCCCTCTATCTCTCTCACTGTATATGTGTATGATGAGCCTGTCCCCTCTACTTCTTTCACTATGTGTGTGCGATGAGGCTGTCCCTTCTACTTCTTTCACTGTATGTGTGTGCGATGAGCCTGTCCCCTCTATTTCTTTCGCTGTATGTGTGTGTGTGATGAGCTTGCCCCCTCTATCTCTCTCACTGTATGTGTGTACGATGATCCTGCCCCCTCTGTCTCTCTCACTGTATGTGTGTGATGAGCCGGTCCCCTCTTATCTCTCTCACAGTATGTGTGTGCGATGAGCCTGCCCCCTCTATCTGTCTTGCTGTATGTGTCCAATGAGCCTGCCCCCTCTATCTCTCACACTATGTGTGTGCGATGAGCCTGCCACCCTCTTTCTCTCTCACACTATGTTTGTGCAATGAGCCTGTACCCTCTACTTCTTTTGCTATATGTGTGTATGATGAGCCTGCCCCGTCTTACCTTTCTCGTTGTGTGTGAGTGTGTATATGCATGCATGTGCATGTTCCAGTATAGTCTGTCCCATTGTTTTTGTTAGCCCTCGGTATCTTCTTTATGCATAGCAGTATATCAATTTTCTAGTCAACAGTGTTCACAGCAGATCAGAAAAAAACAGCAATTTGAATTTTGTTACTATTTTATCTGCAGTACAAGTTTGCAGTCATTGTGATGGGCAAACTCGAATACATACCAGAGGATTTACAAGATGTTAGGGTTGATCTGAAAAAATTCTTACCCCAAGCAGTGCAGTCAGGTGGGTTTTTATGTGTGGGTGCCAGTGTGAGTCAGAGAGCAGATAAGCAGGGTGGTAGAGAGGTATTTGATATTTTCTGTATATATTTTGTTGCCTACGCCTTCAGTTTTTTCCTGTGGCTTATCTGCCATTCTACAACTTGCTGAGTTGGAGTCTTGAGTTCCAGTTTTTCCCAGGCACTTCATCCTGGCTCAGCATGCATTTAAAGAATCCTCACATCTGGTTTTAAGCTAGCTGGGAGAAAGAGGTAGCATACTTGTGCATTCCCTGCTATCCGTGGGAGCTCTTAAAAAAAAGCAGAGCTAAAAATACTGTGCCATGGTCCAGGGCTCTCCCAAGAAATTGTGCACAGAACCACCTCCCATCACCTGTCATTTATGTCTGGGGCTCGAGTGATTTTCCCCCCCCCCAGCTTAGTGTGCAGTGCTGGGTTCTCAACATGATACGCACAATGGAAGTCACGGAGCTGGGCCACCAGTGGCGTATTATAAGAGAAATATTTTATAGAATAATACATTAAATTTTTATTTTCCTTCAGGCATAGGTGTGCGCAGCATGCACAGCACACATAGAGAATACGCCACTGGTGGCCCAGCTCCGTGACTTCCATTGTGCGTATCATGTTGAGAACCCAGCACTGCACACTAAGCTGGGGGGGGGGGGGAATCACTCGAGCCCCAGACATAAATGGGAGGTGGTTCTGTGCACAATTTCTTGGGAGAGCCCTGGACCATGGCACAATATTTTTAGCTCTGCTTTTTTTTAAGAGCTCCCACGGATAGCAGGGAATGCACAAGTATGCTACCTCTAACTCTTTCTCCCAGCTAGCTTAAAACCAGATGTGAGGATTCTTTAAATGCATGCTGAGCCAGGATGAAGTGCCTGGGAAAAACTGGAACTCAAGACTCCAACTCAGCAAGTTGTAGAATGGCAGATAAGCCACAGGAAAACCCTAGATCAACAGTGTAGACAATGCTAAGGAAATCAGCTTGGCATTGGCTGCAAAAGAGTGATAAGCTCAGCAGCTCTCTTGTAACAACAAGTATCCCCACCCTATCATAACATATTACATTGTTTATTGTAATAATATTATTGTTGGTGCTGCTGTTGTTATTGTTTGACTAGGTGTGTTGAGCTTGTTGAGCCACAACGAAGTTGAAGAATCCTTAGCATTATTTACATTGTAGATTAGGCTTTTCCTGTAAAGCCATACGAAACATGTTGAACTGGAGTCAGGTGTTCCTCCAGTTTCTTTCCCAGGTATTCTGTCGTGGCCTGGCAAGCATTAAAAGGATCCTCATATCTGGTTTCAAGCAAGGAGGAGGTAAGGAGTGGCATACAGTGCATTTCCCGCCATCCCTGGGGAATTCCCAGATGCGTAGAGCTAACATGCCAAGCTGTGATTCTAGGCTCTCCCAAGGAATCATTACGCCCTACACAGAGCCACTAAACCACCCCTTCCCCTGCCGCATATCATCTGTTCATTGTGAGATCCTGCTGAATGCAGCCAACCAGGTAAAAGTCAGAGTTACCGGTAAGTCTGGGGATCAAGTGATTCCCCCAAGCTTAGTGTACAATGCTGGGTTCTCAGCATGTTTCACCACAGGGCGAATCGTGATGTTGGGCCACTCTGATGTGGCTACCCGACCACTGAAGCAATGCCTAGGCATATCTGCAAAGAATTTTACTCTTCAGGTGTACCTTAGTTACCTTGGGCGGAAGGACAAGAGCCCAAATGCTACTGGATCAAAAACCTAAGTTAACTCCATTTCTATTTACTTTTGGGAGCTTCATCATAGGGCACTTTGTGAGTTCCGAGAGTGGCTTTATGATATTGTATCTAATTGGCTCCTGATATGTCCTACTAACTTCTTTTGTTTGGTGTTGGAACATTTTTTAAATAAAAGTGTACCCAGTTCAAACCCATTTATTTTTATTGTCCATGTTTTACAGTTTCTCCGATGCTTACGCTGGGCAGAAAAGTGAATGGTTGTTGAGACATTTCAGAACACAACTTGGTTTTATTTATTTATTCATTTTTAAAGATAATCAATGTGTTATTCAGGTATGGGCATACAAGCACGGCCCTGGCTTGGCTTGGATCATGTGAACAAAACTCCAAAGCGAGCTCGGTACAACTATTTGGAAAAAGCCATCAAGATCCACAACTGAAAGAAGAAAGCAGGCAGCTTAAATTCTAATCATATTTAGCGCTTTCTCAGGTTTAATGCTTGGAAAAATTTCACCTTTGTTTAATTAGTATAATTTCATGTACACATAATGACTGGAAGAAGTAATTAGTACTAGAGGAAGTACTTTTTAATTTGCATTGCACTTGAGCAGAAGTTGGCAGACAGGTCTAGGGGTAGAAGTGGTAGTATGTATTTTGTTTCTTATTCTTAATCAGCGGTAGGCAACCCAGGAACTGTGGGGATCTACTTTAGAAACACTGCTCTCTAAAGATCTACTTTGATAAAATCATTGTCTTCTTTCAAAGGTTTCAAAGTATGTGCACTTTGAAGTAAGTGTGGCCTAAATGTAACTTTTATTTCAGCCGCACGATCTGCTGCCAGCAGTCCCATCAACAGAGTGATGGAACATTAAATATACTACCTAATGTTAACTTAAGAAAATATCGCCTGCTATGTTATGTAGTTCACGAATGAAGTGAATTTGAGTAAGCTAGATTGTGGGTTTTCACTAAGAATGTGGTGAAAGTACCATTAAACCTGGGGGGCGCCGCACTTTTAAGAGGGGGAGGGTTGGTTTGAAATTTACCTAGTTAAAAATTCTTTTCTCCCACTCCATCACCTAGAGATCTACAAATTAATCCCCTTGGATCTATCAGTAGATCACAATTGATCGGTTGCCGACCCATGTTCTAAATGGTGTATATGCGATACGGGTAATGTAGGATTTTTTAAAAACAGATGTCCAGTAGGTTTGTTATCCCATATAAGAACTTTAAATTTTGTGTCTTCTGGTGCAATATTTTTATGGTTTTTAACAAGATCTGAGTGGGCATAAATTGTGAATGTGTGCATGTGCACTCATTTTTGACGTTTATGTGTGAATTTGTGTGTATGACAAAGTTGAGAATGTTACCAGCATTTTTATTTTAGTCATTATAACGAAATATTTAAATAGTCCTGGTTGTATGTTATAGTTCATAGGTTACAGTTGAATTCAGCATCCTTGACACTATGTAAAAACTAAACAGTTTCAGCTCTTACAATTTAACAATCTTTTCAGCAAAGTTTATTCTTAAAAATAATTTCACTTTACAAAAATCCATATGAATATTCTCATATTTTATGTTTATTTGCCTTTTTTATGGAATGCAGAAGAGACTTCTTGCTGTTTACCATAATACATATTCAAAATGTCTTAAGTTGTTAATTCAAGATGTGGATGACCTTAAATGTCTTTATCTCATATATGAAACTGTTGAGAATACATTTATTTGATATGATTTAGAAAATTCTAATTGATAACTACATTTTTCTTTTTAAACATTATTATGCACCAAAGGTGCTAACATATGCAGCATAATATTGCTTTTTTTCCTCACTCTGTCTAACTTT
The DNA here is from genome assembly GCA_024509875.1 of Oreohelix idahoensis. Lineage (NCBI taxonomy): Eukaryota > Metazoa > Mollusca > Gastropoda > Stylommatophora > Oreohelicidae > Oreohelix > Oreohelix idahoensis. Next base: position 214,946 of record JAMPIV010001605.1, read on the forward strand.
CTCAGTCTTGTAGTCATATTTTCACTTTCCAGTGTGTTTCATATTTTGTGCATGGCATTTTTTGTTTTGTTTTGTTTTGAATGCTATAATAGAGATACTTGAAGATCTGTTGAAATTCAGTTCTGAACCGTGGATAACTGATGACCTATGCTTTCCTCTTTAAAAAAATGGTAATGGAGGAAGATGTTATTAGACGCAACTGTTAATGCATTTTTTAATGATTTATTTATTTATTTTTTGTGTGCATGGTAATTATGTATTAGACTGTTTCTTGTGTGGAAGTAGCAAGTTCATCTTTGACTGCTAAGTATACTTTAGTGTGTACCATTTGTTTCTGGGCAGTGGTGCCAGAATTGTTTCTGCACGTCTGCAGTTATGGCATGTGTTTATCAGAAGATGAATATTTGTGTGTGGTCTTAACAGTAAAGTCAAATGCATTGTCTGGGCTGTGAAAGAAAGAAAAATTTCACAGATCTTCGACATATATGACCAGAATTTTAAACCTTTTGGGCCTCTGAATTTTGACACAGCCATAATGCTTGTGAAGGTTGGAAACAATATAATTCTGTGTTGTATTTATCCCTTATCCCTGGCCACAGGGTGAAAGTCCAAATGCTGCTGTATTATTTCCCATTATCTAGAATCCAGAATGCAACCTGAGTGCACTGGGTGCAGGAAAGAGACGTAATACTCAATGTTAACCTGCCGTGACTTGGCTTATCGCCCACTGACGCATTATACTCATGACTGATGCCCTCCTGCAGGATTGTAAATGTAATATCTTGTTTATTTTTTGCTAGTCTTTTGATCAGCGTTTCTCAACATTTTTACCCTGGCAGAACCCTTAAAATAATTTTTCAGGTCTCACAATCCCTGCATAAAAATTATTATATCTTTAGCTCACGGTAATTTTAATTAATGTTATTTACAACATGAAAGTTTATTGATAATGCTGTATAGAAAAGCTACTTAAAACCATAGGCCCGAGCAATACGAATAAAAATGTAGCCTAAGGCACAGTTTTATACAAGACTTTGAAAAAAACACCTTTATTTTATTTTTTTCAATCACGACATCTCCGTTGAGAAACGCTGCTCAAGATAGTGCAGTTGGTAGATGTGTTTCTGTGTTAAATTTTTGGAATAAAAGAAAATGCTCGAGGATTGAAATTTTGCTACAGGTATGTGTATATGCACACACATATATATGTATATTGAGGAAATGGGAATTATAGTTTTCATAATAACCTATCAGTGCTGTTGAAAAGGTCGTGTATTCTGAATTTGGACATATTTATAACTTTCTATATATAATTATGCACGCCAACATCATCTGGAATCCACTGGCTGGCAGCCTGTTTATATTTACTTATACACGAGGGGAAACTGTTAAGAGAATAGACATTGTCAGCCATAAATATCTAATGTTTTTTGCTAATAATTTCAGACATAAATACAATCATGTGTTCCAAAGAAATTTAACGTTCAAGGCATTAAAACAGAAAATGGAACATATTGTTTGAGTTGTTTCATGCTTTTCTTGCATTTATATTTTCACAATTGTTTTATGTTTTCAAATGTGCCACTATTAACTTCAACTTCTATGCTGAGTTTGTTGAGAATTTGCTTTTTCCAGAAACGGTAATTGCTCACAATTTATTTTGGTATTTTGCTACCTATTTTACTTTTTTGTCCACATGTGCAGACCTGTGTTGTGGGGTGATCCCATTTTCATATTTGGGGTCGGAGTGGTCCGCCTCGAATTCTAGAAGTACCAGGTTCAATTCCCGGTTGAGGGAATATAATTTATGGAAATTTTTGTTTTTCAGAACCAATGGTCCTAATGATGTCATACTCCCCTCCTGGGTAGTGAGATTGAATGCCTAGCCTTCTCGGATAAGGGCAAAAAAATAGGAGGTCCCATGTTCAAGTTGCGCACATAAAAAATCCCTCTTCAGTAGGAAATCGTAAAGAGTAGGCATATCAGGCCGCTGCCATGGCAAAATAAATAAAAAATTAGAAACCTACCCACCACGAAGATATTTATAGAATGTGTGATTCCTATATACACACATTGGGATTCTCGCCGTTGCTACAGAGTTTGAGCACTGTGCTGAGATCCTCCTTGTGTGATCTAAGGGAGGAGATCGGAGCACTGATGGAGTTATCCGTGTGCAGTGAAGATAGTCCTTAAAACCAAACCAGACCCGTTTTCATTCTTGTTCAAGATTTGCACCAATAATATCAAAATCTGCAACAGAGTTGCTGAGAATGCAATAGTTATTCCAGTATAATCTTTGCAAGGTGACAGTTTTTTCCTCTTTACGTGGCCACAATCCTAGAACATTGGCCACCACCATTAACTCTCCAAAATGAACTGTTCAGCACAATCTGTTGATCCCTCACGACTGATGTCTTCGTGTGAGCTTCAAGATGTTTTCTCTTACTTTTACTTTATTTATACACGGATAAGGTGAAGTACTTTGAGGTTTGTTAAGATAAAGTTAGTATTATTAACTGGATAAGGTGAAGTACTTTGAGGTTTGTTAAGATAAAGTTAGTATTATTAACTGGATAAGGTGAAGTACTTTGAGGTTTGTTAAGATAAAGTTAGTATTATTAACTGGATAAGGTGAAGTACTTTGAGGTTTGTTAAGATAAAGTTAGTATTATTAACTGGAAAAGGTGAAGTACTTTGAGGTTTGTTAAGATAAAGTTAGTATTATTAACTGGAAAAGGTGAAGTACTTTGAGGTTTGTTAAGATAAAGTTAGTATTATTAACTGGAAAAGGTGAAGTACTTTGAGGTTTGTTAAGATAAAGTTAGTATTATTAACTGGATAAGGTGAAGTACTTTGAGGTTTGTTAAGATAAAGTTAGTATTATTAACTGGATATGGTGAAGTACTTTGAGGTTTGTTAAGATAAAGTTAGTATTTTTAACTGGATACGGTGAAGTACTTTGAGGTTTGTTAAGATAAAGTTAGTATTATTAACTGGATAAGGTAAAGTACTTTGAGGTTTGTTAAGATAAAGTTAGCATTGTTAACTGGATAAGGTGAAGTACTTTGAGGTTTGTTAAGATAAAGTTAGTATTATTAACTGGATACGGTGAAGTACTTTGAGGTTTGTTAAGATAAAGTTAGTATTATTAACTGGATATGGTGAAGTACTTTGAGGTTGTTGAGATAAAGTTAGTATTATTAACTGGATAAGGTGAAGTACTTTGAGGTTGTTAAGATGAAGTTAGTATTATTAACAGTTTGCTATTTAGGTTGTGATTGTGTTAATGACTGAAAAGACTTCTTGTCATGATGTTCCAATTATACAGTGTTATTCTCTGTGGCAAGGAGATGCCTCAACAACAAAAATACTATATTCATCAGATCAAGACCTTGGATCTGATATCTGGTACAAAGGATGTCCTTAAAAAAGCTGACTTTGTTAATGAGCACATTGAAATAAATCTTAAAGCTCAGGATAAAGTGTGATGAAGACTTCTTATGGGCATGAAACAGAATTTCACACAATATGTGTGGCCATCTGCGAGATGATTCTAGAATGCAATCAAAGTAATGGAACAATTTTAAAATAAGTCATTGGATCCAAATAATTTGGCTTGTTAACCTTTAGCACGCTGCATTCTTTGGCAAAAATTGTCGCCTACAGCTGCATTCTTTTTCACAGCGTCCCGTTTTTATAGTGGGTGACTTGTAATGTCTATAATTTTTGTTTCCGTCAATTGCAATTTTTGGAATTTTATGTAAATAAATGAATGATGAATCTGATGGACCTTAATAAAGTTGTTGGTGTACATGTTAGATGGGATAGGAAGAGAGGAAAGGAAAGATGAAAAAAAAAATAAAAAAAAAAAATTTGGGGATTGAACCAAAACCATTTAAAAAAAAAAATTTAAAAAATAACCACTACACACCGCGGCTAGTCCATTTCCCTTGCATCTCAATGAAAGTCATTTGACCAATAGACCAATACAAATCAAATGACGATCTTTTCGTTACACCCATCATCAGTAGCAAAGGAATAAACGCTCTCGTCAGCCGTGATATTCGATCGCAACCCCTAAACGTTTCCGACACACTTAATCTAACCCCTAAAAAATTGGACATACCAGGAAAAGCCATTCTGGGTTCTCAGCCATCAAACATATTCTGAGAACATAATCAGCGCTTATAAAGACAAAATTTCATCCTTACCTCATGGCGTCAGAATCCAATGAAATTATAGCGAACAATGGCTGCGAGTATCGATGCGTTGATTCATTTCATAATTAAACAATCGTTTTACAAAAAATAAACGCGGATAACACCCATCACTTTTGTAAAATCGGAAATGGAAGCTAACTCTCTTGCAAATAAAGTTACAACTTAACATCCGGGGCTGAAAATCACGTGTACACAAGTCATGTGCTAGAAAACGATGATAAACGCTGTCGACATATGTTGACAACAGCTGGGAGAACATAGGTTGCCTTCGTCGACATATGTCGACGGCAGCGTGCTAAAGGTTAATAACTTTGGATGGAAAATGCATCTTAGAAATGATAGATCCCGTTACACGCCCATTGAGGCATATTGGGAATATGGTGTTAGGCCCATATTTTCTTGGCCGTCGGCACTTTAGGGGTGATGTGGTCAGCATCACGCCGACCGCCTTAACCTTCCCAGAGTTGCTCTGGTACCCATTTGGGGCTGGGTCGACCCAGGAGCCGTTTGCGGCCTAAAAAAATCCCACCTCATCTGGGGATTGAACCATAGACCACTGAGCTAGGAAGCCAGTGCACTAACCACTATGCTACCGCGGCTAGAAATGATGGGTTGCCATAATTGAGAACAGCTGATTAGTAGCATAGATTGCCATAATTGAGAACTTCTGTTTAATATCATGAGTTGCCATAATTGAGAAAAACTGGTTAGTTTCATGGGTTGCCATTATTGAGAACAGCTTGTTAGTATCCTGGGTAGTCATAATTGAGAACAGATGGTTAGTATCATGGGTTGCCATAATTGAGAACAGATGGTTAGTGTCATGGATTGCCATAACTGAGAACAGATGGTTAGTATCAAGGGTTGCCATAATTGAGAACAGCTGGTGAGTGTCATGGGTTGCCATAATTGAGAACAGCTGGTTAGTATCATGAATATATATATATATATACATTAACAAGTAAAACGGTTTTGAATATATATTTACGGTATTTGGATTTATATTTATAGTTTAGTATCATGGGTTGCCATAATTGAGAATAGATGGTTAGTGTCATCATCCTTTTCGCTCTCATAAGGAGCCTGCACCAAAGCTTTCATGGGCTCTTGCAACAGTGGTTTCTGTAGCAATTATTTTTCCTTAGTGATGTTGCTAGCTTCATTTACAGCCTTATTTTGGCTGCCTCTTATGATATGTCTGAGGGAACAGGATACTTATTTTTTCCTGGTCTCCTTAGAGATCATAGGGAACAGTGCATGACATCTAGTATCATGGGTCGCTATATGTGAGAAGAGCAAGTTACTGTCATTTGTTGCTTTAGATGTTGGGCTACAGAGCTTTTAACTCTTTTGCGGCCAATACCGAGTTGAAGAGTCCTTGGTATTATCTACACTGTAGATCTAGACTTTTCCTGTGACTTTTCTGCCATTCCGAAACGTGTTGAGTTGAAGTCATGAGCTCCAGTTTCTCAATCTTGCCCTGCATTTAAAGGATCATCACATCTAGTCCCAAGCTAGAAGAAAGAATCGCATGGCATACTGTGCATTACCTGCCATCCAAGAGGGCTCTCCAAATAAGCAGAGCTAAAATACTGTGCTCTGGTTCTGGGCTCTCCCAAGAAATTGTCACGTCCTACTCAGAACCTTTTTTTTTTCAGCTCCCTCTGCCTTTCATGAGTCCATAGTGAGATCCTCCTACATGCAGACAATCAGGTAAAAGCCAGTTATGTCTGGGGCTGAAGTGACTATCCAAGCTTAGTGTGCAGTGCTCAGTTCTCAACATGTTTCACCACAGGGGGAATCCCTGGAATTGTGGATGATTTCAAGAGTCAATGAGGGTATAATTTGGAGGTTCACATCCACATCTATATACTATAGTATTGCACCTATCTGGTGGTCATATCAGGATGACTCCAGATATGCATCTTGTTACTACAAATGAAAAGGCAAGTTATTGCCTTGAGTTACCACATCAAGATATTTTCTTGGTTTGCCATGAAGGAAAAAAAGTTTGTTTGTCCTCCCCACAGGGGCACATATCTGTCTGTCTGAATTTCACTTTGTTGAACAGGTGGTATTTAAGTCTTCAATGGCCAGTTCTGTTTTTTGAAATGAAAGAAATTCTTTTTTCGATCCCCAGGGCTTTTGAGTTTTCACTCTTTACCCTTGTGCATTTGGGGGTGAGTTCCAGGGCTTTCTTGCAAACCTAGAGGGCTTCACCACCTCAGTGGGCTTAACATTGGTGGAGTTGAAAAAACATACCAGACCCATTAATTGGCGGGTGAGAAGTTGCCACGAGTTGGATGGTCCACTGCCCTAGAAGGGATCTTTCCAAGGGACACTGCCTCGCTACCCGAGCTGGGACGGCCCATCACTGGGAACACCACATGCATCCTTGTCTAGCAGCTTACGCTGTTAAATTAATATTGTAATTTCGGGCTGAACAGAGACACAGGAGAGCCAGGACATCCTCGTGGACACAGACACTAGGTCACCGACTTGCTGCTTGAACTGGGAGGTCCCGTTGCCGGGAACACCATACACAGCCTTCTGAGACAGCGTTTGCCAGGCTCAGGAGCTTGAAAACAAAAATGAAAATCCTCCCTGTGTCACCAAAAAGCAGACAAGCTAGTGGGTTGCCATAAATGAAGAAGACAAAATTAGTGTAAAACGTTGCCACAAATGAAAATCACAAGCTTATTAGTTGTCACAGATGATAACAGCAAGCTTATGTGGTGCTAAAAATGAAAAAGAATACTTATGGTTACATACCATTACATGAATCACATGCAAAACCATTCATGATGGCAAGTGTGGCGCTAGAAAATGACAACTCAAGTGTTTTGGATAGCCTATTGGCATATTTTACGCATAGCTCTATTGCATGATTGGGTGCCAACGTGGCTGCCACTGTTGATGTTCAGACGGCTCTGAATCAGGAGGTCCCTTAAATTTTTTGCATCTCTGTAAGCCACCAAGGGTGCATCCTGATATTCCAAATCTTCTCCTTCAAGTACCAAGCCTGGTGGCATAGGTGAGGATGTCTCTTCACTATTTCCGTCTGCAATGTTATCTGTCACTTCTGTTGTTGACTTCTTTTCATGTCATGATGTCAAATTGAAATAGCCCATAAGAAAGACAAGGATAGCTAGGGCCCATTTTGGTGCCCAGAGTGACCCCTCATCTGATCTGTAATATTCCATTAAACTAAAAGGAGTTGAGTTCCAGAATTAGTTCCACAAGACAGATGTCAGAAGCTGTAGGACAAGAAAGAATTGAAGAGCTCTGAAACCATCAGAGTGAGGAATGGAGGTGCACGTTGAACAGACATCTAACTGAAAAGGAAGGTTATTGAGGTCTGATGAAAACTGAATAGAGTAGGCATTCCAAATATGATTAGTCTCTTTTAAAAAAGAAGGAAGATGCTATTAAAAAATTGAAGAAACATATCTTGTTTTTTCCCTTAAACTAGAGAAATATGCAGGTTGGTGCCAGAAGCTTAAAAATGTTACAAATTATTGCCCTTACTAATTAATAAATGGAAGTGCTGAAAGCTTAAAATAGAATACACGTGACAAAGTCATCCAAACAATGGAGCTTAATTAAAAATATATCTTAGTGGAAGAAGTAATCACTACTTTCTCACCCCTTTTCAACTTGTTAACAACAGGGCAGTTATGAGAGAGTATTTTTTCTTTCTTTTTTATTTATGTATTTGTTTTTTATTTATTTTTGGAAAGGGGAGGTCACACACATATACGTACATTCGCACAATTTTACAGTTCTGATTTACTGTATTTTGACTGAGTGGAGGTGGAAGAAGATACTATATTTAGATATCAGAAATTAGATTTTATTATCTTGAATTTACTACACTGTATATCCTAATTATAACCAGTCAAGGATTGAACAGCATAGGCCTACTTTGTCTTTAAAAAAAAAAATTTATTATCCGGAGAAGCATAAGACGTCAACAAATTCACACCAAGTTTTCAAAGAGTCAGTGAGGGTGTAACAGCCTCACAAACAGAGGTTCACACCCAAATCTACATACTGTAGCATTGTGCATAGCCGGTGGTCATATAAGGATGACTCCAGATAATGCCTCCATACATTCCATATCTTCTTAACCACATTCAGTTCAGTTTCCAGTTCTCTTCTGCATGTGTTTTTCGACCTACCTCTACCTCTCACCCTGGGGATTCTGAAACAAGGACTGCTGTGTAACACTATCGACAAGTTTCCTCAGTGTGTATACTTATCCATTGCCAGCGTTCTTTTGTTTCACTGGCATGTATTAGGTTCCTGTCATTAGTTCCACACTGGTGATCTAGTCATACTATTTCAGTCCTTCTGCTCCATGCAAGCACACATTTATCAAAGTCTCTAACTTCTTGGTCATTGTGTTTCTTCATGTTTCAGACCTATACAATAGGACTGACTTGACATTTGAGTTATAGACTCTGATGTTTGTGTTGGATAATGATTTCTTTTGATTTCCCAATGCAGTAAAATATATATCAGCTCCTCTTGCCTTTTTAATTCTTATTTTACCACTGTTCATCCAACTTTGTCTATATTCATCATCATCATCATTCCTTTTCATTCCCTGTGGAACATAAGGCAGAAACAGTTGCTCTCCATCGATTTCTATTCTAGGCTGTCTTTTTCAGCTGTGCCCAAGTCATTCCAATTTCCCTAGCCTCCTCTTCAACAGTTCTTCTCCAAGTTCTTTTTGGCCTCCCCACTCTTCTCTTTCCCTGTGGGTTCCAGTCAAGGGTAATTCTGGCTGTGCTTGATTTTTCTCTTCTGATTGTATGTCCTATCCATCCCCACTTTCTTACCTTAATTTCTGTTTGTATTGGCTGTTGCCCGCATCTTTTCCTTAGCTCTATATTTGTTATTACATCTGGCCATCTTATACAGACGTTCTGTCGGAGACATCTTATACAGACGTTCCGTCGGAGACATCTATTTACAAATGTCTGTAGCTTGGAGGTGATACTCTGAAACATGCCATGTCTCTGAGCCATACAGCAAGACTGACTTAACATTTGAGTTAAAGATTCTAATTTTGTTCTCTCTGGATATAGCTGAGGAGTTCCATATTGGTCGAAGGGCATTAAAAGCGCATCTGGCTTTATTTATCTTTGAGCAGACGTCACCAGCTGTTCCCTTTCCTTTGTCAATGTTACTCCCCAGATATGTAAAGCTTTCTGCTTCTTCAATGACTTGATCATTGATCTTCATCAAGTCCATCTGCCTATTATTTATTCTCATTTCTTTTGTTTTATTTACATTTATGTGTAGTCCCATCTTTGCTGCTTCTGTTACTAATCTATTTGTTTTCTCCGACATATCTTGCTGTCTATGTGAAAGAAGGCACAAATCATCTGCAAAGTCTAGATCCTCCAGTTGTTTGTTAAATGTCCACTGTATTCCAGTTTTCTCTCCCTCTGTTGTCTGTCTCATAACCCAGTCTATGACCATGAGAAAAATTGTTGGTGATAGCAGACATCCCTTTCAGACCCCACTGTGTACTGTGAAGGGCTCTGAAAGTTTTCCTTTGTGTACTACTTTGCATGAAGCCTCCTGGTAGAAATCTTGGATGATTTTAATGAATTTCTCTGGGATCCCATAATGTCTCAGTATTTTCCATATCACAGTATGGTCTATACTGTCGAAAGCTTTTTTGAAGTCCATAAAATTTATATACAAGGGGGTCTGCCACTCTTTTGATTGTTCTATGATGATTCTAAGTGTTGCTATCTGGTCTGCGCATGATCTTCCTGCACAAAATCCTGCCTGTTCCTCTCTGAGTTTGCCATCCATGCCTTCTTAATACGGTCAAACAAAACTCTGGTCAAAATGTTTCCAGCTGTTTTATTGCCCAAGAGATCTCTTGTTTAGTGGGTGTGTTCATGTTGCACTGTAGTGGCTCTTCTGCTGGTTCTATGATGGGTTGCTGTATTGGTTGGTTTTGGTTTAGGATTTCCTTAAAATATTCAGCCCATCTGGCCCTTTGTTTCTCTTCATTGCTAATGCTTTGTCCTTCTCTACTTTTCACTGCTGTATTGTGGTTTAGCTGTTTCTTAGATAAAGTTCTAGTAATATTATTTAAAGTTTTCAAGTCTCCTTTTTTTTGTGTCGCAATCTTGGCTTCCTCTGTTAGTTTTTCAATAAATTCTCTTTTATTTTGCCTGACACTCTTTTTCACTTTCCTGTTTAGTTCCCAATATATTGTGAGCAGTTGTGTTTTTTTTTGTTCTGCCTCTTTACAGTTGTTTACTTGCTGTTTGATGTTTCTCCTTTCTCTTATGAGGTTCCATGTGTTTTCTGTGAGCCATTCCGTCTGTTGTTTATTTCTTTTGCCAAGAACTTCTTCACATGTATTCCTGTATGCTTCCTGAATTGTGCACCAATAGTTATCTATGGGGGGTAGGGCTGGAGTGTGTAAGGGATAGTACCTCACGGTGAGAGGCAGTCACTTCCTCTTTTTGAGGATGGCCTGGATCCTATTTGGTTCCCCCACTCCAGTTCAGCTCATGTATGGCTCCTCGAGTCTGCTTGTGTACGGCAGCGCCACCCCCCGGGCAACGGCTTTGACTGGCCGGCCAAACTACATGAGTAAATTGAAAAAGGGAGGTCCCCCTTAAACAGTACACACAACTGCTGGCCGAACGGGCGGATGATCAATAATATTTTGACAACGGCTTCTAGGGCAGGAGTTGGAAAGGCCTGGTATCGGGCTGAGGGCGCACCATGGACTGTAATGGTAAGCGGCCAGAACCATCCAGAAAGCAATGGCAAACTACTGGATGTACAATGCCAAGAAATCCATAATGGCTAATCTGAATACTACACAAAGATCTGGTGGTGAGGCCCCCAGGCCAGGCAGATCATATTTAACTGGGGAAGAGATCGTTGGCAGCGTCAGTACAGGTAATCGTGATGACGGCCAAAAGCCTGACTGTGTTACCACGGAAAACCATGTCATCGGTCTTAGAAAAATAATCAAAATAGGAACATGGAACGTCAGAAGCTTATACCAAGGAAAACAGTACATAGTGAAGAACGAGATGGAAAGGCTAAACATCGATATCCTGGGCATCTCAGAGCACAGATGGTCGGGCCAGGGACACTTTTCGATTCCATCAGGAGGAACATTCATATACTCAGGCAAAGAGAGAGGAGGTCAGAGCGGCGTCGGCTTCTACCTGTCTAAAAGGACAGCTGCCTCCCTATTAGGATATAATCCCATAAATGACCGCATTGTCACAATCAGACTGAAAGGAAAAAGAAAGAACATCACAATTATACAAACATATGCGCCAACAGCAGCTGCTGAAGAACAGGAAATTGAAGATTTTTACAATGAACTACAAAATGCATTAGAGAAAGCAAATAAGCAAGATATTAGGATAATAATGGGAGATTTTAATGCCAAAGTTGGAAACGAAAGATTAGAACATGAAAAAAAAGAGTGAAAGGAAGTTATGGATTGGGCCAGAGAAATGAGAGAGGAGAACGCTTGACAACATTCTGCCTAGAAAACAACCTAGTCATCACGAATACTCTTTTTATGCAACACCCTAGAAGACTATATACATGGACGTCACCGGACGGAAAAAGCATGAACCAAATAGATTATATCTTAATACAACAAAGGTGGCGATCTTGTATCTCATCCATCAAGACGTTCCCAGGAGCAGACTGTGACTCCGACCATGAACTTCTTGCTGCAAACTTCAAGATCAAATTGAAAAAAGTCGTTACAAACGACAAAGTAATACGTTATGACACAAGCGCCATACCAGAAGAGTACAGTGTCGATATTCAGAACAAATTTGACATTCTTATGGCAGTACAGGAGGAAATGACACCAGATGAACTTGCTAATAACATCAGAGATGTATATATTACAAATGCACAGAGGTTAATTCCTAAAAGAAGTATAAAGAGACGAGAATACATCTCAGACGAAACACTGAAGTTGGTGGTAGAGAGAAGAAAAATGAAGTCCAAAAAAGATACAGAAAATCAGGAGTTGTACAAGGAATACACAAAGCAGATTAAAAAACGAGTCAGACAAGACAAACAACAATACATAAACGACACCTGCAGGAAAATAGAGGAAATGCGCGAACAGGGATTGAGTAAGAATATGTTTTCTGAAGTAAGAACATTGAAAAACAGCAACTTTAAATCATCACCCCGAGCAATAAACGACAAGAAAGGCGACACTCTAACAGAACGTAAAGATATTCTGAACAGATGGAAGGAGTACTGTCAAGAAATGTATACGGAAATAAACAAAGCGGCAGATAACAACGTCATGAATGAAGCGGAACGTGAACCAGAACCTACCATAGAGGAAGTCCGGAATGCAATCAAACACTTAAAAAGTGGAAAATCTCCTGGTTGTGATGAAATAACAGCTGAAATGATACAGGCAGGAGGAGAAGGCAGCGCTCGTATATACCATGCATTATGCTGCAAGATCTGGCAAAGCGGAATTTGGCCCAAGGAATGGAAACGATCAATTTACATACCCTTGCCAAAAAAGGGCAACCTGAAACTGTGCACAAACTACAGAACTATAGCTCTTATAAGCCATGCCAGCAAAATACTTTTACAAATCATAATGAAAAGGATGCAACAAAAGCTAGAAACAGAAATAAATGAAGTACAGGCGGGTTTTCGACCAGGTAGAGGCACTAGAGATCATATATTCAACATGAGGATCATCATAGAAAAGTGTAGAGAATTCAACGTTGACCTACATACTTGTTTCATTGATTACACCAAAGCTTTCGATTGTGTACAACATCAGCAGTTATGGGCTATTATGAAAAATATGGGATTTCCAAACCACCTTATACAACTCATCGCACTGCTGATGTTGTACACAATCGAAAGCTTTGGTGTACCAAGAACAACAGGCAGCCGTAAGAATAGAGGGGGAAACATCAGAATGGTTTGAAGTACAGAAAGGAGTAAGACAAGGCTGTACCCTTTCCCCTTACCTGTTTAACATTTATGCCGAGAATATCATGAGAAACGTAAGAGATGACCAAGAACACACAGAGTTTGACTCATTTAACATCGGCGGGTACCAGATCCCGGAAATCAGATATGCTGACGACACAGTCCTCCTATCGACCAACCCAAAAGGACTTGAACAATTACTTCTGTCCACCAAAAAACACAGCGAGGCCCAGAATCTATACCTAAACACCAAGAAGACCAAAGTATTGACAACAGACAAAGTAAAGACCAAACCAGAAATTGAAATTGATAACGAAGAACTGGAAAGTGTCAATGAATTCGAATACTTAGGATCAATCATTAACAGCTCTGGCGACTGTGCAGTAGAAATTAAAAGAAGACTTGCAATTGCTTCACATAAGCTAATACAGATGAAAAACCTATGGCAAGGCACAAGCAAAGAAACAAAGTTACAACTGATCAGAGCATGTATATTCCCAGTAGCAACATACGGCTGCGAGACTTGGACACTCAATAAAACAGTTGCAAAAAAGATTACATCATTCGAAATGAAATGCTACAGAAGGATGTTGAGAATACCCTGGACAGAAAAAAAGACCAGAGAAGTACTGCACTCACTAAACGTACAGGAACATTGGCTCCTAAATACCATCGCAATAAGGAAGCTGAAATTTTTCGGTCATATAAAAAGACATAATAGTCTGGAAAAAAACAGTGATGGAAGGCATGGTCCCTGGAAAAAGGGGAAGGGGTCGACCTAGACGACGGTGGACCCAGGACATCACAGAGAGTCTGAACTTGTCTTTGGCTGATGCAGGTCGACTTGCCCAGAATCGTGATGCGTTCAGAGCAGCTGTAATGGAGACAACGTTCTGGAAAGAATACGTCACATGATGATGATGTGTAGTGGTGTTGCTGGTATTGTATGATGGTGATATTACTAATTGTAATTGTATGAGGCCAGCTGTGAAGGCTCCTGAGATAAAATGTAGTTGTGAATTGTCAGAAGGCCTTTCTTGCTACCACTACGACCTCACACTTAATTTTTTTTTTTAATGAATGTGGCTACGTAAAGTGTCTAGGGTTATGCTATGTAGTGTGGTGTAATAGGTTATAGATATACCCACAGATATTTAACAAGACTAATAATATTAATAAATGTTAAAATACACTGAACTAACTCACGTGTGTAAAATTTTTTGATAGAATTATATTACATTTATTTTGTTCTGGATCAATTTTTTAGGTTGACCAGAACTTAAAAGGATTTAGAGATTATGAAAGAAATGCATGGAATATTATATCATAAATGCAATAGTGTACATATATATGTACTATACTAGTTAGTTTTAGTAAAATGTTCTAGTAGTCATCTACTTGGGAGGATAGTTAATGTTTGTGCTGTTGGGGTGGCCTCATCACACCTGTCTATATTGACTACACAGTGTCCAGAAAATGGTGGGAATTTTTAGGGGGTATTAGTAACTAAACGGTGTTGGTGAATGTCCAGCAGACCAGAGGCTCACGCATCTTGTAGTTGTAGCTCTGGTGCTGAAATCTTGTGGTCCCACCTCTCCGTGCTGGCGGGCAATAATGGTGGTCTCTGTCACAAGTGCTGCACAGATACACTCGAGTAAAGTCACCAACTGAATAGACACTGCTTGGTTGACAACAGAAACTCGCAGCTCAGATTATGAATAAATAACACAGAATTGCTAGCAAAACTCAGCTGAGCTGCTGGCTATAGTATGGCGTCCCTAAATTTATTACACTTTCTTTCATATGGAAATCACCACACTTTAAAATCTGTGTCTATCACTGAACAACTATTGAAGAATGGCCCCACTTTCGCGTCTGAGCGCTAATGATATGATTGTCTGTGGCCAATCACTGCCTAGGTTTATTTTAAATTCAAATTTCCTACCATAAAGTCATTTCAGTCATGCTTCAGTCAAGTATGGATGGTTATCTGTTAGTCTGTCCGTCTCTACTTGTGTTTCTACAAAATGTACTTGATTTTTGAACCAACCTTTCTCTCCCCTCCAAAATTTTGTCGTTAAAAGTTATATTTAGACACAGCTACCACCCAAAAACCCTCTCCTCCATACTAAGTAAATTTGAACACCTGCGTCCCAAAGTCGTGTTTTTTTGTGCAATTAGCGACACTTTTAGATTCAATACAGTCTGTCGATGATGTGAACAACACTGTCTTTTGTCATTATCTTCAATATTATCTATCCGTCTGTAAAATTAAGAACATATTAGTTCACTGCTCAGAATAGGCCATCCGGCCAGCTAATTTTTATATTCCTAACATTAATATTAAGAAAAAAAGTACTTTTTAATTTTTGTAATATTCCTAACATCTGCGTTTAGCCGCTGAATTCAAATCAAGGGCTTGGTATCGCGCAAAAGCGTCCAATAAATGACTGTGGCGTAACATATCTATGGTCCCTTCTGTCGAGTTGCTTACTTTTTATGTCAACTTGGGAAACGTGACTTTTCTCCGTTTCCCCCCCAATTGCGTCTCCTTAGCCTTTCTAGTCTCACGCAATCTTTCCAGTCATATTTTTTTCCTTTTTGATCCGCCGTTCCCCTCCTGTCTAGCAAGTCAGTTATTATGGAGGATGATGACCCGCGGTCTAGGCGATCATGTACTATTCGCAGCCTACGCATTATGTTTTTATCCTTAAATGTTATCTTTGGAGATATTTTACCGTTGTATCTCTGTCCATTTCACTACACATCTCCCCACTTGAAAACATGCCTATGGCAAGTTCCAAAACCAGCGATACACATAGGTAAAATTACTCCTCACGTCTGCCACTACTCTAATTTTGATCACAGGGGTGCCGACTGAGGAAATCTGCACCGACATTCAATTTGCCTGGGATATATTGGGTACTAAACTGATAAGGTTGAAGCAACAAAGACCACCTCAGCAATCTTGCGTTTTCATGCTTAGCCTGAGACAAGAACACGAGAGGCTGATGGTCCGTCTCCACCACAATGTCCTACCATACAGATAGATTTGAAACTTCTTTATTGCCCAGATTAATGCTAAACATTCCTTTTCGCTTGTGGAGTATCCTTGTTCCGCCTTATTCAATTTGCGGCTTGCATAAGCGACTGGTTTAAGTTCCCCATCAGGTGAAGATGATCTTTGCAACAAAGCCCCTCCTAGTCCTACATTACTTGCATCGGTTCTTAAGACAAAGTCCTGTGTCAAATCAGGCAGTTTGAGAATAGGCTTGCTAGTGAGTTTTTCCTTTAACTCTTGGAACGCTAGTTCACATTGTGCAGTCCAAATAATTTTATCTGGAAGTCCCTTGCGAGTCAGATCAGTCAGAGGAGCACAAATAGCGTTAAAATTTTTGATGTATTTCTGATAAAATCCGCATAACGACACGAATGATCGCACGTCTTTTTTTTGTTTGTGGCCTAGGTGCTCTCTGCAGTTTTTCCAAGTTCTTAGGATCAGGGGTCATATTACCCTGATATACAGTGTGTCCCAAGAATTCCAACTCTTTGCATCCAATACAACATTTTGTTGGCCTAGCAGTTAAGTTCGCCTCCCGAAGTCTATCAAACAACATCTCCAGAGCTTCAATGTGTTCTTCAAATGTCTCTGTGGCGACGAGAATATCATCCATGAAATTCGTGATACATGGGTTATTCAGGGGATCCAACAATTTGCGCATCATCCTTGAAAACACACTCGGAGCATTTTTCAGTCCGAATGGTAGCATATTGAATTCATAATGTCCATCCGAAGTGCTAAAAGCCAAATAAGGTCTCACTTCAGGCTTCACTGGGATCTGGTAATAGCCTTTACTAAGATCCACCTTTGAAAAATATTTTGCCTTGTTCAGTCTGGCAAATAACTGTTTTGTGTCTGGTAATGGATCCACTTGTCCTTCTGTGACAGCATTCAGTTTCCTGTAATCTATGCACAATCTGTGTTCCCCAGACGGTTTTCTCAACAAAACGACACTAGAACTAAAAGATGATTCACTGTGCGAAATAATCCCCTCCTTCAACAAATACTCTATTTCTTCCTTCAATGCCTTCTCCTTCGCGAACGGAATAGAATAGGCTCTCATACAGATTGGGTTTGAGTCTACCAGTTTCATGTCATACTGTAGCAAATTTGTATGGCCTGGTTTATCTGTTAATACATCTGTATGTTCCTCCAGAACCTTTTGAACTCTCTCCCTCTGGTTTTTTAGTCAGGTGCTTACTGACTTTTACCTGTGCTGCTGTTTCACAAGGATGTAATGGGTATTCATGTGAGGTGAGTGGTTCTTTTTGCATCTGGGTTGCAATAGCCAAGGTCAATAAGGGGGTGCTTTCCTGGAGTGGTCTGTCCAGATACTTCTTTAACAGGTTTACATGATAAACTTTTTCCTTCCCCTTTTTGTCAATTTTATAGTTTGTTCTAGACACCTTCTCTAGAACCGTATATGGACCTTGCCAACCAATTTGTAATTTATTCTGGCTTCCGGGTAGTAGAAGCAGCACCTTCTCTCCGACTGCCAGTTCCCTGTCCTTTGCCTTCCTATTAAAATATGCTGCATGTTTCTTCCTGGCTTGTTTCAAATTATCATTTGCCAGTTTCCATCCAGCTTTCAAACGAGTGGTCAGTTCGTTCACATATTGATACGATGAGGTAACAGTCTCTTCCGCCTTCTCATCTGTCCAGGTCCTTAATAAAGTTACATCTGGATCTTTAATTTATCATACGTATTTTTCATGGAACCCGTCTGGTCCCGTCCCTTAGAAGCTTTATAATGAGGACTTTTCTTCCTAGAATCATCACTCACAAATCGACCCCTACCAATTTTTTTCTTGGGTTTGTCTCCCCACTTTAGATTGCTTATGAGAGATCTTCGCTCTCTTTTCTGTTCTTCCAGTTTATATAAGTCTGACCGAGGGATTGTCATCTTATCCTGGGTAAAATTTCTTCTTTGTACTCTTCGCATAGTGGCCATGTTAATCCATTCAAGTGAAGACTGGGTGTGAAAAGGGGGCTCCCATTCCACTTTGTCTACCCGAGTATAATTAGTTTTCCTTTCAGGCCTAAAGTTGCCCCGTGGCGTTTCTAGGTCCTGCACATATTTTCCCTTTGTGGGTGTTCCCTCATGAAATACGCCACATGCTTCTACAAAGTTTTCAACATCGACATTTACGTCGGGCCAATAGTATTTTCGAGCAATCTTTTGGCAGATGGTACCGACTTTCTCATGGTCACCATCTTTTCCAACATGTAAGTTCCTTATTAAGTTTGCCCTATATATCTTGGGAAGAACTAACTGTCCGTGACCAGTGGATCTAGTTCCTGTCTTCCTGTATAAAAGTTTGTTCTTCATGAAATATTCCCCCTTGCTCGGAGGTGTGTGGCATTTGGGCAATTTTTTAAAACAGGGCTTGAGTGTCCTATCCTCAGCCTGCGCCTTCCTCATCTCCTCTGGATGAGCATTTATAGGTTCACCTTCTTCCTCCTTCTTCTGTGACCTGGTCTGCACTGTCGCCATGATCACAGGTTTCTCGGGATTCCCCAAGAAGACGTATCTACACCCCAATATCAGAGGGTAGATTGGTTCATCTATCACTGCTGCTCTGATTTCTCCTTCCACATAGCGAGTTTTCACCGTTATCCTTGCGATGGGAAGTGTCATGAGTGGTATGTCCTTAGTCGCCCCTTGTATTTCCACTGTTTCTGTGGTATACTGACTTGGGTCCACTAGGCTAGACTTCACAACTGAATCATAATCCAAACCTGTATCATAAAGGCACCTTATGGTGACCCCATTACAAATAACATCCTCACAAACTGGGGGGTGATAAGGTTCCTGTTGTCCTTAGGATTAACCTTTAATCTTTGCGTCCCCGACTTCATTGCAGCAATGTTTGAAGGTTTCCTTCTACAAAATTCGGTGTTATGGTTATCCTTCTTGCACCATTTACACCATCTTTTTCCTTGGTTCAACGGTTTTCTTTCATTGAACTTTTGGTCATTGAACTGTGAGTTTCTGTCGCGATAGTCATTTCTTGGCCGCTCAAAGTTTGTCCTACCTTTATTTCCCTGCTCTCTATTATCAAATTTATTAAATTGCTGTGGAGCTTTAAAATTGTCTATGTGCTTCTTCTTAGCACCACTTACCTCTGCCTGGGCTGCCTGATACCTCTCAGCAACATTTAAAATTTCCCCCAACTTCTCTGCACCTTGTTCCATGAGAAATTTTCTCATGTCTGGAGCCATGGACTCTCTCAATTGCTCAATCATGATCATTTCTTTAAGATCTTGGGTCTTCCCCAGAGCCGTCCATTTCTCCAAATAGGTTTCTAGTCTAGCAGAGAATTGGTGGTATGTCTCCCCAGACAACAGTTTGGCATTTCTAAATTTCTTACGATAAAATTCACCATTCTTCTCGTATCTTAATAACAAAGCCTGCTTTAACATGTCATAATTGTCTTGGTCTTCCCTGTTCATTTTAGCAAATACTTCATAAGAAGTACCTCTCAATCCCTGTGATAGCTTTAAGCTCCACCTCTCTCTCTCTAACCCATATGTAGTAGCTAATAACTCAAAACGTCCTAGGTACCCCTCTATGTCATCGTCTTTTTCAACAAAATGGTCTAAATGAAACCCCATAGCGGAGTTTGAGGCTCCCAGACTAGGCGTAGCATCTGAGGCAAAAGGGCTGGCACCATTTTCAGGAGCCTGGCCTTGTAATTCCAGCTCCCTTAGTCGTAATTCGTGCTCCCTTTGCAACCTTCTATCTTCTGCCTCCCTTTGCAACCTTCTATCTTCTGCCTCCCTTTCGGCAGTCAACCTTTTTTCTTCTGCCTCCCTTTGCTGTCGTTTTTCTTCTGCCTCAATCTGCAGCCTCTTAATGTCTCTATCAGCCTCTAACCTCTTCTCTTCAGCTAACCTCCTTTCTTCCCGTTCAATATATTTATCACATTCAGCCGTTACGTATTGAATTAAAATTTGACCATCCATTCCCATCTCCTTCGCGGTGAGCACAGCAGCTGATCTAAATTTTGCCAGCTCCGCCATACTTTTTAGACAATATAATAATATACAAGATAAATCTCTAACCAGTAAATACACTAAGTACTTCTTATGACTATAGTCTAACCAATTCTAACTAACCAGTTAACTAATTAATTATTACTGGCTGTGAAGATTCACCAACTTTTATCTGCAGGGACACTTTTAATTTTAAAGGAAATTTTACAATTTATTTCCCTACTTTTATTTCTCCCACCAGGAGATCCTAATATTACTGTGGGGCTAATTATCCCTGGACAAGACCCCAATTTATGTAGTGGTGTTGCTGGTATTGTATGATGGTGATATTACTAATTGTAATTGTATGAGGCCAGCTGTGAAGGCTCCTGAGATAAAATGTAGTTGTGAATTGTCAGAAGGCCTTTCTTGCTACCACTACGACCTCACACTTAATTTTTTTTTTTAATGAATGTGGCTACGTAAAGTGTCTAGGGTTATGCTATGTAGTGTGGTGTAATAGGTTATAGATATACCCACAGATATTTAACAAGACTAATAATATTAATAAATGTTAAAATACACTGAACTAACTCACGTGTGTAAAATTTTTTGATAGAATTATATTACATTTATTTTGTTCTGGATCAATTTTTTAGGTTGACCAGAACTTAAAAGGATTTAGAGATTATGAAAGAAATGCATGGAATATTATATCATAAATGCAATAGTGTACATATATATGTACTATACTAGTTAGTTTTAGTAAAATGTTCTAGTAGTCATCTACTTGGGAGGATAGTTAATGTTTGTGCTGTTGGGGTGGCCTCATCACACCTGTCTATATTGACTACACAGTGTCCAGAAAATGGTGGGAATTTTTATGGGGGGTATTAGTAACTAAACGGCGTTGGTGAATGTCCAGCAGACCAGAGGCTCACGCATCTTGTAGTTGTAGCTCTGGTGCTGAAATCAGGTGGTCCCACCTCTCCGTGCTGGCGGGCAATAATGGTGGTCTCTGTCACAAGTACTGCACAGATACACTCGAGTAAAGTCACCAACTGAATAGACACTGCTTGGTTGACAACAGAAACTCGCAGCTCAGATTATGAATAAATAACACAGAATTGCTAGCAAAACTCAGCTGAGCTGCTGGCTATAGTATGGCGTCCCTAAATTTATTACACTTTCTTTCATATGGAAATCACCACACTTTAAAATCTGTGTCTATCACTGAACAACTATTGAAGAATGGCCCCACTTTCGCGTCTGAGCGCTAATGATATGATTGTCTGTGGCCAATCACTGCCTAGGTTTTATTTTAAATTCAAATTTCCTACCATAAAGTCATTTCAGTCATGCTTCAGTCAAGTATGGATGGTTATCTGTTAGTCTGTCCGTCTCTACTTGTGTTTCTACAAAATGTACTTGATTTTTGAACCAACCTTTCTCTCCCCTCCAAAATTTTGTCGTTAAAAGTTATATTTAGACACAGCTACCACCCAAAAACCCTCTCCTCCATACTAAGTAAATTTGAACACCTGCGTCCCAAAGTCGTTTTTTTTTGTGCAATTAGCGACACTTTTAGATTCAATACAGTCTGTCGATGATGTGAACAACACTGTCTTTTGTCATTATCTTCAATATTATCTATCCGTCTGTAAAATTAAGAACATATTAGTTCACTGCTCAGAATAGGCCATCCGGCCAGCTAATTTTTATATTCCTAACATTAATATTAAGAAAAAAGTACTTTTTAATTTTTGTAATATTCCTAACATCTGCGTTTAGCCGCTGAATTCAAATCAAGGGCTTGGTATCGCGCAAAAGCGTCCAATAAATGACTGTGGCGTAACATATCTATGGTCCCTTCTGTCGAGTTGCTTACTTTTTATGTCAACTTGGGAAACGTGACTTTTCTCCGTTTCCCCCCCCAATTGCGTCTCCTTAGCCTTTCTAGTCTCACGCAATCTTTCCAGTCATATTTTTTTCCTTTTTGATCCGCCGTTCCCCTCCTGTCTAGCAAGTCAGTTATTATGGAGGATGATGACCCGCGGTCTAGGCGATCATGTACTATTCGCAGCCTACGCATTATGTTTTTATCCTTAAATGTTATCTTTGGAGATATTTTACCGTTGTATCTCTGTCCATTTCACTACATGATGAGTTATCTATACTTTCCTCTTCCAGGTTCTCCAGTGCTTCAGATCTATTTCTCAACTTTAGGTTGAACTGAACTTTTGTGTCTTTGTTCATAAGGTTCTGGGTATTATACTTCGGGCTTGATCTTTCTGCTCTGTCTTTGTGCGCCCTCAATTATATCCTCAGTGATGCCAGGAGAAGGTGGTGGTCTGATGCTACGTCAGCTCTTCTCTTGTAGATTTTCTTTCTATGGTGAAGTGGTCTATCAATGTCTCTCCTGTGTGTTTTGTCCAGTGTTCCTTGGGAGTTACTCATAGAAATCTTGCTTCTTATCATCATCTGCATTGTTAGTAGGGGCATAACAGTAATAACACTGAATGATGGTGATTTTTCTTTCTTTTCCCTGGAATCTTGCCGTAATGATCCTGGGTGATTTTGGTTCCCATTCTATTAATGTTTTTCTGGCTTCCTGGGACATCATAATAGCAACCCCTTCTGTGTGTGTGTGTGGTCTTCATCCTCGTGTCTTGAATATATGACATTTTCCCCTGTATTTGTCATGATTTCACCAGTTCCATTTATTCTCGTTTCTGCTAGTCCTAAGAGTTTTATTTTGTATCGTCTCATCTCTCCAGCTACCTGTGCTGTCCTTCCGGCTTCCTGCATTGTTCGTATGTTCCAAGTGCCTATTCTAGTTTTTGCCTTCGCCGTTAGAAGAGGTGTTGGCAGCCCGACTCTTTGTGTGGGAAGATAGTCCCTTCGATGACCAGATCATTCAAATCACAAAAGTTTACTAAAAGCTCTCCATTATCATTTCTGTTTCCTATGCCACCCTTTCCCATGATTAGTTCACAGTTTTTGCTGTCGACTCCTACTTTTGCATTTAAATCTCCCATTACTATCTTAATGTCTCTCCTGTGTGTTTTGTCCAGTGTTCCTTGGGAGTTACTCATAGAAATCTTGCTTATCATCATCTGCATTGTTAGTAGGGGCATAACAGTAATAACACTGAATGATGGTGATTTTTCTTTCTTTTCCCTGGAATCTTGCCGTTATTATCCTGGGTGATATTGGTTCCCATTCTATTAATGTTTTTCTGGCTTCCTGGGACATCATAATAGCAACCCCTTCTGTGTGTGTGTGGTCTTCATCCTCGTGTCTTGAATATATGACATTTTCCCCTGTATTTGTCATGATTTCACCAGTTCCATTTATTCTTGTTTCTGCTAGTCCTAAGAGTTTTATTTTGTATCGTCTCATCTCTCCAGCTACCTGTGCTGTCCTTCCGGCTTCCTGCATTGTTCGTATGTTCCAAGTGCCTATTCTAGTTTTTGCCTTCGCCGTTGGAAGAGGTGTTGGCAGCCCGACTTTCATTGACTGGCTTTCATCAGGTGTCTGCGTCATACGTCTCTCTTGCGAGGATTCTTCCTGACTCTGGCTTTTGTTTCTTTCTTCAACTGTTTTCGTTTCTGTGACAATTTGTTTTTTCTGGCAGGATTGTCAGCCCTGTTCTCCAACCTCCTTTAACTTGGAGGAAAGGGAAGGTGTGCCCACTTTGTCTGTCCTTTCCATTTTTACCTGCTCAGCTTGATTGAACCTACCAGGAGCAAAAGCTGCGGCTGATATAGCTCAAAATTTCCTCAACACTCAAGCCGACCCACCACTTCAACGTGGGGCACTTGTCTATATTGTTGCCATGATATTTGTATGTTTTGACATCTTTTGGGGGGAATTTCATCAAGTGTAATCTTAATACCAATTAGTGGAAGAATTACTGTACAAGACAGTAATGAATGTGACTGAAGTTTTTTAATAGCAGTTGGGAAATCTATGGAACACCACACAAAAGTTACATTCTATTTATTTGTATGATTGTAAATCTCTTTACAATGATTCTGTAAGATGTATAAATGATATATTTCTCGTTTCAAGAGAGATAAACACATTTTGTATGTATTTTATCATGAGGTTATGTGCACTATTTTATAGTGAATTCAGACTGCAGTATTTTTTGAGTAAATGCTCCCAATTGCATTAGGAAAAAAAAGAGAGGCTAGTTCTGTTAGTTTTTTTATTTGTTTCATTACTATATTGTTGCACAATGGGCTAATCACCTGTTTGCCAGATACTTTGATTACATGTTTTGCCCAGGAGCCTTGTGCTCTTTGGGTCACCTCGTTTTGTGGGGTAGAAGAGGTTCCGATTATGAGATGAGATGGCTATATTGTAAAAATAATAAAAGGACTTCTCTCGCTTTTTGGTTTTTTTTTTTGCATTGAGTTGAGAGCTATGACATGAAAGTGTGTTATCTACAGGGTAATTGAAAAGTCCGTTTCTATTTTTACATTTTTCTTTCTTCCCTCCTATCCAACTAATTTTCGTGAAACAAACATCAAAATAAAGAGAATTAACTACCATTTTATTACATAAAATGCTTTGCCAAATTAACATTACAACTCAGAATGAGATTCAGTCTTTTCAATACATAATTTCATAGCGAGCAGCAATTGTTGCTGTCTTTTTGTAACATCAGTTTTTGGGGTTGGAGTGGCTAAGAGGTTTGGTGTCCGCCTCGAATTCTAGAGGTACCAGGTTTGATTCCCAGTAGAGGGAATATAATTTATGGAAATTTTTTTTTCAGAACCAGTGGTCCTAATGATGTCATACTCTCTCTTCTTCTCTCTTCTCCCCTCCCCCCCCGCCGCCCCCCCCCCCCCCCCCCCCCCCCCCCCCCCCCCCCGGTCTCCTGGGTAGTGAGATCAGTCGCCTAATCTTCTCGGATAAGGACAAAAAAAATTTTTTTTTCCGTACGCCCGCTATTCTTCTTCTTCTTCCGTCCTTAGCCACCGACCGTCAAAGCAGTCAGTGGCCATTACGCCTAGTGGCTTCTTAGGGCAACAGCAGATAGGTTTTCTTTGCCATTGTTTCCCATCACGCCTATTGGCGTCTTTAGGGCAACGGCAAATCAATCCATTTGCTGTTGTTTCCGTAATCGAAGTGACTGGCAAACGGGTGATCAGCCCGTTGGTACGCCCGCTATTACTCGAGGCGAAATCACTGGTTAATATGTCTAACCCGAGACTGATTTTACGTGAGGACCCCCTTTTTTCCCTGTACAGTGACAGGTGTCCTCTCGCCATTCAGGCAGATACTTGCCTATTTCGGAGGTACCCATTAGAGCTGGGTCGGCTCAGGAGCCGTTCAGGTTATTCCAGTCACTGGTCGACGACACTGCTTCAAATGTCTTCGCCAGGGCTCAAATTATTCCAGTCGATGACACTACTTCAAATGTGCTCACCAGGGCTCGAACCTGGATCACCAGCGCAGTGTGGTAACCACTACACCAGCGTTGCTCCCTCACACACGTTAAAAATCCCCCAGGCAAAATTTTAAAATTAGAAACCTACCCACCAAATATATTTATAGAGCGTGTGATTCCTAGATACACACATTGGGATTCTCACTGGTGCTATGGAGTTTGTGCACTGTACTGAGATCCTCCTTGTGTGATCTAAGGGAGGAAATCAATCACTGATGGAGTTGTCTATGTGCAGTGAAGATAGTCCTTACAACCAAACAAAACATCAGTTTATTGGCCACTTTAGTTTGTATTTTATTTTATTTCTGGAAATAACAAATTTATAACTCAAACAGCAGTTACTGCTTCTTGGTCTGACATTTGTTTTATGTATATCCAATAGGTACAAGGGAGGAAACATTATTGTTGTTGTTTAACTAGGGCTGCTGAGCTTCTCGCTCTTTTGCAGCCTGTACCAAGTTGAAGACTCCTTGGTATTATCTACACTGTAGATCTAGACTTTTCCTGTGGCTTTTCTGCCATTCCTATACGTAAGTTAAAGTCATGAGCTCCTGTTTCTCCAGCTTGGCCTACATTTAAAGGATCATCACATCTGGTCCCAAGCTAGGAGAAAGAAGTGTGTGGCATTCTGTGCATTCCTCGCCATCCAAGGGGGCTCTCCAAATAGACAGAGCTAAAATACTGTGCTCAGGTTCTTGGCTCTCCTGTGGAATTGTCACGTCCTTCAGAGAACTACTTTTCAGCTGCCCCAGTCTATCATGGGTCCATAATGAAATCCTCCTGCATGCAGACAACCAGGTAAAAGCCAGAGTACATCTGGAGCTCAAGTGACTCCTCCAAGCTTAGTGTGCAATGCTGGGTTCTGAACAAGTTTCACCACAGGGGGAATCCTTGGAAGTGTGTGGATAATAAGATGGACATTTACATCAGAATAAGACGTAAAGCATGAAGCAATTATTTTAATCATTCAGAAACAGGTACCTGGTATTTTGATTTTAAATTTCCATTTCTGAAGCTAGATACAGTGCGGTCCGTATAAGCAGAAATCGCTGGGACAACCAAAATCCTTCTACTTATCCGAATTTTGCTCAAAGATGGACATTTACGTCAGAATAAGACGTAAAGTATGAAGCAATTATTTTAATCACTCAGAAACAGGTATTTTGATTTTAAATTTTCATTTCTGCTTATTTTAAAGTTTTCAAAAGTAATTCAGCAGAGCCTAGAACGTTGAGTCTAGTTAATTGATAGTAGCAAGTGTAAAAACATTTAAATCATGTTTTGGTTTAGTATTTTTTCATGCCCTGTTAGCGGTTCCTACATGGATTCCTAGAGCGATAATTATTGCAGGACAAGTAAGCTGATGTAGGAGTTACTTCTCTGATCTAGGGGTTTTTCTGATGTCTAGTTTTTTGTTTTTTCCTTCCTTCTTTCTTATACGTGCATGCCAAATACTGATTTATTTTTATTATTGACTAGCAGATATACAGAGTAAAAAAAGTAACTGAACTTTTAATTGTTGTGGTACTTCTGAACCACCATTATTATCTGAGCAAGCAGGACCAAACCTCCACGCTTAATTCTTGGATTAACCCAATGATAACTATACACCAGTCATGTCCTCTACCATACCTGTCACGGATTGCCTCCCCTGCTTTGCAGTAGTGGTCCAACAGTGACCAAAACTCAAGAGTATCTAATATTGGCTTCCAAGGTATCTACCTGCGTGCAAGATTACTCTTGGCAGAGATGTAGATAGAAGATTAATGACACTTTTACCGTAAGGGAGCCTTCACAAGGTATTTCCAGAAGTCACGAACAATGTTGCATTGGGCTGAACAATTGTTAACGCATTATATCTAGTCCATCGCCTTTTGTGAAGGATTTAAGCAATGGTTTAGCCCGTTCAAGCCCCCAGTTGGTGTAATCCAATGAAATCCCTCTTATAAGTAATAGCTCTGTTTAGAGGTAAATATATGTCTAGGTATATATATATATATATATATATATATATATATATATATATATATATATATATATATATATATATATATATATATATATATATATATATATATATACATATAATATTCTGGCTGATATGTTTGCTTTCATACATTAAAAAAAACTGGAGCGACTGTTACTGTTTAGTTTTAAAACAACATGTAACAATTTTAATAACAAATTAGTCTTTAACAGTTAAAATAAATATGGAAAGATTGGTGAAATTTAGATAAAAGTTTTCGTCACAGAGACTTAGGTGAGGATTTATCAAAAGTCTGTTGCTTTCACCTATTGTACAAGAAACTTAACTCTAGCTGATGTCGCAAAATTGGTTTCAAGTCATTGCAAATGAGTTCAGTTAGATTTATAAACCCATCTACGATCGAGTGACCGCTTTCAAAATGGCGGCGTATCAGCGAAATGTGTATCGGACAGAGGAAATCGCCAACGATAAAATAAAACGAAGGGAATCCGTATGAAAAGGATTTTACATTTCAGTACAGGGAAGGATGGTGTATAACTGCATATAAGATGGAACGGTAGGAAGTTCTCATTTACGGAGATATATGCGTATTTCGGCTGCCCACAGTTACGCTAAAAGCATGTAAACCCACTTCTGTTCTAAATATTAAAATCAACAAATAACAGTTTGGGAATTTACATGGATAGGAAGATAGAGTTTTATCAGCTGTATAAAACTAGATAAGAGGGAACAATATGGATATTATATATGCCGAGAATGATAAAGGCAAAATTTCAGTCGACGCACAGATCGGCCGAAATCACTGTTCGGGAAGGATTTTTCAGGTTAGGTTTAGGCTGTGACGTCGGTACTCTCCGATACGTCCGCGCTTTGCGTATAAGTAGCGGATCGGTAAACTGAGAGAGATACACAACGAAAGAGGTTTGAGCCAGACTGGAGACAGAGTTTCGCCACTATCCATGAATTGTGAGCGGATCGCCAGAAACAATTTTAAGTCCAGTATCTGAAGTCTGAGGGTAAGCGAAATTATGATAACTACCGTGTATAATATTTGTTATTTCAGGTTCATATAGAATTCACAAAATGTGCCTGTAAAATAGTCATTGATAATATGTATTGTATTTTTAATATGATCTAACATGTACATTGTGGATGATTGTTGCTTGTACAACAATTAATCACAAATAGCCCCACAGCCTAATGAAGATATATTTATCATATTGCTTTATCGCTTACGAAGATAAAGGCAGTCCCATGGCAGAGTGTGTCATAGGGAAATGAAGTGTTAGAAACTTCAGCATGGAAGATCCCAGTTACGAGGCTAAGGTGACTAGTCCCCTTCCTCGCTGCCTTTGCCTTCCCTAGTTCGAGCGCACAACTTTGTACCCATTTACAGCTGGTAAACTGGAGTGTTCTATAGCCAGTTTCAGTAGAAAGCAACCTGATCACGTGGTCACTCACTTTCTTTATTTATGTATTACTTTTGTGTAGATGCTAAGGATAGCATCAGTATTTGAATTTGTACTTGATATGATTTGGAAAGATCAAGTTATAGCATATGAAGGGATGTATAGGAGCGGAATAAACCAGATGATGTTTATTACTGATAGGTTAATATTAATTCTGTATCATTGAAATGATGTTACTTGCTATGACTGTATAACTTTGACACCTGATGACTGACTTGTCTGACTTATGTGCTAGTCAGTTACACTTAATTGAAATGTTCATATTAATGCTATATCACTGAAATGATGTCCTTGCTTACTATGATTGTATAACGGTGACATCTGATGACTGACTGGTCTGACATCTGTGCTAGTCAGCTACAAGTCTAGCCAGATACTAGCCAAGGCTGATATGTTGCAGGTTCCATGAAATAACTCAAACCAGACTGTCCAGTATCAGAAGCCGGTGCAGTTCATCCGAGGCAATCCCACAAAAGTGCAGGACCCCAAAGAGTGAACTTCAACTGGTCATTGGCATCCCTACTGTTGGGCCTACCAAGTCTGATATCAGCAAAGGACAGTTTCAGCAGTACCAAGTTGGAAAGATAAGTGTCCTGTTTGACACTGACCACCTATACATGTGAAACAGCCAATAGTTCAAAACAATAATTAACCATACAGAAACTCAGTCAACTGATGACAGTTATCCTTAAATTCAAAGGACTAATAACAGTGATTTCAGTAACTTTATTATTTAAGATCTTGAAGTCTAAACAGACAATAATAGTAATTGTGTGAATATTTACATATATATATATATGTGTATACTCTTTTCCAACTAGTAGAAATAGAATATTAGTGTAATTATTAAACTATTTTAACTGTACCTGAGGATTTATTCACTTCTTCCATTTGTGGTTTCAGTGAATGTTCATTTTATTATCCCCTAGAATATAAGTAATCATAAGATAGTCATAGGGAGGAGACACCTTAAATCCTGGTACTACTTCTTACCAACTGGACCAGGGTTTTTACAGTCTGACTATTTTTATGATAACAATACACCAGTGCTTATTTCTAAGACTGGGGTATTACTTGTAAGGTCAGAACTCTTTACTGGCATACTCTTACATAACAAATAAATTTTAAATAACCTCCCGCTACAGTGGGGGCTCGTCCGGGATATATCTTTGATATTCCTGAGCCAACTTTCTATTTCTGCTGTGTAGAAGATTTTGTTTTGAAAAATTTTTTTTTTTGGAAAGAGTAAACATAATAGGAAATAATTATATTTTTTGTAGGAGTACCATTGAGTACAGATAAGACAGCTGTTTCATATATGGTGAAGTCAGTTTAATTAACTTTAATTTTAAATAAGTTAATTATATTGTAGTAAATTAGTTTGAGTAAGATCGCTTGCCCTACTAGACTACAGATACATCATGGCTGACTTGGTCAAATTTAGGTCTGCTACACTGCAGGTGGGAAAAGAGCTTGGCATGGATGGTGACGTTCTGATCCGGTATGTCACGACGGAATGTGAAAAGTACACCGAGAGAGAAGCAAAGCAATTGGAAGCAGAAAGAGAAGCCAAGAAATTGGAAGCAGAAAGAGAAGCCAAGAAATTGGAAGCAGAAAGAGAAGCCAAGAAATTGGAAGCAGAAAGAGAAGCCAAGAAATTAGAAGCAGAGAGAGAAGCCAAGAAATTAGAAGCAGAGAGAGAAGCCAAGAAATTAGAATTAGAAGCAGAGAGAGAAGCCAAGAAATTAGAATTAGAAGCGGAGAGAGAAACAAAGAAACTAGAAGCTGAGAGAGAAGCCAAGAAATTAGAATTGGAAGCAGAGAGAGAAGCCAAGAAATTAGAAGCTGAGAGAGAAGAAAGGAGGTTACAAGCAGAGAGAGACCATGAGCTGAAAATGAGACAGCTTGATCTTGAACTTCAGGCTGGGACTATCACCCATGGTAATAGCTCACCTCATTCTGCGAATAGCTCTTTTCAGAACACAGCAAATGGGGCCATGAACTTCCACCTAGATCCATTTGTTGAAAAGGAGGACGCAATTGAGTCATACCTGGATAGGTATGAAAGGCTAGCCTCTACCTATGGACTGGAAAAGGAAAAATGGAGTCTAAAGTTATCCCAGGGATTGAGAGGTATTGCATATGATGTGTTTCTGAAACTCCCCAAAGAAGATCAGGAAAATTATGAAATACTAAAGCAAGCCTTACTGATCCGGTATGAAAAGAACTCTGAGGCATATAGGAAGAAATTTAGAACTTCTAAACCTCTACCTGGAGAAACATATAACCAGTTCTCAGCTAGGCTAGAAACGTATTTGTTGAAATGGAGTAGTTTAGGTAAGTATCAGAAAACATACGAGGATCTGAAAGAAATGGTTATGTTAGAGCAAGTGAAAGATTCCATGTCTCAAGAAATGAGGAAATTCCTTATGGAACAAGGAGCAGAGAGGCTGGAAGACATTTTGAAATGTGCAGAGAGATACCAAGCAGCTCAAGCTGAACTAGTAGGAACGAAAAGGAAGCAGGTAGAAGGATATAAGCCACCACCGCAGAGTACCCAGTTTGACCAGATGGATCAACCACACAGAAACAAGCAAAGATTTGATAATAAGGACAAGAACCCTCAGACTCAGGAAAAGAAACCCTACAAACAGGGAGATAAGTGGTGCAAATTTTGTAAGATGAGCAACCACAACACGGATGAATGTGGGAGGAAAAAACCCCTTCATCATGCTGCATGTCTACAGGTGAGGACTTCTGTTAGGAAGGAACTGACTGTGGGTCAGAATAGCCTCCATCACCCACCTACCCAGGAGATAGTGACTGTGAATGGCAAACAAGTCACAGGAATGTATGACACAGGTTTGTCCTATGACGCAGTCGTGTGTGCATCTCTGGTGTGCCCTGAACAAATCACCACAGAAACAGTAGAGATTCAAGGGCCACTAAAAGGAACATCACCCCTTACATTACCCATAGCAAAGATTCATGTCAGTTGTCGCTATGTGGAAGGGGAGATAAATGCAGCTGTGATAGATGATCCCTTTTACCCCCTAATGTTGGGGCGTAAATATGTTTTCTTAGGAGACCCTGTAAAACCTATGGTTATGGCAGGAATCCAGACCAAGGCTGACTCCAGGAACATAGAGAGGGACACCAACGTAAAATTTCATTCAACTGAAATGAAACGGGCTCAAGAAGCAGACGGCACATTGAAGCCTTGTTTTGGCAAATTGTCAAAGACACATAACACACCAAGGAAAGGACACTTCTATAGGGAACATGGACTCTTGTACAGGAAAGCTGGCAGAGGGACGAAAAGTCATGGTCAAATCGTTGTACCATCCACCTATAGGAATAAGGTTATAGGCTGGGGACACATATCAACTTTGAGTGAACACCTGGGTAATGGTGCCACAAAACAAAGAATAGCCACCCAGTTCTACTGGCCAGGTATTACGGAAGACATAAATCAGTATGTAAATTCCTGTCCAGAGTGCACCTATGTAGATTCAGAAAGTCGACGGAAGAGTCTTCATCAAAAATCTACAAGCAAACCAGCAATCAGGGGTACTCCCGAGATTTGCACGGGAGGGGAAAGGAAACATCCCACACAGGTTCAATTGCAGTCTGAACCCCATGCGCTGGGAAAAAGGAACAAATCATGTAGCGAAAATCAAAAAACCTACGGATTTGCGAGGGAAAACCACATCCAACTATCATCGAAAAGAGGGCGGTAAACTTCATGGGAAACCTACCGACCCCGTTTCACCAGCAGTAAGAGCCTGGATGAAAAGCCGAACCGGAAGGAGAGAGATAGTAAAGGATGAATATATTATTGGAAAACAGAATGTGGGCGCAGATTTTCTTAGTCGTCATCCCACAGAGCTTGAGGAGGATAGAAGGAAGGAAAACTAACCTCGGAATGGTCGATTTGCAATTGTCTTGTACCCAATAGTTAAGCTAGATATCATCCAGCTTAAAATATGGGGGAGCTATGTCGCAAAATTGGTTTCAAGTCATTGCAAATGAGTTCAGTTAGATTTATAAACCCATCTACGATCGAGTGACCGCTTTCAAAATGGCGGCGTATCAGCGAAATGTGTATCGGACAGAGGAAATCGCCAACGATAAAATAAAACGAAGGGAATCCGTATGAAAAGGATTTTACATTTCAGTACAGGGAAGGATGGTGTATAACTGCATATAAGATGGAACGGTAGGAAGTTCTCATTTACGGAGATATATGCGTATTTCGGCTGCCCACAGTTACGCTAAAAGCATGTAAACCCACTTCTGTTCTAAATATTAAAATCAACAAATAACAGTTTGGGAATTTACATGGATAGGAAGATAGAGTTTTATCAGCTGTATAAAACTAGATAAGAGGGAACAATATGGATATTATATATGCCGAGAATGATAAAGGCAAAATTTCAGTCGACGCACAGATCGGCCGAAATCACTGTTCGGGAAGGATTTTTCAGGTTAGGTTTAGGCTGTGACGTCGGTACTCTCCGATACGTCCGCGCTTTGCGTATAAGTAGCGGATCGGTAAACTGAGAGAGATACACAAGCACTGTTACATGAATTAAAAAGTAACCCAAAAGAAGCACAACTCGCACATGGGATAAAGGTAAAGATTGAATTGATCAAGGAAATTAGAAGATTCGTCATCAAAGGGGTCGACTCAAACCTAACAGAAGAGGAGATCCACACTAACATAACGAAAGAAAACCCACAAACAGAGATAGAAAAAGTAGAAAGAATCAAAACCAAAGAGCAAAAGAATACGACAGTGGTAGTGATAAGTGTAAAGGGCACAGAAATACCCAAGCAAGTCAAACTCCACCAGAGAGCCAAAATGACAGAGGTATTCATACCTAGCATTATACAATGCACAAACTGTCAAGGCTTTAGCCATACCCAACATGTGTGTAAAAGAGCGACACGGTGTAGTTTCTGTGCGGGAGCACACAGACATGTGGACTGTCCAATGGCTAAGGAGGACAAAGATTATAAACGAGAAAACAAAAACAGAAAATGTGCAAACTGCCAGGGTAACCACAGTGCCAGGTATCAGGGATGCCCAGTCTATCAAGAGACAAAACACATATTAAAAGAATCACTAGAAACAAACAAACCATTCTGGCAAATAAAAGAAAGACAGAAAACCAACAACCATCTCCAAAACTCTCAAGAAAATATCATTAAGAAACAAATACAACAAATAACCAGTGAAGTGAAAGACATAAAGGAAAAAATCCAGAAAGAACCCATAAACAGTAAAGAAGATGACAACACAGAAGAGACGGAACATATCCTCATCCAAGCCAGACAGGTACTAGAAGAAATGAAAACAGCACAAAAGGAAATAGAGAGAGACCTCAAAAAAATAGCAGAGATAAAAGAAGCTAATGAAGAAATCCTAAAAAAAATAGAGAGAGAAAGAGCTAGGCCTATAGAAAATATGGAAAAAAAATTTAAGGAAACAGTGGAACTACACCTACCATACCTCGCAGAAAGAGTTCAGAGTATAATGGTTACTTGGAATGATGAGTTTGTAGAGAACATAAGAGGTAAAGTGCAAAACCAAAAAAAGTAGATCCCTTATCAAAAAACCTAATAAAAACAATAACATAACTAAGCTAACCATACTAAATGGGGACCAAAGACTCTAGAGCTATCAAAGTAGTCCAGTGGAACTGTAGGGGTGCCAGGAAGAACTTGATGTCTCTTATGGGACAGTATAAGGAGGCAAAACCCATCTTTGCAATACAAGAAACCCTCCTGAACCCCAAACAAAAACTGAACTACCAAGGGTATATAACACTTAGAAATGATAGACCTGAGGGAAGAGGAGGGGGCGTGGCCTTTTTAATACATGAAGACTACAAAATATTAAATTGGGAACAATTCAACACAGAAAATATTGAAGGAATAAGTATAACATTAGACAGTGAGCCAGATAACTTAAAAATAATAAACATTTATAGCCCCAAGGGTAATATAACCGATAGGGACATTGCCACTATTAACACACAAATAGACCAAAGAACATTATTGGTAGGTGACTTTAATGCACACCATGAGGCATGGGGTAACAACAGTAATGATCCAGCAGGAAAAAGACTGTTGGACTACATTGAAAGTGCTGAGCTAATCATACTAAATGATGGCTCAGTGACAAGGGTTAACCCATGCAACAGTGGAGGAGATACAGCAATAGACATAAGTATTATTATAACACCAAACCTAGCCTCTACTAAATGGGAAGTACTGAATGACTCCAGCTCAGACCACTTACCCATAGAAATAAACCTAAACGACAAATATAGAACTAGTCCAAAAAGCTCGAAACCCACATTCAACCTAAAAAAGGCAAATTGGGAGTCCTTCCAATTAGAGCTAGGTAAACTAAGCATAGAACAAATTGAATCTAACAGTATAGATATATTTGCAGAAAAACTAACAAATGAGATTTTAAAAATAGCAATAAAATATATACCAAACAGGAATATGCCTGAGCACTTAAAACCAACACAAAAAGGTAAAAATAGGAAAAGAAACAAAGATAAAAATCCAGTACCATGGTGGACAGACAGATGTTCAGAACAACTGAAATTGAGGGAGAGGGCCCTTACAAAGTATAGAAAAGCCAAAACTGAAGAGAATTACACAAACTATAAAAAAATAAGAAATGAAACAAATAAAATAATATTCAGAGCTAAAGAAAAGAGTTGGAGAAAATTTTGTCAAACATTAAACCATAGGTCCCAAATAACTACAGTTTGGAGAAAACTAAAAGCAATTAAAGGAGGAAACAGCAAGAAATTTAAAATCCCAACAATTAAAATACCAGAGAGAGCCGAAACAGATAGAGAAAAAGCCAACATACTAGCTAAATACTTTTATCAGGTTAGTTCAATAGACAGTCTAGATAAGGCAGAAATAAATAGACGAAAAACACTGCTAGAAAAATTAAAAGAAGAAAATATGGAAACCACACAGGATGCTAAGTATTTAAATGCAGATATTACAGTAGATGAAATAGAAAGAGCTTTAGCAGAAAAAACCAATACTACCTCTGGGGAAGACATTCTGAGCTATGAAATCCTCAAAAAGGTACCAAATACAACTCTAAGAGTGATTGCATCCCTCTACAACAAAATCTGGCACACGGGAAAAATACCATGTTCATGGAAGACAGCAGTAGTCATCCCCATACTAAAGCCAGATAAGGAAGCACATGATGTCAGCTCATACAGGCCAATATCGTTAACATCACATCTAGGAAAAATTCTAGAAACAATAGTCAACAGCAGACTAAAATTTCATCTCGAAAAGCATAATTTGTACAGTCCAACCCAGGCAGGCTTTAGAAGCCAACATAGTACAATAGAGCAACTGCTGAGGCTGGAACATGATGTTAAAACAGGCTTCAAAAGGAATGAAAAGACAGTAGCTATATTCCTTGATGTAGCAAGAGCATATGATGAGTGTTGGAGGGAGGGTGCACTACATAAAATCAGGAAACTAGGTATAGTAGGCAGAACCTACAATTACCTAGAAAACTTCCTGCAGGATAGATACTTCATGGTACAAATAAACAATGATAGATCTGAGGTATATGAGCAACAGAATGGAATTCCCCAGGGATCAGTAATATCACCATCAATTTTTACGATTATGGTCAACGACCTAGGCGACGAGTTTAAGGACTTAAAAAACAACCTATCTCAGTTTGCAGATGATGCTGCGATATGGAGAACGGGAAGAAATCTCCCATTCCTCTATAAAACAGTACAAAAACAAATAGATAAAGTATCTGACTGGATGAACAAGTGGGGATTTAATCTAAACGTTAAAAAAACCATAGGAATGATTTTCAGTAGAGGGCGTGTAATTAAAAACAATATAATTGACATAAGCATTAATAAGCAAAAAGTATGCACAGCAAAATCAACTAGATTTCTTGGCATGGTACTAGACCAGCAACTAAACTGGAACAAACACATAGACCTTTTAGTGCAAAGCAGTAGAGGACTTATTAATATGCTAAGATATATGAAAGGAAGTGGTTGGGGCGCCTGCAATAAGACAATGTTAACATTCTATAAATCATTTATTAGAGGCAAACTTGACTATGCCAGTGTTGTCTATGCATCAGCCGCCCCAAGCAATAAGAAGAAACTAGACACAGTCCAAAACCAGGCACTGTCAATAATAGCAGGTGCCTCAAAGGGAACATCAGCAGAAGCACTAGAAGTAGCGCTAGGCATTATACCCCTGGAGCTAAGGAGAAAAGAACTGAGATTCAGCTACTGGGCAAGAGTGGCAAAAGATCCAACTCACCCGGCACATAAAACCTTTGATAGGGGTAACCAGTACATAGGCCACATTCCATTAAACCATAATAGATACCCGTCAGGGTGGAAAACAATGGATGAAGTGGATCAATACCCAGACCTGTTTAATGCGATAAACAGTAGTGCTCTGTATAAAGCAAAGATCCCACCATGGGAATTAAAAGTGCCAGAAACTGACTCCCACTTATCAAAGATCATAAATAAATCTAACGACATAATCTCAGCAAAAAGTAAAACACTAGAGTACATAGAACGGTATACAAATAATAGCCTAACTATATATACAGATGGGTCCAAAGATGAAGAAGGACAATTAGGAGCAGGAATAGCAATACCAAAATTAAAAATTTATAAAAGATACAAAGTAACAAGTAATACATCTATCTTTACAGCAGAATTAGTGGCAATCCTAAAAGCTTTAGAAATAGCTGCAGAAAATCCACCAAAAAAAGTAACCATTCTCACAGATTCCCTATCATCAGTACTAGCAATCAGAAACAGAACAGAAGGCAGCAGGCCAGACATTATAGAGGAAATACTACAGGTTAATACATATCTACAAAATATAGGATGCAGTGCAACACTAACATGGATACCATCACATGTGGGGATAGCAGGAAATGAGCTAGCAGACAAAGAAGCCAAAGGGGGGAGAACTAGCCATAACCAAATTGAAGTAGGCTTAGGGAAGTTTGAAATTAAGAGCTTAATTGCTCAAAAAATAACTAAAGAATGGATAACAGCATGGGACCTAAGTAAAAAAGCAAGACACTCATATAAAATCCTTAAAAAAACCAAGCAAAAAATGTCAAATAAAAGATGAACTAAAAATACCAATTAATAAAAAATTGCTGAGACTCAAGCTGGGAACTGGATATTTCATGATTGAGGAACCCACATGTGAAGAGTGTCAAGAACCAAACACAATTAGGCACTTTCTAGTGGACTGCAAAAAATATGACCAACAGAGGCAAAACATTAAGACATACTGTAGTAACCACAAGGTAGAAATGAGTGTAGAAAATCTCATAGGCACAAATAGCCCTTCAGAAATGCAAAAGTTAATAAAACACTATATTACAAAAACTAAAGCTAACATATAAAAATCAAATAAGGAATTGAACCAGTAGTCCAAACTGGTGAAAGACTCGCCCCAGAAACACACAGATTAACCAAATAAACCATCCAGTAAAAATCAAAAACATACTAACTTAGAAAATAGCATATATTGGAACTTTTTTTTAAAAACCATGTTGAACTATAACTACAAAAGGAAAAATACCGACTAGAGATAATATAATATAAAACAAATACAAACAAAAACATATTACAATAAAAGAAACACGTCCTGATATAACCAACAAATCCATGTACATGGTAGATGGTTGAAAGGGGCGTGCTACAAAATGAAGTAGCAAACACATTAATTAAAAAAAAAAAGAGAGAGATACACAACGAAAGAGGTTTGAGCCAGACTGGAGACAGAGTTTCGCCACTATCCATGAATTGTGAGCGGATCGCCAGAAACAATTTTAAGTCCAGTATCTGAAGTCTGAGGGTAAGCGAAATTATGATAACTACCGTGTATAATATTTGTTATTTCAGGTTCATATAGAATTCACAAAATGTGCCTGTAAAATAGTCATTGATAATATGTATTGTATTTTTAATATGATCTAACATGTACATTGTGGATGATTGTTGCTTGTACAACAATTAATCACAAATAGCCCCACAGCCTAATGAAGATATATTTATCATATTGCTTTATCGCTTACGAAGATAAAGGCAGTCCCATGGCAGAGTGTGTCATACAGTAGAAGGCAGCCTGATCACGTGGTCACTCACTTTCTTTATTTATGTATTACTTTTGTGTAGATGCTAAGGATAGCATCAGTATTTGAATTTGTACTTGATATGATTTGGAAGGATCAAGTTATAGCATATGAAGGGATGTATAGGAGCGGAATAAACCAGATGATGTTTATTACTGATATGTTAATATTAATTCTGTATCATTGAAATGATGTTACTTGCTATGACTGTATAACTTTGACACCTGATGACTGACTTGTCTGACTTATGTGCTAGTCAGTTACACTTAATTGAAATGTTAATATTAATGCTATATCACTGAAATGATGTCTTTACTTACTATGATTGTATAACGGTGACATCTGATGACTGACTGGTCTGACATCTGTGCTAGTCAGCTACAAGTCTAGCCAGATACTAGCCAAGGCTGATATGTTGCAGGTTCCATGAAATAACTCAAACCAGACTGTCCAGTATCAGAAGCCGGTGCAGTTCATCCGAGGCAATCCCACAAAAGTGCAGGACCCCAAAGAGTGAACTTCAACTGGTCATTGGCATCCCTACTGTTGGGCCTACCAAGTCTGATATCAGCAAAGGACAGTTTCAGCAGTACCAAGTTGGAAAGATAAGTGTCCTGTTTGACACTGACCACCTATACATGTGAAACAGCCAATAGTTCAAAACAATAATTAACCATACAGAAACTCAGTCAACTGATGACAGTTATCCTTAAATTCAAAGGACTAATAACAGTGATTTCAGTAACTTTATTATTTAAGATCTTGAAGTCTAAACAAACAATAATAGTAATTGTGTGAATATTTTTATATATATATATATGTGTATACTCTTTTCCAACTAGTAGAAATAGAATATTAGTGTAATTATTAAACTATTTTAACTGTACCTGAGGATTTATTCACTTCTTCCATTTGTGGTTTCAGTGAATGTTCACTTTATTATCCCCTAGAATATAAGTAATCATAAGATAGTCATAGGGAGGAGACACCTTAAATCCTGGTACTACTTCTTACCAACTGGACCAGGGTTTTTACAGTCTGACTATTTTTATGATAACAATACACCAGTGCTTATTTCTAAGACTGGGGTATTACTTGTAAGGTCAGAACTCTTTACTGGCATACTCTTACAGAATATATACTTTTAAATAACCTCCCGCTACAGCTGAGTCCTGCAGCTGTGGTTCATCAATTCTGTGATGACGAAAGCCTTCTCCACACTCTCTTCCACTGAAGGCGGTTAGGGTGGATGCTTTTCTCTCACACTAGCAGCGTTAGTACCACAAATCGTCTGATGGCTTGTAACCACGAACCCAAAATTTTGGGAATACACAATCTCCTTGCAGAGATTTAGACTGGACACAGCTCTGTATTAGAAGCTTTGAAATCACTTAGGTCTGGAAATTAGAGTTAATTCCTCTGACAGCGGGTGTTCTGCAAAATCCTGGGCCTGGGAAAACTTTTGTTTAATTCCTCTATGACTTTTGATCAAATTCCTAGGATTCCAGTCTTGTTAATTAAAGTCCTGGCCCTTTAAGTTTCCAGTCTTGTATTTAAAATGCGGGTTTACTTGTGAATTCCAACATTGCCCAATACTCGATCTGTTACTTATAGTTGTGGAATTTCTAAGTCCAATGTCTCCTTTTTCTTTCTGGCTTTTAGGAGTCGCTGATATGACTTGTGCGCTGCAGTCTCTCTGTGTGATCTGTGTCTGTGTTTTCATCACACTATATTCTCAGTTCTTAGTGCAAATCACAGATTGCTTTTCCGCCGAATGTTCCAATAGAATTCATTGTATATTCCGGCTCTCACTTCAAACCAATCAAATCTCTCTAGCACTGGGTTGAGTGTTTCATTTTAAAATATCCCCTTGCATGTTTCAAAATATTACATTTAATATCCACGCGTGACCTTATCAGTGATGTCATATCGTTGCGTAAGACTTCCGGCTGCACCTATCTGCCTCTCACCATATTGTGACCATGTGTTCCTGGACTAACGTATACAAATCTTGACTTTCCAGACAGATTATCTGAGATAATTACACACAGGGATGGTCTAAGCGAAAACAAATTACGCATTACCACCTGTGTTTCGCTAGACGGATCTCCGCCAGATTAGCCACACAATATGGGGTCCTATTCATAGACATGCACAATGCAAGCTTGAATAAACAGGTACAGTCGCTAAGAAAAGATGGTCAGCCTGGTAATACGTGATAAAATATTATCACTGCCCAGGTCAATAAACCTGGCATAATGCAAACAGTCGAGGAGTGAAGTGTTAGAGTCTTCACCCTACTGATCCAACATAGAGAGTAAATAATGGTGCATAAAATATGCCACATAATAATGACGGGAGAAAAAAAAAATATATCACTCGCATGGGAGTGGACTTGAGATTGCAGAACCGTATCATCACAATACCTCTCACTTCCAGCACATCTACCCCAATCATGTCTTCCACCATACCTCTCACCTCCAGCACATCTACTCCAATCATGTCCTCCATTGTACTTCTCACCTCCAGCACATCCACTTCAGCCATATCCTACACCATACCTCACGCTCATAGCACACTTACTCCAATGATGTCCTCCATTGTCCCTCTTACCTCCAGCACATCTACTCCAATCATGTCCTTCATTGTACCTCTCACCTCCGACATATCTACTTCAGTCATGTCCTTCACTATTCCTCTCACTCCCAGGACATCTACCCCAATCATGTCCACTCTTATACCTTTCACTCTGAGCACACCTATTCTAATGATTTCATCAAACATACCTTTCACCTCCAGTACATCTAATTCAATCATATCCTCCACCATACCTCACACCTCCATCTCATCTACTCCAATCATGTCCTCAACCATACCTTTCACCTATATTACATCTACTCTAATTGTTTCCTCCATTGTACCTCCTTCAGTTCAGTTAGTTTGAGGAAGACCAAGAGTATGCAGTTCTTCCCCTTCCATAGAAATAACCTTATCTTCTATGGCAATTAATGCTGTATTATAAATTTCATCACTGTAACCAATTTCCATTTCAGGATACATTAACTGAGCTTAGAGCAGAGTTTAAGGCAAGCCTTTTTCTCTCAAACCGAGGTGAACCAGTGTTCGCTCAGTTGGCCTGACTATTACATGCTTGCTAGTCTAATGAATGTTAGCA
This sequence comes from Oreohelix idahoensis, assembly GCA_024509875.1. Taxonomy (NCBI): domain Eukaryota; kingdom Metazoa; phylum Mollusca; class Gastropoda; order Stylommatophora; family Oreohelicidae; genus Oreohelix; species Oreohelix idahoensis. The sequence goes on from JAMPIV010001605.1 coordinate 257,486, forward strand.
TTGTAATGTTCTGTCGGAAGCTCGGACATTTATTAACCTATTATATCACCTGTTCACCAAAAATTATGTACGGCCACGTAGCGCTGTAACTTAGGCGATGAATGCAGAGCTTCTACTCATGCGAGTTCAAATTTGAAGTTGGACAGAAAAATTAATTTGACATGTCTGAAAATTCTAGTTATCAGAATTCGACTTAACCAGAATTTTTTTTAACAAAGCCAAAGACGACATTTGGCTGGGACCTTCAGAAATGCTTCTACTTAAGCAAAATTCAATTTAAGTGACTTCCTCTTTAGTGGACTGCACTGTAAATTAGAAAGTAAAAATAATACGGGGGGGGGGGGGGACTGTAAATAATGAATAAAATGAACTGAGTGTTAGTGTGACTAGCAGATGTATAATTTTAAGAAGTGGTAGTACAGTAGTAACATCTAGTGGTAAAGTAGGCCTAATGGTTGCAGTTGTTGTACAGCTGTGGTAGTAATAATGATAGGTAGTGGGCCTGTATTCAAGTATCAATATATACACCTTAACTATGCGGGTATTTTAAGGTCAGAAAAGTCAAAAGAAGACTTCCTCACTTGGTTGTCATTGAGGTGTGAGCACCTGACAAGACTACTCACTGTCAATAAGCTTTGATGTCACAGATTAAATTATCTTCCCTTTGGCTAAAATTATGGCTAGATGATAATTGCCATTAAACAAGAGAGTCAGTCTAATCAAATAGATGAGAAAACAAAAACAAGCCTCTAGCCCAGTGTTTCTCAACCTTTTTGTGTTCACAGCACACTTTTCAATTTTCTACAAATTTGCGGCACACCTATCTGACCCCACGCCTGAATAAACAATTACAGTGATATATACTAAATTAAATACACTAATTTGTGGGTACTTTAGAATAAAGAAAGTTCTCAATTTGATTTTCTTTTAATTGTTTAAAATAATTGGAAGTATATCTATTTTTGTTCAAATCAGTTAATAGCTCCAATTATTATTGAATGAATTCCAGCTGTAAGATCAGTTTTACATTACAAGATCACAAAAAATATACTTCATGTAGTAAATTTACAAAATTTTTGCGGGACACTTAGATAGGCGCGGCGACACACTAGTGTGCTGCTTCACACCGCTTGAGAAACACTGCTCTAGCCCAGTGAATATCATTATGAGAGCCGTTGGTTTTTGTTTATTCTTTTTAACTCATTTACAACAAATACGAGGTCTTTCTCATGCACGAAATAACCAGTGATGATCTGGATTCCCAAGGGTACGAGAAGTAGAGGTAGACCATAAAAGTCATGGAGAAGAGAACTGGAGACAGAAATGAAAATAATGAGGAGTGCATGGAAAGACCTTGAGTTAATGGCATGTGACAGGAGGACTTGGCATGTGTTTATTGACAGCCTATGGTCCTTGTGGAGCTGAAGGGTATTGAATTAATGATGCAGGTTATAATTTGAGTATATGGTGTTCTTTATTCAGTATAGCATATTCTGTTTCTTGTTTTTCTTGTGGTGTTTCTTCCAGGCTGCAAATTCTGGCATTTGTTATTATGAGATAGTGTATGTGGAGTACCACTTTCAGTGCTTTGTAAAATATCCGCCTTTAAACTTTAGTATTTAATGGATTTGTAGACTGATTCCTAACATTTTTCTCTATTCAATTTATTGTAATTAAAATTATTTTAATACATCTCTTTTGTTTTTGTTGAGTTTTTTAATGTGTAAAGTTTAATATGTTTATCATAATTTTTTCATTTAATTTATGTGATGAATCTTAATATATATGTTTTGTTGATTTTTTTAAGGATAGTTTTAATATGTTTAACATAATTTTTGCATTGAATTGTTCTGGTAAATATTGTTATGCTAGTGCATTTGATTTTCCTTAGTAGTCATCATTAGCTCCTGCAGCTGTTACATGCTGATTCTTCTTTGGTAATTTAAAATTATACCATGTGTAGCTCCCTGGGTAGGTCAGTTTTTGGTGGCTTCTAGTGGCAGTGGGAAAAATTTATTCTTTGAAGTGTTTTATTTGTAGTTTCCTTCTTTCTTAGTCATTAGCTCTTCTACCCCTTAATTAACAGAGTGTAGATGTATCACAGAGAGCATAAATGGCTCTTGGGTGGACATGCAATCAAATTTTAAGACAAACAGGTGATTGACCTTTTGTGTTTGTAGTTTTCTTTGATGTTTTATTCCTTACATGTTAGCAGGTCAATCAATACCCTTTAGCTCCCCAAGGAGCGTAGGCCTTCAAAAAACACATGCCAAGTCCTCCTGTTTCGTGCCAACCGCTCAAGTTCTTTCCATGTTTTCCTCATCATTTTCACCTCTGTATCCAGTTCTCTTCTCCATGTGTATTTTGGTCTACCTCTGCCTCTCTTTCCCTGGGGATTCCAGAACAAGGACTGCCTTGTAATGCTATCAACAGGTTTCCTCAGTGTGTGTCCTATCCATCGCCATCGTCTTCTTCTTAACTCTTGTTCCACTGGCCCTTGTCATCAATTCCACATTTGTGACTTTGTCATACCATATCAGTCCTTCTATTCTACGCAAGCACCCGTTTATGAAAGTCTAGCTTTTTGGTTGTTGTTTTTGTTGTTCTCCATGTTTCAGAGCCAATACAATAGGACTGACTTGTTAGCAGGTACTATGATATTTTTCTCAAGACAAGTTGTGCAGTAGGATTCGTTTATCATAAAATATCCAGTTCCAGGCTAAGATTTTCTTATTGCAGAGCATTTTTGACTGTCTCAGTATTTGATATGTCCTCGTGGGAGCTTTCACTAGCCTAGCATGTTGTATTTTTCAGGCTTTGGTTTCAATCCTCAGTCCATTCATTTGTTATATTTTTTATTACACTTTTGATCTCTGTTTTGACAAACCCTACTTTTATTCAGTGTGAGCTGCCTCTTTGTTTCTTTGTTCGCTTACCTGCAATGTGTAAATAATAAATGGGGTTGCTGTAAAACTGATAATCACCATTATCATCACCCTTCCCCAAGGAGAATAGGCCTTCAACAAACTCATTGAGAACAACGGAAACAACAACTAAGAAGGTACAGACTTTTCTTAAATGGGTACTTGCGTAGAACAGAAGGATTGAAATGGTATGACAAGATCACTAATGTGGAACTGATGACATAAACGAGACAAGTGCCATTGGAACAAGAGAGGAGAAGAAAATTGCAGAATGAGCGAGGCAAGTGCCGAAAATTATGAACATGAAAGATTGAAAAGTGCCGCATTAGCGAAGCGCCAGAAAGCGGAGTGTGACTCTGTGTGTGTGTATGTACTTTTGAGGGTGGCAAAAGAGCTTTTTGCCCAGGGCTGCAAATGAGCTGTTTGCCGAGGGTGGCATATGAGAGTTTGCCAAGGGCAGCATATATGCTAGAGCCAGCCCTGGTGCAAGAATCCTGTTTGACTTTTGGTGGTAAACGCTTGCAGTAGGTCTTATTTTCATTATTTTAACAAACTTCATCGATTGTTTTGTTTAAAAATCATCTGTCTTAATCAATCAATACCCCTTTATCTCCACAAGGGGCATTGGCCTTCAACAAACCCATGCCAAGTCCTCTTTTGTGCCATCAGCTCAAGATATTTCCATGTCCTTGGTGTATCTCTAATTCTCTTACCATGAGGATTCCAGATCAAGAACTGCCATAATGCTATCAACAGATTTCCTGAATGTGTGTCCAGTCCATCACCAGTGTCATCTCATTTCTCTTTCTACTGGTTCTTGACATCAGTTCCTCATTGGTGACTTCGTCGTACCATTTAAATCCTTCGATTTTATGCAAGCACTCATTAATCTTCTTCTTCTTCCTCGTTCGTCCTGAAAAGGATGTTGGTTGCGTTGTGTCTGTTTACGCCGGAGCTGTGATATCTGCGCCTTTTGGCCAACACATCCGACTTCAGCACGGCATTTTTTGGGACCGGGTTTGCCTTCCCTCTTTGATCCCTACTCTCTCAGCCAGACTGCAGTGATGCAGCCCGTTTCCAGGACCACCACGTGGAGGTGGAGTAGGGTCTTGGACAGCTCTGCTTTGCTGACGCAAGCAGTCAGCTATGGGTCGCTGACTGCATTCCACTATTGACGCGTCTTAGGTCCCGCACTCATTAATGAAAGTCTGTAAGTTCTTTGGTTTTTTTTTTTTATCTTCATGTTTCAAAGCCATACAAGAGGACTGACGTAAAATTTGAGCTGAAGATTTTCATTTTAGTATTGGACTAGATTTATTTCAAAGTGTTTCCCAATGCAGTGAAAGTTCCTCTTGGCTTTCGAGATATTTAGTCAAACTCCAGTTTGATGTTGATGTTTTCATACATCAATCTGTAGCCTGTTAAAAAAAAAAAAAGAAAGAAAGAAATGGTGACAAGAGGCATCTCTGCCGCAGGCCAATTCTCATCTCAAATGGTTCTGAGAGCTGTTCTGCATGAAGAATTCAGAATGTCGTGTCTTCATTATGTTTTCTTTAATATAAGTAAATGAACTTCAGGGGACTCCTCAGTGCATCTTCAGTTATCCAAAGTAATTCTCTGGCAACACTCAAATGCCTCTTCATAGTCCACAAATCCAATGTAAAGAGGTGAGTTCAATTCCTGAGTTTGTGAAACTATTATTCATAATGTGGCTGGCTATCTTCTTCCTTCTCCCTCAGTCAATCCACATTAATGACTCTAATAAAGGCAGTAGCCAGCTCAACGTCCCTGACATCTCCAAACAGTTTTTCGTGGAGAGAAGTAAGTTGCTGCCATATGCCACTCCGTTCACTGCTGTATATTGGGCAGGGATATCATGGGGCTCCTGCCACAGATGCAGAGATCTGTTGTACCAATCCTGTACTTGTATTAGAGATGGTACCTCAACCTGTTATGACCAGTGCATAGCCGAAAGATGATGACCTGGTCTCGCCTAGATAGCTGATAACGTGGCTATCTGAACAAAAACCTGCTTGTTCAGCTCTCAGTTGTCTATCTATGGACTCTTTTAATTTCTTAAGAATGAGCCTGTTCAATATTTTCTATGGCGCCGCACTGATACGCAGAGATGTTTCGTACCTAAAAAATTCTTATTGTTACGTTACGATTATAATTATCAGCTGTTCACATCTTACATTTTATTAGATAGGGCAATTCAATACTGTCTTGTAGATATTCTGCGCAACAAGGTTCTCCTAACATAAAATATTATGTACATAGTTGTTGCTATAAGCAGTTTCTTATTGGTGGGTATTTTTAATTCTCTAGATATTTGAATTGTTCTTGATGCAGCTTTGAATATATTAAATTTATTTTTCCTTTTAAGCGTTTATCGCAAGCTACTATCCATAATATATATATATATATAATATATATATATAATATATATGTATATATATATATATAGTATATATATATATATATATATATATATATATATATATATAATTATATATTTATATATTTATATATAAGATTAATATATATTGTCCGGGGTACTTTATAATTATGCTATTTTTATCTGTTTTGCCTAAGCTTAAATTTATTGTCGGGGTCGGAGTGGCTAAGAGGTATGGCGTCCACCTTGAATTCTAGAGGTACCAGGTTCGATTCCCAGTTGAGGGAATATAATTTATGGATATCTTTTTCACAACCAGTGGTCCTAATGATGTAATACTCCCCCCTGGTCTCCTGGGTAGTGAGATCGGATGCCTAGCCTTCTCAGATAAGGGCGAAAAAATAGGAGGTCCCGTGCACAAGTTAAAAATCCCACGGCAGTTGGAAATCGTAGAGTAGGCCTATCGGGCCGCTGCCCTGGCAAAATTTAAAAATTAGAAACCTACCCACCACAAAAATATTTATAGAATGTGATTCCTATATACACACATTGTGATTCTCGACGGTGCTACGTAGTTCGTGCACTGTGCTGAGATCCTCCTTGTGTGATTTAAGGGAGAAGATCGGAGCACTGATGGAGTTGTCCATGTGCAATGAAGATAGTCCTTAACACTAAACCAAACCACCAAATTTATTTGGTCTGTAGCTGATCTACTTTTCTGGGCTTGATAAGCTACCTTACATTTCCTTCTATGCCAGCGAATGAAGTTTATACACCAACATCCGCCCCCTTGATGACAGATGTGAGGAAAAGGTGTTTACTCAAAGCGAGAAGCTTCTACAGATGCCAAATCATCCAGTGCATGCCAAATTCATAAGCTCGACTAAAAACAGGATGAAGAGAGCCTGCTTCTTTCATGTCTCAAAACAACTGCGTTTTGAAGACCTCCTCCCAAAACAACCTACCGAAATGGAAATGTTAATTGATTATGAGGAGCCAAATTACTGCCATGAAAATATATCTATCACCACAGAAGTCCCTAACATAAGAAAGGTCACCAGATTCCCCCCTCACAACTAAAAAGTAGCTCAGGAGATTACATCATTTACATGGCCCAGCAAACATTGACAACAGCTTGGTCTGACAGAGACATTGCCAGCGATAAGATAATTGACTGTGGTCAACCCAAGGTTGTTTACTTATTAATCGGCAGCACCCATGCACGGTCTGGCAGGAAAATGTGTTACACATTAGTAAACCACACTTCTCTCTTCCGATCCCAGATGTCAATGTGGGTTCAAACGAATGTGATTAATTACCCTAATCAGCAAAAGATGGTCGCTGAAGTCCCAACATAACAAGAATTGAGGGAAGGGAGTGTAAACAATGAATTGAAGATACAAAATACTGTCAGAGGTGGGAAAACTAAAGTGAAGAGCACAAAATAGATTATAGGATGGCACAGGTAAATGTGATGTTCGAGGTTATTCTGCCACAGCCACCATCTCTGCAGTGAAAATGGATGTATTTTCCGTGATACTATTCTCCTTTGTCATTTTCCATATTGGAATATATATTTCTATCCCCAATTTGCCGTCCTCTCCCTTGGATATATCTGTGTATACAGTAATGCGTTCCTTTGAAAGTTGTTTTACATATTTATTGGCTGTGTTTTTAATATTTTCTATATTATTTGCTATGGTTGTTTTTTAATAAATTAATTAAGAAACCCGTTCAACCTTGATGGGTTATAATTAGGACATATGGTGTACTAATTCGAGTAAATAAAGTCAGGTTTCCAATACCCAAATAAAGTACCTTCTTTTTCTCTCCTCCCCCCCCCCCCGCCCCCCCCCCCCCCCCCCCCCCCACACACTCAGTCCAAATAGAGTAAATAAAAACTAAATTTGTATGAATGTGTTGGTGTGTGACGTCCCTTTTCCAAGAAACAAACAAACAATAAAAAAAAACAAATGAATAAAAAAATAACAACAAACAATCAATAAACAAACTAAAATGAAGTCTCATAACTACCCTGTTGTTAACAAGGTGAAAAGGGTTGAGATAGCCCGGTCGATGTCCGAGATTATATCAAATCCACCAATTATCTGCCATCAGCCATACAAGCACCCCATCAGACTACCCCTTTTCCTCACACCATCATTGATTCTTATATATTACTTTTAGTTCTTGTTACAAACTGTTTTACTATGTTGTGCAGTTCTCCAGGTCTATCTAGTCTCAACATCTGTTCCGTTATGAATGAATTGCATGCTTGTAAATAATCTAATATTGGCTTTCTCTGTTGTTCATACTTCCTACATTTTAGTAGGAAATGCTCAATATTATTTTTTTTCTAGGCACTCTGCACAGTAAGGTTCTTCTATTCTAAAATAGCCCATTCCTAGTTGCAGTTTAAGCAGTTTCTTATTGCTAGGAATTTTTAGTTCTCTAGATACCTGACATGTTCTTGTTGGAGCCTTGAACAATTTACATGCATGTATACCCTTCAGACTTCCATCCCACTCTGCTGTCCATTCGTCAGTTATTATTCTTTTAATTAGGCTTTTGATCTCTGTTTTACTCATCCCCACATTTACTTGGTTTCTATTTTTTCTACTTTTCTTAGCTTCTTTATCCGCCTTTTCATTTCCTTCTATGCCAACACGTGAAGGTATCCAAGCTAATAGAACAGAACATCCTCTGGAGCATAGGTAAGTATTTGCCTGTAATATCTCTTATTGTTTTGTTCTCTATCGTTTCCATACAGGGGTCCGAAGACGCAGCAAACGAGATGAATGCAGTTAGCGACCCACAGCTTGACTGCTTGTGTCAGGGTCAGCGCACTAGAGCTGACCAAGACCCTACTCCACCTCCAAGTGGTGGTCCTGGTAACAGGCTGCATCACTGCAGTCTGGCTGAGAGAGTAGGGATCGAAAAGGGAAAGCAAACCCTGCCCCAAAAATGCCATGCTGAAATCGGATGTGTCGGGCCGAATGCGCAAATATCGCTGCTTCGCTGTAAACGGCGACACAACGTAACCAACGTCCTTTTCAGGACGAACGCAGAAGAACAAAAAGTTTCCATATAGTAAAAACACTCAGGTGCTTCGCCGGCCGCGTATTGTAAACATTCACCGAACGTTGCTGCAGAACTACAACGCAATTTACCGAAAAATAACTCAATTTATGACGCGGCTTATGTTCCAAAATGGCCGCTGAGGGTGAAAGCGTGACTGGTGATGGAACAAACCAAACAGCTCAGTCAACTTCTGATGGGTCAAAGCGCGATACTTTCACATTAGAAGGTAAGAAATCTTATTACAACTTTAAGAAATCCAGCACAAGATTCAGGGACATTGTAAACCACCCAAGAAGCAATGTTTTTCCCTTCAGTACCGCAACACGACGATATAATTCGTGAGAAAATTGTGGATGAGTGAGCATGTTCACTTCACACATTTCCGTCCAGTATTTTATATCCCTTCCACGTTTTCCACTTCTCGCCAGTTGTGTTTTCTGTCCTTCATTTATTTTATATTTTGCAAGTAGGCCTAACCGAATTCATGGTATGGAAAGAAATCGATAACAAGTGATAGGCCTAAACGGTAGGTAGGCCTACTAGAGACTGGAAGAAATTGGAAAGACGATCGGTTGAAAAGAAATTGAAGGGGACTTATGTTCTGTTTCGTCGGAATGGCGATTGATACGTAGAAGAGGTAGATTCTGCACATGCGAGCTATTAACGAGATCTTTTTCTTCACTACACTTACAACTTCCGATAGCCTACAGCATTACAAGGCCGAAGGGAAGGATAGTGAACTGGAGGCTGCCATATTGGTTTATTTTTGGCAAGTGGCTATGATTACGAATAATGTATATAATTACGGCATTTACATCGCTAGGCATACATTGGAGATGATGATAAAAATGGAATAACAGTCGCTGACCGCCTCGCACAGAATATAGGTATTTTAGCATACATGCCACACCTCAGACATGAAAAACCTGTACAACAAATCCAAAAACCCTGTACAGAGACCCGCAAAACCTGTACAGACTGAAAAACGTAACAATAGAGTTAATTAATGTACATATTATTCACCCAGATGGCTCTGACCTGCATTGTGTCAGGCGTCAGCTTTGCCTTTTAACTAAGCATGCTTGACTTGCTTTAAAGACCCTACTCCAAGAGTTTAGAATTTATTTTGTTACCTGGTCCTTGTAGAAAAGCTGTGACTGTATCATCATTTAGTCTATTTCTGCAAAAAAAATTAATACAATTTATGGTGGATATGAAGAACAGTTTGGTGTGTGTTTTTCTATAGTGCCTTATGAAAAGTATAGATGTCGAGACCAGTAAATAAGCGTTATCGGTTAGGTGTAGGAATCTTTAAAATCAAATATATATAATATATATATTTTTTTTTTTAAAGCTACGCAATGAAAATATAAAAACTGGCGCAATATAGTTAAATATATTCTCAGGTGCTTCGACACTTCAAAAATTGGTAAGCCGTTATACCCATACGAACGTTTAGTGTCAAGAACATTGCATAGTAATTAATTATTTAATAAATAACTAAATCATTGGATGACCGAAATGATGATTCCACCCAATGGCAAAATCTGATTGTTTTTTGAAAGAAACGAAATTAAAACTAACCAGAAGAGAAGTCACTCCAAATAAACTTTTTCTGACCTGGTTAAGATGCAAATTTTGCCATTAGCTTTTGTGAAATTTTTTTTCAGTTTCATAATTTGGTCATATCGGAATGACGGTCACCCGAATGCTCCGCATGTATTTTCCCTTTAGATTTCGGGTTACCCTAATCCCCCAACTGTAACCCTAATCCTAACTCTAAATGGATACGAAAATCACTTCATGCAGAGCATTTCGGCGACCCGTCATTCCGATATTAGGCCTACCCATAATTTGTTTTGTATTATTATTCAAATTTACATTTCTTACGCACTTTCTACCGTAAACTAACTCAACCTTAAACTCTAAATGGTACGGAAATACAAATATTAAACAAGTACTAGGACGGCAATAAAGGTAAAGATTACCTAGAGAATCTCAGTAAAAAAGAGTTGTCAGAATCATTCAAGTTGAATAAATTCAACTCAAACAAGAATTTTTCGTGCTCTTTTTCCACAAAATGTTTATGATTCGGCGGTATGGCAGCGTCCATGTTTGTAACTTTCGCTTTTGTAAAATCACTATTATCAGTTCTACCGTATTCGCTAGCAGTAAAATATTTTGTTCGTTTCAAGCTTAGTGGCCAGATTTTTCAATGCTGAATCCGATTATGCCCAGCAATTGCCGATACGATTGTAAACAGAAGAGTTCTGGTGCTTTTAAAATAGGACGTACGTTTTATAGGTGTATGGGAACGAGGTATCGCACTACTTCCGTGACGTACTCGGTACGGCACAGCGACAAAAATTGTCAAGATTTATGCCGTATGGCGTACGTCATAATGGTGCTGAAAGGGTTAATAATTAGGCGAAAAAACCCGTACAGACCCGTGTACGGCCCGTACACATCTGAAAACGCAAACACCCCGTACAGATTATGGGTAAACCTTTAAGTGTGGCATGTATGTTTTAGAGTTATTTCCCTTTAGCAGTGTTTTGTGCTTTAGCAGTGTCTCGCGGATTAGCAGTGTTTCGCGCATCTGGTCAAGTAATATGTCTTGAATTGTAATGTTGTTGTCACATGTCTGTTTGTCTGGGGTATCATGACCATTTGATGCACAAATTACCTCGACCGGCGATGGACACCTATTCTGATGCAGTCAGGTCGGAGTTATGTGCTCGATCGGCATATCCAATAAAGTTAAAACGTTCCTGCACGGAACATTCTCTTAAGTTGTGAAACACTGCTAAAGCACAAAATACTGCTAAAGGTAAATAACTCCAAGTGAATATTCACTGCAGAATATTCGTCGACTGTCATTCCGATTTTACTGAGATGATATATGTAAATGTGAAGGTATATAGTTAAGGCAATTTTTGAATTGTTGATGGCCTTTTGAAGGGATGGGAGTGTGTGGAGGTAGGGGGGGGGGGGGGGGGCGGGGCGGGGGGGGGGGGGGGGGGAGGTTAGCATTAAGTCTATGTCTGCATTTTCGTGTTTAATGGTTTGTTTTTTTTAGGGGGGGTGTCAGGTCTATGTCTGCATTTTCATTTTAGAACATGTCTATCATTTTGACACATTATAATTTTGCTGCACTTCGCATGCTAACCGTGACCCAAAATCTGACCCTTTTTTTAGCTTGCGCCGGTGGCAAAAAAAAAAGCCTATAAAACAGAGCAGTTTGCACTCACGTTCAAGCAGAAATAGGGCTGGGATGTTCGGGTTACCGTTAATAATTTGTATTTTACAATGTGTCGAAGCGATACGGTTACGTTTCAGTTATGTTCGGACAAAATGGCGGACCTTGTTACACTATCCTTCCCATTACAGGTCACCATAGACGAGAGCTTTTTTTAGTCAGCAGTTAGGTTATAACTTGCAATTTTATGATTACTTTTTTTCTCCACAATTACAACCTCTCATACAGTGTTACAATAACTGATGTAAAGCGGTGAATTCCATTCCAGACTTTGTTCAACTATTATTCTCAATGCGGCTATCTGGTCTGTACAGGGTCTGTTTTGTCGAAAACCTGCTTGTTCATCTCTCAGTTGCTTGTCTATGGACTCTTAATCTCTCAAGGATGATTCTGTTTAATACTTTTCCTGGCACTGATAGTAACATTATTCCTCTATAATTTGTGCACTCTTGTAAATTTCCTTCTTAGGCAACTTGACCAGATAACCTTCCTTCCATTCTGCTGGTATTTCCTCTCTCTCCCAGACTTTGCCAAGTAGTTTGTATATCTCTGTAGAGGTATCAATATCTGTTTTGAATGGCCTCTGCTGGAATGCAATCTGGACCAGCTGCTTTTCCATCTTTCAGAAGCTTTATGGCTTTCTTTATTTCTTCTCTACTTGGTCGTTCACAGGTGATTTGTAGCTCTTCTTCTGCTGGCTGGATGTCTGGGGGATTAGTTGGAGCTGGTCTATTGAGAAGTTCCTCAAAATGTTCTTCCATCTCTTCAATTGTTCTTGTATATTACCAAGCAATTTTCCATTCTTATCTTTTATGAGGCCATTTGCTTGCTTATATTTCCCTGTTCGCTTCTTTGTGTTGTTGTACAGGTCCCTCATATTTCCTTTGGCTGCAGCTTCCTCTGCTTCCCTTGCCATCTCTTCAATATACTTCCTCTTGCCTCTTTTGATGTTACTTCTTTGTTTGCTTCTATGTACACTTCATGGGCCTTGGCTTTGGAGCTTCTGGTTTTGCTTCTGTTTAAATCTGCTTTCTTGTTTTTCCTGTCTTCTATCTTGCTAATGGTTTCTGTTGTTATCCATGCTTTGTGCTGATGTTCTCTTTTTCTCAGTACTTTTCACACGTCTCGTTCCATATATTTTTTACTTGTTAGCCAGTGGTCTTCCGTATCTGTTTCATCTTCCAGCTATTGGAGTACTTGGTATTTGTTGGATACTGTAATTGAAAATGTTTCTCTTATTGCCTAGATAGCCCACATTATACTGTTGTCTATAGCTATTTACTGTTGTAAATTTCTTGAGTTTTAATTTTGTTTCAGCCAACAAAAGATGGTGGTCTGATACCACATCTGCTCCTCTACATACTTTTACATCATGCAATGATGACCTAAACTTCTTACTTATGCATATGTGATCAATCTTGTTCTCAGTTCTGTGGGTCTAGTGATATCCACGTTGCTTTATGTATTCTTTTATGTGGAAATATGCTTCCTCCTATAGCTAGTTGATTTGAAGCACAGAAGTTAGCTAATAGTTTCCCATTCTCGTTCATCATACCTAATCCATACTTTCCCGTGATTTCTTCAAAGCCGGTGTTGTCTGTTCCTATTTTCGCATTTACTGTAGGTCCCCCATCAAAATTGTGATGTCCTTTCTTTTCTTTTTGTCCAAGACATTTTGTCGTCTGGTGTAAAAGTATTCTTTCTCAGATTCTTCTTTATCATCTGTTGGTGCATAACACTGGATGATGTTTATATTTACTTTCTCTTTGGCTGATTTAAACCTTGCTGTTATAATTTGAGGTCCCATTGCTTCCCATTCTATAAGTGCCTTCTGTGCTTCCCTAGACAGCATTAGATCCACCCCTTCACTGTGGTGGGCTCTTTCCTCCTCATGTTCTGAGGACAACACCATTTCTCCTGTGATCAATCTCCTCCTCTCTATGCCCTTCCACCGTGTCTCGCAGAGACCCAGGATATGAATCCTGTAATTTGTCATTTCTGCTGCTACCTGTGCAGTTTTCCCTTGTTCACACAGAGTACGAACATTCCAGGTGCCAATCCTGGAGATTTTCCTAGACGAAAAAAGGTTAGTCGGCAACCCAGACTCCTTTCGGCTTTCTCTGGGTTGCTTCATGCGCCTCCTTTCCAGAGGACCTTCTTCTGTCTTGGGCGGCTGAGTTGATTTATATTCTGTATTTGACTTGTCCATGTTTGTTGAAGTTTTTTGGCAAAAGTTTTTTACGGGTTGGGGTAACCAGCCCCACGCCCAACCCTCCTTAGTCGCTTTTTACGACATGCATGGTAGGGTACAGTGTTACTATTCTTTGCTCCCCTTTTGGGCTGCGGTAACACACGGGTGAATACAAATATTTGATACACTAATATTAATGTCCGGCAAACAGTAATTTGCCGTACGTTATAAAAACCCACATACAAACTTACTTGTTATTACTGAGTGTCTTGATCTTTAGTTAAGAGCATGCATACTTATTTCCCCATGCAGTACACATCGTCGTCACACAGACCTGGAGAGTTATCTGTAGCAGAATGATACAACTCACATGAATTACACAGTTAACCAAGAGGACATGCACACCATCATAGCTGGCAGACGCTAGAGTTGGGTTGGCCACATCCTCAGAAGAGACCCCGATGCCATCACAAGAACAGCTGTGCTATGGACCCCTGAAGGAAAGCGAAAGAGATGCCGACCAAAAACAACTTGGTGGAGAACTGTTGAAGCCGAGATGCAAAGAATGACCCAGAGGTGGGGCACTGCACGAAGGATGTTCACCGACCAAGCAAAGTGGAAGCAGTTTGTTGCTGCCCTACAAGACGCCACCAGTCGTGATGGCCACTGACTGCTTTGACATTCGGCAGCTAAGGATCGAAGAAGAAGAAGAATTACACAGTGCATGAGGATGGCAGGGTTCGTAGCGACCTGGAAAAACCTTGAAAAACCTGGAAAACGGAAGAAAAAAATTCCAGGCCTTGAAAAGCCTGGAAAAATGACTATAAGACTTGAATTTTCCGCATCGGACCTTGAAAAATAATACGAAATCGAAAGTTCGTTACTTTGTGTCCATTTTTTGGTTATTGATGGTATTTTTCGCAACAACAGACGCGACGAGTCTAAAAATAAATCTGCGTTTACGCCATTAACGCAAAGCGCCGAAAACGAAACCTGCCGAAAACTTCTGGAAATCTGAAGTGCGCAAAGGGAAGTAAAAATTGTAATAAAATGTACGTACATTTTACGCTGAGTACTTCCCTTATGCGCAAATTGTAATTACGTACAATTTTTACTTCCCTTTGCGCATAAATACCATTTCCAGAAGTTTCTCGGCGCTTTGCGTTAACGACGTAAACAATTTATAAATAGCACTCGTCGTAATAAATCATTTATCTCATTTATAAACCTAGTATAAATAAGTGCAGTTTATAGATAGACCTACTGTACTTGCGCCTGTATTTACAATGTAGGCCTATTTACAGTGTAATTTTTAACCATGGCCAAAAATTAGCCTATAAGCAAGCGTTTGAACGTTCTTTTTTACTCTGCATACGGGAATATGCTTTTGACACAGTTTATGAATGGTCCCAGATTGAATAGAAATTATGCGATTCCATATCCTATAGCCTACCCTGTTTATCAGGACCCATGTCCCACTGTTCATTTCACCACATTTTTTTGGAAATAAATATATTTTGAATGCTTTTTTATTATATTTATGATGAAAAGACTTATCCCGTTCTACCTTTGAAGGGTTATAGGCTAATTAGGATAGGCCTAGGCCTACATGTTTTCAATTTCAGATAACATGAATAACCGCCGATACACGAAAGTGGCATCACATCTGTCAAATCACTGTAATTAGGATAAATGAAAATCAGCAATTTTGTGGATAGGTCTATGTTATTTGCAATAAAAAAAAAAAATTTAATTAAATTTTAAATAAAAATCTAAACAAACAAACGAAACAAAACCCAACAAAAATAGTGGGTGGGGGGGGGTGTAAAGGTCTCCAGTTAGATATTTAATAGATTTTCACTTATCATAAGTATTACCCTCCCAATTACTATATATATATTACCTTTTGTTCTAGTTAAATATTGTTTGACTGTATTATGTATGCGTTTAGAATTTTGAATTGGTAAATATACATAGCTTAGGCCTACTCATAAGTTATTTGTGTTCCTTTTTTTTTTTAAAACTAACACTACTAGGAGACCTACAGATGTGACATCATTTGTGACCAAGGAAAAAACTCTTGAGAGCTGAGATTATTTGGACTCTTTTTTTTTCAGTGAAAAGTCACCATAGTTTTAATTCAAATTTCATACGCAACAAGGGACATATTCTCTTCTGTGGTAGTTTTGATTCAGCCTTCAGCTTTATTTCAAAACCTGAAATTCAGATTGGTGCATTTGGAACAGTAGCGGAAAATAGGAAGCATTTTCCTGTAGCACTGAAGAAAAAACAACTCAAATTGAAAAAGACAAATCATCCTGTGTTTTGTGTGACAGAAGACACAGCGCAACCAACATCCTTTTTATGACAAACGAAGAAGAAGAAGAAGCCTAACCATATATCCAATGATTTGAAGAATAATAACATACAGCAAATACTGAAATCTATATTAAAAGCAATACAAACACACAACTTTCTATTTTTAAAAAAACAAAAAACTAGTTACAAAAAATACGGTAATTTCCTAATACTCGTGCTTTTTTGCTCCGCACAGAATGTGTGTAGTTATGTGTTGTTTCGTAGCATTTGCTTCGCACAGACTATGTGTAGTTATGTGTTGGTTAGGGTTAAGGTTAACCCCATCCCTAATCCTAACTGTAAATGCTACGAAACAACACATAACTAAACATATTCTGTGCGGAGCAAAAAAAGCACGAGTATTAGGAAATTACCAAAAATACTATCATGTATATAAAAATCTAAAATTACGCCAACTTTGTACTCACGATTACTAGTTTAGCCTAGTCGAGATCAGTTTTGCGAAAGCATGCTGTTTTTCATCTGCAAGTACTGCTTACGATACAGCATAATCGTTACCATGTTAGCGTTGGGACCCCCAGTTTGTTTTCTTTTTCCTGTCAGTAATTATTTTTGAAAAAAAACCTCCACATTGGGTAAGGATTAGGGTTTAGATTAGTGTTAGCTGTTAATGTTTTGAGATTTATAGCCTTTTATTATTTGCTAAAAAAAAAAAAACAGTTTCAGAAACATGGTTACCAGTTCAGCATTAGGATGTCCAGTTTGGCTTAGGCTTAGAATGCAGAGAGAGAGAGTGACTTTTTTCAAAAAGATAAGTGACAAAGATTGAAGTCGTGCGCTAAAGAAAAAAACTCATATATTTCTAATTTAGTGTTTGTACCGTACTGGGAAGCTTTCCATGTGTTATTTAGTATACTTGCTTCATACAGATATAAAACTTGAAAAAAAAAAATTAGAATATTTTTGTTACAGTGCTTAGGTAAAGTAATCAGCAAAATAAACAGTTGATATATAAATGGCTTGTATTTTCAGCATTGCAGCTCATTAAAGATGCACAACTGCAACATGGTCTTAGACATGGTGATTACCAGAGATATAGGTAAGTGACAAGCATTTACACTAAATAGCTTCAGCCCAGTCAGTTTGTATAATGTGTAGGCTACTTTAAGCTTATAGAAAAATGTATCATTAACAGATTATTTTGTAATTCTCTCTTCACCTCATTGATGTGCTGCTTGTGCATATATTTCTTTGCTTGAAGTTCTGTATTTGGGCCTGTATGCCTCTGTTTGCGAGTCCCAGTTTTACAGCCTTCCTGGACACATCATGTTTAAGAACACGCTGTTGAAACATTTAGGAAACTTTCTCTTCCATAGTGTGTCTATGTTTCCATCTAAACTGCGTGCTTGTATATGGTCACATAGTTTATCCAACAATGCAGTGCCAAAGTTCTAATGTGTCCAAAAACAGCTAAATTCAAAGTTACATGTTTTCCCTTCTTCTTTACCATGTGGTGAAAGAAAACATGATAACTTGAGCAGATGGCACACGACCGGAGATCTGCTTGTGAATTGATTAAAGCTAGAGGGTAATGATGATCCCATGTGATGGGAAAGTATAAGTGCTTTATTGATAGCTTTATTGGCTCGTGTCCATAGTGGGCTTTCCCAAGCAGAACAGGTCACCAGGAGAATGCACAACAACCAGCTTTTGATGGAAAAAAACTCTGGCAGGATCAAGCAGGATTTTAAAAAGCAATTTCCTTTACAGGTTAGATTCTTTACACTTAGAATAATTACAAAGCAGTTGAATAAATGACAGATATTTCTTTATAACAACTTTACAAATTTTTAATTGTTTGGTAGTTTCTTCTTTTTCTTCCTCGTTCGTCCTGAAAAGGACGGTGGTTGCGTTGTGTCTGTTTACGCCTAAGCTGTGATATCTGCACCTTTCGGTCGACACATCCGACTTCTGCACGGCATTTTTTAGGACCGGGTTTGCCTTCCCATTGCGATCCGCACTCGCTCAGCCAGCCTGCACTGCTGCAGACTGTTTCCAGGACCACCACGTGGAGGTGGAGTGCGGTCTTGACCAGCTCTGGTTCGCTGGTCCTGACGCAGGCAGTCAAGCTATGAGTCGCTGACTGCGGTCTCTATTGCTGCGTCTTTCGTTTGGTAGTTTAATATTGATGCATTCTAGAAAAGCAGCAAGATTTAAAAATGATCAAAAATTTATATGCAGAGACCATCTACAGAATAGTGAACAGAGTAAACTCTCATTATTTTACACAGTTCTTTCTTTTAGCTTTGCAGTATGTTTACTATATGTTGTTCCTTGTAATTTGTTGAACTTAATGAATGTCACGAAATGGATTTAGGACTAGAGACTGTCTACCTATAGTGACAAGACACTAGTGAGAAGGAAGACTGGAAAATTAGATTCAGATAGAAATATAGTGCAAAAAGTGAAAGTTGAGACCATTGGCTCCGAGGTTGAGAACCGAGGTTGATTCTTTCCTCGCCACTTCGGACGTTTAAATTGCTATGGCCTCGAACCACCTCTAACTACCCTATGGGGATAAGGTTCAATTAAGATTCACAAACACCAAGGTACAGACAACATATAGCTACTGTACTAAAGGAAATGACTGATGCCAGCTACAATTTATACAAGTTTATTATACACCTATACACAACTCATATACATGTCAAAATACATGAAGTGCGAGGATGCCCACCTGAAACAAAATCAAGCACAGTTAAAAAATGCATCAACCCCAACCCTTCTCCCACAATTGCAACCTGTATGGAGAAAGAAGGTAAGGTTAACTGAAATGAACTACACTGCACTTGATGTCGCCTACACTCCAAACTAGCTGTTCTAACTCTAACTCTAAGTCCACTGATAGCTGGAACGACTGCGAAGTGACTACACAATCTCTGCACAGACTTCGGTTCTACACAGCCTATCCTGGAATCTCCTGAACACAACTAACTGCACCTCTAAACTTCAGCAGCTGTCCTCTGCTATGATTCACCAAAACTAACAGTTCTGCCTATCTGTGCTGACTTCAGTAGAGAGAATGTTTACCCTATCTCTCTCCACTAACTCTGGAATTTATGACTGAGGTTTAACAGAACCCCACTGGATTCTGGACTGGAACTGTAGCTGACTTCTACCACTCTGAAATTACCTGCCCGAGTACCTATAACTGGGCCGTCGGCTTTATTATGGCCGTGAAGAAACGAACACAAAATTACCACAACGCTGGCAGCCTGTGTAACGAGCGTCAGAGCTCAGGATTTATCCACAAAAATCCTATTCGCTGGAAAATGTCTTCCCCTGGCTGGGAAAACGTATTTTCTTCCTCTCCTTCCACTACTGGCAACTAACGTAAAACCCTTGCGGTTCTGCGAATGCCCCAACTTTGCCGTGGGAGAAATTTTGTGGTCTCAAAATTCCGCTCTCATTCCCACAAAGCCGGTACCTGCAAATCTCGAATGTCCAACTGAAGGGCAATCGACTTGACTCTGGCAACCCGGCTTTGGCAATTAATTTTTAGAGACCGAACTTATGAAGTTCGGGCGTATTTATTCTCAAGCCCCCACGCGCCGACTTCATGACGTCATATGCGCGGCGTGGTTCTAAAGCCAATGGGCGCTCTGCATTTCAACTGCAGTTAGCTCTCCGCCAATCAGAACCTTAGATCTTTCTGATGCAACCAGTCCCCGCTAGACAAAGAACCGGGAATTGGTCCTAGCCCTATACTGCGGAAATGAAGCAAAAATGGCCGCAAATAATTTAACTCCCGAAAAATGCGTATATGGCCACGCAATATCTTTAAAAAAAGGACACTGGTGCAAATCCTGATCCAGCCTCTATAATCTCAATCTAGAATAATACTTTCTAATTCCCTACACCCCCATTCTAAACACATAAAGAAGAACCATAAAGCAGATGAGATCAAACTCCCTCGTGATCTCATCTTGAAAAAACGTAAATAATAGAAGGAGAAGAAACATGGAGAAGGATTTCCTGTAATCCCTCCTAAAATATAGTGAACAAATTGCAAGGAGAAAAAGACATGGGCCATTTGAAAGACAGAATCTCAGTACTTTCGTCACATCACTCCCCCCTTTCAAAGATTGAGCAACGATCTCCTTACTGAAATCTCTGTGTTTCACACTGGCCCTTAACTCTGTCTACAAGGCTGTCTGTCCTTACCCCTCCTATTCAGTGTTCTTCGACCTTCCTCTTTTGCGTTTTCTCCTTCCTCTCCTAGAATGAGCTCCTATGCTCCGTTGGGAGAGTTGATCTCTCTTCGGACCTGTGCCGTCTAATGGCGGGTCTGAACTTTCCCTTGCTATGACCGTCAAAAGGCTGTTCTGGTCAGCTGATGTGACCGGCGGGCGCTGTGGCGACCTGGCGATGGCGACTTCCTCGCTGCGCGTCAGCGGGTTTGTGACTGCTGGTACCGTGCGAGAACGATGCAACGTCTCGGGTTCCACTGGTGTAGAGCCTCCGATTTCTTGCTGGGTGTCTATTGGATCACGATCGACCTCAATAGCTTCTACCTTTGAAGAAAGGTAGGTAAGATCTGCCCCTGGCAGTGGTTCTGGACTCGCTCTTCCCCTACCGATATGAAGCGGGACAGAGCTCTCCAATATAGCTCCTTGCAAATGTGTAAGGTCGCTTTTCTCACTCTTTTCTGGCCTGAAAAGTTGGTGAGATGAAACTGTAGACCACGGGAGCTCTCCGTCTAACACCCTGGTTCTACCTTCAACCTTGCCCTCCCCTGTGAGAGTTACTGGCGTCAGTTGGAATGTGTCCTGCAGTGACACTTGACGGTTTAAGATCCCGTTAGATCGCGGAGAATCTGAGTTAAAGCTCTCAGTGACTGGTTCCAATGTTCCGTGAAACGAATTGGAAAAGATAGCCAATTTTTCAGGCTGCTCGTTACAAGAGTCGTGTCCTGTAAATGAGATACGAGAGTTGTGGGGCCCATCTCCGTTTATAGGCAAACGGATACTCAGATCACTGTCCTTCTCCGTTTGAGTAAAGTGCTGGTCGGATGGGGCTCCAGGGCTGGTTGGAACTATATGCTCGCTCAGACCGCTATCTTGTGCCCTATGAAGATGGCGCTGGTCGTTGACATATGTAATACCGCTCTTGTCAGTATGTCCCTCACTTGAAGGAGCTAATACCATCGGGGGCCTAATTCCCGACAACAAAGAGTGTACTTCCTGAATCAGAGGCGTCGTCACCACTGTTTGGCCGGTTGGCCGAACAGGGCTGGCGGGCGAATTTGCCTCTGCAAATAACATATCACTGTCGTCAGAGGCGTTGCACCTCTCCTTGGCACGACAGCTATGTTTGAGCTCGCTCGGGGCTCCGTGAATTAGGGGTTCTCCTTTTTCACTTATCTGGCCTGCAGTAGGCCCCCTTGCATCAGCAAGGATCGGTGTGGTCGGGTTCCCCAAAACTAAATATGGGTTGCCGAGAATGAAGTCATAGGCTGGCTGAGCCGTTACAGCTGCCTTGATGGTGCCAGACACGAACTTACATTTTACCTTAATATTGGCTACCGGAAAGCACTGTGAAGTCCCTTTCCTTAAAACTCCACCAATATTCACTTTTTCTTTCGTCATCTGCCAGGGCTTCACCAGATGTCGGGCGACTATGCTGGGGTAGGTAAGCCCGCTGTCAAATAAGCATGTAGTCTCAGTCCCGTTCACTTCTGCTGGCCCGCTGTTGGAAAACAACTTCTCTGACTGGAAGGGTTTCCACTTCTTCCCTTGTTTCACCCTCACAGGCCTTAAACAAGCCATCTGATGAGCGGGTTGTTTGTTTGGGCACCGTGTTGTCCAATGAGAAGTAGTCCGACAGAACCTACAATATCTCTCATTTTCTCCCCGGTTCCTGATGGGTTCATGAGAAGTCGGCCCCTGTGTTCTGTTAGGCGGCTGGGAGCGCATGTTATGACTGGGAGGGGGCTCCTTGCGAGACGGCCCTTGCGGTTGGTGAGCTGAAGAGGAAGGCGAATGCGATGAAGATGCTCCTTTGTCCGGGGCTGGCAGGTCAGGGTGTTTTCTTTTCTGGCCCAGTACTTCGGCCTGTGCCGACTGGAACCTTTCAGCAAAAAGAATTATCTGGTCCAGTTGCTGTGCGCCCTGCTCCGCCAGGTACTTCCTTAAGTCCGGAGACATGTTGACCTTTATCTGTTCGCACATGATGAGCTCTTCGAGTCCTTCAAACGATTTAGCCAAACCCGACAACTCTCTCCAGCGAGTGAGGTAATTCCTCAGCCTCTCCGCGAACTGGGGAAAACTTTCTCCTTTCTCCAGTCGACTTTCCCTAAACATCGTTTGGCACTTCCGGGGAGTCCATTGGAATCGCTGTAACAGGGCGTTCCGCAGAGCCTCAAAGTTACCTTGGTCATCTACCAGCATCTTGCTATAGACCTCATACGCATGTCCTCTTAGAGATTGAGATAATTTGAGACACCAAAGACTATCATCCAGCCCGTATGCCTTTGTCTTCCGTTCAAATTTTTCTAAAAATACCTCAATTTTCTCATTCCCGTTAGGAAAAGAGTCCATCGGAAAATTCATGGCTGCCATCCGGGGCCCTCCGTTTCCTGAGGTGTCTGTTGCCCCTGCTCCGGGAGAATCTCCGTTAGCCGAACTGCCTTCCGAAGATCGGTACTGCAGTTCCAGTGAACGCAGGGCAAGTTCATGCTGTCTCTCTGCTGCCTTCTCCCTCTCTTGGGCTTCCCTCTGTGCTAACTTCTCCTGGGCTTCCCTCTGTGCTATCTTCTCCTGGGCTTCCCTCTCTGCTATCTTCTCCTGGGCTTCCCTCTCTGCTTTTCTCTCCTCTGCCTGTCGGGTCTTCTCTTCTTTCTCCGCTTCCCTTTTCTCTCTCTCCGTCTGCCGGTCCTGTTCCCTCATAATGTAAGCCTTAGTCTCGGCCTCATTCATCCCCATGCTTTTAGCTGCGTCCTTCCATGCAGTAAGTAGCTTGACCAATTCAGCCATCTTACCTGACAAATCAGCAGTACTCACAACGAGGGGAAATGACAAAAAAGGAACAAGAAAAAAATTTACTGTTACCTACTAGGAATATGCTGTCGCAAAAACCCGCACTCAGACTAGCACCAAGTCTGACTAATAACTACCTGAAAAAAATTCAAGTTATCCAGCTACCCAAAACCCGAATTTACTTTCCTGTTAAGAAAAAAAATTCAATTAGCCATCAATTACCTCTAAGTCATAAACAACCTTACTACAACTATCATCTAACTAACTGTAACCTGTGGAAAAAAACTTATAGCTGGATCAGTCTTAATATAGCTCAAGTCTAGGGGATATTTAAGAAATCTATTTCCAGAACTTTCTTCAGAGACAATCTATGAATCTAGAATTGATCCCAACAAAGATGATCCCAAGGACGACGCCACCCACTTTGTCAAGATCACAGAATTGAACGTAACAAAGATGATTCACCGGACGATAGCACCCACTTTGTCACGAAATGGATTTAGGACTAGAGACTGTCTACCTATAGTGACAAGACACTAGTGAGAAGGAAGACTGGAAAATTAGATTCAGATAGAAATATAGTGCAAAAAGTGAAAGTTGAGACCATTGGCTCCGAGGTTGAGAACCGAGGTTGATTCTTTCCTCGCCACTTCGGACGTTTAAATTGCTATGGCCTCGAACCACCTCTAACTACCCTATGGGGATAAGGTTCAATTAAGATTCACAAACACCAAGGTACAGGCAACATATAGCTACTGTACTAAAGGAAATGACTGATGCCAGCTACAATTTATACAAGTTTATTATACACCTATACACAACTCATATACATGTCAAAATACATGAAGTGCGAGGATGCCCACCTGAAACAAAATCAAGCACAGTTAAAAATGCATCAACCCCAACCCTTCTCCCACAATTGCAACCTGTATGGAGAAAGAAGGTAAGGTTAACTGAAATGAACTACACTGCACTTGATGTCGCCTACACTCCAAACTAGCTGTTCTAACTCTAACTCTAAGTCCACTGATAGCTGGAACGACTGCGAAGTGACTACACAATCTCTGCACAGACTTCGGTTCTACACAGCCTATCCTGGAATCTCCTGAACACAACTAACTGCACCTCTAAACTTCAGCAGCTGTCCTCTGCTATGATTCACCAAAACTAACAGTTCTGCCTATCTGTGCTGACTTCAGTAGAGAGAATGTTTACCCTATCTCTCTCCACTAACTCTGGAATTTATGACTGAGGTTTAACAGAACCCCACTGGATTCTGGACTGGAACTGTAGCTGACTTCTACCACTCTGAAATTACCTGCCCGAGTACCTATAACTGGGCCGTCGGCTTTATTATGGCCGTGAAGAAACGAACACAAAATTACCACAACGCTGGCAGCCTGTGTAACGAGCGTCAGAGCTCAGGATTTATCCACAAAAATCCTATTCGCTGGAAAATGTCTTCCCCTGGCTGGGAAAACGTATTTTCTTCCTCTCCTTCCACTACTGGCAACTAACGTAAAACCCTTGCGGTTCTGCGAATGCCCCAACTTTGCCGTGGGAGAAATTTTGTGGTCTCAAAATTCCGCTTTCATTCCCACAAAGCCGGTACCTGCAAATCTCGAATGTCCAACTGAAGGGCAATCGACTTGACTCTGGCAACCCGGCTTTGGCAATTAATTTTTAGAGACCGAACTTATGAAGTTCGGGCGTATTTATTCTCAAGCCCCCACGCGCCGACTTCATGACGTCATATGCGCGGCGTGGTTCTAAAGCCAATGGGCGCTCTGCATTTCAACTGCAGTTAGCTCTCCGCCAATCAGAACCTTAGATCTTTCTGATGCAACCAGTCCCCGCTAGACAAAGAACCGGGAATTGGTCCTAGCCCTATACTGCGGAAATGAAGCAAAAATGGCCGCAAATAATTTAACTCCCGAAAAATGCGTATATGGCCACGCAATATCTTTAAAAAAAGGACACTGGTGCAAATCCTGATCCAGCCTCTATAATCTCAATCTAGAATAATACTTTCTAATTCCCTACACCCCCATTCTAAACACATAAAGAAGAACCATAAAGCAGATGAGATCAAACTCCCTCGTGATCTCATCTTGAAAAAACGTAAATAATAGAAGGAGAAGAAACATGGAGAAGGATTTCCTGTAATCCCTCCTAAAATATAGTGAACAAATTGCAAGGAGAAAAAGACATGGGCCATTTGAAAGACAGAATCTCAGTACTTTCGTCACATCGAATATAATTAAACATGTTTTTATTTCATCATTTCCAGAGGTTACTGCTCTAGAAGGATTAAAAGGATTAGAAAGTCACTGCACTTTCCACAAGGCTCTAGGAACAGGGTGACACCCAAAAAAATAACACCAGAAATGCTCACAGATGCAAGGTAGTGAAACTTTAAAAAAAATATACCTGAGATTGTCTGTTGTTTTAGCCTACCAGTCTCACAGTAATCTCACATTTGTGAAACATCACCGCAGACCTGATTTTCCTGTGTGTTGAGATTTTTTAAGATGTTGGTATTTAAAATAAAACTTTTAAAAAAATATTGCAAGGATAAAGGTGTATTAAAATTTAACACTAAGGTGAGAAGTGTGTTTTTCAAGAGTGTATGTCTAGACAGCGAATTCTAGAAAAAAGTTAGATTTAAAGTTTAGTATTTCATTAATATTTTAGTCACAGTTTTTAATTACATTTAAGAAGCGTTCCCAAAAGGTGCTCAATCTCCGGGCGAAAAATTAACTAGTTGCTGCACGTATCTTATTGTAGTATAACAAGGTCAAGGTAGTCCCATAGCAGATACTGTCATAGCAGAGTGAAGTGTTAGAGACTTCACTATACTAATTCCAGCTTCGTCAGTTACATAGACCAGTTTTTTTTCCTCGCTGCCTTTTCCTTCCCCGACTTAGAGTGTTGCAGGGGGAAAAAAGTGGTCAAACCAGTTTTGAAGATCAGCAGCCCATTGGAATAAAAATTGTACTTACTCCAAAATGTTCAAAATAGTAATATCTTAACATTATTATTTGAGCAACCACATTTTTGTTCACTACTAGCCCACTGAGAAAATAGTGAACATTCTGTTTAGATCTAGTTTGAACAATTTTATATAAATCTTTTAATTATGTCTGAGTCAATGAAAGTGTTTTGTATTTAGCTTTAACTGAGTTATCTTGAAGTAGCAGTTCAGTTGTTACTGTAGTGCTGAAGTAGCTTCAATGATTCTCCTCCCAAAGGTATCTGCATGTGCCCCTGTTTTGTGCTGAACGCTGCTGGTCATATGCCATGCAGCTGAAGTCAGAGGCCAATACTGAACCACGTAAGCGCTTTCATATGAAAGCCAAACTAATGAAGGCAGTAGTGTACTCAGAGGAATTGGAGGCGATTGGCAATAGTGACAAGTGTGATGCACAGACCAAGTTGGAATGTCAGGTAAGTCATCATTATTTTTCCTTTGAACTCCATGCCTCCACTGTAGCTGGTCCAGCAAGAATCCTGCACCAAGCAGGCACATGCCACTTGCAGTGGTGGTTTCTGTGCTAAATTGTTTTACAGGATGAGGTTGCCTACCCCGTGCACAACCTCATATTAGAAGCCTTGTATGACAGTGAAGGTGTAGTAGTCCTTGTCTTTATTTGTCTCTTCAGAGACCACCATGAACTACATGGGGCTCAGGTAGGTCATATCTTTTATTTGTCTCTTCAGAGACCACCATGAACTACATGGGGCTCAGGTAGGTCATATCTTTTATTTGTCTCTTCAGAGACCACCATGAACTACATGGGGCTCAGGTAGGTCATATCTTTTATTTGTCTCTTCAGAGACCACCATGAACTACATGGGGCTCAGGTAGGTCATATCTTTTATTTGTCGTGGCTTAGTGTTGACGAATGTTTTTGTCACTAAAATGTCTGAGAAAGAAAGAGATAAGGATTTATTCACACCTAA
Organism: Oreohelix idahoensis; assembly: GCA_024509875.1. Taxonomy (NCBI): domain Eukaryota; kingdom Metazoa; phylum Mollusca; class Gastropoda; order Stylommatophora; family Oreohelicidae; genus Oreohelix; species Oreohelix idahoensis. Next base: position 284,658 of record JAMPIV010001605.1, read on the forward strand.
AAGACATGCACACAATTTTAAAATTGTCCTATTTAGTTTCAGCTCGGTTTAAAGAGTTCTGTGTAGTGCTTACTTAGCTTGTGCGCATCCAGTTTGTAAGCTCACAATCTCATTTCCAATTGCTGCATGACTGGAAACTGACATCACATGCTTTTATCAGTTGTCTACCATATGTATTGCCTCTCTTGACAAGCAAAATAATATATATATGGGTAATTTTTGTGTTAATAGACCCTGAAAGGAATGAAGTAGGTTAACATATAAATGGATGTAATAACATGGAAGATAACACTGTAAACAGTATCATTTTTTTTGGCCAAAAATTTTTTTCATGTAATTGTAAAGATGACCGTCAGCAGAGATACTGCAGTGGGAGAGTATAGTGTTAGAGACTTCACTTATACTTGGTCTCAGCTTTATGAGGTGAGGTGACTAGTTTCTTTCCTCGCTGCCTTTACATTCCCAAACTCACAAGCATAGTCAGGCACCCATTTTTTACAGCTGGTTAGACTGGATCCTGATGCGACCTATTTTCAATCCCAGTCCCTTTGCTCTGAGAAGCAAATCCTCTAACCACTGTTCCACTCGCATGCTCGTTTTTTCATTTATCAGAACAGATTCACACTATAATGTAAAGTTAGGATTCATTTATCACAGGTTTTTCAAGGAACACAGAAATAGAAGATAGTGTAATTAATTTAGTAATGCCCAGAGTATGCGCAGACAGAAGTTTGTGTTTCTGGTAGCATAAAATTTAGTAGGTGAGAGCCAGTTTTCAGGTTTAACCCAGGTCTCAGAAGAAGTGTGTGTTTGTGAGTGCATCAGCATAAAACCCTTACGCATACTTTTAATTGCAAGACTTTGTTTCCAAGAATAACATGGACATAACTGGATATAATGCTAAGGACAATAAAGCTTGACACTATTAATCTTATGTCTTAATCATTTTGTTCTTGTAGCTTCTGTTGCTGAGTGTTGTTATTGAATGTTTAGTATTATTTTATTGAGCTGTGAATGAGATAATTAGTGTGAGGTGACTGACCGGCTTATGTTGTAACTGGGCATTTTGCTTATTGATTTTAGGCTTACAATGCTTGGATCAAAGGTAGTCTTGAATTTGAAAGTGAGCACTGGGAAAAAGCAGTTGAATACTTCACTAAAGCAAAGTAAGATTAAGTTTTTTATTGTTATTGTTGTTGTTTTATTTTTCCTGTTTCATTTTTACATTATGTATCATTCTTCTTGGGAATTCCTTTTCTCTTGCACCACAACTTGTTTACAGACATGAGATTTTGTTCATTTTCTGATTGTCTGACGTATCTGACCAATAGTTTTATGTATTATTTTGTACTTTGATGCCTAATCTTAAATGCTATGTATCATTGTGTCCATAGTTGACTTTTTGTAATTTGAAGCACAATAAACACAGACAAAACCTCCACAACACTGTTCTCCCTCGCCCCCAAGGACAAAGCAGCTAACATACACCTAGAGACAACCGTGATCAAGGAAGAAAGCTACCCCACCTATCTTGGGGTGACATTTGACCAAAGGCTTACATGGAATAAGCATATTGAAAATGCAGAAGGAAAGGCCCGAAGACGACTAGGCATACTCAGAAAATTAGCAGGTACCAACTGGGGAGCAAATGAACGAAATCTAAAGAAGATTTATAATGGAGTAATAAGACCACACTTAGAGTTTAGCTCAGCAGCATGGTCATCAGCTGCTAACTCACATCTGCAATCTTTGGACAAGGTGCAAAATCAAGCTCTCAGGCTCATTACAGGAGCCATGAAAACTACACCAATATCAGAGATGCAGAAGGTTGCTGGATTACAGACATTGTCCCATAGAAGAGACACAAAAACCATGATCCAGATGGAAAAGTACAACAGTATGCCAACACACCCAATGAAGGCAAGACTAGATGATCTGGCATTGGGACGTCTAAAGCGTAGCAGCTTTGTGCATCGGGGAAAAAGACTTAAAAGACAGCATCAAGAAGACCTATCCATGAAGACAACACCACTGAAGCCCACCCTATACCCTGTACCATGGGAGCAGGCCAGCAATGCCCTCCAAATTAATACATCAGTCAGTGGTCTCACAAGTGGATGTGAGTATAATGATCTGCAAAAACGAACTGCTACATTGAGTATGATCCAAGAAAGCTATCCCGATCAATCATGGATACATGCCTATACAGATGGATCAGCAACTAATGCTGTTAGGAATGGAGGTGCTGGTATCTTTATCTCATATCCTGACAACCACTATGAGACTAGGCACATTCCCACTGGTAAATTCTGTTCCAACTATACAGCTGAGGTTCAAGCTCTAGAGCAAGCTGCAAATATGATTTATAACACCAACTCTGACTGCCACCAGGTAGTCATCCTCACAGATGCACTGTCTGTCCTGCAAGCTCTCAAGGGTGGTAAACTCCCGCATCTGAGAAATGAACTAAACAAGGTAGCTGCCAAAAAGAGAACCATACTTCAGTGGGTACCATCTCATTGGGGTGTACCCGGAAATGAAAAGGCAGATAAACTTGCAAAAAAGGGAGGAGAATGTGAACAAGAAGATAATGAAGTCACATACTTTGAGAAAAAGAGAGCTATCCAGACTATCAAGAAGAGAACAGAACCAACCCAAAGACGACTATCACACTCTCGACCGGCAGGGACAGATAACTATTTTTCGCCTCAGGACAGGGCATAACAAACTGAATAAACACATGCACAAGCTACGATTGTCTGCTTCACCACTGTGCACATGTGGATTAAACGAACAAACTGCTGAGCATGTTCTTTAGGATTGTCCTCTGTATGACCAGTTAAGAAAGATATACTGGCCCAATGACTCAACACTAAACTCGAAGCTATATGGAGCTAAAGAGGAACTTCAAACAACAGTCGAATTCATCATGAGAACTCGTCTGACGGTGTAAACATCAAAGATGCGATCGCAAGAAGAAGAAGAAGTAATTTGAAGCCCCCAGAGGAAGCAGCAGCCCACTTCTTTCTTTGTCTCATCTGATACCCCAGGGAACTACACTGTCCCTCTATTAATTTTGACTTAATATCCTGTCAGGAACCATTGCTGACATCAGAGGAGTGAGAATTAAGAGAAGGATGTCGTGGATGGCACAGGCAGAAGCAACTGTTGGGCAGGTGACCATAGTTGGAAAAAAAATATATTCAGTGGGGAAGAGTGGAGTAAAACGGGAGAAAACCGGACAAACTACCGGCAAGTCATCATCGTCAGCCTTGGCAGGGAGTGAAGGAATTGGTGTAATGGAAAAGCAGGACTGGAAATTAATCAGCTGATAAATTATACTGTTGATGATGGTGCTGTAATATTTATTGATGGGTCTGTTCTCCATGGTGAGAAATCGGGATGCGGCTTCTTGGCTAGGATAAGAGGCAGGGTATCATTGAACAGAGCGGAGCTTGCCTGACAACCTCCAGCATGAGAATGGAAATACAGACAGTTACTGTAGCCCTGAGACGGCAGTCTGAAACGACATTAATCAGGGCAGTTATTGTATCAGACTCCTAATCCATGCTTTGTAAGGTCCAAGGTGGATGGCTACGACATGAATGATGAACATACATAGAAGCCTCAAATCTACAGGAACTGGTGTGGATTTACTGTCCTGATCATACAGGGGTATGCAGAAATGAGAGAGCTGACAGACTAGCCTCGAGGGCACCCGTAGTGGGGACGATGGATATGGATAAGGGAGAGATACTAAAGATAATTAACGATAGCCCGTTAGAGAGTGACACTGCAGTTGATGAATCAAGAAGGCTAAGACTACTGGAATTTGTCATCTAGCAGAGATGGACGCATGGGTGTTTATGGAGATAGAGCACCAATGCGTTTGCCATGAGTGCCGTGATGTGATTCTGAACAAAATAATCACCAAGAACTAAATGACATGTTTGAAATAGAAACCTGATCCCAAAGTAATATCCCTTTTAAAGGAACCTTTTGAGATACAGACTTACATAAGTTTTCTTAGAATGATAACGTTACACAAATGATAATATATGACAATAAGTGAGAAGGCTGCTGTAAAACTGGTAAGGAAACAAATATATAAATTAAAAAATAAAATGGTAGGAAATCAGTTTTACAAGTTAACGGTAAACAGAGTGTTTACCGTTAACTTGTAAAACTGATTTCATACCATTTTATTTTTTAATTTATATATTTGTTACACAAATGATAACCAAGGAATGAATCATAAAAATAGACCAGGTCAAGAAACAGCCTGTAAAATGATAAATGCATTTAAGCAGGGTTAGAGAAGTTCTTGTTAAATTGGTATGAACTTCGGCATTTAGTTTTTTTTCCTTTTGATTCAGTACCACGTTCTTTATTTCACATAAACCTGCAGTTCCTTCATTAATGCTTATCCACAGAACTATTTATGAAAGTCTTGCTAATGCCTTCTCTGAAGAGCTCCAAGCTATTTATCAACAGCGAGTAGATGAAATTGCACCAAATCTTCGTTACTGTGCCTACAATATTGGAGATGAGACTGCACTGCTAGACCTTCAGAAGATGAGAATAGCAGCTGGGGAAAACCAGCTCTCTTTTAAGTTAGATGTAAGTTGTCACACTTGCTAGTCATTTCATATTTTGTTTTGCTTAGCAAATCAGTCCTGTAATACTCATGGAGGGAGGAAAAGAACAAGGATGTGTGAAACGAGAATGCAGAAGCTAGAGGCTAACTGGGTAATGAAATATGGGTGAAAGGTTGAGAAAAATAAAATGACTAACCTTTGGTAATGCTTGAGATATGCAGTTGGCAGCCTGTGCTGCAGGAGAGATCGGAGAAGTGGAGTTACTGTTCTTTTAAAGGTAAAGCCTTCCCAACCCTGCAATTCATGGAACTTGTAGTGGAGCGATTGGTATGGACCTCAAGTTAAGTGAAGGTGATTTGTATACTTTTGTCATTTTCTTGTGACCTTTCTGTATTTCTCATCTTTGTTTCTTCTTTGTGACTGTGTCTGGTATATGTGAGTGTAATCATGTCCATAGGTCAGAGACCTATGGACGAAAACCGGAAAGTTGAAATAGTACAGTTTTGTTGGATAGAAATAGTAGCAAAAATTGTTCTTGTCTCATCAAATATCACATAGCAGCCATGTCTTTTGTTATGTAGTAATAAGAAGCAGATGATGTGCGATTGGCTAAGCAGTCAGAGTGCTTGCCTGTCACGGCAGTTACCAGGTTCCAGGATTGAAACCTGGTAGCATCATGCACTTGTCCACCCAGTTGTAAATAGGTACCTGACTCTACTTTTGAGTTAGGGAAGACAGTGGCAGTGAGGAAGGGAACTGATCACCCCACCTCATTAAGCTGGGCCTAGTATACTAATGTGAACACTTCACTCTCCTACTTTAGTATTTGCTATGGGGCTACCTTTACCTTTTATTATGGAGCAGGTACAGTACTTGCCACACAAAACATAATGCAGACAGTGTTTGATCCATCAGGCAATGGAATGTATTCTCTGAAATATTGTGCTGGCACAGTTCTTGTCATGCAGAACAGACTGTTCTTTGCTCATGTTCTGTTGTCACTGAAATATTACAAATCATTACAGATTGTTATCAAAGCATAATCCAGACTTGATACCAAGTCAGGTCCACTCTCACATATGAGGCAAAACCGGTGGACACAGTATGTGACTACAACGTATCAGGAAGCCATCAAAATGTGGACTTTCAGGAGAAACTATATAAAATATGACTGACAGAAGAAAGCCAGTAAAACATTATTGACATTAATAATGTAGGAGACAAAGTGGCTAATCAAGAATATAGATATAAGGAAAAGAAAGAGTATGTTTTTTATGTTGTGTTGTGAGTGAAAATATTAGTAAATAGTATAATATCTTCAGTGCTAAAAAAAAACAAAGAAGGCATTATATCAAAGCATTTTGAAAGTCCCTTATAGTGGGTGACTTGTAAATTCTATAGTTTTTTTGGTCAATTGCTCTAATTTTTAGATTGTATAGAAATGAATGAATGATGAATCTGATGATATAAAATTTGTTTGTGTACATGTTAGATGTGATAGGAAGAGAGGAAAGGAAAGATGAAAAAAACGAAAAAAAATTAAAAAAGATAAAAAAATAAAAAAAATTTTAATTTTAAAATTAAAAAAAAAAATTTTTTTAATGACCAACAAACGAAGAGTCCATATCCCTTGCATCTCATTGAAAGTCATTTGACCAATAGAGCAATACAATTCAAATGACGATCTTTTCGTTACACCCATCATCAGTAGCAAAGCAACAAACGCTCTCGTCAGCTGTGACATTCGGCCGAAATTCTAAATCTTTCCGATATTCCTAGTCCTAACCCCTAACATTATACATACTAGCAATGCCATTCTACTTTCGTTTCCATCTCAGCCATCAAACATATTCTGAGAAATGATATCAGCGCTTATAAAGACAAAAATCTTATCCCCACCGCATGGCGTCAGAATCCAATAAAATTATAGCGAAAATGGCCGCGTGTTGATGCCGATTCATTTCGATTTTAAAAATTTACAAAAAATAAATGCGGATACACCCATCACTTTTTTAAGATCGGAAACGGAAGCTAACTCTCTTGCAAATAACATTAGAACTTAACATCCGGGGCTGAAATCAAGTGTACACAAGTCCTAATGCTAGAAACGATGATAGCCGCAAGGTGCCACATTGCGCCTCCAGCATGGAGAACATAGGTTACGTTTGGTGCCATGTGGCGCCCGCAGCGTGCTAAAGGTATCACCAAGCCAAATGGGTAATACACTTGTTTAGTAGCTAACAACAAACAGATGACTAGTTTATACATTTCTCTTTGTTCCAGGACCTTCTGTCACAGACAAGAGAGAAGCAAGCAGCAACGCTTTCAGAGGTTACATGGCGAGGGCGTACAGTCCCAGTTAAGGTTGAGGCTGTGCGTCTTTTCCTGCTTAACATGCAGGACCTGAACTCTGAGCTGGAGGTAGCAAAGAGTTTAGACAGTCGGATGTCGATCTATGAGAGCATCCTGAAACAGTGTATTGATGCTCAACAGTCTCTACGGGATGCTTTGCAAGAGGATCAGGTATGAGCATCATTAATTTTTCATTTATGCTCCCTAAGGAATACGGGTGCCGACACTAACCTGCCTTGCAGAAAGTCTGTGCCACTTTGTGTTCTTGCAGTTGTGGTTTGTATAGCATTTTATTTTACAGAATGAAGTTGCTTGTCCTTTGCACAACCTCATATTAGTTACTGCTTATGACATGGCTGAAGAAACATTGATTATATTATGTCTTCAGAGACCTTGGAAAACCAGACAGGTTAGGTTTGAACTTTATGAAACTTGAACATAGACTTTTTTTATTGAGTGATAGTGAATTTCATTGCCATCTCCTTTTTTTCACCCTTTATGGAGCAACAATTGCAGATGAGCCCCTGCAGGAAGCCAACAGCAAAGCACAGACTTTTGCAGCGGGGTTCCTGTAGCAGTCTGTTTTATTTGATGAGGTTGCCAGTCCTGGGCACAACCTTATATTAGTTGCCACTTTTGACGTACTTGAGGGAACAGTAGTCCTAATCTTTCTTTGTCTGGCAGTAAATTTAGTCCCTGGGGGGGGTGTCTCTGGACAGTCAAAGAAATATGACTCCCGCGCCCTGTGTCATGTTGTAAGAGATGAGTTAATATGAGGTTTAGCAATCTCATGACATATAATAAATTGCTGCAGAAACCATCATCACAAGAGCACATGAATACTTTGGTGCCAGCCTTCTATAAGGAGAGCAGCTGTAGTGGTGGTTCTGTGCTCCATAAGGAGCTAAAAGGGAAGTGATGATGACTTTGAATTTGTACCTTGACTAATAGTTGTTTTTAAACAAATTTTCTGTAGCGTGTTTAGTGTGGTTAGATCACTGGCTTCTCAAGGTGAAGGGACCAGGTCATGTCACGTTTCAGTTTATCCTGTTTTTGAGTTAGGGAAGGCAAAGGCAGCGAGGAAGAGGAACTGGTCACCCAACCTGAGAAAATGCTGAAACCTAATATAGATAAGGTCTCTAATGTTTCACTCCTTTACAGCAGAATCTGCTTTGGGATTGCCTCTACCATTACCGTTCATGTTAAGTTCAAGTTCCCTCTATACCATTACCGTTCATGTTAAGTTCAAGTTCCCTCTACCATTACCGTTCATGTTAAGTTCCAGGTCCTGTCAGCTATGTATTCAAGAACACACTGTGACAGTAATGTGGCTTACATTTTTGGAGTATCATTTCTGTGTATGTCTGCTTGCATAGTTTGGTTGTCGCGCCATGTCATTCAGTCTTCATCCATATGCTTTATTTATGCCTCTGTGGGGTGTCATTGTATTTAATCTTATTTTCTTATGAGATGTCCACATAAGTTTTAGCTGTCCATTTTCCATCAGTACATTCTTTTCAAAACCTATAATTTATTACAATTCTATTATCATTTATCTTCTGTGTCTGGACCATTCTGAGTTTGCTGACAATGAGATGTTACTAAACATTCTGTAGCTATGCTGTTTAGTCAAGATTTTTGCTGAGTTATGAGAGTGGACCAGATGTAGGATCCTGCCAGCTTGGGTCATCTTTCATATATACCTCTGCAAGTCAGGGTTTCATTAGTGATGAAAAGTTAGCATAAATATAATGGTTCTTTGTACTGAGGAATACCCTTCTCGGCTTTAAAAATTACCTGCTTGCTATCTCCAGGTATTCAAGGCTGCAGTTCGTGGTCAGCCAGTTGAGGGCAAGATTTCAAACCAGCATTACCTCCATTCATACCTCATGTACATCCGCTTGAGCACAACTATAGAGCGGAACCTGTTGATGGTTGAAAACCTTAAGCAGAATCTTCCCGAGAATAACCCAGAAGAGGGAAAGAAAATCACCAAGCCACAAGATTTGGTTCGCCTTTATGACATAATTATACAGGTAAATGTTATGTGAATGAACCAACATTATTGCCAGGTATGTAAAAACGAAGACAGTAGACATGCTGGAAGAAATGTGGCAGAATTTGCTGCAAAAAAAATTAAATTATGAATAACGGTGACAATTGTAACTCAATTAAAGGTCAACCCCTTATCTGAAATTGACAAATTCTAAAAGTTCTGAAGACCATATGTTTTTTCGTGGGACATCACTCGTGCACAATATGACCCAAGGAGGTGAGATGTGTCAGTTGCACAGAGTGAATACTTTTACTCTATTGTACACAGAATGTACATTTTCATTTTACGTCATCTGTGTCACACATTATGACAATGATGTGGTGAAATTTTAAAATATTTGTTAAATATCAATTTGAGAGAATTGCATATTTGTGACTCCTCTAAAATTAAAAAAATGTCGGTGTTGGCTGTAAGCTTAATCGTGTCTCTGCCCGGCATTGTGCTGAAGAGTATGGTGTAGAAACTACTACAGCTTATATTTATTTATTCCACTGAGTGTGAATATTCATAAGTTCGCTGCAAAAAAGTATTAGTGTTTGTTTCACAAAGGGGTTGAAGACCTGAATGTGTTAAGGCACTTCACTGAATAAGACTTTGGCGTAGATTTAAGATTTATCTCTTCTGCTTCTTGTCTGAAGTATATTTAAAGTGTATCTTTCAGGTCATAGCAGATAATCTTCTCTGTATCGGTTCTGTCATTTCAACTTTGAGTTTCATAGTTGTTCTCAGTGCCCTTCAGTAGGCAGACAGATGTTGGAGCAACTGTACTAACACAATTAAAAGATAAAGAAGACTGACTGTTCTAAGTTGAAACCACAAAGTAATGACTCAGACTGAGAGTGCTGTTGTAGGCGTGAAGCAGTCATACCAGCAGATTGAAAGGGATTTATAGAAAATATAAAAAAATTACATCAACTGTTAATATTCATCATTCATTCATTCATCATCCATTCATTCATTCATTCATCACCCTTCAGCTCCCCAAGGAGTATAGGCCTTCAGCCAACTTATGCCAAGTCTTCCTGTCACGTGCCATCAGCTCAAGGTCCTTTCCGTGTCTTCTTCATCCTCTTCATGTCTGTCTCCAGTTCTCTTCTCCTTGTGTTCTTTAGTCTACCTCTGCCTCTATTACCCTGGGGATTCCGGAGCAAGGACTGCCTTGAAATGCTATAAAATTATTATTATTTGGAAGTAACTTTCACAGGAATTGATATATTGTACTGGAGACAGGAAGTTGTGGAGACATGATTTCCTACGCCACTAGGCTTGGTACTTGAAGAACTTTCACAGACGTAGGACATAAAGTGTTAGTTCAAAAGGTGAAAATGGATTGATCTTACTGTTATTTAAAGAGACAGATAACGAAGCCAAGTGGTGGAGTGGACTTCAAAAGTGCATTGAGAGGAAGACCCAGGGACACATAGAGAATATTGTATCCAAAATGAAATGCACAAAAGATGGACACATACTACTGGTTTGGGTGGAAAGTTATCTTTTACTTTGCTTTACTTCTTCATATCATGACGAGGACTGATCACGAAAATGGCAGTATTAATCATGTGCATGTTTGTGGATACTGTGTTGTGTATCCTGTTGATGATTTCATAAGTTGAGATTCACTGTGTTTCAGAATTTGAGCGAGATACCTCATCTTCATGGTATACAAGGAGATGCAGAACTAGAATCTGAAACTGAGACATCTGTTTTAGGATATAAAGCTTTTAGGTAGGTTTATTTGTGTGGTTTTTTTAATGTGATAGCATTTATCAGATAAAGATAAAACATTTTTTTTTAAATAAGAATTTTGGCAAGGCACGTCTTGTTCAACACAGGGTCCGTCGGTTATATTAGGGTGCATGTTCAAATATAAAAGACCCTGTGCACTGGTTTTTTTTTATAAAGCTAAAACAAAAGTTTTTAGCGAAATGAAAGATTTCTTAACTTATTTTCAGAATGCCTTTCTTCATTTTTTCTCCAGGTCATTTTATATAGCACGAGCGTTTGCAAGCGCTAAGAAATGGAAAGAAACTGTAGCACTGTATCAGAGAGCATTAGACAACTGTAACAAAGCACTTGATGGACTGAAGAAACAGACGCCAACATTAGTGGTGAGTTTGTGCTGAATTTGACATTACACTATCATCATTATCATATGACTTCTTACTGTCTTCATTTTGTAGTGTATCAATTTTGTTTTAAAAATTCTGAAACATTTTTTTAGTCCTGTCTATTCTTTTACAGAAGTTCTGAGTGCATAAAAGTGAATGTGGTATTCATCTTGTATCTAAACCAATGTTTCTTCTCTTTTCATTATATCCTTCAGTTTAGGAGGTAGTTATCTCATTATTATTCAGTTATTTTCCACTTTCTTATTTTCTTATCTGTTGCTTATTTGGTTAGGTCTGAAATGATTGAATTGAGGGATGTTCAAGTTTGACCTTGGTATTTGTTTTATTTTTTATATTAGTCACTTTTGAAAGTTCTCTGCCTCCTTCAGTGTCCACATATAGGCCATCTTTCTTGAAGTTTTTAATATTCCAGTTTCAGAGGGATCGTTTGGTTGATTTCAACACCGCCTTAGGATTACTTTTTCTTAACCTCATCACTTGACCTGAATTACATGCCTCCTAAGTTTTCTTTTAGTGACCAGAACAGACAGAAGTCACAGAGTGACAATTCAGGACTGTTATGTTACATATAACTTACAGTTCTTGTTCTCCTGTGTCTTTGTTGTTGTTTTCCCATATTAAGTGCTCATGTCCTGTGTTGTCTGTATCATGTATTGATTGCCTTAAGGTCCCACACTGAGATTATTAGATGTTTGTTTTTGTGTTTATCCAACACATTTAGTTTTTTTCTCTTTTTTTCTTTCTTCCCCTGAATACTTCATGAGCTTGAGGTAATAACAATGTTTTCACTATTTTAGGCATGTTTTATGAAATGCTACAGAAGGATGTTGAGAATACCCAGGACAGAAAAAAAGACCAACAGAGAAGTACTGCACTCACTAAACGTACAGGAACATTGGCTCCTAAATACCATCGCAATAAGGAAGCTGACATTTTTCGGTCATATAAAAAGACATAATAGTCTGGAAAAAACAGTGATGGAAGGCATGGTCCCTGGAAAAAGGGGAAGGGGTCGACCTAGACGACGGTGGACCCAGGACATCACAGAGAGTCTGAACTTGTCTTTGGCTGATGCGGGTCGACTTGCCCAGAATCGTGATGCGTTCAGAGCAGCTGTAATGGAGACAACGTTCTGGAAAGAATACGTCACATGATGATGAGGCATGTTTTGTGTGCGTGTGCCGGTTCATGACATTCCAGGCCTTTTCCACTTCAGTTTTTTTTCTTCTTCTTGGTAGTTATTCTCCATGTTTCAAAATGAATTCCTTTCTTCTAGTTGCCGAAGGATGCTATCTTGAGGCCTTATGAGAGAATGTGTTTTACATGCATTATTAATGATGTCCTACAATTCTAATTTTTAATTATTATTTTTTTTTTAGAACTTCATCAATGTTAATGAGTTTTATTTGCAGTAATTTTCTATGTTAAATCTCACTATTGAATTTCAAAGATTCTTGTCACAATCGTTTGTAAACCAGATACATTTCACGTTTGTGATATCATATTTTTTGGTGTTGTTATTTATTTTCTTATGAAAATGATGAAGTAATAGAGGCAAAGATGGGCCGAAAAACACACGGAGAAGAGAGCTGGAGACATAAATGAAAATGATGAAGTAATAGAGGCAAAGATGTGCCGAAAAACACACGGAGAAGAGAGCTGGAGATATAAATGAAAATGACGAGGAAGATGTGGAGAGAACTTGAGCTGATGGCATACAACAGGAGGACTTGGCATGTCTTTGTTGAAGGCCTATGCTCCTTGGGGAGCTAAAGAGTATTGATTGATTGATTTATTTGCAGGTGATAATCTCAATCTTCCTGCTGTGATCCAGTTGGTCTCACACAGCTCCAGAGTTAATATAATTAATTTCTTTTGCTAACTGGCTGACTTCCTCCATGCAACAGGCAACAAACATTACAAAGCTTTAACACTTTCCTAGAAATAAATGTTGCTTATAATTAAATAGTGTAATAATAATAGCCCCTTCAGTCATAACTGACTATGGGAGTGCGACCCTGAGGTGACAGCCCTCAGCTGCTTATTTTCCTGGTGTTCCTTTTGATGTTTTCTTCTCTCTTCTACTTGTTGTGTGAGCCTCTTTTCGCCCAAACTGAGGTGGCGCCGCAGATTGCATCACCACTTGGTGCGATCAGCAGCTTGATCCTCTCAGGTTGCTGGATTTATGTCCAGTGCCCTCATCTCTCTTGCACACATCTTTGAATCTCAGCTGCGGTCGCCCAGCTGTTCTTTTGCCATCTGCCAGTTGTCCGTAGAAGATATCTTTTGGGATGTGACCATCTTCCATGTAGCGGACATGGCCAAGCCAGCGTAGTCTGCGCTGTCTAAGCAGTGTATACTCGCTTTGAAGGCCAGCACGTGACAACGCCTCGACATTAGTCACTTTAACTTTCCACGAAATGCCGAGGATATGGTGTAGATACCGTAGATGGAAGGTATTGAGCCTTATTTCTTGCTTAGCATAGGTTGTCCATGTCTCGATGCCATATAGAAGTGTGCTGGTGACACAGGCGTTATATACCACAGCTGTGGTCTTCATTGTGAGTTGGAGTTTCCCCAAACACGCGATGTGAGACGGGCAAAGGTAGCTGCAGCTTTGCCAATGCGGCTGTCAATTTCTGTGTCCATAGAGAGTTTGTCATTAATGGCAGACCCCAGGTATGTGAAGTGGTGCACCACTGCCAATTCATAGTTATCAATTGTGATAACTGGTGCAGCACCCACATCCTGACTCAGCACATTTGTTTTCTTTAGACTTAATGTGAGGCCAAAGTCTTTGCACGCTTGGGTGAAGCAATTCATCAAGCTCTGAAGCTCCTGTTGGCTTTGAGTGATGACTGCAGCGTCATCAGTGAATAACAAGTCTCTTGTAGTGACCCTTCTGATTTTTGTTTTTGCCTTCAGCCTTGCGAAATTAAAGAGACAGCCATCTGCTGACCTAGTTAGTGTGAAGGCATATTCCTTCAGTTGCATCTCTGAATGCATGTTTCAAGAGTAAGGCAAAGAAGATCCCAAAGAGGGTTGGAGCCAGAATGCAGCCTTGTTTAACGCCACTGCATATGTCAAAGGGCTGTGATGCGCTTCCAGCATACTGGACTGTTCCCTTCCTGTCCTCATGGAATGACTTTATCATTTGCAGCAGTTTAGCAGGGCAGCCTATTTTCAGGAGGATTCCGAAGAGTCCATCCCTACTAACCAGGTCAAATGCCTTTGTAAGGTCTATAAAGGCAATATATAAAGGTCTTTTCTGCTCTTGATTTTTCCTGAAGCTGGCAGAGAGAAAAGATCATGTCTGTTGTTGATCTACCAGCTCGGAATCCACACTGTGACTCTGGATATATGCGCTCAGCAAATAGTAGCATAATACTATCCATAATGAAAAAATATGTTAAATATATTTGTTGCCTCCTGTTAAAGACTTATATCATTATTATTAATATGAATTTTCATACTACACAGAAGAGCATTGCAGAATTACAAGAGCTCAAACAGCAGATATGTGGTCAGATGTATTCCTGTCAAGCCTTCAGCATCCTAGACTCGGGCACTAGCGGAGAACAGTCATTCTCTACTCCAGTCAATGACAAGAGTGTAAGGCATTGTACATAACACTGTTGTTTCTGCGATTAGTGTCTGAACAGGCACATAGTTCATTAAATGGATGGAAGGAAGCTAACTCTTGTAAACTGATAATTCCTTTATCTTCTAACTGTGAAGTTAGAACTTTGGTGCCTTTATTTTGTTTTAACTTAACCCCATCTTGTACTTTGATTGATGGCGTAGACAGTCATATTTGCCAACAACCCTCTGTATCTGCTGTTGTGTGTGAGTGTTGCGGACTTTTTCCGATTGAATGGGTTAATCTTGTATTACGTTTCTTGCAATTGTTAGATCATCTATTCTGATTTACACCCGGTATCGATTTTGTATTACAACCATAGATTCGTTAGTAATTCTTTCAGGTGGTTGCATCTCAAACGCTTATTCAATAAAACTTCATATATATTTCTCTGACCATGTTGTCTTGATTCATTCCATTTTCTGGTTTTGACAGAGTAGGTATTTTCCTGAATATGTAGTCTTGTGACCAATACATGTGAAGGTCAATGGTCATTATTTTAAAAGACAGTCATAACTGGAACGTTGTAACGACTTCATTGAAATAAGTCTATTTGGACGACTTACAATACTTTATTAAATATTCATCCTTTCAATATGAATCAATGGTAATAATATACTTCACATTCAAGAACACTTGATATCTCACAGCATAGAGTCTACTGTTTTTCAGACATTGTATATCTGTTTCTTTCATCATCATCTCAACCCATAACCCGTCATGGGTCGTAGGGGTGCCATGGTGGAAGCATCAGCAGACAGGGTCCTCCACTGCTCTCTATTCTCAGCAATGCGTACAAGTGTGGAGAAACCGTGTCCTGCCCATTCTTTGATGTTATCAGCCCAGGATTTTCTTTGCCTTCCTCTTCTCCGTTTACCTTCGACTGTTCCCTGGAGGATCGTTTTCGAAAGGGAGTCATGACGAGTTACATGCCCAAACCAGGCAAGCTTTCGACGTTTCACTATTGACAAAAGTGGTTCTTGATGGCCTGCATAGGTGTTTATCTTCTCTCTAACATAGACATTTGTTTTGTGCTCTTTATAGCAAATGCGCACAATTCTTCTGTAACATTTATGCTCGAAAGCCTGAATCCTTCGCTCCGTATCTGCAGTGAGTGTCCAGCCCTCACACCCATACAAGAGAATAGATAATACAAGTGATTTGTATAATTTGATCTTCACAGGAAAACTGATGTTACTTTTCCAGATCACATTCAACCTTGTCATGGCAGCTGAGGCCATCTCAAGTCTTGTCTTGATTTCTTTATTTGATCTTCCATCACTACATATAGTGGACCCGAGATATTTAAAGGTGTTAACTTCTTCTAACGTTTGCCCATTTAACGTAATGTTGGTCGGAACATGTTTCTTATGGCTATTCACCAATATCTTGCTTTTTTCTATATTAATTTCCATCCCATATGTTCTTGTTACTTTCTCCAGTCTAGAGGTAAGGTCTTGAAGTTCTGATTCTGTTCCAGCTATCAGATCAATATCATCAGCAAAACGTAGATTACACAGAGGTCGGCCTCCAATCGATATGGTTGATTTATAATCGTAGAGAGCCTCCTGCATAATATGTTCTAGATAAATGTTAAAGAGCACTGGTGACAGGATACATCCCTGGCGAACTCCTACAGTTGTTTTGAAAAATTCTCCAATGTCATTGCTTGCAAAAACAGCACTGCTTGCGTCCTTGTATAGTGCTTCAATGATATCTATGATGTTGGTATCAAAATTGAATTTTCTCATTATTTGCCATAAACCTTCATGCCAGACTCGATCGAAGGCTTTTGTGAAATCGATGAAGTTATGGTATAAATCATGTTGATGCTGGAGATGTTTTTCGATCAGTAATCTAATATTGAAGATTTGTTTCTTTGCCGTTTTAATTAACGGTCATTATATCTCAACCAAATCTATCTATCAAGTATTTGGTATAATTATTATATTCACGCAGTATTAGCACTTCTGCTTACAGTTCCATTAGGGTCTCAGCCGTATCACAACTCTGTCTATATTATATTATATTTGGCATTGCTCGCCAGGCTTTAACAGCCAATTACACCTTATCGTGTTTCACGAATATCGTGTTTTAATACTATCGTCCATAAAATCCTGGACTCATAGGTCTGTACACATTTCTATTTCATAAGCTTTTGAAAGTACTCTATTGACCGTTAGACATATACCTAGTGGTTATACCACACAAAATCCACAACGCTGTTACCTGCCCGAAGGCCACACAAAGACTCTCTGGTTACTAGGTCTTACGCGTCATATAACGATTTACGCGAACATAAATACGATCTAGTGAGGTGTTGCATGGTGCGACCATCTGAACCAAGTTCAAACCAAAATGCTCGCAACCCATGCAACAATCCTCAACAGTGAGCTCTGTTGGTGACTTTCTCATAAGCCATGTTGTCAGTCCATCTAATATTTTTAGTCAGTCTTTCTCTGTCTCCTTTTCCTTTGATCGTGCCCATCATCATCATGTGTTCCAGTTGTCCTCG
The DNA here is from genome assembly GCA_024509875.1 of Oreohelix idahoensis. NCBI lineage: Eukaryota > Metazoa > Mollusca > Gastropoda > Stylommatophora > Oreohelicidae > Oreohelix > Oreohelix idahoensis. The sequence goes on from JAMPIV010001605.1 coordinate 301,948, forward strand.
GGTCAGGATTTGCCCTATAAACTTTGTCTTTTCCCAGTCAGTGTAGTAATTTGTTCCTTTTACATTGCTCCTTTCAGGACCTCCTGTTTAGAATTCTAAGTAAATAAATTAAAATTGTAATATGTAGTAGCATATATTTATTATGTGCCAGTTGTTATGGTCAAGAATTACGAAGGGAATAATATAATTACCGTAAGTGAAACAGTAGGAGAGTTTTAGAAAGCTACACAACTGATATATTTTTTAAAATGCATGTAATGTCAGCCAAACATACTCTGACCTGCACATAAAAGAGGGACCTTCTGAGCTTTGTGGTATTTTCCACTTGTTTACATTTTGATGCCTTAAAAAACTTTGGATTTCAGAGCATTTCTGAGAAATGGTACACAGCCTTTAGTATTCCATAATTTTTCTCACCTCATGATGTATCCAGTGAACTTTGATTGTCTGCACTGACAAATAATGGTTTCTTCTGTTACTCTGAGGACTTCTCTTCATTTAGTGGCTGTTTAAGGTATTCATTGCCAACTTCTTAAGAATCACATGACTACTGCTTCTAATTTTCCTTCCATCTGTTTATTGTCCAGGTCTCACATACATAAAATATGGGCTGTATGTACGAGGGACGGTCAAAAAGTAATGCCTCGTAATTTTTAATTTCAGTCAATAGGCAAGAAAACAGATACAATTCACATTGAAATGTAGCCCCAAGTCTGAACTTCACAAATTTATTTCTCAATGTAGTCTCCGTTATTTGTTACAGTTTTTGTCCATCTTCTCACAAGGGCATGTATCCCCGCATGGTAAAAATGTGTGTCCTTTTTCCTAAACCACTGGCGTACGGTGTGTTTAAGGGTCTCGGTGTCCTCAAAGTGATGTCCGCGAAGATCTTCTTTCAGTGGTCCAAACAGATGGAAGTCAGAAGGTGCAAGATCGGGACTGTAAGGGGGATGTGGTAATAATGTCCAGCCAAATTCTGCAATCGCATCAATGATGCGTTTAGCGGTGTGTGGCGTGGCATTATCGTGCAACAGTAGTGCAGTTCTCTGATCTTTTAATGGGTAAAGTCGCCGAAGACGACCTCTAAGCTTCTTCAAAGTTTCAATGTAACGGTCTGCATTCACCGTGTTTCCCTGTTCCAAGAAGTCGAGAAGAATCGCACCCTTCTCATCCCAAAACACGGAGGCCATAACTTTCCCTACAGATGGTGAACTTTTGAACTTCTTTCTTGTCGGCGATGTTGTGTGATGCCATTCCATTGACTGCCTCTTGGATTCTGATTTAAAAAAATGAACCCAAGTCTCATCACCTGTCACGGGAGCCGCGCTAGCGTAGTGGTTACAACACCGCTCTGGCGACCGGGTGATACAGGATCAAACCCGGGCGACGGCATTTGAGGATTTTTCGTCGACCGGGATTTGGACTGGATTAACTCGAGACCTGGCGAGGACATTTGAAGGAGTGTCGTCGACCAGGGACTGGCGGCTCCTGAGCCGACCCAGCTGCAATGGGTACCTCCGAAATCGGCGAGTATTTGCCTGAATGGCGAGGGACACCTGTCTCTGTACAAGAAATAAAGGGATACTCACGTAAAATCAATGTCAGGTTAGACATAAAATAATAACCTGAGATTTCGCCTCGAGTATAAGCGGGCGTACGCAAAAAAAAAAAAAAAAAAAAAAAATCACCTGTCACAATATTCAATAAAACTCTTCTCCTTCAGTTTCGTAACGGTGCAGGAGGTTGATGGCTATGGTTTTCCTTGTTTCTTTATGTCTGTCTGTCAACATTCTGGGTACCCACCGTGCACAAACTTTTGAATAACCCAGGTCTTTAATGATGTTCTGGACACTGCCTTTACTAATGGACAACATGGAAGAAAGTTCATCCAGTGTTACCCGACAGTCACCACGAATGATGCCATAAACTCGATGAATGTTGTGTGGAGTCACTGCGGTACACAGACGGCCAGTCCGCTTTGCGTCAGCCATTGAGGATTGACCTACTTCAGCTTCGTCACAACGATGTTCCCAACGTTGGACAGTGCTAACATCCACTGTTGAATCTCCATAAACATTCTTCAAACGTTCGTGGATGCAAATTGGGGTCTCGCCTTCAGCATTGAGGAATTCTATGACATAACATTGTTTTAACTGAACCTCTTTGGCAGCCATTTTTAAACTGTTACAGTGGTGCCACCTGTTACTGAAACAGGTTGGTAATGCTATACAGTGCAGAAGAGTGTTTGAGGAATCCTGCTAAATTTACAAATTGCACACCGATGCAGTATTTACATACATAAAAAAATAGGAGGCATTACTTTTTGACCGTCCCTCGTAGCATTGTAACATTTTTTGTATTGATATTATAAGAACATTTATAAAATTGTGGGAGAGTACCTCGATATTATAGTGACTGTGAGGAGAAGTAGCAGTGAAACATTTCAGCAGTATGTATTTAAAAAAATATTATTACTGCTTCCTTATGCGTGTCGTACAAGGCAACTAATATAAGATTGTGCATGTCAGCTGGCCACTTCATCATGTGAAACAAGTTGCCACAGAAACCGCTGCTGCAAGAGCATGTCAAGGCTTGATGAAGGCTTCCTGAAAGAGAGCAGTTACAGTGGTAGCTGCTTGCTCCATAGGGAGCAAACAGGAAAATGATGATGATGATTTAAATGTTGTCACAAATTTCAAATAGGCAGTTACAAACAAGTTAACTAACAAATCACATGCAAGTGACAGCTTTGTGGATGAGGCAGTCTGTATCATGGAAGGCAATAACTGTTGATGTTACTGAACTTCTTGTTTGTCATCATCATCATCATCAACTGCCATCTCCACAACGAAGGTTGGCTGTAATGGATCTCCAACGTCTTCCGTCTCTTGTCTTGGTGGTGCACTCTGATAGACTCTTTCCTGTCCATCTCTTGGTGTTATCTTCCCACTTATAGCGCTGTCTTCCCCTTGCACGTTTGCCTTCACCTCTCCCTTCTACTTGTTTGTGCAGTTTGTTAAATAGTTGTACATGGTGTCCCAGCTTGATAATTTACATCTGTCAAATTCAAGTGTGTGTTATTCCAAAATTCTGTGGTAAATATTTTCTGCCTAACCCTTATGAATTATGAGGTCAGAAAGTTTATTTTGTCTTGAAACATTTCATTATGGTTATAATTAAGACTGTTCTCTTTTCCTTTGTTTTAACAGCCTCTGGAAGACAGACTGGATGAATATGTTATAGAGAAGTCACTGACCACCAAGAAAGCAAGCTTAACTAGATTCCCACCTGACTTTGAACCTATTCCATGCCGACCACTTTTCTTTGATCTTGCCCTGAACCATGTGCAGTTCCCATCATTAGACGACAAACTTGACCAACAGAAGAAGGCAGCCGGAGCTGGTGGAGGCCTTACAGGAATCGTGAAAGGATGGCTGTGGGGTAGTGGAAAGAAGTAGGTTTGACATTGACATGGATGTGCAGCAAACAAATTCCATGGATGAAGTCAGATATGCAGCTTTTGGATGAAGTGCATATGTGCCTCCCGTGCTGTGCGTCTCATGGTAATAGAATGTTGCATTTTCTTAGTTGTGCAGGCAAATATTGGCACACTTGTATTACTCACGTGCAACAGCCAAATTATGGCAGTGAAAATATAGTTGCTGTTGCTCTCTTTAGAATAATAGGTTCATTGTGAAAGTGGATCCTAACTTTTGTCAGTGTCCGTTGTATACATCTGGTTCTCAATCTCGGCCCCCCTTTGTTAAGCATAAGTTATCATGCAAATTTCTAGCGTGGGCAAACAGTTCAGCCTCTTTCCAGGAAATTCTTAGTTTCAGATATTCTTTTCCTTTGCACTCCCTACGGAGCCACCATTGCAGCTGGTTCCTCCTGCAGGAAGCCTGCAGAGCATTCAAGTGCTCTTGCAGCATTGGTTTCTGTGGCAACTGGTTTTACATGATGAGGTTGCCAGCCGCATGCACAACCTTATTTTAGGTGCCTTGTCTGACATGCCAGAAAGTGCGGTAGTCCAGGTCTTTGTTTGTCTCTTTAGAGACCACTGGGAACTACACAGGGTTTTCAGATTTCTGTTCCTCACTTAATGTTAGGCTTTGAACAGCGCCTAGAAATTTTATTTATTTTTTTTATTTAAGGCTACACAGTTTGCCTTGTGTGCTGTAAAAAAACATTTTCAAGGAAGTACACAATTGTGGTATATTTTTATGCCAGTTGCTGTAAAGCTTGAGTTATTTTAGTTTCAGTGATCTGCCTGGTCATATTTATTTTGTAAACTTCATAAATGTCATGAGTTTAATTCCATCGTTCAAGTTTGAATCCAGGGATAATTCTGTTAAAATTGAAATGCTCTTTTGAGGGAGTAAAGCATTGTTTTAAATGAATTATGAATTAGCTATTGTCTTTATGTAACTGGTTATAACTTTTTTCTTTGAAATTCTGCCAAGGACCTTTTATTCCATAAAATTGCTTGGAAAACACATAATTTTTAATGTTCAGTTTATGACTGGATGTATCATCATCTTGTTTCTGAGCGCTTCTTACGCATCATGGAGTGGCCACAATAGCTGGTCCATTTGCAGGAAGCCTGCACCTAGCATTCACATGCTCTTGTAACGGTGGTTTCTGTGATAATTTGTTTTACATGGTGAGGTTGCCAGCCTAATTGGGGGTGGGGGGGCGGGGGGGGGGGGGGGGGGGGGGGGGGGGGGGGGGCCGGTGGGGGTGCATGCAGTAGTCCTATTCTTTCTTTGTCACCTCATAGACCCCCCCGGGAACTACACAGGGCACGCTGGATATATGCTGTAAAAAGAAAAATGATGCTGTCATTGCATTTTGATGGATGGATTTAGGATATGCCACAGGAAAACACTCGGAGGTGAACCTTAATCATATTGGGACAGCTGATTTGCATTGATTGATGGTGATATTAGACCCTATGCCATCACAAGAACAGCTATGCTTTGGACCCCTGAAGGAAAGCGAAAGAGAGGCCGACCAAAAGCAACCTGGCGGAGGACTGTGGAGGCTGAGATGCAAAGAATGAACCAGAGTTGGGGGCACTGTACGAAGGATGGCCACCGACCGAGCAAAGTGGAATCAATTTGTTGTTGCCCTAAGGGACGCCACTAGGCGTGATGGCCACTGACTGCTTTGACGGTCGGCAGCTAAGGATCAAAGAAGAAGAGAAGATGGGGATATTGCTAATCTTTGGCCACTTCCTAAACCTGGCAAATACCCCACATTGCTCAACAGCTATCGCATTATCACACTACAGAATGTCTATGGTAAATTACTTGAAAAGGCAGAGGCTACGATTGGTCAGGTGACCAGGATTGAAAATATATCTAAAGGGGAAGAGTGGAGTAAGCCAGGAAAGAACTGGATAAACTACCAGCAGGTCATCATCATTAGCCTTGGCAGAGAGTGCAGATCTTGGGGCAGTGAAAAAGCAGAGCTGGAGGTTAATCAGCTGATAAGTGATTATGCTGGAGATGATGACGCCATGATGGGTCTGTAGTGCGTGGTGAGAAATCAGGATGGGGCTTCTTTGCTAGAATAAAGGACATTGTCGCTGAACAAAGTGGAGCCTACATGACAACAACCCCCAGCATGAGAATGGAGGTAGAGGCAGTTACTGCAGCACTGAGGTGGCTGTCTGAAACCAGGGCAGTTATATTGTCAGACTCGCAAGCCATGCTTCAGAAAGTTCAGAACGGATGGCTGTGGCAGGATTGGAAAACATCAATAGTATCCTCAAATCTTGAAGAACTGGTGTGGATCTACTGTTCTGGTCATGCAGGGGTATGTGGCAATGAGAGAGCTGATGGGGGGGGGGGAACGACGACACGACATGGATAAGGGAGAGATACTAAGGGCTATTAATGATCACCTACTGGATAATGACACTGCAATGGATGAATCAACAAGGCTGAGGCTGTTTGGCATCAAACGCGGGACTAGCAGAAATGGACGTGAGAGAGGATGCATCCGTCGTATGTACAACCAGCGTGCTACAGGTACAATTAGCATTCATACTCTTCAACATTTGCTGAGGGAGACTGAGCACCTATGGGTTTACCCGGAGTGCAGTGAGGTCGATTCTGATCAACTATAACAATAGTGATATTGTTAATCAGCAGCTGATCTCTATTATACATGTTGGCATTGGAAGATTAGATCACGTTACAAGCAAAGCTGTTGTCCTTCCACTAGATTCTTGTCTTTTGTATTTTATCCCTCCATTGTAACCTCAAAGTGCTTTTCCTTGCCTGAACACTAAGGGGGTTCATGACACTTTCATGTAGACTGAGATGTGGTCACAGCACACAAATTATGTTCTCGTGAAGGTTTCCAGACAGACAAATATGTATGTGTGTATGAAACCAGGGTAACAGTGTTTCCATCATCTTTGTAGAAAGGTAAAGGTAGTCCCATAGCAGATATTGATGTAGGGAAGTGACGAATTAAAAACTGTATTCTAGGTCTCAGCTTAATGAGGTGGGTCGACCAGTTCCCGTCCTTGCTGTCTTTACCCTTCTAGCTCGAAGAGCAGAGTCAGGTATCTATTTACAGTTTGATAGACTGGATGGAACCTTTCACTGCCAGGTTTGGACTTAGTAACTCCAGAAGCAAGTGGTCTAACCACTGCCACTGAATGCTTATATCATTCACTATAGACAACTAAAGATATTGCTGCACTGTGTTTAAATGTATTAGTTCACTATAAAGAAGAGAAAGAATTTAATGTCACTCAACGTAGACAGACTGAAGGTGACACCACTCATTGGGACTTGTCTTGCTGTCATTTGTGTGATTTAGTTTGTTTGGTTATACTGTGCATAGTCAAGTCGTGTAACATAACCTACAGATGTATTTAAATGATTTGGCATCAAAACTAAGTCTTGAATAATTATTATTGTAATGGTACTTTTTGAAGATCGCTTTGTGTGGATTTTTAACAATGGTATAAGCGCCGTACCGTTCAGAAAGCAATGGCAAACTACTGAATGAAAAAAATTGCCTAGAAAAATCACAAAACAGGGTTGATTGCCACGTCCTGTAAAGGATAAGCAACTAACTTTTTTTAATGGTACTTTGTACTGTAGTGTTTGGGATAGATTGTGATTTCTTCCTCTCCCTGTTTTTCACTCCTTAAGGAGTGTTAGGTCACTACTACTGCAGCTTACCCTCTTGCAGGAAGCCTTAGCCAAAGTTCTTATATGCTTTTCTAGTAATGGCTTCTCTGGCAGTTTGTTCAATGGTAGGTAGTGGAGTGATGTCTATAAATCATGCCTCAGGACCACATGGTCAGGTTGACAAATGGCTAACCATACAGTTGTTTTTTTTTTTTATCTTGTCAGCAAAATTGAGAGTTCTTAAGGCTCCAGCTAGGATATCTTTAAACTTTTGAACTTTACCATGTATATTGAAAAAGATTCAGGTTTGTTTTTTTGTCTTTACATTCCTGAGTCCTGTGAATATATGATTTTAATTAATTCAGGCCTGTTTCTTTTCACTTTATGGTTGAAGGGTGTTCAATGTATATAAAATATCTATTTAATTTTTTTTCTCCCAGTTATATGGTGATTATGTTTTTGATTTTCTTTAAAGTGAGTCATTATAGCAGAATATGTGCACACTGCAAAAAAGTTTAAGGTTACTAAATATAAATATACATCTATATGTATATTCTACTACTTTTTTTGGCCTTGTCGCTGTTGCCAGCAGACCCGTCTTTAATGTTGTATTATGTAATTGTATGACATGATGAAAGTTGGACAATCACTGATCTGTAAGTGATATTACAAGAGTACATAATCTAGTTTTCATGTTTAATCAACATTGTTGTCATCACAGTTACTAGTGTTAGTATGTTGCAGTTAAACTTGTGAGTGTGTCACCATAAGTTGGTGAGATATCATCTAGGTTGACTGTGTTATATTAGGCTGTGAGTATGTTTTGTTAGGACCAAATTAGAGTATGACGGTTATATTGGGCTGGTGAATGTGTTATGTTTAGGCTGAAGTGATCATATTAAATTGAGATGAGTGTTATATTAGTACAATGAGCTGGTCACTTGAGATTGGTCCTCTTTGTTTACCTTTCACTTCATTACCCATCATTGCCTGGCATCCATCAAGATGGAGCTTTCACAATTAGTCAAGAATAGCCAGCTGGCTTTTATTATAGACAGTATCATCAATTTCCTTTGAGCTTCTTACAGATCATGAAGCCACCACTGTAGCTGGTCCCCTTACAGGAATCCTGCACTGAGCAGTTACATGCTGTTGCAGCAGTGATTTCTGTGGCAACTCATTTTACACGATGAGGTTGCCAGTCACATGCGGAACCTCATAAGTGGCCTTGTGCGGCGTACCTGATTGTGCAGTATTCTTTCTTTGTCTCTTTAGAGACCCATGGGAACTAAACGGGGGCCGGACATTCTTCACTTGTGGCTAAATACTTAGTTTTAGTGGAAGTATGGGAATGTTTTTCTTAACCTCTTATCTACCCTGTAATGCTGAAGAGCTATTTTAAGATAGATAATGTTATAGGATAAAGAATTGTTGACCTGAATATTTACTAAGACTAATGAAAGCATATGGTTGCTGATTGAGGGATTTGATTGAGTGAAAGATTAAACAGAAAGTACATTGTTCTTGTGGGTGAAATCGTGGCTGCAGTGAAGTTTGTTGCTTGAAGCAGTAGAGAATAATGACTGTCCTGCTGACACTTGCATGTTATAAGTTATTATAAATACTATTCTGCCCATGTTTTTAACTATTCGTCAATCAAGATGAGAACGTCATGTGCTTAAGTGAATTTTAAAAGTGCCACACATACGTGGAACATCTGACATACAAATATTGGCAGTTGTTGGTTTTATTTGTTTTCTTTTTGAGTGGTGTCTGAAAATATATAAAAATGATCCATGTTTTTTTAATACAATGTTTTCATGCATATGTTAACTCGTGGATTTTTCAGTTTCATTTCCCGCACTATTTGATCAAAATTAATAAATGAAGTTTTGTGATGGTTTTCAAGAAGTTATTGCATTTCAATCAGTGTGTGCTCCTACTTTATTGTCATTGGTGGATGTTGTCATCAAAGATGCGATCGCAAGAAGAAGAAGAAGGATGTTGTGAATGTAGAATATAATACAAACTTGTGCACATATTTTTCAAAGTCCATATCTCATTATTATCACAGAACTCTATATAATTCCTTATCTCATAATTTCTGGTTATAAATACTTTTAAAAAGGTGATGACATATTAGCATGACAAAAGTATCTTACTGTGTTCTAAAACCTTATGTCAGAAAGACATTAGTATCTTACCATGTTCTAAAACCTTTTGTCAGAAAGACATTAGTCTGAAGTCTTAATATGTTCTGTAAATGAAAGAACTGAGGGACAGAAGAGTTTGTTAGATAACATAGAAATGACGGTTTGGAAGAACCGTTAGAATGGATATCAGTGAGAACTGTTGAGGGTACAGAAGTATACTTTCCTAACCAATAGAGATCAAATGATAATTTTCAGACTGAGAACTAGCCACTGTAATTGTGGGTACCATCTGTTCAACATATAAAAAATCAGACAGGCAGACTTAAGTCTGTAGGGGGAAGGCAAGCAAACATTCCTCCAAGAATGTCAACTCTCCCACAAGAGGAGCTGATTGACAGAATGGCATTTACCAACCCCTTTGAGGGAGAATTGAATGGCATTCAGAGAAATGTGAGACAGACCGCCAGATTTATGGGAGAACTAGATGTGGTTATATGAGAGTGAACAGCAAAGAAGAATAAAATGGAGAACCTAAAAACAAACACTGAAGAAAGATATTTATGCATCAGACATTTCATTTCTTTAGCACACTTTGTCAGTTTCAGTTTTGTACAATTTGTTTTTAGTGACCTGTTTGGTTGTGTACCTATGGCATCCTACCTTCCTTTTGTATCTGCATTCACCTCAGCCCATTTCATTGATCGTTTTCTTGAATATATTTACAACTTTTGCTGTAAAAAAATCACTCAGCGAATTCATTGATCAATTAAATTTTTGTTTCATTATCAGTTTATGGAGAGGAATGGTACTACCCACAATTTTATGATTGAAATAAATAAATAATCCGTTTTCTTGGGCATTAAGGTTATATGGTTTTTCTTTTTTATTTCACACTGTTATAAGGTTAGTTTTTCCATACTATGTCAGTTGCTTTTATTTCAGTCTTATTATATTTTTAGGACACAAGGGAAGTTACTTCACACTGTTACAAGTTCAGTTATTTCACATGCCCTGCAATGTTATTTACAGTATTCTTCTTCTTTCTTACCTTTCAGTTTCCCAAGGAGCATAGGCCTTCAGCAAACGTTTGTCAAGTTCTAGGTCTTTCCATGTTTTCCTCGTCATTTTAATTTCTAGCTACAGTTCTATTCTCTGCATGTGTTTTGGTCTATGTCAGCTTTTCTTAACCTTGGGAGTCCACAACAAGAACTGTCTTGTAGTGCTATTAACAGGTTTTGTGTGTGTATCCTATCCACCACCAGTGTCCTTCTCTCATGTCTAGTTCCATGCCAGTTGTGTGGTTCTTGTCATGAGTTCTACATTGGTGAACTTGTCATAACATTTCAAACCTTCTATTCTATGCAAGCACCCATTCATGAAAGTTTGTAACTTCTTGATTGTTATCTTTGTTATTTGCCCTGTCCCAGAGTCATACAATAGGACTGATCTGACATTTGATATAAAGATACTTATTTTTGTGTTGGATGTGATTTCTCCTTATTTTCATACATTTCCCAATACAAAATAGGCATCAACAGTAGTGTTTTTACACCCTCTTAAGAGAAAAAGTGCGGACTCAAGTTTTCAGCTAGCTGAGCGGAGTAAATTCGCACGGGAAAGTCGTATTTGAGTGAACTGTTTTGAGAAAAACTTGATCTAGAAGTTTTGAAAATAGTCGTAATGGTAAATCGATGTATTAGTTTTGGCAGTCAGATCTGAAATGCAATGAGTGTTATGAAGCAAGTTTGCTTGTGTTAAAAGTAAAAGTGGCAAGTGCAAATGAGGGCTATCATCGGACAATAAGCCAAAGTCCTTTGGTTGATTTCTGTGGACGCAGAAAAATGAACTATTGGTACGCCACAATTATATGTGATAGTTTGTTATTCATTTCTGTGGACAAGGTTGCCAGTACGAGAGAAAGAGTGTTTATTTTCAAGTCCACCAGGTACGTTGAGTCTCGCCAAAATATGATAAACTGTTTAGTAAATGAGAAGAACAATAGGCAGCAGCTAGCCATGAGAAGGGAAAATAATAGACCTTGGTAGAAATAGTCATCCCTGGCGGTAGGCCAGTCCTTCTAAGAGATACACCAAGTAACTCTCACAAAGACCCACAAGTCAGAAGATCAGCAGAGATAAATTAGAACAACAATAGATAAACGCTGTGACAAGAAATTATTGAAAACAGTGGTTCTCAAGCCAGGACCATCATGGCTACTAGAGACAGTATTAAAATATAGAAGCAGTGACAGTGAACATATTGAGAGAGAGTAAGAATGACATTTAGTATTGCCGATGGAAGTTTTTGCTGTATAAAGTTTATCAGCCTCAGGAGGAAGATTGGGCACGTCATTATTTCAACCCTTGATCTTCGTGTAAATAAACTTCTCGTTTAACATTCACTGATGTCGGAGTGAAGTATGTTCATCAAGGTATTGAATCATCGATCAACTGTCAGTATGTACTGTGATAATCGTCTGTTGTGAACTGTTGTCGTAATACCATAAACTGCCTACAGTCTAGGGCAGTGAAACGAACCCACTATTCATCATCATCAACATTAGCATATATGCCCACGGCCACAGTAAAGTATACGTGACACATCCTGTACTGATATCTGGAAAACTACAATATCTAGCTTTTTTTAGACGGAGCTGTTGGATAATGCAGTGCTTGCTGTGCTCATTACATATATCTTTGCTTTTGACATGTAAGACATACATTTGTTTATTAATGTTCATTAACTTTAATAGCTGCAACCCCATCAAGGCCAGCTCCTTGACGTGGAGATGGGGCTCAAGTACAGCCATCAGCGGCTGAAAAACCAAGACTGGCCAGGCCCTCCTAGACTCGAGCAAGACCACAGTCTGCCCTAGCAAGTCAAGGTGCTGAAGACGGAGGCAACCAGCCAAGAGGCGCACCACAGCAATCAGGATGCCACGCATTAGCGCTATGGGAAGTATGCCTATATCTGCAAAACGTTATGGCACTCGCCCTGTGACGGACACCCAGGCAGGCGCAGTGCCGGGCCCTCTGCCTCGGAAGGGCCCAACCCCTACTACTGGGGGTCCTTCTCAATTGCCCCGGGGAGCCAGGAGGCATGAGAATAGAGCTACTGGCCAAGCAAAGAAAAGACCATTTAAAATAATGCACTGGAATGCTGAAGGCGTCAATAGTAAAAAAGACGGCTACAGCAAAAAATTAGAGCTCGAAAATATCTTGAATGAAGAGCAAGTAAATGTATGTTGCTTGCAAGAAACCCACCTCAACAAAGACATAGCCTTCAAAATCAGAGGCTACCAGTGCTACCGATCTGACCGAATAGACAGGCGAAAAGGTGGAATACTGACACTCGTGAGGAATAACATCAGTGCATGTCAGCTTGAAACATATATGGAGGGGGCGGAATACCAGATGCTTCAACTCAGGACAGAAAGTTCAGAATTCCACCTGCTCAAATACTACTGTCCGAGCGACCGCCCACTGGCACTAGATACAATCCCAGCAAAAGAAAGACTGATTGTATGCGGAGACTTCAACAGCCACTCACAGAGCTGGGGCTATGATCACATGGACAGGAGAGGTGAGGAGCTTGAAAACTGGCAGGATGACAATGGGCTTATCCTGATTAACCAGCCAATCGACCCACCAACCTTCTACTCGAGATCATGGCACACCACCTCTACACCAGACCTGGCATTCCACTCACCCAGCCTGGAGTGGAACACCACACGCGTTGTAGGGAAACAACTTGGAGGCAGCGACCACCGGACTGTCTTCCTAATTGTGGAAAATGAACTTGTCAAGGAGAGCAGCACTCTCTCTAGGTGGAACTACAAGAAGGCAGACTGGACAATGTACCAGCACCGTACTAGTATACTGGCTAGAGATCTGACTGTAGACAAAGACATCAATAAGCTAGTTGATGAATTCAGCAGATGCATATTACAGGCTGCCCGTGAAACAATACCTAGAGGGGCTCGTAAGCACTACAAACCATATTGGAATAGTGAACTAGAGCAGCTGCACAACGACGTGGAAACATCTCGAAAGCAGGCAGAGACCAGTCCATGCCAAGAACACCACAATAACTACCAGCAAGCTAAGGCCAAATTTCAAAGGGCCAAGTTGCAGGCCAGGCGAAGAAGCTGGAAGGAGAAAACAGAGTCCTTGAACTTTGAAAGAGATACGAGGAAACTGTGGAAGCTGGTAAAGCAACTTAACGATGAAGGTACAGAGAGAAACTCAAGGATTGCTCTGTACAAAGATGGAAACATCCTCATGGGAAAACAGGCAGCTGATCACTTTGCAGACTCCTTTGCTAAAGACAACAACATCGAAGTTAGCCCAGAGAAGCAACAGGAGACTCGTGAGAAACAACACGCAGGACGAGATGGAACCATACCTGAAGTTATGGAGGCACCAATCACATTCAGAGAACTGGAGCTTGCAATATCCAAATTGAAAATGAGAAAGTCGCCAGGAGTTGATGGAGTGTCCAATGAAATGATTAAGAACTTGGGAACCGCAGCAAAAACAAAGCTGCTGCAGATCTTCAATATCTGTTGGAACTCAGGCAGAGTTCCACAGACCTGGAGGGAAGCAATCATGATACCACTCCTCTAAAACCAGGAAAAAAGACAGTTCCACTGCCTCCAGCTACAGACCAATCAGCCTTACAAGCTGCCTCTGCAAAACAATGGAACGTATCATCAACCTCAGGCTACAGTGGTACCTTGAAAGTGAAAACCTTCTTGTACCACAGCAGGCGGCTTTAGGCAGTGTTATTCCACCGAAGATCTGGCAACTTACCTTTCCCAAGAGATTGAGGATGCGTAGCAGCATGGATAGATCTAAGAAAAGCATTTGACAAGGTTTGGAAAGAAGGGCTTCTGAAGAAACTGAGAAATTGTAGAGTGAATGGTAAGATGTACAAATGGGTGAAAGCATACTTGCATAACAGAAGAGCCCGAGTACAACTAGATGGCCTCAAGAGTAAGAAAATTCTACTGCGTCATGGCGTCCCTCAGGGAGGGGTTCTGTCCCCCACACTTTTCCTAGTCTACATCAATGACCTGGTTGCTGAACTACCACATGGAATGAAAGTGGCAATGTACGCTGATGACCTGGTAATATGGTGCACAGATGAGCATGCAACAGTGGCCACCAAACTGCTACAAAGAGCTATAGATGCCTTAACCTCATGGGCAAATAGATGGTGTGTCAGCATCAACACAGACAAGTGCAGCACTACGCTCTTCACCCTCTCTCCCAAACAAAAAGCTGGTGTCATCAAGATAAACAAAGAGCTCCTGAGAGAAGATAAACAACCCACCTATCTCGGAGTTACATTCGATGATAGGCTGACATGGAAGCAGCACATCAACAAGGCAGCAACAAAGGCCAGGAGGAAGCTAGCCATCCTGAGAAAACTAAGTGGAACCACATGGGGAGCCAGCGGGAAAATACTTAGTAAAGTTTACCAGCAGGGCATACGACCACACCTGGAATATGGGTCAGCTGCGTGGTGTCCAGCAGCAAACACCACATTACAAGAGCTAGATAAGGTGCAAAACCAGGCGCTTAGGGTCATCACGGGGGCAATGAAATCAACGCCTATAGTGGAGATGGAGAAAATGGGGAGGATACAAGCACTGAGAGAACGCAGAGACACGAAAGTGCTAACACAGGCAGAAAAGTTCCTCTGTATGCCGAGCCATCCAATGAAGGACAGATTCCAAAACCTAGCAATGGGGCGACTGAAAAGAAGCAGCTTTATCCACCAGGCCAAACGATTTCGTAGACAAACCTCAGACCTGCCTGAAGTTAACAGCCCTCTAAAGTCTGTGCCAGAACAAACCCCTTGGAGAGAGGAGCATGGACTACCAGTACACATCCACACAAAAGTGAAAGGAATATTCGACAGGGATGAACAGAACAGCGTGCAACGTAGGACAGTCACTCTCAGTTTCCTGGATGATAAATACCCACAGGACCGCTGGGTCCGAGTATACACGGATGGGTCAGCACAGCATGCAGTAAAGAATGGAGGAGCAGGAGTGTACATAGAATACCCAAACAACACTAGGGATACGGTCAGAGTACCAACGGGGAAATTCTGTAACAACTATGATGCAGAAGTCCAGGCAATCAAGGTGGCAACTGAGAAACTACTGAACACCAATCTCGGTCCACAGCCTGTAGTATTCCTGACAGATGCAAGATCAGCACTCCAAGCACTTCAGTCCAGAAAATTGCCAGTTATACAGGCCCTACTTTCTGAACTGTGCAACCAGCGCAGGGTCGCCATGCAGTGGATACCGTCTCATCGACGACCAACAGCAAACCAGAGAGCAGACGGACTGGCTAAAGAAGGTGCTGCAGACGAACAACCGGATGTACCAGTAACGTACCATCAGAAGAAAAAGATGATCAAATCTATCAGAAAGCCACCAACATCAACGCAGGATGACTACCAAGCTATGAACAGATCAGAACAAATAGTCATTCTGCGCCTCAGAACAGGACACAACCGCCTCCGCAGCCACATGTATACAAAATTCAAGATTGGCAATTCAGCCATGTGTACATGTGGACAGGCACCCCAGACAGCGGAGCACGTACTGCAAGATTGCCCCGAATATGATATATTGAGGCAAACCCACTGGCCCAGAGAAACAACACTGGAAGCAAAACTATATGGACCCCTGTATGAACTACAAAAGACAGTGAAGTTTATACAAGAAACAACATTGCAGATATAGACAATATATTTCAAGCGAACGAAAGAAGAAGAAGAATAGCTGCAACATCAACGGCACACAACAGAAATGGAATTCAGTTGGATCTGACTGAACAGCTTGATGATCTAGATTTTGTAGATGACCTGGCTTTTCTGTCCCAAAACCATAATCAGATGCAAGACAAAATGAAAATACACTTTGAGAGAACACAGCAAGTGGGTCTGAAAATAGACTGGCAAAAGACAAAGATAATGAGAATAAATGCAAGAAATGATAACAAGGTTGAACTTGAAGAAACATCAGCATAAGGTGTAGAATCATACACTTGTCAACAATATAAACAAAGTTGGACGAACCTGCAAGGGTGTTGTGTCTTTTTAATATGGGAAAATATTTTAGCTGTCTAATATTGATTGTCGTCAGGATACTCGCAATCAACAAACATTCACCGTACATTTTTACAAGAAATAATATGTAACAATGTAACTACCTAAGTCACAATAAATAAAGATACAAGCTGTACAATTGTATTAAAAATGTTTATAAATTTTTTTTTTTTTTAAATCATCACTCAGGACCGGTTACACTGATAGCAGAACGTTTTTCTCATTAAAAATATATCAACTGTAAAAATGCACCATTTTCAGTCAACATGAATGTTACATGAATAAGATGAACTGTTAAATGGTTATGAATGATTCCCTTCATGGTTAAAGCTGAAATATTTTAACAAATAATAATAACATTTACAACAAAGTAAAGGTAGTCCCATTGCAGATACTGCCATAGGGGAGTGAAGTGTTAGAGACTTCACTATACTATGTCCACCAACGGGCTGATCACCCGTTTGCCAGTCACTTTGATTACGGAAACAACAGCAAATGGATTGATTTACCGTTGCCCTAAAGACGCCAATAGGCGTGATGGGAAACAATGGCAAAGAAAACCTATCTGCTGTTGCCCTAAGACGCCACTAGGCGTAATGGCCACTGACTGCTTTGACGGTCGGTGGCTAAGGACGGAAGAAGAAAGATACTATGTCCAGCATCAAGAGGTAGGATGAACAATTCCCTTCCCCACTGCCTTTTTCTTCCCTAACTCAAAAATAGTCAGGTACCCATTTAGAGCTGGGTAAACTGGAGCATGTCGATACCGTGAATTGAACTCTGCACCTTTGCCGCTCTAACCACTCTGTCGGTCAAACGCTCTAATAATAACACTACTCAGTGAAACAAAAACGAACCTTTTTCATTACTGTTTATTAGTTTTGTCCTTGCTGTTTTGTTATTAATTAGTTCCTTCATTTTTCTCATTCATATGTTGTTTGTCAAGTCTGTCTTTTTATCATGTCCATTTTGTGCTGATACTTGTTTATATTTGTCCTCTTCGTACACTCTCAGGCGTCTACTTGAATTTTTTTTCGAAGAAAGCAGTTGTCAGCTTGAGGCTATTTGTATTTCTGCAGAGCTTTGCCATGAATGGTATTGGTGACGGCCATATGCGCTTTCTCTGTTCCGCATATGTTGGGCATCTTTAAAGCAGATGTTCAGCAGTTATTTTATCAGTGCCACAGTTACATTTTAACTCATTGGTAGTTCCCATCTTGAGCTTAGTTGAATAGATGGTATCCCAATTTGTTGTGGCCTGCGCAGAGTCTGAAGATTACCACTGTTCTCTTATATTTGACACTAGACGTAGCTGCACCTGCTTACACAAGGTCATTTCACTGAAAAGTCCTAACATGAAACAATAAATATACTTTTTAAAAATGGACTTTGAATGACTAAATGAGCAAAAGTCACAATATTTACAGATGTATGTACATATAAATATATCACAGTCATACAGATATAAAAAAAAACAACATTCTTGAACAAATGTATGCTAAGTTTTTTTTTGGTAATTGCAGGATGTGGTAAAATAAATATTAAAGCCTGAATCAGGTAATTATAGAGATGTTCGAAAACAAATATATGTAGCCCGCCAGATGTGACAAAAATATACAGGGTATGGTAGCAAACGAGCAACATATAGTAGCTACCATCATCATCTCCTTTATCACTCCTTATGCAGCATGTCTTTCTGCCCTAGGCAATGTGTGTCTGTTCTTTCTATTTATTTCCTGATCTAGACATCCTTCTTCTGTTCCTTTCCTGTGTTCTTTCTATTTCCTTCCTGACCTAGACATCCTTCCTTTCCTTTCCTGTGTTCTTTCTATTTCTTTCCTGACCTAGACATCCTTCTTTTCCTTTCCTGTGTTCTTTCTATTTCCTTCCTGACCTAGACATCCTTCTTTTCCTTTCCTGTGTTCTTTCTATTTCCTTCCTGACCTAGACATCCTTCTTTTCCTTTCCTGTGTTCTTTCTATTTCCTTCCTGACCTAGACATCCTTCTTTTTCCTTTCCTGTGTTCTTTCTATTTTCTTCCTGACCTAGACATCCTTCTTTTCCTTTCCTGTGTTCTTTCTATTTCCTTCCTGACCTAGACATCCTTCTTTTCCTTTCCTGTGTTCTTTCTATTTTCTTCCTGACCTAGACATCCTTCTTTTCCTTTCCTGTGTTCTTTCTATTTCCTTCCTGACCTAGACATCCTTCTTTTCCATTCCTGTGTTCTTTCTATTTCCTTCCTGACCTAGACATCCTTCTTTTCCTTTCCTGTGTTCTTTCTATTTCCTTCCTGACCTAGACATCCTTCTTTTCCTTTCCTGTGTTCTTTCTATTTCCTTCCTGACCTAGACATCCTTCTTTTCCTTTCCTGTGTTCTTTCTATTTCCTTCCTGACCTAGACATCCTTCTTTTCCTTTCCTGTGTTCTATCTATTTCCTTCCTGACCTAGACATCCTTCTTTTCCTTTCCTGTGTTCTTTCTATTTCCTTCCTGACCTAGACATCCTTCTTTTCCATTCCTGTGTTCTTTCTATTTCCTTCCTGACCTAGAATCTTTCTTGTGTTCCTTTCCTGTGTTCTTTCTATTTCCTTCCTGACCTAGATATCCTTCTTGTGTTCCTTTCCTGTGTTCTTTCTATTTCCTTCCTGACCTAGATATCCTTCTTGTGTTCCTTTCCTGTGTTCTTTCTATTTCCTTCCTGACCTAGATATCCTTCTTGTGTTCCTTTCCTGTGTTCTTTCTATTTCCTTCCTGACCTAGATATCCTTCTTCTGTTCCTTTCCTGTGTTCTTTATATTTCCTTCCTGACCTAGATATCCTTCTTGTATTCTGTTCCTGTGTTCTTTCTATTTCCTTCCTGACCTAGATATCCTTCTTGTGTTCCTTTCCTGTGTTCTTTCTATTTCCTTCCTGACCTAGATATCCTTCTTGTGTTCCTTTCCTGTGTTCTTTCTATTTTCTTCCTGACCTAGATATCCTTCTTGTGTTCCTTTCCTGTGTTCTTTCTATTTCCTTCCTGACCTAGATATCCTTCTTGTGTTCCTTTCCTGTGTTCTTTCTATTTCCTTCCTGACCTAGATATCCTTCTTGTGTTCCTTTCCTGTGTTCTCTCTATTTCCTTCCTGACCTAGATATCCTTCTTGTGTTCCTTTCCTGTGTTCTCTCTATTTCCTTCCTGACCTAGATATCCTTCTTGTGTTCCTTTCCTGTGTTCTTTCTATTTCCTTCCTGACCTAGATATCCTTCTTGTGTTCCTTTCCTGTGTTCTTTCTATTTCCTTCCTGACCTAGATATCCTTCTTGTGTTCCTTTCCTGTGTTCTTTCTATTTCCTTCCTGACCTAGATATCCTTCTTGTGTTCCTTTCCTGTGTTCTTTCTATTTCCTTCCTGACCTAGATATCCTTCCTGTGTTCTTCCCATGTCTGTCCTACCTTAGACATTCTGAAGACAAACAAACAATTGGACCAATGTTCCCTCAGGCAAGAGGTGATTTTTAAAAAAAATAAAGTTTTGGCGAGTCGCGTCCCATTCAACCTAGTCGGTTATATTAGGGTGCATATCCAAACACAAAATACCCTTAGGTCTGAGATTTTTTTATGTAATGTGATACAGTACAAGAAACTTGTAGAAACCACTTCCGCTACAGCACATGCTCTGAAGGTTTCCTATAAAACTGTAATAGTGGTGGTTCTACGCTCCATCAAGATAACGAATGGAAATAAATCACTCCATCAATACCCTTTAGCTCCCCAAGGAGCACAGGCCTCCTGTCATGTGCCATCAGGAATAAATGAATAGTAAACATTTTATTCCTTACAGCAGTGGCGTCACTAGGGTTGGTGTCACCCCCATGGACCTCCTCCCGTACCAGACCATACAGAATCCTTAGTAATGTTTTTTGTACTAATGTTACTCGTAAATCGTAATTCCCGTATATCACTGAATGTAATGGTAATAGTGTTGACATAAACAACTAGCAAAATTAAAATTACACCTTTAAATTACAATATCATATGCACAGCCTAAATGTATTTACATTTACATAATTTCATGTGGTTAAAGTGAAAATCTGGTAAGAAAACAATAGAATTCGAAGTAAAAACATTTAAGAAATACATAAAAATTATGTTCATTTTAACTTTAAGCTGGGCTTACGAAAAATGTTTTTGTGGTTATAACTAACTACAGGGATATTTTTGTAAAAAATAATAAATTTCTGCTGAAACACTGCACAGAAATTTTATAGGCAGTCATTTTGGTGTCACCCCCTCTGATGGTGTCACCCAGTGCGGTCTGCACCCCCCTAGTGACACCACTGCCTTACAGATTGTGAGCTCTACTATGGAGATCAACACAGCAGAAGTTAATTTTACACCAGAAGTTTACTCATTAGGCAATTCTTTCAACCTTTTATTTAAACTTATATAAACAAATAGATACTTTTAACTTAAACTTATATAAACAAATAGATACTTTCAACCTTTTAACTTAAACTTATATAAACAAATAGATACTTTCAACCTTTTAACTTAAACTTATATAAACAAATAGATACTTTCAACAAATATATCACTAAAGCTTCATTATTTTCTCAATTTGCAATTTTTTTTTTTTTTTTGGTGCATTAAAATTAAATGCGTTGTACTGTCATACAGTCGCTGGAGTTGGGTTGGCCACGTTCTCAGAAGAGACCCCGATGCCGTCACAAGAACAGCTATGCTATGGACCCCTGAAGAAAAGAGAGAGAGGCCGACCAAAACAACTTGGTGGAGGCCGAGATGCAAAGAATGAACCAGAGCTGGGGCACTGTATGAAGGATGGCCACCGACCGAACAAAATGGAAGCGGTTTGTTGCTGCCCTACAAGACACCATCAGGCATGATGGCCACTGACTGCTTTGACAGTCAGCAGCTAAGGATCAAAGAAGAAGACGACTGTTACACAGTGAAGCTATAAATAAAGAGTAATACATGGAAAAAGATGTATATACCAATTCCAAGAATTTCTTAACATTCAGAACACACTGTGTCACTCAAAATATATTGAGCAAACTTTAAGAATGTGTTGCATTTTGTCACTGCTACAAATGTCAATACTTTGACCAGAGGAGATGTACACTGTGCGTGTGCACACTCACACATAAGTACCTCAGTTTGTTTTTCATGGGACTTGGGGGAAAAAAAGGACATCATCTTAAGCTGGGAAAATGTACCACAGAAAAATTGTTAACAAAAAACAAAACATATCTAGAGTACTGTGTTCCTTATTGTTCCAACCTAAATTTTTAATGAACAGACAGAGAAAGCACATACGTCATCATCAGTACTGTTCCTGGACAAACTCGATGTAGATACCAACCACTTCAGGCTGATCAGTAACATAAATACAACAAAAATGTAGTAAAATTTGCAAACCACTGAAAAATTAACAAAGTACAAATGCAAAACAGTAGAAACACAATTAAAAAACATAAATAAAATGCATGGTTGTGAGATCAAGATATATACATTTTCTGTCCAAATTAGTCGCACCTCTGTTGTCACTGATGTGTATTGTTGAAATGACATCACAGCCTTACATAACACAGAAGTACTCATTGTCAAATACTGCATTAGAAAGTTACTTGAAATATGATGTCATATTATAGAAGAAAGACGACATAATATATATAAATTATATGAAAAAGACGTATGACGCTGTTCAGGTTACATAAACAAGACATTTGACATAGAAAGATACATGATGTAAATATAAATTACAAGCTTGGGAAAGGCATTCGGTATTGTCATAAACATTATTACACGGGAGACACTTTATACTAGTACATTACAGTACTGACTACATTGTCTTGCTTCTAATAAAGTCTAAATGGTTTATGCAAATTTGTGCTCAACATGGATGTAAAAAACCAGGCACATATTTTAAAATCCTAATTATAAATATATATATATATGTGCACATGCAGCAGGAATTAACAATATATCATTTGGGTCAAGGCCACTGGTATTACAGGAGGATGAATATGGATACAAACATTTGTTAAGTAGTTTATAAGACAATTTGCAAAGACATGTTCATCTCTTGATAATGTGTGCTATGTTTTCAAATTGCCAACAATTTCTTTACCGTATCAAGTCTGTTGCAACGGGTACTCTCTTATTCATGCCACAGTTTACAAGAAATGAAAACACTGAGACAGAACATGTATGTACATAAAGGCAATTCATTTTTCTTGATTTAAGGAAACAGCTGAGCAAGATCATCATAGAAAACATGACGTTTACCTTTAGTACAATATCTAAACAAGAATTATCAATACAAAAATGTCACTGTGGGATTCAAGAAACACTTCTTTGTGTGTCAAGGAATAGTTATAATCCACACTGCTAAACCTAGGTGTGACAAATGCCTTTTGCAAGCCACATGTGAGTTTTATAATTGAAGTAAATGTAGTGCTCACTTGTGTTGGCATATGTTGTGGTCGCTATGCATAAGTCGCAGATGACGTGCCATTGTTTAGCTTAGCGACATTGTTTATTCCGCTATGTATATTGGAAATGTAAGCTGCATGTCTTGCAGTTGGAAGGAAGGCATTCCACTGGAACTTAGAATCTAACATATGGTATAGTAATTGTGTTCGTAATTGTCAGCATCTGTGGCCTAATGGATATGAACACAGTTTCATAATCCAGATATACCAGGTTCGAAACCTGCTGCAGGCGGTTTGGTAGCAGATCGCTTTGTGTGGATTTTTAACAATGGTATAAGCGCCGTACTGTTCAGAAAGCAATGGCAAACTATTGAATGAAAAAAAATTACCTAGAAAAATCACAAACAGCCAATAAAAGCTGGGGTTGATTGCCACGTCCTGTAAAGGATAAGCAACTAACTTTAACTGTGTTCTTATGAAAGGTAAAGTGTGAAATAGTGGATATATATTATCAATCAATATAGGAATCGTGCAATGCGCTATGTCATGTGTAATCATATTAAATATGTATATGTGGAACGATGACTTTGGACATCTTTATGTCTTTGGCACAGTTGGCCAGTTATACGTTTGAGAAAGTTTTGTAGCTTCATCGGGACTTGGGGCCTAGGCTATTACTCATTCATTAGGGTTTTATTAGGTGAGTGATTTGTCCAAATGTAATATAATCATCATTATCATTTTACATTATGTTCCCTATGGAGCCACCACTGCAGCTGCCCCCCCCCCCCCCCCCCCCCCCCCCCCTCAGCCCCGCCTCCCCCCCCCCCCCCCCCCCCCTTTTTCTTTGCAGGAAGCCTGCACTGACCATTCACATCTTGCTGCAACAGTGGTTCCTAAAGCACTTTTGTTTGACATGACGAGGTTGTCAGCCTCATGTACAACCTCGTATTAGTTGCTTTCTACGACAAGCCTGAGGGACAGTAGTTCTATTTTTATTACACGCTTTTATTTAACTTCACTTGTATGTCACTTTCAAATCTTGCTGTCGATTTGTTAATCACTTACAGATGAGCAATAGCTCTGAAACTTGGCATAGTTGTGTATTCCCGATGACAATACAATAATCAGTCAATTATTTAATAATTTAATATTGTAATTATGACATGAGTAATTAAAGTTTTTCGTAAAGAAATGTAAACAAACCAGGGGCCATAATCAAGTTAATTAAAAATTCAAGAGTACGTGGTGTGCCTTATATTTTTCTATGCGTAAGACAGGGCTGTGCTCAAACAAGTGTCTAGCTAAATCAAGAGAAACAATCCAAATTATAAAATTATGAATCTAGGGAAAGTCGAGTTTGATCTCTAGATGGCCTTCAAATTGAGGAAATTGATTGCACCAAATTAACAGGCACAAAGTCATGTAATATTGACGCTCTATAAGAAATGGATCGCTTAAGAAATTTTAGATCAGATTTACAATAAGTAAAAATATTGTTTTGTTTTAGTATGTCATAATTTTTCTAACACTAAAAAAGAAGAAAATAAAAAATATTAAAAACACGCTTTTAATGCACTAAAAACCCAAAAATAATTTTTCAAGGAGTGTATAGCTTGCAGTAGAAAAATGTAACATCAAATTGACAAAAAGTGTGGGGCGCTGATTCTGCATGAAATTAACTTCTGCTGTATATTTCATTGGACACTTATGGATAAAATATATGTTAAGCGCCCCACGCTTTTTGTCAATTTGATGTTACATTTTTTGACTGCAAGCTATAAACTCCTTGAAAAATTATTTTTGGGTTTTTAGTGCATTAAAAGCGTGTGTTTAAAATATTTTTTTTATTTCTTTGTCTCAGAGCAGAGACCCCCAGGATCTTTTCAGGGCCACGTAAGATAATGCAGCCTAGTAAAAGAAATATCTGCAAACATGAACCACACCCAACTACTTTAGCCATCATCATGTGTTATACCTAGTAGTCCTGACAATCAGTTCCCTGTCTTATTATTTGATCAATCCAATTTTCCTGATGCTCACCATGCCAACTCAGACCTTCTACATCCGTCTTCCATTGCTTCTTTTTCCCTTAATATTTCCAGTTGTAACCAAACTTTCCAAGCCTTCCTTTCTAAGTATATGTTAGGGAATAATTCTTTTATTGATGGATGGTGCAGATACTTGTTCCCTCTCCGAGTTCATTAGAGTATTTGAAGATGCTGGACCCTGGTGTCCAGACGGTCTAGGGTTGATTTTTAAATACAGTCCAAACTTGCAAAGTTCACACACGTAAGGCTGTCTTCAGCAGTAGGAAAACTTCATAAAGCCTGATTGACATTTAACAATATATATACTTTAATGCATGAACGTAGCTCCTCCATAATAATGATTCATCCATTAAATTGACAATGGCAATCTCTAGCCAGTCCATAAAGTAAGTCTATTGTCATGTAGACTATCGGAACAATGTCAGAGTCATCTTGCTGAAGTATTTAATATATATTATTCACTCATTCCTCTCCTTTCAGTGCTGACAAGTCCGTACAAATATAATCAAGCTTAAGGCTCCAAACGTAGGACGACCTAGCTGATCTGAAACACATAAAACTCTATATCCAAAGTACACCTTCAGGAGCTCGTGCAAACACAGCTTTCTCACACAGAGACACACAGCCAAAGAGACCGAACTACAGCTCACGTGTTCGATCTGAAACGGGCAAGGGTCGTCTGATTAAATTCAGCATATGAATATTTATTCACTCTTATTTGGTATGCTTGTCACTCATAGTGTTTGAGAATCAAAGCTTCCAGCAATCTAAGCCTTGCTTTCACTCTCTGTGGACAAATGAGAAAATACTACGATATTTCTTTTTCTTCAGCTATATAAGCTATATCACATTAATGCACGTGTGAACAAGTGATATTTTAACAAGTAAACAATAAACATAAAATAGGTATGTGGCAGGCACTCATTAAGAAAGAGAAGACTAGACAACAAGAAAGTAACTCCAGCGTTAGGCTCACTGGGGAACTAAACCAGGGACCATCCAAACGGTGTTATCTCCTGGTATGATTTCCCAGTCAGTCTATCACTTCTGTTCCTTTTCTTTTGTCTGGTGTTTTTTCTTACATGAGTGCCTGCCATATGCCTATTTCATCATCATCAACACCTCTTTGATGCTCCTTATGGAGCCACTACAGCAGATGGTTTCCTAGAAGAAGCCTATGCCCATGCACAAACTCTTGCAACCGTGGTTTCTGTAATAATTAATTTTACATTACGAGGTTGCCAGCCCCATGAACAACCTCATATTAGTCACATTTTATGACATGCATGAGGGATCAGTACCCCTATTATTTCTTTGTCTTCTTAGTGACTCCCCCCAGAACTACTCTGGGCACGTACTTATT
Source organism: Oreohelix idahoensis (assembly GCA_024509875.1). Taxonomy (NCBI): domain Eukaryota; kingdom Metazoa; phylum Mollusca; class Gastropoda; order Stylommatophora; family Oreohelicidae; genus Oreohelix; species Oreohelix idahoensis. The sequence goes on from JAMPIV010001605.1 coordinate 328,227, forward strand.
TATGCTTATTATTTATTTTTCACAGGCCTTAAGTTCCCTGTGTTTATTTTTAAATCTTAACACAGTTAATTTTCTAAGGATTTAGTACATATATGATAATGACAGATATAGATAATAAACAAATAATAAATATTTTATAAGTAAACTTATCACAAATGACAGAGAATATCAGACTCTCAGAATTTTAGTTAGTAAACAAAACACAGCAAGAGGAATTTTCATTGCTCTGGGACATATGAAAATTTAAAAAAAAAAACAAGTGCAACTTTAAAAAACAATAAAATCTTCAACTTGAGTGCCACGGCAGTCCTTTTGTATGGCTCCAAAACATGGAGAACAACATAAATAACAATCAAGAAGTTATAGACTTTTAGTCATGGATGTTTGCACAGAATAGAAGGATTGGAATGGTACGACAAGATCACCAGTGTGGAAATGATGGAAAGAACCAGACTAATGCTAGTACAAAAAGATGTGAGGACAAGATGCTAGCACTGGATAGGACACATGCTGAGAAAACCTGCTGATAGAATTACAAAGCAGTTCCAGTTCTTGAATCCCCAGAGTAAGAGAAGACTAACAAACACAAGGAAAAGAGGACAGGAGACAAACATGAAAGAGATGACTAAGATGTACTCGTACAAAAACCTTGAAGGAATGGCAATGAAAGACAGGGAGTGAGAGAGTGCAACAAACAGAAAGTTCAAGATCACTGATGTAATCAGAAAAATGATGGATAGAAAGTATACAGTTGGACAAAGATTTACGGGAAAGAATTAACAGAAAAACAGTTATGAAGAAAAGAATTTTAGGAATGAAATCAGTTTTTGTAAAAAAAGCGCCACAAACGATTCAAAAGAGTTGTGATCCAATGGATCCCATTTCACTGTAGCATCACCGGCAATGAAGAGGCTGACAGATTGGCAAAGGAAGGTGGAAAGCTACCTCAGCCTGATGCAAGCACAAGTTTCGAGGAGGCAAAATTAGATACAAAAACAAATGGGATGTAGAGCATCCAAGTCACACACAAAATGATGCATACTACCAGCTCAACAGAAGAGAACAAGTGGTAATCTTCAGACTCTGCACTGACCACAACAGATTGGGATACCATCTACTCAATAAGCTAAAGATAAGAACTACCGATGAGTGTAATTGTGGCACTGATAAAATAACTGCTGAACATCTGCTTCAAAGTTGCCCAGCATATGCGAAACAGAGAAAGTGCACATGGCCGAGAACCAGTACCATTCGTGGAAAAGCTCTATGGAGATCCAAATAGCCTTAAGTTGACTACTGCTTTCTTTGAAAACATTCAAGTGGACGTCTGAGAGTGTACGAAGAAAAAGAAGAAGTTTCTGTAACAAAGAACCTAAAATGCCAATGATGCTGAAGATGATACTAGTTTGTGCATGGTAAGTGAAGAAGGGATATATGAAAGTGAACAAGACCATACAAAGAGAGTATTTACTTAGCAACACAAGGCTATCCTTGTTCTGGAACATTCAGGAAAAGCCCAAAATCATCTGACAAGAGATGAGAGAGAGTAAATAAGAAGGGCACAGAAACATGGAAAGAATTGGAACAGAATGCCCATTATACAAAGCCTTGGACAGATCTGTTTATGGTCAATGCTCCACAGGTAGCTTGAAGTGAACATGAAGAATATGTCATAATAGCATTAACAATACACAAGTTACTTCTGGCTGTGTCTCCCTGAAATTCTGGTCATAGTAATACTTGTGACATAACATTTCTTTAAGTAATTTAAAATCTGTTGAAACACTTGCAAGTGAATAGTTTTAAGTATTACATTTTCAGCTTACTTTGTAATTACTGTATTCCACTTGTAAAGGATATCTGTCTTCTCTTTTAACTTTCCTGTGGAATTAAAAGAATGTTCTCGTTAAAATGGCTTACTGCAAATAAAAGGACCATATTTTCTACCTGTGATAAACCTTGTAGACGTTATCGGCCATGAAATAATATGAGTAATGTTTCAGCTACTTAGAAAAGTTGGTCTGGAAAATCTGGTGAAACTACTACAGATTTCATACTTCATTCCTGCTAGAAACTGCAGAAGCATAAACAATGCGTTCCTAGCTCTAACCACAGTTAACAAACATCTTTACTCACCGTCCATTTTTATGAAGAAAATCTGCTTCAAATTCCCTTAAAGCTCTTCTCAGTCTCTTCTTCTGTTCTCTAGCCATTTCCATCTCCATATGAAGCTCTGACCTGTTGTACAGAAGAAGTGTATAAGTATCCTGTACACACAAAGTGAAGTCATCTCTAGAGAATTTGGAAAAGAGAGAGGTAATGAAAACTGTTTTTAAAAATATATCGACAGAGATGGCATACTTAACAAGTGTTTTATAGCTCTGGGTTTCTGTTCTCCTGTCAGCAGTCTTCAAAAGACAAGGACACAAAATAAATAATTGTTGACAAACTAACCATGTCAATTAGGAGGAAAATAAAAAATTACCTGCACCATAGAAGAGGGACATGCCTGATCAATTCAACAATGCGTCTTATGATTATATTGCCACTTTGAAAAATTTCAAGTATACTTACTTACTTACTTAGTCGTTCCCCTTCTACCGTGAGGTGTAGAGGTTTGGAAGAGAAAGCGCCAGACTATCCTATCGGCTGTCTTCCTCCTGGCTTGGTTCCATTCTAGTCCTCGGTCCTTCAAAGATTGTCCCAGCGGACTCTGGGTCGTCCTGGAGGTCTGGATCCCTGGCTCTTAGTTTCCCATGCTTTTCGTGGTAGCCGATCTTCTCCCATTCTGCAGACATGGCCAAACCATCTTACTTGGGACTGTTCTACTTGGATCTGCAGGGCTGGGATTTTAGGCCTTGACGTAATGTCTGGTTTGCGGATGAAATTATCATGCTCGGAGATTTCAATGCCAGAGTTGGAAATGACCATGCTAGATGGGGTGGAGTTATCGGAAGATATGGAGATACTCTTAATGACAATGGAAAGTGACTCCTTAGATTCTGCAGTGAGCAGAATCTGACCATTACTAACACAAAGTTCCCCCATAAGCGCATACATACATCAAGTATAGCATGTGTAAAATAATGTTTGCATAAAACACAGTAGATGAATTATGTAACCACAAACAAATTGAACAAAAACAAACTCACAAAGACATTTCATGAAGATGAGAATCTCCTCTAGTGTCCTCACACATTGCGCTGCTGTCATGTTTCCCGCCGCTGTCTGCTTGCTGCAGATGTTTGTCTTCTACATCCAGTCCTCCAAAGACTGACAGGTCTTCATTGACAAATTCAAAGTCAAGATATCCAGTATCATCTTGATCCACATGTGCTGCAGGAACTTGGAATGAGTCTCTCTGAAATCAAACTAATCTCCTCAGACATATGATCATGTAAGGTCATGTATATTTGGACATGTGCCTTAATATAACCAATGGGTTCTGTGTCTAAGTTTAATGGTGTGTGCATCACTAAAACGAGGCAACATTTTTTTTTTTTAAATATGATCATGTCATGACACAAAAATGTCAGAAATATTCAGTAAAGGAAAACTGTTTCCTTTGGGATCAAAATAAATAGTTGTATTTTTTTTAACTTTCAGTTTTTGTTTTTATCTAAAATTACTGCTGTATATCTTGTCCACATCAGAGTTATTACTCAAAGCAACATGAGTTGTAACAGCTGTTACCACCTCTTGCAACTGAATACACAGTTGTGAATAAAACTAGGATGACTTTCAACAAGAAAATACTCACAGAGAAAGTCGTAGGTATCTCCATTACTTGACCTTCAGGTACAGTCTGTAGTTCAATAGCACTGCCAGGCTGAAAGTAACCCAATTTTACAACATTAAAAGTACAAATATAACTTTACAAATATACACATGCTAGTTACTTACTGTCTGATGTTTTGTACCTCAGCATTAGTAAGATATATATAGCTTTTACCCCGACACTAGCAACTTCCTGCCTTAAACTGACTTCATTAAGAACAACTGTTGGAATGCCATGTATCTGTGGTAGGAAATTCTCTACACACACAAAAAACATGAAAATTATCATGACAAAAAGGGTTATGGAGGTTCTTTACTAACAGATCAACAGCATACTATTCTTACTGATAAAAAGGTAAAGGATCCCGTTACATGCCCATTGAGGCATATTGGGAATATGGTGTTAGGCCCATATTTTCTTGACCATCGGCACACTAGGGGTGATGTGGTCAGCATCACGCCGGCAGCCTTAACCTTCCCAGAGTTGCTCTGGTACCCAATTGGGGCTGGGTCGACCCAGGAGCCATTTGCGGCCTAAAAAAAAAACCCACCTCATCTGGGGATTGAACCATAGACCACTGAGCTAGGAAGCCAGTGCACTAACCACTATGCTAATTCTTAGTTCCCCCATAAGCGCATACATACATTAAGTATAGCATGTGTAAAATAATGTTTGCATAAAACACAGTGGATGAATTATGTAACCACACACAAATTGAACAAAAACAAACTCACAAAGACATTTCTTGAAGGCTAGATGATCATACTAAAAAAATGGTTGGACAATCATGGTTAGGAACATTAACACTGGAGAACAAGCACTGGAAGAACATCTAAGGAAAGCTTAATCAGAAGATCACAAAGATGTTCGTCTCAATAATTTGGTAGGCACTATATGGCCCAGCAAACCAGGAAATGAATTCAAAGTTAAGCCTCTAACAATGCAACAAATAGCAAGTACTGTTTAGAAAACATTGATGCAGATCAAATCCACGTCCTAGTTGTGTGCAATACATTGTACGTAACAGATATCCCAAGGAGCTCAAATGGCTGCAAAGACGTGAGAATTGCATGAAAAAACCAGCATATGAGCAGTAGAAATTAGGAAACTCAAACATATATTCCAAACAGAAAAAAATTGCATAGACATCAGTCAATTCAGGCCAATTACACTGTCTGACTCCATGAGAAGAGCAGAGAGGCAGCATGATTTTTTTCAAACCAGTTGAAGGAGAAACTGTACAGTAATGACATGAGCCTGTGATGGACTGCCAACTTTATGAGAAAGATTTTTATTTAAAAAAATAAAATTGCTTCTGACTGTTAATCCTGACATATGTTAATCTTTGCCTACCTTCATTTTTATTACCTAGACTATAGTTTAAAATGGGTTAATACAGTATTACTTGTCATTATGTTTATGCTATGCAAATTTAACTTTGCACATCCAACTCTTAAAAAAAAATTAATATGCTATACTTATACAACAGCTTCTGAATGTGTGAATATTACTGAACAATACACAGAATGAAACATACCAATGAAGGTTTTATCAACATTCGTTTTAATAATCTGTACCTATCATAGACAGCTCTCATCAGGTCCATTTCTTCACAGGTTTTCTGTTAATGACAAACATTTCACAATAAAGTTAAACATTTGTACGGCTCTGAAATAAGGAAAGCTACAAAAATGGAAGCTAGAAAGTTACAGACTTTCTTAAATGAGTGCATGTGTGGAAAAGAAGGACTAAGATTGTATGACAGGATGATCAACATGGAACTGCTAAAAAGAACAATACAGATACCAGTTGAATAACTTGAAGAAAAGATGACAACGCTGGATATGACTTATAAGTATATAAACCAATAAAACGGTATTGAATCAATTCTACAAATAACGGTTCACGTGAAACAAGGGACATTTCGGGTTACCCTTCGTCAGCCACAGTTACAAACAGGTGACAAGGACAAGGATTACATATAGGTACTACAAAAACATACGATGATGAGAAACAATGAACAAATGTAAAAATATGAAACTAGAGAAAGAACACAAAATATAGTAGTCACGAAACGAAAACAGGGTAGCAGCAATGATAGTAGTATAATGTAAGTAAATAAATTAAGGGGCTGCTGTAATAAGACATAATATAAGACATAAGATAAGATATGATAAGACATAAAACCATCTGATAGTATTACAAGGCAGTCCGTATTCTGGAATCCTTAATGTAAAATAAAGGAATATCTAAAAACTCTCATCAAGACATGAATTTGAAACAAAAAAATATAATAAAGAAGAACTTGAACAAATAGCACAAGACTGGTGAGCTTGGCCTGAGCTAGCTGAAGACCTAAGAGGGCACCAAAGAGTAATAATGATGCTGATGATAAAATTATAAATATTCTTGCTTTTTTTTTTTTCGTTGAAGGCCTTTTTTCATTTATATCAAGGGAAAAACTGGAGACATATTTTCACAAAGCTCAAAATCAAAATTTTGTTTGCCAGCACCAGTTTGAAACAAATGATCTGCAGGTATATTTCCGCAAAGAAAAATAACATAGTGAAAAAAAGTAAGAGAAATAAACTAAATTTTAAATTCTACAATTATCCTACTCTCAAATAATTAAATAAGACATGGATAAGCCAAACAAAGACACACTAATACAAACGTACAGGTCGACCATGGAGCTCCTCAAAATGCAGGAGGGCCCCTTGCAATGCTAGCTTCTCCTCTTGTAACTGTTTTTGTGACATCAGCTGTGATCACATACAAAGCTCAATGTTTGAACATTATTTCTCATTCAGAACCAGGTAAGGTCACTCTTTAACATCTGAACTAGCAATTAGATTTACAAGAAATTCACTCTTCAGTGGTTACCCTCCCATTATGGAATCACTGGAAATGAATGAGCAGATGCTCTATTTAGAAGTGGCAGTAAAATGGAACAATTCAGCCACCCACTGCCCTATTGAGAAGCTAACACCATCATCCACAAGTACAAAAATCAGTGGAAGGAGATGTATACAAGAGATATGACCTAATCCACCAACATAACAGACACCAACAGGCCCTCATTTTTCACCTGAGAACTGGCCACTGCAGATTACTGGGCCATCTCTATCACCTCAGGATATCTCATACAAATGAATGTCCATGTGGAACTGGAATCCAGACCCCCGATCACATTCTCCAACACTGCCCAACCCATGATGACCCACGACATCTGACCTAGCCATGGGTGCTGAGCTCAAGCAGAAGCTATGGGGCTGCTGCACTGACCTGGAAAAGACTGTGGACTTCGTCCTAGCGACAGGCCTGCAGATTTATCATGACTACAAACTGAACACAGAAGAAGAAGACGAAATATAAGAAATGCAGTGACTGGCTGAATTAGTGTATGGAAAAATCTCTGCAACCAATAAAGTTTGTTTTCACATTATAGATAGCAGATACAGTACTGCAGTCTTTCATAGGACAATTTGGGTTGTCATCATCATTATGTCCTTTTTGCTTCACACATGACATGGGCATTACTTTGAATAATAAAACTAAAGCGTTATCTTTGTTAGTGTAGGTATATTAATATCTACAGCAATGACAATGAATCCCACTGCATAAAATGAAAAAGTGAAAAATATGAAACAGTTGCTGCTAACTAACTTTGTCATTATTCCCTTTGAAATGAGTGAGTGATTAATAATTGTCTCAAATGATACTGCTGAAATGACATTTAAAAACATAAAAACTCAAGAAGACTGGTTTAGCTATTCAATAAAACAAATAAAAAGTGGACAAGAGACTCAGACTTCCAGTTCTACTCAGTTTTCCTGAGATTGTTTGCTACTTAGGCCAAACAGTAATCATCATTTCTGTTTTCACTTCTGATGGGGCATGTAAGCATCACTGCAGTTAGTTCTCTTCCAGCAAGCCCACACTAAAGCATTAATGTGCTCTTGTAGCAGTAGTTTCAGTAGCAATTTGTTTTGCATGATGAGGGTGCCCGCTCCATACACAATCTCATATTAGTTGACTTTTATAAAATATCTGAGAGAACAGTAGGCCAGTTCTTTCTTTGTATCCTCTGAGACCACAGGAAGGCACAAGGCAGGCCTAACAATGAGCATGGTAAATTTTCATTGGAATGTGATAAGTCTGTTTCTGCCTGTCCCTTTCTTTTTATGTTTCAATATTGCTTTGTTATCACGTGTTGGGCTTGTGCTATTTGCTTGAGCTATTTTCATCACAATGTGTATGTAGCAATGGGAGAAACAGTTAATAGCTGGAAACTTCTAAATTCTTTATTACTAGTGAAAATGTGCAAAGATGTAATGCATATACTTTTTTTTTATTATGCCAACAAGGATTGTAAGCTTCTGGATTATACCCACCCTAAAAACATACTAGGTAGAAGAATATAGACAGGCTTAAATAAGCATGTAATTCAGGCAGAAAACAGAATATGAAACTAAAGTTGGTCTATGTCATCTTATTTTTTATTCTTGTCACATGTATTCTGAGGCACCTAGTAACATCTCTCTCTCAAGATTGAGCAGCACCAAAAACATGTCCTGGTTTTCTATTTTCATAAAATTTGACCCACAATATAGATGATAGTTTACAGAAGAAGGACGTGAAAAAAAGCCATTGCTATGTATATACCATCATTTTGATTCTTTTTCATTAAGGCATCAAATCTGGCACTATTTACTCCAAGAAAAAGTGAATGCTCCAACCACTTCTTCTTCTTCTTTCGTTCGCTTGAAATATATAGTCTATATCTGCAATGTTGTTTCTTGTATAAACTTCACTGTCTTTTGTAGTTCATACAGAGGTCCATATAGTTTGGTTCCAGTGTTGTTTCTCTGGGCCAGTGGGTTTGCCTCAATATATCATATTCGGGGCAATCTTGAAGTATGTGCTCCGCAGTCTGGGGTGCCTGTCCACATGTACACATGGCTGAATTGTCAATCTTGAATTTTGTATACATGTGGCTGCGGAGTCGGTTGTGTCCTGTTCTAAGGCGCAGAATGACAATTTGTTCTGATCTGTTCATAGCTTGGTAGTCATCCTGTGTTGGTGTTGGTGGCTTTCTGATTGATTTGATCATCTTTTTCTTCTGATGGTACATAACTGGTACATTCAGTTGCTCGTCTGCAGCACCTTCTTTAGCCAGTTGGTCCGCTCTCTCGTTTCCTGGTATTCCACAATGAGACGGTATCCACTGCATGGCAACCCTGCACTGGTTGCACAGTTCAGAAAGTAGGGCTTGTATACCTGGCAATTTTCTGGACTGAAGTGCTTGGAGTGCTGATCTTGCATCTGTCAGGAATACTACAGGCTATGGACCGAGATTGGTGTTCAACAGTTTCTCAGTTGCCACCTTGATTGCCTGGATTTCTGCATCATAGTTGTTACAGAATTTCCCCGTTGGTACTCTGACCGTTTCCCTAGTGTTGTTTGGATATTCTATGTACACTCCTGTTCCTCCATTCTTTACTGCATTCTGTGCTGACCCATCCGTGTATACTCGGACCCAGAGGTCCTGTGGGTATTCATCATCCAGGAAACTGAGAGTGACTGTCCTACGTTGCATGCTGTTCTGTTCATCCCTGTCGAATATTCCTTTCACTTTTGTCTGGATGTGTACTGGTAGTCCAGGCTCTTCTCTCCAAGGGGTTTGTTCTGGCACAGACTTTAAGGGGCGGTCAACTTCAGGCAGGTCTGAGGTTTGTCTACAAAATCGTTTGGCCTGGTGGATAAAGCTGCTTCTTTTCAATTGCCCCATTGCTAGGTTTTGGAATCTGTCCTTCATTGAATGGCTCGGCATACAGAGGAACTTTTCTGCCTGTGTTAGCACTTTCGTGTCTCTGCATTCTCTCAGTGCTTGTATCCTCCCCATTTTCTCCATCTCCACTATAGGCATCTAAGTATTTTCCCGCTGGCTCCCCATGTGGTTCCACTTAGTTTTCTCAGGATGGCTAACTTCCTCCTGGCCTTTGTTGCTGCCTTGTTGATGTGCTGCTTCCATGTCAGCCTATCATCGAATGTAACTCTGAGATAGGTGGGTTGTTTATCTTCTCTCAGGAGCTCTTCATTTATCTTGAGCTCCAACCACTAAAATTTCACTTCTTGTCATTCCTCTAAGGTGGACTAAAGACTTCCTAATCTCTCATATTCACAGTTGTGAAGCGCAAACAATAACGATGCAAAATAGACATTAAAATGAAACTTTTTTCCGCAAATCCTCTATATGAGCTCTTCTTCCTCTTTGATCTTTAGCTACCAACTGTCAAAGCAGTCAGTGGCCATCATGCCTGGTGGCATCTTGTAGGGCAGCAACAAACTGCTTCCACTTCACTCGATCGGCAGCCATCCTTCATGCAGTGCCCCAGCTCTGGTTCATTCTTTACATCTCGGCCTCCACAGTTCTCTGCCAAGTTGTTTTTGGTTGGCCTCTCTTTCGCTTTCTTTCAGGGTCCATAGCATAGCTGTTCTTGTGATGGCTTCGGGGTCTCTTCTGAGGATGTGGCCAACCCAACTCAAGCATCTGCCAGCAATGATGGTGTTCATGTCCTCTTGGTTACTCCGGGTAAGCAGTTCTTTATTGGTGATGGTATTCAGCCAAAAGATTCAGAGAATTTTCCTTTGGCAGATTGTGAGGAAAGAGGACAATCTCAACATTTCCTTCTCTGTTACTCTCCAGCATTCCGCACCATAGAGAAGCACAGAAAGTACACAGCTCTCATATACTCTTAATTTGGTGTTTGTGCTGTACTGAGAGGACTTCCAGACGTTGTTTAGACTAGTAAAGGCTGTTATAGCTTTATTAATTCTTTTGTTGATGTCTTTGCTTGTTCCGAGGTCTGGTGTTACTATGCATCCTAGGTATGTAAATGTGTCTGTCTGCTCCAGCTTCTGGTTCCTTATTGTTATGGGTATATGAGCTCAGTTTAAACAAAAACAATTTTATTAATGAGAATTTTACCGTAATTTCTTCTGGTCTTCCAGCTTCTAGTCTATTTTCCTCTAAAAACTGAAGAATGCATTCTAATGTCACTTCCATCGAGGGTCTGACAGGAGGGGACATCTCCATGTCAGATGATGAAGCACTGCTGTTGAGCCTAGATCTACTGCCTCTTTCTGTGTTTTCTTTTAGACCTGCAGCCAAGAGTTAATAGATAACATGTCAAATCAAACATAAAGTGGTTCTGTTTTGTGGCTCTGAAACATGGACAAAAGCAGAAACAACAACCAAGAAGTTGCAGACTTTCATAAATGGGTGCCTGTGTAGAGTAGAATGATTGAAATAGTATGACAAGATCGCCAGTGTGGGACTGATGAAAAGAACCAGACAGGTGCCAGTGGAACAAGAGGTGACAAGAACCAGACAGGTGCCAGTGGAACAAGAGGTGACAAGAACCAGGCAGGTGCCAGTGGAACAAGAGATGACAAGAACCAGACAGGTGCCAGTGGAACAAGAGGTGAGAAGGAGGCACTGGCATTCATGGGTAGGTCAATTTTTACTTGTACCAAAATCTGACCTACACAGGGTCAACATAAAACAATTTTATATTATCAAAACAAGGATTAACATTTAACTACCAGATAAACTGAGAACGATTAAGGATGAACAAAGACACTTAAAAATAATATTCACCACACAATTTCAGTATGAGAAACAAGATAAACTACCAAACCTACAAAATCAACAAATGCCAAGTAGTTATATTTGAGATCATTTCAAATGCTGTAAAAAAAGATAGAAAAAGGTACAGAAAACCAAATACTACAAACCGCTCAAAACACAACAGGGAAGGGAAGGATAAACTAAAGAACATGGAAGGGGATACACGACAGACATTAGGAAACACCATAAAAATGCTAGAGAATTCTAAACCTGGAAGAACCAACACAAGAAAAACAACAAATGTAATATACTATATCAAATAAAGAACACTATACACCCAAATTATAACCCACACGGGGTTGAACCAGTTATCCCATGAATAAGGTAAGCACCAGTTTTCTTGTGCATGGACCAAAAAAACCAGACCAAAAGACACTGGCTTAAGATAAGGCAAAAAGCTAAGGAAACCTGTGGATAGCATTACAGGACTGTCCTTATTCTGGAACCCACAGGGTAAGAGAAGTAGAGGGAGACTGGAAAACACATATAAAAGGGAACTAGACCCAGGATAAATAAAGAGCTAACAGGATAAATAAAGGGCTAACAGGATAAATAAAGGGCTAACAGGATAAATAAAGAGCTAACAGGATAAATAAAGGGCTAACAGGATAAATAAAGGGCTAACAGGATAAATAAAGAGCTAACAGGATAAATAAAGGGCTAACAGGATAAATAAAGGGCTAAAGAAGACATTTAAAAAAAATTTATGATGAAAAATCTCCCGTTCAACCTCTGATGGGTTCTAATTAGGATATATTTTGTTTTCAATTCCAAATAATATGAACAACTGCCGATATGAGAAAGTGGCATCACACCTGTCAAATCATTGTAAATAGGGCAAATCATAATTACCAATTATGCTTGTATGTTTAAAAAAAGGAAGAAAAAAAAAACCCCAAACAAACCAAAATGAGATAAAACCTAACAAAACCAAAAAAAAAAGTCAAACAAAAATAATAGTAAAGGGGAGGGGGGCGGGGGGGTGGGTAAAGGCCTGGTGTTTCCAGTTATATAACTGACTTTAATAAATATTTAATTGAATTTCACCTGTCAAAAGTCATATGTATTGTAAGAACAGCATCAGATCTTCATCTCCCCAATTACTACGTATATATTAATTTTTGTTCTTGTTAAATACTGTTTGAAAATATTATGCAGTTCCCTAGGTCTGTCTATTCTCAACACCTCTTCTAAATTTCTAGGTAAATTTGATGCCTGAAAATAATATAATTTTGAAATTCTCATTTAATCATACCTCTTACATTTTAACAAGAAATGTTCTATATTATTGTCTTGAAGATATCCTGCACTGTAAGGTTCTTCTATTCTGAAATAGCCTTTTCCCAGCTGTAGTCTGAGAAGTTTCTTATTACTGGGAATTTTCAATTCCCTAGATATCTGACATTTTCTTGTTAGAGCCTTGAACATCTTTTATGCATGTCTTACTTTCAGATTTTTATTTCATTCTGCTTTCCATTATTAATTCTTTAATTAAGCTCTTAATCTCTGATTTACTCATCCCTACATTTATTAGATTTTTATTAGATCTACCTTTCTTGGCTTCTTTATCTGCCTTTTCATTTCCCAAGATGTGAAGGTATCCAAGCAATTAAGACTGAACATCCTCTGGAATATAAGTATGTAGTAGCCAGAAATATCTCCTCTGCTAATTAAGGTCTACTGCATTCTCGCAAGTTTCTTACTTACTTACTTAGTCGTTCCTCTTCTACCGTGAGGTGTAGAGGTTTGTAAGAGAGAGCGCCATACTATTCTATCGGCTGTCTTCCTCCTGGCTTGGTTCCATTCTAGTCCTCGGTCCTTCAAAGATTGTCTAATGTTGTCCTCCCAGCAGACTTTGGAGGTCTGGATCCCTGGCTCTTAGTTTCCCATGCTTGCTGTGGTAGCCGATCTTCTCCCATTCTGCAGACATGGCCAAACCACCTCAGTTGGGACTGTTCTACTTGGGTCTGCAAGGGTTGGGTTTTTAGGCCTTGGTGTATCATCTGGTTGTGGACCATGTCTCTTCTTGTTACTTCAACCACCTTTCTTAGATACCTCATTTCTGAGGTTTGGATCTGGCTTTTGTGGGTTGTAGTCATTGCCCATGACTCGCATCCATACGTCAAGACTGGGACATAGGTGGAGCGGTATACAGCCATCTTCGTCTTCTTACCAGCTTCTCTTTTGCTGAGGAATGCTCGATTTATGGCTTGAAAAAGTCTCCCAGCTGCTGCTCTTTGGGTAGCTAACTCTTCTTTGATGCCTCCCTTCCGGTCTATGACAGCTCCAAGGTATTTAAAGTGGTCGACCTGCTCCAGGACCTGTTCTCCCAGCTTAATCTGATGTCTTCTTTCCTCTCATGATATCACCATGCTTTTTGGTTTTGAGCTGCTTATGATCATCCCTCTCTTCTCCAGCTCTTCTTTCCAGACTTGCAGGTTGGATTGAAGATGTGCCTCTGATTTAGCAATCAGGGCAACATCATCAGCAAATGCCAGCTCTGAAATACAGACCTGTCTCATCTTCCGGTACCCCACTGAATACTTTCTCTCGCAAGTTTGTAAGTGCTTGAATTGTTGAAAGAGAGTCAGTTAAAACTTAGTTTCTCGGGAAGGTTATTAGAGAATAGTTCTAGTGCTTTTAGTATTGCCACCATCTCTGCAGTGAAAATGGATGCATTTTCCGTGATACTATACTCTTTTGCCATTTTCCATATTGGAATATATATTCCTATCCCCAATTTGCCATCCTCTCCCTTGGACCCATCTGTTGTTAAAAATAAAATTATAGACATAAATATCCAAGGGCAAAACATTAATACAGTGCAAACCAATCGATATCTAGGAATGACAGTGGACCAACAGCTAAACTGGAATAAACATACAGATAAAATAGTGGACGCTTGCAGAGGATTGACTAACTTGTAAAGATATTTGAAAGGTAATGGTTGGGGTGCAAGCACTAAGACAATGCTCACTTTTTATAAATCGTTTATTTGAGGAAAAATAGATTATGGAAGTATAATATATAACTCTGCTGCATACAGTAACAAGACTAGATTGGACAGAATTCAGCATCAAGCTTTATGTACAATAGCAGGTGCAATCAGATCAACATTAATGGAAGCGCTAGAGGTGGCTTTAGGAGTTCTACCCTTGGAATTACGGAGAAATGAGTTAAGACTAAATTACATGAAAAAAGTTATTTTAGATAAGTCTCACCCAGCATATACAGCTTTTACCACATGCCAACTAATAACTCAGGCCAATCCAATGAATACCACTAGATACCCTACAGGATGGAAGTGTATAAGGAAATTGTCCACCTGGGTTTTTTAATTACATCAATTAATAACAGTTATGAAAACAATCCGGTGGTTCCACCCTGGGAGATCAAGAATCCAGACACGGACTACCACCTAGCAGAAAGCAAATAATATAGAAAATATTAAAAACACAACCAAAAAATATCAAAGGACAGCATTACTGTAAAGAAGACATGAAAAGATCTTGATCACATGGTACAGAACAGGAAGGCTTGTCATACATTTGTTGAAGGCCTATGCTCCACTTACACTTTCAAGAAAATCCTTGGATCACAATTATTTGTAACCAAACAAGAAGCTCACACTGGGAAATTTTTAATTATAGTATAATGATTTCATTATAATATGCAATATTTTATGATACTAGACCATATGAGTTCTCGTTAAAATGCATAAATATGTTAGAAAAGCTCTCACATTTCAGATCCTTTCTAGCTCTTGACAGTGCATGCATGCATTTCTTTATGTCTGGTTGAGCTGATTTGTCTCCATGAGATGGCTGCAATAGTAAAGCAAAAAATAAATGTACTGACAGCCAATGCTATTTTGTTGTTGTTGTTGTTGTTGTAACGTACGCACGCTATTACTCGAGCCGAAATCTCAGGTTAGTATGTCAAACCTGAGACTGATTTTACACAAGTATCCTATTTTCCCTGTACGCTGATAGGTGTCCTCTCGCCATTCAGGCTGTTACTCGCCATCTTCGGAGAGTACCCATTAAAGCTGGGTCAGCTCAGGAGCCGTTCAGGTTATTCCGGTCCCTGGTTGACGAAACTCCTTCAAATGTTCTCGCCAGGGCTCGAATTAATCCAGTCCAAATCCCGGTCGCCGACACTACTTCAAATGATCTCGCCCGGGCTTGAACCTGGATCACCCGATCGCCAGCGCAGTGTGTTAACCATTACACCAGCACGGCTCCAGCCAATGCTATAATAAAGCTCCTTATTAAGCAGAACAATGATGCAGAAGTTTGAAACTGCATAAAATAATTTTGCCTAGCTCCCTACAAAAAATTTAATTCTTTACAACTTAGTAAATTGTGCATCACTGATTCTTGTTGAAGAATGAGTTAAAACAAGGGTAGCATACTCTGCTGATACTTAACTGATGAGCTTATGGTCCATCAAGTTTCAGAGTTATGCTGTACTACACTACTAACATTTGATTTTAATATTGTTTTTGAGCACCCATGTTTCATATGTTTTTGGTCCAAGAGTAAAACAGCATTTGAGCTTTCTAGATCCTTGCTTTTATTTTTGTTTTCCTTCCATGCCTTCCTTCTGGGTGAAACAAATTTTTAGATGAGAAATTGCTCTCCATCATTGAATGATATATGTGTATGTTTGTCCTAACGATTTTTACATTTTTATAAGTTTCCATTTTTAAAGCTGAAGATATCATAATAATTAAACACTTATCAAAAATAATAAAACTTGTATATTTTAACCTATTGAAGCTCATTTAATTTCTCTCGTTTTGGTGAAGCATGGCGTATTCAACCTAGACATAGGGTGTGTTGGTTAAGGGTCCATTTCTAGATATAAAAAACCTTGTGGTCTGTAAAACTATCTTAAGATGTGTAGTTTGTTTTTTGTTTGTTTGATTTTTATTTTTGTTTGTTTTTTTCTTGGAAAGGGGAGGTCACACACAAAAACATTCATACAAATTTAGTTTTCATTTACTCTATTTGGACTGAGTAGGGGAAAGGGGGGGTGGGGGGGGGGGGGGGAGAGAAAAGGTACTATATTTGGGTATTGGAAATCTGACTTTCTTTACTTGAATTAGTACACCATATGTCCTAATTATAACCCATCAAGGGTTGAACGGGATACTTTATTGAAAAAAAAAAAAAAAAGTTTAGCAACAGTGTCTAATTATGTTTGATAATATAAAAGTTTAAGATGTGTGCATGCTCTACATTATGAGTGTGGAAACAATCCTGGTAATTAAATAATTAAACGCTTAAGAAAATTAATAAAACTTGGTGAGTTTTAATGGATCTCTGTGCCCCAAGGTAGAAGAGGAATAACTAAGTAAGGGTTTTAATGGACACATTTTTAAGATGTGCTCATTACATTATTCTTCTTCTTCTTCCACGTTCGTCCTGAAAAGGACGCTGGTTGCGTTGTGTCCGTTTACAGCAAAGCTGCAGTATTTGCGCCTTTCGGCCGACTCATCCAACTTCCACACGGCATTTTTTGGGACCGGGTTTGCCTTCCCTCTTCGATCCCTATTCCTCAGCCAGACTGCAGTGATGCAGCCTGTTTCCAGGACCACCACGTGGAGGTGGAGTAGGGTCTTGGTCAGCTCTGGTTCGCTGACCCTGACACTCAAGCTATGGGTCGCTTACTGCATTCCTCACTTTTGATGCGTCTTGGGTCCCCAAGACATTATGTGTAGGGATACAATACCTCGTTTTTTTATGTTTTTCTTTTATTTAAAACATGCTTGCCAAAGTAACACTCAACAATCCCAAAACAAACTTACACACATAACATTTTCTCAAAAGTTACACAACACAACATTTCAACATTATAAATAATGAATCCAATAAAAAGGAAATTTAAAATACTTTGAAAAGAAACAAAGTAAATATACAAAAATACACATCCTTTCAAATTTATATACACATGACACTTTGTGAAAGCTACAAGTGAAAAAAACAAAGCTACTCACAACATACCCACTCAAAATTATAAACAACCTACCCTATAACCACAATCTCTTTCAAAGCTCTCCTCAAATTTCTTTATCTTCTTTTTTAAGCCTGACAAAATAAAGAATAAATGGATTATGTGCTAGCAGCAGTTGTGAATTAGAAATGAAAATAGTTATTTGTGAAAACACTAGATAATGCATGTAGCACCAAATGCAGCATCTGACACTAGCAGCTACAACATTTTATATCATCATCTTGTTCCATACTAGCTGCATTGGTGATAAAAAAAATGTTCCTCCACAACTTCTTATCACCAGTGCTACTTACCAATTTTTCTTCTTACCATCTGATGATGTCAAAATGACCAATACTTTCTCTCTTTGTCATCCTCGTTTTTCATTCAAATCTTCCTGTTATCACAATTGTTTAAACTTTCTTTTTCCCATAATATGTTCAAAGAAAATGAGTTCCTTCCTTCTAATAAGACTTATAAGCTTCCTTTGTGCACTGGCTTCTTTCTCATTACTCTTTTTAGCTGTCCACAAGATTCTTAATGTTCTTCTGTAGAACCACATCTCTGTGGCCACTCAAGATTTTCCTGCTTGCCTACTATTGTCCATGACTCACTTCCATATGTCAGGATTGGCATTATATAATACTGAAGAGCTCTCTTTCTTACTTCCACTGACAAGGATTTGTTGAATAAAGTACTTTTCATTTAATTCAACGCTGCTTTTGCCTGGAATAATCTACTCTTGATGTCTGAGATGCATCTTCCATATGATGTTATTAGCACACCTAGAGATGCATCTTCCATCTGATGTTATAAGCACACCTAGAGATGCATCTTCCATCTGATGTTATAAGCACACCTAGAGATGCATCTTCCATCTGATGTTATAAGCACACCTAGAGATGCATCTTCCATATGATGTTATTAGCACACCTAGGTATTTCATCTATTGACTTATTTCAAAGCAGTAAAAAGATTATAACATGGTATCAAGGGTTTGTGAATATGCAGATAATGTATGAAAAGATAAAGATAGTCCCAGAGCAGATACTGCCAAAGGGGGAGAGAAGCATTAGAGACTTTACTTATAATTGGTCTCAGCTTTGTGAGGTGTAGCGACTAGTTTACTTCCTTGATGCCCTTTCCTTTCTTTGCTCAGAGCAGATTCAATTACCAATTTTAACAGCTGAGTAGACTTGAGCGTGACATCACCTGGTTTTGAACTAGGTCCTTTTGTCTTGAGAAGCAAGGCACTCTAAACACTCTGCCACTTAGAAGCTCGGAGTTATGTGTAGCGAAGCTTAATTCTAAAACTGTAATAATTTTATTTTTATGCACAAAAAGTATACTACAAATTTACAATTATTCATAATTCAGTCATTCATTCCTACCCTGCATGCCAAACTCACACACAGAGTGTTAGCAAGAATCTTTGAAATAAGTAGCTCTGCTGCTTTTTATCTGGCTGTTTTCAAGGATAGTCCTCAGCATTTTAGTAAACTATTTCATTTACCAAAGTTTTTTGTTTTTTTTTAACTTTCTGAGAAAACTTCCTCTTTCATCGCCTTCAATCACAACAATTCAACAGTCTCAAGTTGTACAAAGAAATTACAATCACTAATGCAAATACATGTTTTCTTACCTTGAATTTTCATGGTGAGTTGTTGCAAATGATTGCTGAAGTCATCATCACTGCAAAATGAAATTTAAAAAGAGTAATTCTTCATTCAAGACTCCATGATGAAACAAATATGTTTCTTCATTTTATTTCCTAAGTAGTAGAAACATCCTAATGTACATTGCTAATGTTAAATTAATAAGAATTCACTCATTATTCATTACCTTTCAACTTCCCAAGAAGCACAGGCTGTCAACAAACTCATGCTAAGTCCCCCACATCCCACTGTATCCATATCTTCCCCATCTTTTTTCACCTCCATCTCCAGCTCCTTTCTCCATGTATCCCCAAATATCCCTCCACTTCTCACCCAAGGGTTCCAGAACAAGAACTGCAGTACAAAGCCACCAACAGACTTCCCCAACACAGGCCCCATCCATCACTAGCAACCTCCTCCCACCTCATGCTCCATTGGTACTTATCTTGTACACCAAAATACTGGTTTTCCTTTACAGTTGCCTTCGATATTTAAATCGTATTCTTTTTATTACCATCACTTGACCCAATAATACTGTTACTTCTTGTGATTTCAAACAGTCAGTGTGTTCTTCTGCCTGTTAACTCATTTATTTGCTTGTACAATATTTTTTTCTGATATTTTCAATATCTCACTTTATTATTGCATCTAAGCTGTTTTTGCCTACCTGCATTTCCTGTACAGGTCTTGCTGTAATGGAGGTGATGGAGGTACATCTATATTCAAAGGCGCTCTGCAAAAGAAGCAAACAATGTTACCATACAGCAGTACAAGTATACATAGACAAGATAGCTATACTGCTTATGTGCTGAGCCTAACGTGTCTTTCTTTCCTAGACAAAAAGGTACTGACATGTTGAACAGTGGCATGATATCAAAAAATTATTGCTTCCCTTCAGCCCTCCTTCCTTCCTTCCTTTTAAATAAACAAAGCACCTTATAACATATCATTTTACAATGAACAATCAAGAAATGTAGAGTTTATCTAATGAACATTACAATAAATATGTATTTTGTAAAAAGTACATTTATGACAAAGCTGAAAACATAATTTTTTTTCTTCTTAAATATTCAGCAGTCTGGTCGTGTGTGTAATTGTAATAGTGATCTTAAGCCAAGCGTCTAAAGCATTAAATACACCTGATTAACTGCATGCAGATTGTTAAAAAATATGATGAGACATGTCACCTGAACAGGCCACTGTTGCAATAAGCACTGGGAGACATTGGTGCCTCAGTCACAGCAGAAACAGCTGTTTCCAGTTCAGCACTAGAAAGTAATGTGAAGTAATATCAAGTAAAATTTAATGCATACTAACATTCCAATAAGAATCTGTAAAATCAGTTCAGGGGTTTTCATACTATGCTCCTGCACAATACCGGTGTATTTGAATTATGATTAGAGACTTCCCTTATCATTTGCTTATTTGAGCAAATCAATTACAGACAGTTTATATTTTCATGTTTTCCATCAGTAATGTTTCTCTCTCTCTAGTACTACGGAATACTAAATTCAGTAAAAAGCACCAAAGCAACCAGACACTATATTCGACTATTTCTGGTCTCGTTTTACATAGTCATTTAAATATTATTTGGTCCAAAATAAGATTCGTGGTCTGTTAGAATATATGCCTTTATTATATCTAGCATAAAATGGCTGCAATAAACATATAAATAACAACTCAAGTAAGTACAGTCAAATGGGGTGTACAGAGTAAATGAAGCAGCAGATGAAGTCTAATTACATTAATAATCAAGTATGTACAAAATGTAGATGTTAAAGAAAACCAAAAGGAGAATTAGAAAAGCACTGGGCAATATTTGAATTTTTCACTGCCAACTGGGTAAATGAGACTTTAAATATTGCAATTAAACAGTATAAAAACTAACCATGAATTAGAATTAAATAGGATAAACAGCAAATAATTGCAACAATAACACTGATGCAGGACAAAGTCTACTAAAACAAAATGCAATAAAGATACGACTTATGTACCACAGTATAAAAGAGAAATAGTGTGAAAACAGATGGATAGAGATCAATACTTGACATAAGATATAATTTAGGAAAATACAAAACAATCACATCTACTTGGAAATAATAGGGTTCATATGATCAATGTAGACCCCGATGCCATCACAAAAACAGCTATGCTATGGACACCTAAAGGAAAGGGAAAAAGAGGCAGACCAAAAACAACTTGGCGGAGAACTGTGGAGTCCAAGATGCAAAGAATTCGGCGGGCGTGCTAGGTCTTTGCCGCCTTTGGGGAAGTACCACGTTTTTATTTTTATATTTTTTTAGATTCTTATGTGTCCTACTTAACCCTCACTTTCTTGCCTTTCTCTAATGATGGCCTTGTGGCCACAACGTTAGCTATTTTCTTTGTCCCCGTAAGACGAATCAACTTTTTTCGAATTTTTTTCACACCCATCCAATGTTATTTATGCCATTATTGTTGTGATAGAGTTACTGAAACTTTTATTTTCAACAGGCCCATTCTTCATTTTTTTCAGGTCCATTCTTTTCTATCTGAAAGGTTCTCTCCGTAACTATATGAGTTTGATCCAGTCTTCTTCTCTCTGAAAACTATATGTGTTTCCCATGCTTTTCTCTTTGTAATATATCGAGTTTGGTCTTTTTCTGTAGGGTTAATAATTGCGGTTTTAATAGAGGCTACAGGGGAGAATATTAGATTTTCACCAGTTCATTTTTTTCACCAGTTCTTTTCGCTAGATAATCGCAATCAGGGAATATCAGTTTCTTTGTTAAAAAGAATCGTGGTCGTCATGTAACGTGACGAATTTTTTGGACACGCGGTCGTATCTTATGACTCACGCGTTGCTTTCAAATCCATTGGCGGAGGCTTGGTTGTTTAATTTTGTAGGGATTTCATTGGTTGGAGAGGAACGCCAGCGATGACGTAGCTGGCCTTGTTGTCTGTAATAAATACTACAGGAAATTAATTGCGGGTCCCTTTTGTCCAAAGAATATTCAGCCGTGAGAATCTACGTCATAGCACTTGCTCTTCAGTGAGAAATTTGATTTATTGGGTAATAATAATAATAATAGCCCCTTCAGTCATAACTGACTATGGGAATGCGCCCCTGAGGTGACAGCCCTCAGCTGCTTATTTTCCTGGTGCTCCTTTCGACATTTTCTCCTCACCTCTGCTTCTTGTGTGAGCCTCTCTTCGCCCAATCTGAGGTGGCGCCGTAAATAGCATCGCCACTTAGTGCGATCGGCAGCTTCATCCTCCCATGTTGCTGGATCCATGTCCAGTGCCCTCATATCTCTCTTGCACACATCTTTGAACCTCAGCTGTGGTCGCCCAACTGTTCTCTTGCCATCTGCTAACTGTCCGTAGAAGATATCTTTTGGGATGCGACCATCATCCATGCGGCGAACATGACCAAGCCAGCGAAGTCTGCGCTGTCTAAGAAGTGTATACATACTTTGAAGGCCAGCACGTGAGTAAGCCATAACTATTTAGTGTGGTACTTGTAATTCGCTTCTAATAGAGATTAGCCGGTTAAAGTATAAGCTTTCCTCAGGAGGTTTTAATTTAGTTCTTAAACCGAAGGGCCATCAATTACGATCTCAGAGAAAGTATTTAATGTAAGAGGTGCAGAGAAGTCTTTATATGATAATAGCCATAGCTAGGAGTGTGTAAAGATTTTGAGACATTTAACGTGAGCTCCGTAATATTTAAAAGAAGGTCTAAATTTTTTAAAGAAGGTTGGTAGGAAAAATCCGCATCTTTGATTTATGATAAACTTCTGTATATAAACGGGAGCGAGATTTTGTAAATTTTAAGCACGTGGGCACGGTTATTGTATTGAGTTTTAATTCGGGAATGTTACCCAGAGAAGGGTGAAGTTAACATTATGTTGAACACAGGAGCATGTGTATTTAACTACAGGGGGATACATTGATAACCTCGATTGTTTATAGTTTAATTGCAGTTTAAATACGCTAGCATAATTTTGGCGTATGTTATTTATTGTGCATTTTTATTGTTGTACAGTCAGAAGACATGAGATGTAATCTATATTTCTGATATGGGATTTTCCTTTTATTTTCAAGAGATGTAGATTTTAATTTGATAAGGGAAGTGTTTTCTGAGACGGGTTTCAGCCTGCCTAGATTTAATTTTGTATTGATAAATGTACCCCAAGGGTCAGGGAGAAAAGTAGCCCAAGTATTTTCGGACAGGTATTTCCTCAGTGGAAAAAAATGTTGTGACACGTGGCTAGTCATGCAGAACAAAAGATCTGGGTCAGCCGATGTTTACTTTGGAAACGGGAGAGAGAGGGGATTGCCTGGGAGGTTGACCTTTTGGGGCATAAATATTTTGTATCATTGTGCATAGCGGGAATAGAGAAGGGGAGCTGTAATTGATTTAAAGGGAGAAGGGAGTTTAGTGTTTGAGATGTGTAACTTTTGACGTGTTATATAGCTGTTGTGTTGTTTGTTCCACAGCGAGTTTTTCATGGTCTGTAGGAGGGGCAACCAGCCTCTGTCCTTTACAACAGCAAGTTGTCATCTCAGGAGCATATAGCTCGAGAGATCGGGAAAAGTGCAAGAAATACCATATGTTCCCCAGGTAGCGAAGACAATCTTCAGCTGGGAACAGGATTTGTCTTTTAATCCAGAGCCCTTAGCTCATTATACCACTCCGACAACAGCACATGGCTGGGAGATTAGTCTACAGTTTTATACAGCCATAATCAAGCTGTTTGTCCCTAAACCTTGAGCGGGTTGACGGGGCAAGTCAGAGAAGCTATTCAGCATCAGAGAAGCATATATTTTTTGTAGACAAGTACCTTGTGCTTGATTCCCAAGTCATCAGTGCAGTCGTCAGAAAAACTGGAGACAGGGTTATTATTCCTGGTTCTGACAAGTCAACGAGAGAAGGGGTAACGGAGATGCCACCTCAGCAGATGTCGAGAGTGTCAGAGAGACACTGAAGCAAAGAGAGAGGAGATAGTCGGGATCAGTAGGGTCTGATGATATCCTTAGAGGATAGTTTCCGAGTAACAGATGTTACAAAAGTCTACTAGGTAGCAGTCCAGTGTTTTAGTTAGCGGCGCATATCACCTAACGAGTTGGAAGTTGTGTAAACATTTGTTTAGGCAGAGTCAGCAGGACAGAGGCAGTAGATAATATTATAGTATAAGGAAGTGGTGGCTAAAGTTGATGCCCCACCAGTTAGATTGTGGTTTCAATCATTAATCATTCTATTTTGTTCCCCAGCAGGGTGACTGACAGAGTGAATGTGGTTGTGTTTTTTTGTGGCTATCTATTTAATTGGTTCTTTGTTTTTTCAGGTCTGTGCAACAGTGCACGATATTTATTTCTTTGCTGTGTGATGAATTTTATTTGCTGATTGTGTAAATAAACTATACATATATTGTAAACTGGATCAGGTTCTATACTGTACTGTACGTATCTGTCGTCTGTATAGTGTGTCTGTGGTCTTAAATAATCCTCCCTTTTGTTTAAAGGTAGTCAGAGGGGGTGAGGCTATAGCAATTCTGAAGTCACGAAGCGGCAAGGGAGAGTCAATCCAGGTTCTCACCCTTGAGCCAATAGTCTCATCTTTCCACAGTGACGTCATTTTCATCAAAATTCTATCTTCTCGGACTTTCTTACCACTAGTGTCTTGTCTCTATCTTAAGACAACCTCTAGACTTAAATCCACTTCGTGACAATTGCCTTCAAGTACAATGAATATAAGACCGATTACTATCCAGTGGCACACACTGGTTATACAAACACATGTCCAAATAGAGGTGAAAACTGTGGGAAGTCTCCTCACATTTTTTTCTCAACCATGTTGTAAGTCCCTCCTCCAGCTTCCCAATTAAGGCAATTTATTTATACATGATGTAACTTCATTAAGAATAAGTAAATATAAATATTCATATATTTATTCACTTATTTCAAGCAGAACTTAGACCTAGTATATTGAAGTCTCTAACACTCTACTCTTCAGCAGCATCCGCTAAGAACTACCTTTACCATCAGAAACACTGCAAGTGACCACAAATTTCCAGCAAATTAACTGTGACAGAGATACAAATATTTACTAAAACAAGATTACCATTAATTGTGTTTCTTACAGTATTCTCATGTTCAGACAGAGTTAGAAATATTTACTAAAACAAGATTACCATTAATTGTGTTTCTTACAGTATTCTCATGTTCAGACAGAGTTAGAAATATTTACTAAAACAAGATTACCATTAATTGTATTTCTTACAGTATTCTCATGTTCAGACAGAGTTACAAATATTTACTAAAACAAGATTACCATTAATTGTATTTCTTACAGTATTCTCATGTTCAGACAGAGTTAGAAATATTTACTAAAACAAGATTACCATTAATTGTGTTTCTTACAGTATTCTCATGTTCAGACAGAGTTAGAAATATTTACTAAAACAAGATTACCATTAATTGTGTTTCTTACAGTATTCTCATGTTCAGTATTCATCATTGTTTCATTTTTGTTGTTGTTGTTCCATACAGAGCATGAAGCCACTACTGTAGCTAACCCTCTCATGGCAATCACATGCTCTTGTAGTGGTAGTTTCTTTACCAATCTGTTTTACTGGATGAAGTTGTCAGCCGTATGCGCAACGTTATGTTAATCGTCTTGTTCAACATCCCTGAGGTCGCAGTATTCCTATTTCTTTCTTTGTCTTTTCAGAGACCCCCAAGAACTATACTGAGAATTTTCAGCTTTACCAGTTATTTATTTCTGTTTAATTTTTCAAATACAATTTTTCACAAAAACATTTGGTTAAAAATTTCAGCTGAAGAATGTTATTTCAGAGGCGGGCAATACTTCAACACCAGACACATTATCCAGTCATAGCCAAGCATAAATTATGTCAAAGTGACTTACTCATTAAGATTCATAAGCTTGCAAGACCTAGGAGAAACAATGGCCACATCAGCATCCTCAGATCCAATCAGGCAATTTGTCTCTATCCACATTTGAGTGTCCCACTGCTCTTGTGACATTGGGATGGGATCTGCAACACCAGAACATTTGTGATCAATATCTCAAGGACAACAGTAGAAACAACTGTAGCATATAATCTATTTACTGAGGCAAGTATTGCTCGGAGGACTCACACCAGTATCTAAATCAGGGTTTCTAAGCCTGTTATCCCCGGACCCTTGGGGGTCTATGAATGGATTCTAGGGAGTCGGTGTACGTAACCTAAGAATTATGAACTTTGTTTTCACCAAAATTTGTATTTGGGTAATTATTATAAATTTTTGCATTTAATATAAATATATTCCTTTTACAGATTATGTTTATATTTTAGTATGACTATATTTAAGCTTAAGTTTTTCTCTGTAATAAATGTATTATTTGTATCGAAAATATTGAATTAAGCGCTTATATAAATTTACTTTAAGAAGGCATCCGTTGCCTTAACGGGACAATCAAAGGGGACCATGGAACAAAATAAGTTAAGAAACCCTGATCAAAATGAATCAACTGAATCTGCAGATTTGTCTTCTCCGTTTTATAACTTACTGACAAACATTCATCAAAGAATGCTCCTAGGTGCATGTTTAGTTTTCATAGAATAATAAATAATAATAAATTCTTTAAGCACCAAACACGGCGCATAAGGAAGAAACCAGTGCTCTCCAGGTTGTTCGTTGTGACGCCACTCCTCTTAGCTCTTGCACATTATTTAGGCCCAACGTTCTTCCTTCTCTTATTATTGTTCTTCTGAGTGTTTCTTTTGGTCTTACTTTTTTCCTCTTACCCTCAGGAACCCAAGTGAGCGCCTGTAGTGGTATTCTGTTGTTTTGCATTCGTAGGACATGACCGATATATGACCATCGTCTTTTCCTTACATAGTGGGAGACATATTTCTGCCTAGAGTCTTCTCTTATTTGTCGATTAGTCTTGAATTCTTTCCAACTGATGTTCATGAGTTTTCTAAGACATTTGTTCTCGAATGTATTCAGCTTGTTCTCCAATGATTTTGTTATTTTCCAACTCTCACAGCCGTATGTTAACACTGAGATAACATTTGAATTAAACAGACGAAGCTTGGTATGTATATTCAATGATCGTAATTTCCAAATGTTAGATAATCTATTGAAGGCGCTAGCTGCCAAAGCAATTCTAGTATGGATTTCTCTTGTTGTGTCACCATCCTGAGTCATTTTACTGCCTAAATAATTGAAACTTTCAACTTTCTGTAGTTTTTCTCCGTTCAAGATGATATCAAAGGTCTCGTTAGAAAAGTTCATAGCTTTAGTTTTAGAGGCATTTATTTGGAGACCATAGAATGAGTATACAAAAATTAATAAATGAACAGTTTGGCTGCTGCTCTAAAGTTTTATTTGATACTAATTCATCTACACTCATTCCCACTTCCTGTGCAGGTGGAGGTAATGTACAAGAACTGCAAAAACTACTGCTTCCTCTGGCGTGACTAATATAAGGTTGTGCATAGGGCTGGTGACCTCATCATGTCAAACAAATAGCTATATAGACTACCACTACAAGAACATATGAATGCTTCCTGTAAAAGGAGGAGCTACAGATGTGACCTCATGCTCCCTAAGAGTGAAAAAGGAAATGATGGTCAGAACTTACATTGAGATTAAGGAAATACAAAAAAAAAAAAAAAGAGGTCCATTTCTGCCAGCATTACATACTATTCTATAGTCTATTCTTGGACACCTCTAAACAACAACACATAAAGTAAGATCTTTGATCTTTATCCCTCCACTTTTGCTAACATGACCCGATGAAAATATTTTCGCTGAAATCTGATGACAGGAAACTTTTCAGAATGTTACAAGAGGAGACAATCTGATCATAAGAAAGGTACTACTGTCAGACAAGTGTTTTGACCTTTTTATCTCCTTTACACTTAAAGGGAGGTGGGCCCACCTGGGTCTTGACTCTCAATTATCATCTCTAAACAACACATACAGTAAAGTCTTGACCTTTATCTCTCCCCTTTTGCTAACATGACCAGATGAAAATATTTTTTCAATGAAATCTGATGACAGGAAACTACTCAGAATTTACTAATCTTCCAGAGTTAAGAAAACTTTCTAAAAGAAGATAGCTATTAAATCATGTTACCTATTCCATCCATGTGTTCATGGAGAGTAGACAGGTCAAGGGGTGGTAAGAACAACTTGATACTGTTACCAGGTGACCAATCTATCATATCTGATGCCCTTGAGGATGATGATCGCTGGCTGCAGAAATGCTCCTGAGAATTCTGCACATTTTTTGACTGATGCGACAATGACCTGTTGTCATTTACATGCACAAATTTATCCTTGGATACTGGGATGTCTCTGTCTTTGTAGTACTTATGAGGATAGCATCCATCTTTTTCCTTGTCCTTGTTCTCCTGCGGTTGATTAAGAGAGTGTGATTGATTAAAAGAGTGATTCAGAGTGGTTTATGGGTTGTCTACTTTGAAGTTACAGATGTGGCAATGATTGCTTTAATGATAAATTCAGAGGAAATGCCTAGATCTACAATGTAGATAATGCCAAGGATTTCTCAACTTGGCATTGGCTGGGAAAGAGTGACAAGCTCAGCAGCCCTAGTTAAACAACAACAACAAGGAAACAAACCATTTTCTTTGGGCATGTTAAGAGAAAAGGGAAGCTGGAATATGTTGTGAGAGGAGAGATTGAAGGAAAAAGATACAGAGAGCTTCAAATAGAGAAGGTACTGGGCAGTTTACCATAATGATGTCTAAAGACAACAGAACTGATAAACAGCACTGGGGAAGTGGGGATAGGAAGTTGTAGAAATGCATGATCATTAATGCCACCTGGCATATGAAGAAGTTCTAAGCTATGGTTTTATGCAATACAAGAAACTTGGTAATACTCAGTGTGCTCATGGGATTAACATTATTATAAAATTCTCATTGGAAACATTTGCTCAATTAATTTTGAGTGGATCTTAAAAATATGTATATTATTGGATTTTAAATCTCCGTTCTTTTTGCTTTATTATGAAAGTTATTATGTTACATTTACAGCGAACACCACCAAGTTTAATTTTTTTATTTACTATTTAGACTTACTTTGAGAGGTACTCGAACATGATGGTGGTCTAAAGATGAGGAAGACGCTGAAGATATCAAGGTAGAATTAATATTCTCAACAGGTAAAGAGGTGAAGGATGGTAGTGACTGAACTTTTGGAGGTGGAAAATGCTGCAGAGTAGACCCTTTTTTCACAAGTTGTGCCTGTTTTTGCAGAATAAACAAAAAGATAAATCTTGAAATAAACCAAAAGTCTAACTTTCTGAGCAAACCAAAAACTCATTCACAAAAACATAATGGTGTGACAAGAAAATATTACATTTTCCAAAGTTATTCAATGTAATTTTGTGCATTGACTTAAGGTCCATATTTTGACAAAAATATAATAAAAAATAAAATTTATAAACCAAAATCAAAGAAACAAAACACCAAATGCGGTCAGCATTATATTCTTTAGAGTATTAAAATGTTGGTTTTTTTTTAAACTTCAAGAATATTTAAAATTGATTAAAAAGGAACAAAAGTAATGACTGAATACCCAGAATTCTTTTGGGCTTGGATCACCCTCCTCTACAAACAATGAGCTAAATTCTGAGATAAACAAGTGCATAAGTTCTCTACTGTAGTCCGTGTCTCTCAACTCGTCCAGGCCTGATGTTGACTCACATCTGCAAATCAGTAAGCCAATGGAATAGCGAATTAAACTTGCATGACACTCTAACTACACAATGTATATTCAACATCATCATTTACATTTGCGCTCCACATGGAGCAATGAGCCTCCATTGCAACTGGTCCCCATTGGAGGAAGCTTGCACCAAGCAATCACATGCTCTAGCAGCACTGGTTTCTGTGGCAATGTGCTTTACATGATGCACTTTCCAGCCCCCCCCCCCCCACCCCCCCGTACGACCTCATATTAGTTGCCTGTATGACATGCTTGAGGGTGCAGTAGTTCTTTTCTTTCTTAATCGTTTCAGAGACCACTGGGAACTACAAGGGGCATACAATGTCTATATGGCATGCCAATATTTGAACATTATCACCATCACATTTCAGTTCCCAAAGGAGCATAGTTCTTCAACAAACGTCTGCCAAGTCTTCCTGTCCCACCCCATCAGGTCAAGGTCTTTCTGTGACTTCTTCATCGTCTTCATGTCTGTCTCCAGTTCTCTTTTCCATGTTTTCTTTGGCTCCCACTACCTCTGTTACTGTGGGGATTTCAGAATAAAGACTGCCTGGTGATGCTATTGACATGTTTCCTCCACGTCTCCTATCCATCTCCATCGTCTTCTTCTCATCTCTTGTTCCACTGGCGCTTGTCCAGTTCTTGTCATCAATTCCACATTAGTGATCTTGCAATACCACTTTAATCCTTCTATTCTATGCCAGCACCCATTTATGAAAGTATTTGAACATACAGATATTTTAATTACTGATTGCTAGGGATGCATATATATGTTCCTTTTTCAGCACCCAAAGAGGCTAAACGATGTATAAATAAATATGTTAGTGTTAATCATTTAATGGTTATTCAGCATCTCATGCAAACTTTCCTTGGCATATGGAAACACTACGAAAATTATAGTAGTAAACATAAAATAATAATACTGCAATAATAGTAGTGATCAGCTGCCATCTCTGCACTGAAGGTCAGCCGCAATGTATCTTTAATGTCTTCTGTCTATTAGCTGGATGGTTTACTCTGACAGACTCTTTCCTGTCCATCTCTTGGTATCATCTTCCTACTTATAGTATCATTGTTAAAAAAATTTGAGGTATGTTCCCCACTTTTAAAAGCAAATTAACAAAAGCACATGGTATTTGTTAGTAGCATAATTGAAAATACCAAAACATTAAAATGTCTGCACGTCATATTTTATCAATGAATGTGTTGTCAGAACATAACACAAACAAGCCCCGAGTATGCAGTTCATGAATTCTCTGGGCCGACACAGACAGAATAGGATGACTTCTACGTCAGGCATATCATACGAGGCAACTAATATCTGCTTCTACACAGGGCTGGCAACCTTATTAAGTAAAACAAAGTGCTACAGAAAACCACTGCTGCAAGAACACACAAAGTCTTGATGCAGGATTCCTGCAAGTGGACCAGCTGCAGTGGTAGCTTCATGCTCTACAAAGATCAAACAAGGGACAATAAGAAGATATATCATGAAAATAGAAACTCTGAATCACAAGAGACAGTAAACGTTCAGTTCGACTTATAAAATGGCCACATGAGAAACAATGTGAAGAATGTTTACCTCAACACCAATTAGCAGATGACAACTCTGAGAACTTTACTTCTGTTCTGGCTTTACCCTTTGTGATATAGTATAAATGAAATCTTTGAAGCTTCAAAAATACACACACCCCACCACTTTCCCCATGGCAGTGTCTGCCATTGGGCTACCGTAAATTTTTTTTTTTTGGGTGTTAACTAGGTGGTTTCTACACATCCTTTTTTTAAAAAAATGAGAGCAAGAACAACTGAAGGAGATCGTTAGTAAGAGTTACTTCCCACAGATCAGGTTTTCTGAAGCCTATGAACATAGCCACTCATCATGATGTCGGCGTCTGCTTGTACTTCTACTTCGTTCACTCTCATACAATCACATCTGTTTCTTTCATCCAGTTAACAGTATGTCTCCGATTGTGATAATGTAAGATAAAATTTGAGTTGGGACGGAAAAATTACTTCGACTTATCTGAAAAATCTAATTATCAGAGGGTGACTTAACCGGAGTTTTTTTTTAACAAAACCAAATAAGATTTTTATTTTGGCTGGGACCTGCAAAGTTGCTTCAACTTAACTGAAAATCAATTTAAGCGAGTTCTGCTTAAGTGTACTGCACCGCATATGTGTGAGTGTATATATATAGACAGCAAAATATACCTCTCTAACAAAACAGGTGGTCCTTCTCCAGCTTCTGATATCACCATAAACTTTATACCACAATATTCATAAATTGAACAATTTTTTTTACTTGCTGAACAGAATATACTTCTGTCTACACAGGCCAGTGCTAAGAATATTCTCATCTAGTATATTCTTGGCATATAATTCGTACAGCCCCAATGTTTGTGGCTTATTGTGAAAGGACTGTGTAAACTATTAACCTATTTTGTTGAACATTTACTGACACTAACCGACTAAAGAAAAACAAATCTGTGTTAGATAATCAAAATTCTTTTATGGGGTTAAGCTGTTCTGACCTTTTATTTAGTCCTACTCAGTGAGAGTTGATATAAACTCAAAAGTTATCAAGAGTTTCAGTCTGTTAGACATTTCTTAGAAAATTATTTTATTGTATTTCCTTGATACAACTCTCTCTCTCCCTCTCATCATCCTTCTTCTCCCCAAGAAGTATAGGCCTTTAACAAACGTCTGCCAAGTCTTCCCGTCCCGTGCCATCAGCTCAAGGTCTTATCATGTCTTATTCATGTCTGTCTCCAGTTCTCTTCTCCATGTGTTCCTTGGTCTCCCTTTATTTCTCCTTACACTGGACATTCCAAAACAAGGACTGCCTGGTAATGTTATTAACAGGTTTCCTCAAAGTGTGTCCTATCCATTTCCAGTGCCTTCTTCTCATCTCTTGTTCCACTGGTATTTGTCTGGTTCTTTGTGTTGCATCATTTTCCTCCTTACCAGAGAACCTTCTTCCGTCTTGGATGTCTTAACTGACTTATTGTTTTTTGAAGCATTTAATGGTTTTAAGAATTTTCTACAGGACAGGGTAATCGGACCCACTCCAACCCTCCATAGTCAATGTAATTTATGCGTTCTCACCTGGCTTACTGAAAAGATTGTATTTACAAGTAACTTATTTGTTGAACAATTCCTAATCTAATTTAATGATTATAAGATCTAAAAAAAATAGATCAGCAGGATGTCTTTCAAGAATCAAGGTGTTCTGACCTGGTTGTTGTTGTTGTTGTTTAACTAGGGCTGCTGAGCTGTATGCTCTTTTGCAGCCAATACCAAGTTAAAGACTCCTTGGTATTATCTACACTGTAGATCTAAGCTTTTCCTGTGGCTTTTCTGCCATTCAGAAATGTGCTGAGTTGAAGTCATGAGCTCCAGTTTCTCCAGCTTGGCTTGCATTTAAAGTATCATCACATCTGATCCCAAGCTAGGAGGAAGAAGTGCGTGGCATACTGTGCTGTGGTTCTGGGCTCTCCCAAGGAATTGTCACATCCTGCACAGAGCCACTTCTCCGCTCCCCCTGCCTATCACTGGGTCCATAGTGAGATCCTCCAGCATGCAGTCAACTGGGGCACAAATGTCAAAGCCAAACAAGTCTTTCCTTATTTACAAACAATTTTTTTACTCCTTACTGCACTTTTGTTAAATGATCTTTAAAACTGGAGTTTTTATCTGAGAATGCAAGCCATAACAATGTTACGGCCCCTTAGGTAAAGAAAACTGCGTAAACTGGCTGATAGCTGAACAAAGGACATTCTTTTTCAGACAATGTTTTATGTTAAAGTCACTTTGCGCCTGTTCTTTTGTACCACAAAAGCATAGTTGTTTGTAATCCACATACAGTGTCACTCGAGAAAAAAAAATGCCCCTGTAGTTCTGGGAGTATCTGAAGAGACAAAAGAAGAATAGGACTATTGAACTCTCAGGCATTTCATGTCGAGGTGACTAATATGTGTTTGTACGAGGCTGGCAACTTCAACATGTCAAACAAATTGCCACAGAAACCACTGCTATAAGAGCAAGCAAATGATTGGTGCAGGCTTCCTGTGGGGTTGGGGGGAGGGGGGAGCTGTAGTGGTGGCCCCCCCATGCTTTATAGAGAACGAGAAGGAAATGGATGATGATGATGAATACAGACAATGTACACCCACCTGCATACACTAGGTCCAAATAAGGCAGCCAAAGAGACAGCAGACATTCTGTTGTCAGTTCCATCTTCCGCCAGCACAACCAACAAGGAAGAAATGTATTTTAGAACATTATAGTCTTCTGCTGGTAACAGGTGGAGGGCACTTTTTATCCCGTGTAAAACAGCATTCTTGTTGAGTTGTGGATCTTTGTGATAGAAGAAGAGTGAAAGAAGATAGTGAAGCAGCACGAGGGTTAAAATGTTAAAAAAAAAAACAGTGAAATTTTTGTTTGAACCGCCCTCCTAGCCTTTCGATGACCTCTTTATTTGTTTTCTTTTCTTTCCATGAGGTGTGCCTCATTCTTACATATATCCACATCTCAAGGGCCTCAGTTCTTTCTTCTGATAATAACAATGCATATTCATTGTCCATGTATCATCATACAGTAGTAGACAGTATACATAATGATTCATGACCCTCATTTTTAATTTGTGATTTATTTGTTTGGATGAAAGTATGTGTCTCATGTTGTTGAATGTAACTTTGGCCATTCCTATTCTCTTCTTAATTTCTGTTTCACATCTGCTTACTACAAGATATTACAAATACATATTTAAGATACAGGCATGTCGTACAAGGCAGTTAATATAAGGTTGTGCATGAGACTGGCAACTTCACCAAGTAAAACAAATTGCGGCAGAAACTACTGCTGCAAGAGCATATAAATGCCTTGTGCAGGCTTCCAGCAAAGGGGTCAGCTGTAGTGATGAAGGGGTCAGCTGTAGTGATGAAGGGGTCAGCTGTAGTGATGAAGGGGTCAGCTGTAGTGATGGCTGATGCTCCACAGGAAAGCTAAAAGGACAATGATGATACCGATATTAAAGATAGTGAAAGGGAATGTTTTCAATCTAAAATTACTGTAAAAAAAAAATCTAGCACTCAACGCTCACATCAAGATGATATGTCTGCAGTTAGACCTAGCAAATTGTATTTATTACCTCGTATGATAGACAGAAAATTGTTGGTGAGCCTCCCTGGAATGAGAGTGTCAGGCAACTCTTGCAGAAAGGTCCTCAGCAGTCCTGCTACTGCAGCAACATCATCCTCCTCGAGGTTCACATCCCCCATCAGCTCCAACTGCAGGCGCATCTTTTCAATCAGTTTGGCCTTGCCACTCACATGGAACAAATCCACATTGCCGAGACCTGCAGTGATTGTAGGTATAAGATGGTAATGAATTTTATAGGAAATAATGCATATCCCTTGTTCTGGAATCCCGAGGGTAAGAGAGTTAGAGGTAGACCAAGGAACACATGCAGATTTTTAAAAATTTTAATGATGAAAAATATCCCGTTCAACCTCTGATGGGTTATAATTAGGATATATAGTGTTTTAAATTCTAAATAAGATGAATAACTGCCAAAACGGGAAAGTGGCATCACATCTATCAAATCACTGTAAATATGGCATATCAAAATTACCAGTTTTGCTTGTATGTTAAAAAAAACAAAAAAAAACAACCATACAAACAAAAATGAGATAAAACAAAACAAAACAAAAACACCAAACAAAAATAATATTCAGGGGGAGGGGTACAAAGACCTGGTGTTTCCAGTTGGATATTTAATTGACTTTCACTTGCCATATGTCATATGTATTGTAAGAACATCATCAGACCTTCACCCTCCCAATTACTATATATTAACTTTTGTTCTTCTTAAATACTGTTTGACTATATTATGCACTTCCCTAGGTTTGTCTATGGAGAAGAGAAGTGGTGAAGGACATGAAGGGTATGAAGAAGAAATGGAAACAGCTTGAGCTGATGGCATGGGACAGGAAGGTTTGGCATAAGTTTATTAAATGTCCATGCTTCCTGTGGAGCAGAGGATGATGAATTACACATAAATAGCTACGCAGCAGGCACTCGTAAGATGTCGAAAACTAGACAATAGAAAATAACTGAAGTGATATTGAACCCACGACCATCCTAACACCAACACTGCCACCCTACAGATACAGGCATTTTCTTTTCCTGGCACGCTCGTCCGTTCGCCAGCAGCAAAAGTGTTAGGACTTCGATGCCTTCAGGGAAGTACCTAGGTTTAATTTTTATATTTATTTAGGTTCTTATGTGTCCTATCTAGCCTTCACTTTCTTTCCTGTCCCTGACAAAGGCCTTGTGGCCGTAACGTTGGCTATTTTCTTTGTCTTTTGTCCTCGTAAGACGAATCACCTTTTTTCAATTTTTTTTCACACCCATCCACCCTACAGTAGTGAATTGTGACTAACCACACTGCCAGTTAAGTGATCCTTTTCACAACCACTCCATGGAACTATGCAGTGTAGGACAGGGCAACCCCCCCCCCCCCCCCCCAGCCTAATTATAGATGCAATCACCCCTATACTTTTCATATTCAGCTGTTTAACCCAGATAACACAGGACAAAGACCGAATTGTTGTATCTAGTCAGTTATAGAAGAATAGCAACTACTAAATAGTTGGTAGGTTTTTATGGTAACACATGTATGAACATACAAATAAACAGAGAGTGACACCCGAGGCCTGCATTTATTTGTTTCAATGAATTTCATAATGTGTAATCTTGAGTTACATCTTAAAGCTGCAGATTATTGTAGCTATTATAAAATACGTTAGGCAGCTGTACAAGTTTACATATAGTCTCTCTCCAGACAGTATTTCTCAGAGCCTTACATATAAGTATGGAATGTTTGTCTAAGTACAAACTAACCTGATAGGTATTAATAACACTGGTGATTAAGACACAGATTCATTACTCATCATCATCATCGTCATCGTCGTTATCATCACCATCACCATCATCATTATCATCATCACCATCATCGTTATCATCATCATCACCATCATCATCATCGTTATCATCATCATCATCACCATCATCATCATCGTTATCATCATCATCATCATTATCATCATCATCATCATCATCGTTATCATCATCATCATCACCATCATCGTTATCATCATCATCATCATCACCATCATCATCATCGTTATCATCATCATCATCATCACCATCATCATCATCATTATCATCATCATCATTATTATCATCATCATCATCATTATCATCTTCATCATCATCGTTATCATCATCATCATCGTTATCATCATCATCATTATCATCATCATCGTTATCATCATCGTTATCATCATCATCACCATCATCATCATTGTTATCATCATCATCATCATCATCATCGTTATCATCATCATCATTATCATCATCACATTTTGGCTCCCCTATGCAGTATAGTTCTCAACAAACGTCTGCTGTCCTGTGCCGTCTGTTCAAGTTCTTTATACTTGTCATGTATGTCTCCAGTTCTCTTCGCCGTGAGTTTCTGAGTCTTCCTCTATTTCTCTTACCATGGGGATTCCAAAATAGGGTCTGCCTTGCAAAGCCAAAAACTGGTTTTCTTAATTTGTATCCCATCCAATGATAGTTTTTTCTTCTCACCTCCTTTTTCCACTGGTCTTTTCATCAGTTCCACATAAGACCTCACATTGTATTTATTTCTGTATCATTTAGGTTCCTTGTCAACATCACTCATCATAATAATAATAATAATAATTGCCCCTTCAGTCATGATTGACTATGGGTGTGTGCCCCTGAGGTGACAGCCCTCAGCTGCTTATTTTCCTGGTGTTCCTTTTGATGTTTTCTCCTCTTTTCTGCTTTCTGTGTGAGCTTCTTTTCACCCAGTCTGAGGTGGCGCCGCATATAACATCAACACTTGGTGCGATCTGCAGCTTCTTCCACCAAAGTTTCTGGATTTATGTCCGGTGCCCTCATGTCTCTCTTACACATATCTTTGAAGCTGCGGTCTCCCAACTGTTCTTTTGCCATCTGCCAGTTGTGTGAAGAAGATATCTTTCGGGATGCGACCATCTTCCATGCAGCAGACATGGCCAAGCCAGCATAGTCTGCATTGCCTAAGCAGTGTATACATGCTTTGAAGGCCAGAACGTGACAAAACCTCAACATTTTTCACTTCCAATACAGAGCATATTAAAAAGACAGTGGTGGACAGAGTGGTGGATGCAAGCTCCACCATAATAACAGCTAGCTACCTATAAGCTGTGAACACTAGCAGGAAAAAGAACATGTCTGGGTGAGCCAGGACAAACTTACCAGGGCGAGAAAGCCAGTAGAATATAAGTTAAATAGAATGAACCAAAATCAAGACACTTTATGTCAGGAGTAGGCATCCCAGGAGCTTTTGGCTTCTACTTTAGTAATAATGAGCCCTCTAAAGATCTACCATATATATAGATATATGTGTGTGTATGATTTTAAGTGAGGGGGTGGGAGGAAGAAAGGATGATAACTTTATTAAAAAAAAAAAAAAAAAAAAAAAAAAAAAAAGACAGGGACCTCAAGACGCAGCAATGGAGACCG
Source organism: Oreohelix idahoensis (assembly GCA_024509875.1). NCBI lineage: Eukaryota > Metazoa > Mollusca > Gastropoda > Stylommatophora > Oreohelicidae > Oreohelix > Oreohelix idahoensis. The sequence continues at coordinate 366,699 of JAMPIV010001605.1, forward strand.
CAGTGAGCGACTCATAGCTTGACTGCCTGCGTCAGGACCAGCGAACCAGAGCTGGTCAAGACCGCACTCCACCTCCACGTGGTGGTCCTGGAAACAGTCTGCAGCTGTGCAGGCTGGCTGAGCGAGTGTGGATCGAAATGGGAAGGCAAACCCGGTCCTAAAAAATGCCGTGCAGAAGTCGGATGTGTTGACCGAAAGGTGCAGATATCACAGCTACGTTGTAAACAGACACAACGCAACCACCGTCCTTTTCAGGGCGAACGAAGAAGAAGAAGAAGAAGAAAAAAAGACAGTGTTCCTATCTCATACAGTACACTAAAATATTTTAGTAGCCAGCTCGAGAGTTGTCTTTAGGAATATGGAAAAAGTACCTTTGATCCCAGTAACACCACGTCTTGTCAGAAATTTACCTAGTTTAAAAAGTCTTTTTGTCTTCCCTGCAGTCGCCTAAAGATCTACTAAATCATCCACTGAGATCTACTGGTAGATCAGGATTGACCGGTTGCCGACCCCTGCTTAATGTCATTCAAGAGTTAAGAAGTGGAAATTAAGGACTTTTGTTGCTGACAAACAAAAAGATTGTACTGGAAGAAACTTGTGTATAAGATGTGGCAGTAGTATACACAATTACAGGGACAGTCAGTGATATCAAAATGAGAATACAAAAAACACACGGAGAAGAGAACTGAAGACAGAAATGAAAGGGATGTGGAAAACATGGAAAGACTTTAAGCTGTTGTCATTGGACAGGAGGAAGTTTGTTAAAGGTCTATGCTCCCTAGGGAGCTGAAGGCTACTGAGTTAATGAATTAATTAATAAACATTAATGGATGTAACAAGCAGTATTTTTTTTCTCTAATTTTTTAAACACAATTTTGCCTCATGTTGATGAGGCACTCCATGTTCAACCTAGACACAGAGTCCGACAGTTATATTTAGGGTACAAAGATCGTGCAGTCTGGATGGTGAATGAAAAAACAAGTAAGTTTCTATGGAATGAGGCAACATAAAACAATCATGCTTCACATAAGTGTACTGTTAATTACTGAAATAGCAGCTCAGGCAGTAACAATTCAGTACATCTATAACATACAGAATTCATTCTGTAATTCATTTTGCTCCCTATGTAGCATCGATCCATTGCTGCAGCTAGCCCCCTTGCAGGAAGCCTGCTCAAAAGCAATCATGTGCTCTTGCAGTGATGGTTTCTGCCGCAATTTGTTTACATGATGAGGTTGCCAGCCTCGTGCTATGTTATATTAGTAGCTTCTTATAACACGTCTGATGGAGCAGTGGACCTGTTCTTTTCTTGTCTCTTCTGAGACATCTGGGAATTACACAAGGCAAATATGTGGGATAGCTGACATAAATATGAGAAAATTCATTCATAACTACATCTCATTTTTCAATAATAAAAACATCTCAGATTTGTGTACATTTTGAGGAATGCTTCATCAGCAGCACTTACATTACATAACATAACATTACATAACATTTCTATTTTTACAGGCAAAGAAAATGACAAAAGATTACAATAATTTGTTATTTTTAAGTAGACTAGAATGTGAGACAGAAATCGGGAGGATTACAGTAACATGGACAGAAAGAAAGTGGGCAGCCCAAGGGAAGAAAGTCTTGAATGGACCTAGCTTGGAGAACCTCCACAGAAGATGAACAGAATTGCCAAATTAGCCACGCCACATAACAATAATAAATGTTATGGCAGGAGATAAAAAATAAGCCAACGCTAAATAAAATGAGACAAGAAAACAAAGAAAAATGTATGTAATAAACAAATGACAGAAATACAAAAGAAGAAATAAAGCGAAGAACAAAAAATAAATAGGAGCATATAAATAAAGCATAGGCCTACCAAATTTGTATATATACTCGCAGATCCTCCTAACCACTTGGGGGACTGTAGCATTCTCTGGGGCCCTTGCCATCAGCTTGTCCAGAGCCACGCCAAAGATTCTGGGTGTATCTGTTGTGGAGCTCCTGCTCGCTGTGTCCCCGGCAACCAGGGCCAGCTTTTTTTTCCATGCCCGGGGACTGACTAAACTCTTCATCCACTCCATCGGTGAAGGAAATTAAAACTCTTAAATCAAAATTCTTGTTTGCAGCTCAATTATTCACATCTGAAGATTAGAACAAAAAGGTAATACAAAATCTGCGGAACAATTTCTGAGATGAAGAAATCTGGAGCACATGATAGCAGTAGTAGAGAACATAGGAAGAAAGAACAGAGGACGACAGACAGACAGAGAGAAAATCATACGCACAGTGTGGAAATAACTCACAAAGATAACTCATGAGCAACACCAGAGACGGGGAGGAGGGGTTGGGGACAGAAATAACTGCGTACGCCAACAGGCACACTGCACTGGATGAGGTTGAGATTAGAATATGTTGTAAAATTATGCTCAGCAACATGCACTGGGGTCGTCTACATATGACTTCACGCAATTGTTGCCATTTGGTAACTACCTTCCCGCTTGTCACATTTCGTTCGCAAAAACCCAGCCACCCTCTTTTTAGTGACGTCACATATCCCCGCTCCCTCCACCCCCTTGTCCCCAATTTTGTTGTAATACTGAATATAAAGAATGTAATCAAATGTAAATTAGTTAAATAGTGCAAAAGAAGCAACCTTTGAAGTAAAAGTGTGTTGTGTCTTTGATCTCAACCGACTGTTGTCGGGATGGTGATAACTTGTTTGTTTTTTTTTTAAATTCAATTTTAATCAACAGTATAGTTTATTCAGCCTGCATTTTTGTTTTAAAGGTGCGTGTTATATTATATTTAAAAAGGAAATATATAATTAAAAATCAATTTAAACCGTTTAAAGGTTTTAACAGTTGTCTGATATTTCAGCTAAGATTATACCCAATTGGGTACCAGAGCAACTTCTGGGAAGGTTAAGGCGGCCGGCATGATGCTGACCACATCACCCCTAGTGTGCAGATGGTCAAGAAAATATGGACCTAACACCATATTCCCAATATGCCTCAATTGGCGTGTAACTGGATCCTTTCCTTCCTTCTTTCATTGAAAGGCTATTTTCGTTAGTAATCACAGGATTTCAATGAAAATGCACATACTTAACCTACAACTATCATAGATACGCATAATGAAGAGTTTGATGTTATTACATCATCGGTTGTCATGGAAACGGCCGCCATATTGGATTTAATTGTTATATTTCAATTTCCTAAGGTTTTTTTTTATTTATTAATCTATCATTACCAAATTTAAACAAAATGTTTATCATTACATTCTAATACTTTTTTCAGATTGGATTGTTGATACCATAAGTAGATTTTGAGAGATATAATTTTAAAGTTTGTATCTATAAATAATCACCATTTTTTCAAAATTTTTTGCAATAAATCAAAATGTTCATAAGATATCAAAAATTTGATCTGACAAAAGTTTTATTATCCTATGGAAAGTATTTGTGCCAAATCTGATATTGATTTACAAAAAAATGCGGAAGTTATAAGAACATTAGTAGCGTAACAAAAGGTTCTGAGAAAATCTAGATTTTCTTCATAGGAAAAGCATCATTTCTGAAGAAAATACTATTTACAAAATCAAAATATACCTACTTAGAATGTGTTCTGACAAATAATTGTCACAGATTTAGATTCAGGGAAATATAAATTATACGAGTATAGACTAATCCCAATTTTCATGTTTCTCCTGTTCTGACTGAAAATTGCCACCCTCATAAGGATGAAGGTTACAAAATTTGTTTTGTTCCGGCATAATTTATGACAGAAGTGATCACCACTCGTATTTTTAATGTGACGTCACAAACTCTTCACCCCCCCTCCCTCAAAATCGTCACAAAATGTTGACCTCTCTCCCTCCTCTCACTGTGTGACGTCACATGTGGACAACCTCAATATCCCACACACACAATTTTTTTTCATGGCACATCGAAATTACTTTCAGAGACTTTCTTAACGCTTTAATTTGTGCATTAGCGTTTCCTCGTTTCAAAATGACGATACCATAATGCCAAGTGAAAGAATTTACCAAGCCAGCCATTCTATATGTTCTAAGAATAAAATTTGTAATTACGGTAAAATTTTAACGTTCTATTATTTTACTTCCGCTTTGACTATTTCAATACAATTTTATTACACTTACATTGTTAGCTAATTGTTTTTGGTGGGTTTTTTTTTTTTTTTTTTTGGTCTGCCTTGTCTATTTAAGATACCAGGATTCTTTGTTCCATTGCCATTTGGATGCTTCAATGTTAATCCCTGATAAGACGTAGGGTAACTGTATTTTTCTTTGTATTTTTTTAAAATTTGTAGACGTTTGAAATACAATCTGAAATTTATCAGGGTTCAAATGCTGCATGTTAGACATGAGTTCCATTATAATAAGAGCGCCATGTGCATTTTCCTTTGGTTTGTTTTTTAAGGTCCATCTTCATTGCACACGGATAACTCAATAAGTGCTCCGATCTCTTCCCGTAGATCACACAAGGAGGGTACAATCAGCGTTGCTACTCTAAATTTTGAAGGAAAAAAAAAAACCTTGATTTCGGCGACTTGGGTTATTTTGGGCGATGTTTGGGCAATTTTTTGGGCTATTTTGGCCGACTTTGGGCGAAATTTAGATGGCGTTCTTCAACTAATGAAGGAAAATGACACCTAGACGGGACCAGAAAAACCTAGATCTAAGAGAATCCAGCACATAGGAGTGGCAACGCTGGATACAATGCGATAGATTGCACTAACAAAGACAGCAGACGGAAAGTTCGTATCAGTTTTGGTGGGAAAACCCCCGTCCTTATACAGGGTGCTTGAAAAACCACTTTCTATTTTTACATTATTCCTGCACTCCTATCCAGATAAATTAGACGAAACACTGCGAAAACGAAGGCAATTAACTGCCATGTTATTACATAAATTGCAATGTCACAGTAACATTACAGCACTACACGAGACCTGGTCTGTTCAACACATGATTTCATAATGGGAAACAATTTCTGCTGTCTCTTGTAACGCATGTGTATTGTCCATTTTGGACTTTATTTTATTTTTTGTTTCTTGAAAAAAATAATTCATATATAATTGTCAAATGACAGTTATTGTTTCTTGTTTTAACATTTGATTCACGTATATTCCATAAATACAAGTGAACATATACAAATTTAAAAATAGGAACTGACCTTTTAAAACCTCTACAATCAATGACGCTTATGTCTTTAATGAAAGGTGTGCGCCTCACCAAACCGAGGCATGACTACAAATAAAATCAAGAATCTTAAATTTGCAGCTTGTCGGAATAAGAAGAAACGAATCACACATGCAGTATAAATTAAACCCCGTTTTAGTCCGTGTATAACCGGACCTAAAGGGGAGCAAATAACACTAACATTGTAACCTACCACGCAACCACAACGGTTGTACGGTGATAAACCACAGTTGCATTCCCTTACTCCTTAGGGCGCTAAAAAATTAATGAGAATTTCGAACATACATGTATTTGTATTAATTCTTTCAAGAGGGTCACAACGCGGAGACCGGGGTGGAGAATCACATCGTGATATAATGGTCTGTATAACGAAGACTGCCGTACATGAGACATAATGAGCAAATCCGCGTCACGGTTTGACGGCATTGAGTCGTGTTACGATAAGATCAAACCACGTCACTATGAGACGGCATCAGGGTCAAACCGCGTCACGATAGGGTAGAATTAAGTTCAAGCAGCATCACGTTAAGACGCCAGTAAGACCAAAGCCGCGTTACGATTAACGGCACTAAGACCAAGCCATTTAACGACGAGGCGGCACTAAGATTAAGCTGCGTCACGTTGAGATAGAACTAACACCGAGGCACGTCACGATAAGAGATTAATAAGACCAAGCCAGGTCACAACGATACAGCACTAAGACCAAGGCACGTCACGGTGAGACATCTTTAAGACCAAGTCATGGCATGACGAGACAGCACTAGGATCATCCCGCGTTATGTTGAAACGTCATTAAGACTAAACCGCGTCACGATGAGACAATATAAGATCCACAAATCCATCCAATCACAGCCGATTATCACTAACTTAATTATCAATTTACTTTGTTAAGAGGAACATAAAACAGTACACAAACTCGTGAGGGGAAGCTTTCTGCCACTTAACACAGGTCTAGATTACGGACGGAAGACAGCGTTAAAATACGGTCAATTTGTTTATAAAGTTTATATCCGAGAAGCGCTGAAATTGTGTTAAGTGAGCTTGCGCGGGGCAAAGTGAGTGACATTCCGTTCTTACCATATTTCGCATAATTTGCGTTAACCGTAAGCAGGAGATAATTTCAGTTCAGCAAATTATATGCGCCTGCATGGGGTTGACAACCTCATGTTTAAAAACAAATTGCTAACACGGCTGTTTGCGAGCGACGCTTTAGTTTTTCCTGACCGCGCTATTTATAGCTATCGTGACAGAGGTCACGTGGTCAACTTCCTAACGGGAAAAAAATGTGGCGGTGTTTACTTTTGATAGGGCTTAATTAATGCTTTTAGGCTACTTTATTATTATAAATACCGGCATTAATTTTGCGTAAAGTTAGTCTAGAAATGTTAGAGTAAATTTTAGAACAAGAACAAACATTTTATCACAATTAGAACAGAAGATATAATAGTCTGAAATTGTGTAAAATTTACGTTTTTTAAATATTTTTTATGGTTTGTTTCTAATGCAATTTACACTAAAACTATCACAATCAACATGCATAACAAATTACAGAAATCAAAAGTAGAAAACCTGCAGAAAATGGATATCATAGTTTTTTTTTTTTGGTTTCATGCGTCAAACATTAATTATTCAAACATTAAATTGCAAGTCCACACTTATTACCTTAAAATAACACCCAATTGTCCCCAAAATATGAGAGCTAACAATTATCTCAATCATACATCACGATGGTCATGTAAAAATGAGTATGGTCATGAGTAAAACGAAATGTTCAATTTAATAAACAAAACATACACCTATTAAATGATTTCCACACTCTGTTAATTCTGTCACTCTCACGCAACAACTGCCATAATTTGCTCTAGCCCCAAAATTTCGCTCAATTATCATTCACGCTTCTTTTTTTTTTTTTTTATAGAAGGAATCTGTACATTCACAGATGGAGACATTTGTAACAAATGAGTTTCCATTATAAATTTTAATTGTGAAGTTATATTTTTAATACCGCTGGCGCGTCTTTCAAAATTCTCTGTTTTCTCTCCTGTGCCCACGTAAGACCTACTGTTTCATTCATGGCTATTGCTAATTCTTTGGATATTCTAACTCTACTTTCAATGCCTGCTTTCCTGCAAATTTCTTGACGTGACGTTTCTGAACAGCGTTGTAGTTCATGTGCCTGCTGCAGGTCTAGTGAGTTAGTTGATGTTCCAGCAATATGTTTCCTAACAGTGTGGAGAAATTGAGATCGCTTACGTTTTGTTGGCGTTCTGGTGACTGATGTTTCTCTTCTATGTTTAATTAGTTGTTGTAGTACAATAGGCTGTCCTCTGGTTTTGCATTTTATGATATTATTTTTTGCTGTTTCTAGTTTTTTTCTAACAATGGATGTGAATAGGGTTTTTTCCTCTTGTGTTAGTGGTTGTGAAGGTGGCTTAGCAAGTAACTGTTGTACTGTGATGTCGCTTTTGAAGACAGGCGAGGTGGATATACTTGTCGTATGTATAACTGACTTGGTAGGAGTAGATGTGGCAACAAAAACTGGCATGCTAGGTTGAGTAGTGTTATCCACCTCCAAATGAATAATGGTATCGCCTTTAATGTGAGATGTCTCATCAACCTCCAGCTGAACAATATCATCACTGTACAGAGCTATCCTGACTACAGCTAACTTACTGACTACAACTAACTGACTGACTACAGCTAACTGACTGACTAGACATGGAGGGGTCAGAAAGAACATCACAGGGGATAGAGCAGCTTTTTGTTTTTAAAACACCAAAAGATGTCTTTGCAAAATAATTGCACAGTTGACAATCACTTATAGTTAAATTATGGTCATAGTCTTTCCAGATGTGCTGACTGTTTTCCGGTAGTAACTTGGCTGTTTCAAGACACTTCTCATTATGCCTCCTTTTTGAGTTTTGTATTCGTAAGTAACACTTCTTACAAAATATAATCAAATGCTCTGTGGGTTTATCATCTGTTACGTTAATTCCAAACACAAAGAACAGATCATTAACGTAATTAGAACAGTTTAATGCTTTATGATTTGAACTTTTTGTTTTGGAAGTTAATGCTCTCTTGCCACAGGCTCTGCACAGTGCACGGGCACAATTCATATGATGCAAAAAAGTATGTTCCATTTCGTTGTTACGTAGTATAGTTTACTTGTGTATGTATAAAGATAATGGAATATTTGGGAGTATCAAGTCTAACACAAGGCTGTAGAATGCTTTATCTGTGAATGAAAGAAGATATACAAACAGTTACTTAGAATTCTTTGGCAGCCGTCGTGTGCACAGGATTGTCTACCAAAGAACACTAATGAAACAGTCCTTATCTCACACACAATTAAAAAAAAGACATTCATATTATAAATACAAGATTAACAAGACTTGAAAGATAGATCAAAGTATGTGAAAGTAATCTATCTATAGCTTTACATGTTTTTTGACGCTCATATACGTCTAGTTAAGTATCATAATAAATGAATGAAAATGCAAAAACAGATGGTGCTTTACAAAAAGTTATTTTTTTACAACCTTATTTAAGATTTGCGAGTATCAGGAATGCGTTTGCAGGGATTTAAATGTTATAAAATCTGGTGACAATATGCTTGTTCTTGTAATGCTAAACTCACAAAACTGACTACCACACATTCTCAAGATATGAAACAAACAAAAAAAAGTATGTGGAAATAATCTTTAGCTTCCCTTCAAGAAGTCTTTATAATTATAAACTCATACGAATGGGCCGATTTTTAGATATTAAATTAATAAAAAGATTACTTATTTTATGAATTTCCTCAAATGATGACGCTGTTTTCAAAAGTCTGTAACTCCGTCAAATATAATTTCAATCAATTAAAAATGCAACCAAAAATAGAACACAGAACAAAGTTATAGTACACAAAAGAATTTTAGCGCTGTGTTTATCCAGAACGAGTGTGTAATGATTTATATTTTACTGATTTTACACACACACATCAGCTGATTTTTCCCGCCAAAACTCTCAGAAGTCGTTTACGGTGCAAATGTAAATTTTATACCCGGTGTCAGAATTCCGGTCACCGAAACTAAAAGAGCGCTCTGGTTTAGGGTACAAACAGCCATGCTAAATAAAACCAGAAGGTCTTTAGATCAGACTAGAAGGTCTTTTACATGTATTTTATATTTGGACATGCGCAATAATATAACTAACGGACCTCATGTCTTGGTTCCTTGTCAATACAAAGGAAATTCCTGTTAGGAAAAAAAAAACAACAGAAATATCGCGTCAAGAGCACATGAATTCTTGAGGCAGACTCCTCGAAAGGGGACCAGCTGTAGTGATGGCTCCACGATCAATAAGGAACGATGAAGGAAGGGAGGAGAAGAACAGAATGTATTCAACGATTGTGTGCCCAAAGTGGGGTTTCGTGCCATCACCGATTGTGTACCCAAAGTGGGGTTTCATGCCATCACCGATTGTGTGCCCAAAGTGGGGTTTCATGCCATCACCGAATGTGTGCCCAAAGTGGGGTTTCATGCCATCACCGATTGTGTGCCCAAAGTGGGGTTTCATGCCATCATCGATTGTGTGCCCAAAGTGGGGTTTCATGCCATCACCGATTGTGTGCCCAAAGTGGGGTTTCATGCCATCACCGATTGTGTGCCCAAAGTGGGGTTTCTTGCCATCACCGATTGTGTGCCCAAAGTGGGGTTTCATGCCATCAACGATTGTGTGCCCAAAGTGGGGTTTCATGCCATCATCGATTGTGGCTACACCGAATATATCAACGGTGTTCATACTTCGGTTTTTGAATAATGCATGATCTATTACAAATCATCGTCATTATAAGTACCCTTCAACTCCCCAAGGCCTTCAACATAACTCATGCTACGTCTTCCTGTCCCGTGCTATCAGTTCCAGATCTTTCAATGTCGTCGCCATTTTCTTATGTACGTCTGCAGCTCTCTCCTGCGTGTGTTTGTTAGTCTCCCACTACCTCTATTGCCCTGGACTTTCCAGAAAAAGATTGCTATCAACAGGTTGCCTCAATTTCTGCCCTATCCATCGGCAGCGGATAAAAAGTGTTAAAATAGCTGTGAAAATAATAACTGGCATACAATGCATAGAAAGAACTCACGGAAAAGAGAATTAGTGCCGCCATGAAGGGGGGGGTGGGGGGGGGGCGGGGGGGAGGCGGGGGGGGGGGGGCGGGGGGGGGGGGGAGAATGAAGAAGACATGGAAAGACCTTGACCTGATAGCACGAGGCAAGAAGACTTGGCAAAAGTTTGTTGAAGTCCTATGCACCTTGGGCAGTTGAACGATGAAAGCAGAAGAAGAAGACTGCAAAGAAAGGACCACCAAGATTCAACAAATAAATCAAATTGCTTAATAGTATTTCAACGCTAAAGTGTAAAATCTTTAAAATTAAAATACTAACAGATCATTTTGCCTCGTCACACACAAAAGTAAGATTTTGGCAACACTAATGTCAAGCCGGTTCTATTAAAAAGGCTCGGAAACGTTGAGGATAATAACAAAATACGAGTTTAAAACTAAAGAGTTTCGTAACCAAGGAGTTTAAAAACTTTCATAAATGCGCGCAAAAAAAAAAAAAAAAAAAAAAAGTTGACATACAATCCAAAAAAAAGTCCCCTACGTCGACTTGTGCCCCAGGAAAGAACGCTACAAACGCCGGTAGAAAAAAAAGGTGACGACAAGACATCGGAATTAGGCACAAACTAAGGAAGCCAGCTGATAGCATCACATGAAATAAAAAATTATGGGACCCCCACACATAAATGAAGACTCCAAAACTAGAAGAGAAGTTACGCGGGAAAAATAAAAAGAAAGTACAATAACATAGAGAGAAATGAGACGGAATGTCGTTCACATGATTTACGTGATAAATAGTGGGACGTGTGTTCGATACGTCCTTAACAAATACATCAAAGACACAGTAATAAACGGTTAAGGGTTACGCTGAACAATCCTATTTTGAATATCAATAACAATAATAAACCCAACCGTAACCTTAATCTCAACCCTAACGATTTGGATGACATCGAAAATCAACGTCCCACTGTTGTTCATTTCAACCCTTTCGTAGATCTGTTTAAAAGCATATAATCCACAGGGAGCTGCAAGAAAAAAAATAGATGAATATTATCCTCAACTTACTGCGAATTGTAGTATGTAATATAACGAGTACGGTACTTACAGTAAACAATCTGTTATATATACTGTACAAAATTCGTAGCGTACTTCTCTGACACGACTTTCCATGTGGCCCTTCGTGTTAAAGCGGGTTGGTTTATATACTCTGAGACAAGCGTACACACAGAACTACAACATCTGTCATAAGTAAACATCGAGGTGCTTGAAGCTCCAGTTCAGTTCTGTGTATGTTTGCCTTGTTTGCGTAAGTGGTCTAACCTTAACCTTACTCAGGTCTTGCCTTGCATATCCCGAAACACTTCACTCTATGTATTCTTCTACCGGTGATTTCCATTCTTAAGTTTAGCTAACGGATATCGTTTTTCTCTCTTCTCCTGTCTGAGCTAAGTTTTATAATCATTAACAGGGGCAGTAGAATGGAGATAACCTTGTTTTTTTTTTTTTAAACATTACCAGATATGGCTACAAACTGACAGGAGATTTTAAAAAAAATTATACTAATGCACTACCTTATATATATATATATATATATATATATATATATATATATATATATATATATATATATATATATATATATATATATATATATATATATATATACATATATATGACTTGACTTTGATCCACTGTCACTAAGTGTCAGCTCTTGGTGAATATATATATATATATATATATATATATATATGTATATATATATGTATATATGTATATGTATATATGTATATATATACACATACATATATATATACACATATATATATATATACACACACATATATATATACACATATATATACACACACACATATACACACACATATATATATATATATATATATATATATATATATATATATATATATACACATATAATATATATATATATATATATATATATATATATATATATATATATATATATATACTGAAGCACATTAAAAACGCACCACCTGTATAATCCAAGAACAGAGTGTGAAATGTAAATATAAGTGTGTACAAGTTTACATATTTGGAATCTTTATTCATTTTCCTATGAATCCATGCTGGTCATTAATTTGTACATTTGATTGTTATGAAATTCATTGCATTCTGTGCAGGCAAGGGAGAAAACCAAAAAATACAAAAAAATGCACGTGCGTTATCCTGCTGGAGAAGCTGCAAGTCTGGATAAATTGTGAACACAGGAGCAACCAGTGCATCCAGAACCTCATCTCGATATGTCACAGCATTAACATTTCCACGGAAGACGTGAAGAGGCAAGCGATGGTGAAAACTGAATCCTCCCCAAATGTGAATACTGCCACCTCGAAATCGGTTGACACAGCAATCTGCAAAGCGCTCTTCACACCGTCGCTAAATCCGCATACGTCCATCTGCAAAGGATATGTTGAATCTGTTCTCGTCTGTGAATAGTACAGCATTCAACTGCAGTCTAGTCCATCTGATATGTAGCTCTGCCCATTGCAGGCGCTGCTAACGATGTCTGTGAGTCAAGTTTGGCCCAACATAAGGTCGTCTTGCAGTAAGGCCTGTATCTCTGAGTCGTCGTATGACTGTCATTCGAGAGACTTGCCCATGTCTGCCCATTATTGCTCTTGCTGTTTGACTTGCCGGGAGAGTCAATTCCTTAGGTGACTCAGCACAATATGACGATCTTGCGCAGGGGTAGTAACTCGTGGTTGGCCACTCCGAAGTCTATCCCGGGCACTGCCAGTGGTTCCGTAACGTTCATTGAGACGTACAATAGTGCTGTGGTGGCAATTCATCCTTCTGGCAATGGCCCGCGAGCTCATTCCGGTCTCCAACATACCAATGGCTCGTTGGCGGTCGTTTTCAGATAGTCGTGGCATTTCAAGCACATGTACTGGGTGTTTTGTCTCAACGGCCTTTTTATACCGAGTATACTGCCACAACGCATACACTCATTTCAGGGTCATAGCTGTTGAGAATCGTGTTGCACGTGTAACTTTCATCGTTTTCATGTAGTCTGTATACACACCCATGGGTTGAATCTTGCACTTTCCATTCCAGCAGCCATTCGCTCTCTACCTCATGGCAAACACGGGGAAAATCCACTCCCACACTTTTTTTTGCCAGCTTCTCGGCATCAGTATATATAATAGTGGTGCGTTTTTAATGTGCTTCAGTATATATATATATATATATATATATATATATATATATATATATATATATATATATATATATATATATATATATATATATATATATATATATATATATATATATATATATATATATATATATATATATATATAAGATGTCAAGAAACTATACAAAGCGATACAACAGGAGGCAATCTGATCATCAGAAGTAGTTCCCCCCGTCGACCAAGTGTTTCGGCCCCTCAATTTCCTTTACACTCTAAGGGGGGCGGGCTCACTTGGGTCATGACTCCCAAGTGTCAGCCTCCTGTTGTCTTGTGCAGAGATAACACCAGCATCATTGAAAACCATAGGGATGAGAAAAAAGTAATGAAACGAAAGAAATCAAAAGCAAAGTCCCCTACGTTAAAGGAAATACGCACTGAACAGTACAGTCAGCTGAACAAGGAAGTAAAACGTCAAACCCGAGCTGACAAAAGGAATTTCCAAGAAGGAAGATAGGGCGCAAGACAGGCAGAAGAAGCAGTACTGAGAAATGAACAAAGCACAGTATACAAAATAACAAAAACACATTACACTAGTTTTTTTTTTTTTTTTTTCGTACGCCCGCTAATACTCGAGGCGAAATCTCAGGTTATTATTTATGTCTAACCTGACATTGATTTTACGTGAGTATCCCTTTTTTTCTTGTACAGAGACAGGTGTCCCTCGCCATTCAGGCAAATACTCGCCGATTTCGGATGTACCCATTAGAGCTGGGTCGGCTCAGGAGCCGCCAATCCCTGGCCGACGACACTCCTTCAAATGTCCCCGCCAGGTCTCGAGTTAATCCAGTCCAAATCCAGGTTGACGAAAAATCCTCAAATGCCGTCGCCCGGGTTTGATCCTGAATCACCCGGTCGCCAGAGCGGTGTTGTAACCACTACGCTAGCGCGGCTCCCATTACACTAGTAAGAGGCAAGTAGGGAAATTCGACTAACCACTTAGTCGATTTTGAAAAGTATTTTGACAGCATGCACAGGGATAGCTTTTGGAAAATACTACGGGCTTACAAGATCACTAGGTGTATTATTTCCATCATAACAAGTCTCCATGCTAACTTTGCATGCAGTGATGGGATGAGCAACCTTACTTTCGAAGTGAAAAGAAGTGTACGACAGGGTTACCCCTTGTCAACCATTCTATTTTGAACTGTCATAGACTGGGTGCTGCGCCAGACAACAGCGGATATCCCTAGGGGAATAAGATGGACAACGTTCACCACACTGGAAGATCTAGGATACGCAGACGATTTTGCACTACTCTCACATTCACATCAGCACATCCAAGAAAAAACAGACAGACTGAATAAATATAGCCAACAAATGGGATTGAACATCAGCTTGAAGAAGATAGAGGTCGTGACACTCAAAGTAATAAATCCTGAGCCCATAAAAATAAGGAACCAAAAGTTGGAACAAACAGATGCATTTACATGTCCAGGAAGCATAGTAATACCAGACGGCGGAACAAGCAAAGACATCAGTAACAGAATGAATAAAGCCAGAACAGCCTTTGCAAATCTAAATAACATTTGGAAATCTTCTCAGTACAGCATAAACACCAAATTAAGATTATACAAGAGCTGCGTACTTTCTGTACATCTGTATGGCGCGGAGTGCTGGAGAGTAACAGAAACGGAAATGTTAAAATTATCCTCTTTCCACACAACCTGCCTAAGGAAAATTCTGCGAATGTTTTGGCCAGATACCATCTTCCAACCAGGAACTGCTTACACGGTGCAGTGAAACAGGCATGCACACCATCATTGTAGGCACACGCTGGTACTGGGTTGGCCATGTCCTCGAGAACAAATGTCTTAGAAAACTCATGAACATCAGTTGGAAAGAATTCAAGACTAATCGACAAATAAGAGAAGACTCTAGGCAGAAATATGTCTCCGACTATATAAGGAAAAGACGATGGTCATATATCGGTCATGTCCTACGAATGCAAAACAACAGAATACAACTACAGGCGCTCACTTGGGTTCCTGAGGGTAAGAGGAAAAAAGGAAGACCAAAAGAAACACTCAGAAGTACAATAATAAGGAAGAACGTTGGGCCTAAATAATGTGCAAGAGCTAAGAGGAGTGGCGTCACAACGAACAACCTGGAGAGCACTGGTTTCTGCCTTATGCGCCGTGTTTGGTGCTTAAAGAATTTATTATTATTATTATTATTCCCCATCTAGCAGTAAATGATCTGAACTGTGCAGACGTAAACTGAGTACCTTGGTCAGATACAATAACTTTAGGAACACCATAACGAGCAAAATGAGACTTCAATTTCCTGATGACTAACTGTGCTGTCATTGTAGGTAGAAAGTCTACTTCAATGAAGTTGGAAAAGTAGTCAATCAGAACTAAATAATATCGCCCTTCTATAATAAAGATGTCAGTGCCAACTTTCTTCCAGGGTGATAAGCCTCTTGAGTGTTGGTTTAAAGGTTCTTTAGTATTCCTTGCCTTCGTTTCTTGACATTCTGGACAACTGTCAGCTATCTGTCGAATCTCAGCCGTCATGCCGATCCAAAACAGACAACTTCTGGCCCGGCGCATCATGCTGTCAAATGCAAGATGAGCAGCATGTAGCTTCTGCTTGATTTCAGGCCTCAATGCTTTTGGGATAAGAATACGCTCTCCTTTAAGTATTATGCCTTGTTCTGTTGTCAGAGTGTCACGAATGTCAAAATAAGACATAAGCTCAGCTGGTACATCAGACTTTTTTGTAGGCCACCCGTGCAAAATGGTCGACTTCAACCTCTGAAGCACGCTGTCTTTGAGAGTTTCAGCTTTAATCTTTTCCATCATCACATCTGGTATTTCAGGTAATCTTACAGGTGCATCAGCTCCTGCATTGCTCTCTCTATCAGCTAAGCAATCCAATGTGACATTATGAATACAAACTCTGGACAGTGTGTCGGCTATAAGAAGATCGGAACCTTGTACCCATTGGAATTCAAAGTCATATCGATGGCTGCGCATCAATAAATTCTGCAGTCTTCGAGGAATTTGACTCAGAGGTTTCTTAACGATGGCTGCCAAAGGTTTATGGTCGTTGATGACTGTAACTTTCCTTCCATAAGTGTACTGGTCAAAGCGTTCCAAACCATATACAACAGCTAAGAGTTCCTTCTCAATTTGAGCCCAGCGTTGTTCTGTTTCAGTTAGAGCTCTTGAAGCAAACTCTATTGGATGACCATTTTGTAGGAGGACAGCCCCAAGTCCATAGCTGCTACTATCAACTTGAATACACAAAGATTCATCAGGATCATAGTATGCAAGTACTGGAGTAGAAGTAATCAGTTTCTTGATTCTCTTGAAGGCTTGTTCACATTCAGCAGACCAGATAAAGGGAGTATCCTTACGGGTAAGTTCTCTTATTGGATGAAGAACTTCTGAAAGATTGTTGAGAAACTTTGCTAGATACTGTATCATGCCGCAAAATCTGCGAACCTCATGACAGTCCTTAGGAACAAGCATGTTTAGTATTGTCTCAACCTTTTTCTTGGCTGGTTCAACACCTCGAGCAGTAATAAGGTGACCCATGAAGGTAATTTCTTCTTTCTTCTCTTGAGCTTTAGCTTCATTCAGTTTAATGCCTTTCTCTTTACACCTATGTTTCAGTGCTTTAAGCTTCAGATCATGGTCCTTAATTGCTTGCTGTCTGTTTGATCCACAACCTGCAATAACTATGTCATCAGCAACATTGATGCAACCATGAAGACCTTCAAGAGCTTGTGCTAGATGCCTCTGGAAAATTTCACTGCTTACATTCAACCCAAATGGTAATCTAGACCACCTGAACCTACCAAAAGGTGTAATCATTGTTGTAAGTTTACTAGACTTCTCATCAAGTTTGATATGCCAGAATGCTTCCTTGATGTCCAGCTTTGTGAAAATCTTTGCATTATTGAGTTCAGACAATACATCATCCAAAGTTGGTAATCTATAATGCTCTCTCTGCAAAGCCTCATTCAGGGGTCTAGGATCAATGCATATTCTTAAAGAACCATCAGACTTTTCAACAACAGCCATTTGGTTAACCCATTCAGTCGGCTCCTCTACTGGTATTAATATACCTCTGTTCATTAGATTTTGAAGCTCTGATTTTACCTTGCTCTTAAGTGAAAAGACGAATATTAGGATCAATACGCAACACAGCTTCACCCAGGACACCTAGATGGTTATCAGAGTTATGATCATTATCTGAACTGTCAGTAGCCACCTTAGCAATAAATTTGTTTGTGTTGACTGTCACAAACTGTAGATCCTGCAGTGTGTTGTTGCCCAGCAAACATGTGAATCTATTTTTCACAACAGTAAACCTTATATTGTGTTTTGTCCCAGTCTTAGGATTCTCAGCAGTTAATAGAACTTCTCCCAGTGGAGTCATCTTAGTACCATTCCACATAACAAGCCTCTGTTTAGTGGGTAACAATTGTTCTTGCATCACAAAGCGTTGACAGATTGTATTCACATCAGCTGCTGTGTCTAGAAGAAATTTTACCATTTTTCCATTGACAATGAGTTGTGCAGATGTACAAGCTTTGCTAGACTTCACACAAGCAAGAAAAACTTCAGAATCTTCCACTGACTCTGTGTGAACAGTGTGAACTTTCTTGCATTTAACTTTGAAATGGTTTCTTCCCCCACAATTTGAGCAAAACTTCCCCCATGCAGGACACTTTTTCTTAATTAATGGATGTTTCTGTCCACAGTAATGACACTCCTTTCTAGGTTCAAAGTACCCACTGTCAGTGTTACTTTGATAGGCTTTACCAGCAGCATGCCCAGTGTCTCTCTTGGGAGGTTTATGGTTGAGTGATTTTTTCTGTACCTTTTCAACCCTTGCTTCAGAAGGTTGTACTGTATTATTCATCTCACTTATGTCTTTTCCAGTTTGCTCGAAGACTCTGCATATGTGAATGGTTTTCTTTAGATCGAGGTCAGCTTTTCTCAAAAGCTTCTCTTGTAACCTTTTGTTAACAGTAAAGACAATTTTGTCTCTTATCATACGATCCTTGTCGTTAAAGTTGCACAAATCTGCCTTAGTTCTCAGCTCAGTCAAAAAGGAATTAAAGGGCTCTTGAAGAGGTGTGTTCCAGAATCTGAAGGTATGTAATACTTCATTGCTTCGTGAGCTACAATGGTTCTGGAGCAAATCGAGAATTTTAGTAGGATTAGAGTGGTCTCCTTCCTCTGCAATTTGATCAAAAACTTCAACAGCTTGAGGTCCAGCACAGTGTAGGATGATGGCCGCCCGAACAGGATCAGGTTTAGAAGCAATCTCTGCTGCATCCATATACAGTTCTAACTGTCGTCTCCATTTACGAAATGTGTCTGGTTCGACGTTATTTATGTCTAGGCAGGGTGGTAACCGAAACATGGGCCGTTCTGCCATGACGAAATGTCTAACAATAATATGCAAGCAATAACCTACCAGTCTATGACGTCAGCACACGTGTTACAAGGCATTCAGCATAGTTCGAATTCTGTAGAAATAAACACCGCTGCCACCATGTTGATATTTACTGTTGTGTGTAGTAAATGTTGTTAAATATAATGAGAAGTGACTGGCTGTCATACATTCTCACGTTATGAAGCTTAATCACGAAGGCTGAACGCACTGGATACATATGACATATTTAATCAGCCATCCTAGAAGCAGGAAGTAGGAAGAAGGAAAAAGAAGAGTTAGCATAAGGGCAAGTAACGCTAGTAGGAAACAAAATAACCCTGGAGACAATATATATACATCAACACACTTCCTTCCGGTTTTCAGTGTAGGCTGAATGGACTTTACTGCGTCATTTGCTGACTCGCACAGCATCATTGCGATCCTTCCTTTTCCTGCTTTGTAACTTCCACAACTGACTTGAAAGGGAGTACAACCTTCATGCAGTACAGTGCTACGTCTTACAGACCTGGTGGATGTTGTTGTTGTTTAACTAGGGTTGCTGAGCTTCTCGCTTTTTAGCAGCCAATACCAAGTTGAGACTCCTTGGTATTATCTACATTGTAGATCTACGCTTTTCCTGTAGCTTTTCTGCCATTCCGAAACGTGTTGAGTTGAAGTCATGAGCTCCAGTTTCTCCAGCTTAGCTTGTATTTAAAGGATCGTCACATCTGGTCCCAAGCTAGGAGTAAGAACTCCGTGGCATACGGCATACTGTGCATTCCCCGCCATCCAAGGGGGCTGTCCAACTATGCAGAGCTAAATACTGTACTCTGGTTCTGTGCTCTCCCAAGGAATTGTCACGTCCTGCACAGAGCCACTTCTCAGCGTCCCCTGCCTATCACGGGGTCCACAGTGAGATCCTTCTGCTTGCAGTCAACCAAGTTAAAGCCAAAGAATTACGACTGGGACTCAAATGACTTCCCCAAGCTTAGTGTACAATGCTGGGTTCTCAACAAGTTTCACCACAGTGGGAATCCCTGGAAGTGTGTGGATGATTTCAAGAGTCAATGAGGGTGTAATTAGCCTCACAGACATGGGTTCACTTCCACGTTCGAATATTGTAGTATTGTGCATGGCTGATGGTCATAGGCCTGGTGGTACCCCTAGCCATTTCCGTATGAATTTGTTGACCTTTCTCTCTATAGCTTCCACTGCACTTGTGCTTATTTCATATTTAAGCAGTGGCCATAGCAATTTATGGATCAACATGAACTGAAGGCACCACAGCTTGAGCTTTTCCTATCAGTCTGCTTTGGCCTATGAGCTGCAGTCCTCTGTCTGCCATTTATATTGTCTGTTGAACTGCCTTTAAGTCTTTTAATGAGGCATCAGACACCATGCCAAGACTTTTAACAGGTTCCTCAATGACTGTGACGTAAAATGTAAATATAGCCTCAGTAATCCTACAGTAATCCGACCACCTTTGCTTCCCCATTTAGTGTTTATAATTTTGCTACGCAAAAACCACGAATTTCGCTGTCTGTATGACTCATATTTGAAGCCACGCCTGTTTTTCCTGTTTTACATGCGCTGATGAGTGTTTACCAACTTTCGCACCTGGCAGTCTTAACTAGGGGAGCGAACCTTGTTTGTTTACCTGAGTTCTCACGCGAGCTGATCTGTCAATCATTGATCATTAAACAGACGCACGTGGGGGAAAGACCAGATCCTTGATGAAATACAAGGGCGATAATAATACTTCCCGACCACCTTTGAGGTCCGTGCATTTCAGGGGACGTAAAGCTTTGATCTGCGGAAACGGACGGAAATCTAAAAGGGGCCAGTTCGCACGGCCCATGTCTTTTGATGTCGTTCGGCATCGCGAGTAGAGCGAACCGTAAAATCATTTATCTCGGAAACGAAGCTCTTTGATTTTCCCTGCTGTGCCGAAGGTGTCAATTGTCACATCCTTTAGAGATATTACACAAAATCTGTATATATAAGGCGTTCTCTCCAAGTCAGTTATCAGGTCTCTCGTAAAATTTTGGATAATCTGAACGCGTACGCTAGAACCTATGTAAAATTGTGCGTTAATAGCCTTCGTTGGGATTTATTCTGATTTCTGGTAATAATAATAAGTTGTGCTTAAGTGTTAAATTGTGTTAAAGTTTTACCATTTTATTCACTGTGATTCCCTAGCGTTAAGACTAGTGAAATAGCAAACGCGTAGATATTATCTTACCAGTTGTTCAGTTTAATGTAAAAAAATCCATCAACCATTTTTTTTACACCAGAAGATACGGTTTAACTGACTAAGTATAGTGTTATGAGTGACGGATAAAGTGACAGAGTAGAATTCGCATTATGTTTCACTGTGTGTAATTTTCTAAATGGCTAGTGTTTAATCATCATCTCATCTCAACCCATAACCCGTCATGGGTCGTAGGGGTGCCATGGTGGAAGCATCAGCAGACAGGGTCCTCCACTGCTCTCTATTCTCAGCAATGCGTACAAGTGTGCAAAAACCGTGTCCTGCCCATTCTTTGATGTTATCAGCCCAGGATTTTCTTTGCCTTCCTCTTCTCCGTTTACCTTCGACTGTTTCGAAACAAAAAAACTCGAAGAGAGATCGTTTTCGAAAGGGACATGACGAGTTACATGCCCAAACCAGGCAAGCTTTCGACGTTTCACTATTGACAAAAGTGGTTCTTGGTGGCCTGCATAGGTGTTTATCTTCTCTCTAACATAGACATTTGTTTTGTGCTCTTTATAGCAAATGCGCAAAATTCTTCTATAACATTTATGCTCGAAAGCCTGAATCCTTCGCTCCGTATCTGCAGTGAGTGTCCAGCCCTCACACCCATACAAGAGAATAGATAATACAAGTGATTTGTATAATTTGATCTTCACAGGAAAACTGATGTTACTTTTCCAGATCACATTCAACCTTGTCATGGCAGCTGAGGCCATCTCAAGTCTTGTCTTGATTTCTTTACCTGATCTTCCATCACTACATATAGTGGACCCGAGATATTTAAAGGTGTTAACTTCTTCTAACGTTTGCCCATTTAACGTAATGTGGTCGGAACATGTTTCTTATGGCTATTCACCAATATCTTGCTTTTTTCTATATTAATTTCCACAGTATTATTGTAAAGTTACCGAAGAAAGGTGATCATATCAGCTATTCACCAATAACTTGCTTTTATATTCTATATCATTTCCTCCCAACGTTCTTGTTACTTTCTGCATGTCTAGAAAGTCTTGAAGTTTGATCTGTTCCAGCTATCAGATCAATATCATCAGCAAAACGTAGATTACACAGAGGTCGGCCTCCAATTGATATGGTTGATTTATAATCGTAGAGAGCCTCCTGCATAATATGTTCTAGATATATATTAAAGAGCACTGGTGACAGGATACATCCCTGGCGAACTCCTACAGTTGTTTTGAAAAATTCTCCAATGTCGTTGCTTGCAAAACAGCACTGCTTGCGTCCTTGTATAGTGCTTCAATGATATCTATGATGTTGGTATCAAAATTGAATTTTCTCATTATTTGCCATAAGCCTTCATGCCAGACTCGATCAAAGGCTTTTTGTGAAATCGATGAAGTTATGATGTTGATGCTGGAAATGTTTATGATCAGTAATCTAATATTGAAGACAATGAACAATTGGGTATAAAATGGACAAATGGAAAATTCCTGGGGGACCTGGATTTCGAAGATGATGTAGCATGCTTAAGTTCAACACCAAGACAATCCCAAGAAGCAATAAATAATTTGTGTCATCTCTCGGTTAAAATAGGTCTCCAAAAAGTATCCTTAAAACCTACTTGGAAGCTAATAAGGAAATGGTTCTGTAGTTCTTGACATTTTTTGATTTCCTTTCTTTGAAGCGGTATTACTAATGACTGCGTCCATTCTTTTGGCCATTTTTTTGTACTCCATATGGTGGCAAATTGTTGTCATGAAATTTTTACTATATTGGTCCTCCATTTTCAAGAGCTCTGCTGGTATATTATCCACACCCGGTGACTTCCCTCCTTTCATCGAACATATAGCCTCTTCCACTTCTTCCGTAGTATTGCTGCATTTCCGAGTTCTCTGTTTTCGCACTTAATGTTGGAAAATGTTTAATATGAACCTAAGTCAGTGTCAAGTTTACAGTTATATAATTCTTTAAATATTCTGTCCACCTTCTCATTACAGCTGTTTTTTCATTGAGCAGAAAGAATTCACCCTGGGCTGTTGGGGTTTTGATAGACTAATCGACAAATAAGAGAAGACTCTGCAGAAATATGTCTCCGACTATATAAGGAAAAGACGATGGTCATATATCGGTCATAGTCTTCTTAATGTGTCAAAAGCTGCCTTGCTGTTACCTTTTATTAGCCCCGTATTAATGGACTCACATTGATCAGCTACCCATTTTTCTTTGGCCTGTTTCATTTTCTTTCTAATATTTTTATTCACCATAGTGTATAAGGTTTAATATCATGTGTCAAAACAATAGACGCCGACAATCAAATAGCTAGTAATGACAGGCGATATTTGTTAAGGGCGTGTAGTTATAATTAAATTATAACTAACATTATGCGCTGAGTGTTTTACCGGGCCGGTGGGGGGGGGGGGGGGGGGCGGCATGCCTAAAACCCAACCTGTACTCGCTAAGCTTCCCGTAAGATAAGCTAAGACCCCGTGTGCCGTTTAATTTAATTAGGTGACGGGGAGGATAAGAGATCATACCCTTACGCGTTATAGTATAGGATATTGGCATTTTGGTTAAATGTTCTTTTTCTTCCTAAAATAGTACCGGATCAAAACCAGCGGCCAGCGGTTTTCTATTGTGGTCCTTTCCTCAGTTACTGAAGGAGTAATAGTTGTCGTTTTTTTCCTTGGCTTTCGTCCCCAGTACAAGTGTGAACAGGAATTGCCAAGGCGACAACCTAACATTTTAACTGTAAATTTGAGTTAACTGGACTTACAACATACCCAGATTGTTTTCATTCAATTTTATTAGCCCGCTGTGGCAATATACATAACATTTTTCCCGACTTCTGACAGTCGTTTTCCCAAGTGGATTTTATCCAGGAGAATACGTTGTTTCATAATCGGCACTCATCCCAGAGCAAGCCGATAGGATTTGTCATCATCTTAATTGACAGTTTTTAGCAACCAGATGTTTTTCTTTAGCTATTGGAAGTACTGTCTACTGTCTATTGTCTACTGTGAACACAAGATCGCGGTTTATTTTTTGCTACATGAACTATTTGATGTGACATTGCATATCCAAGAATCAACCACCAAATTAGGCGTCCCCCATTATAAAAATTAATTATTAGTGGAGGGACTGGGGCCCACTTCGGAGGATAAAACTACTAAATCATGATACATATGCATGGATGTTTACATTCAAGAGTGTTACACCAAGTTTAGGTAAGGCATAATTGATGTGGCAACGAATGACAGAGTGAGAGTGAAAATTTTCTAGTTACGGAAACTGTACCATCCTTTATTTTCCTTGTAAATACTGTTATTTTACTGGATAGCTTAAATAGGAACTTTGTTTTTTTTTTAACCGTCTATTCTATAACCTAGTGTTAATCTTTGACCTTTTGGGTTATTAACTTCTTTGGGATCCTTTTCTCAACAGGGGAGAGGACACTTATTGGGTTATTTTCCAATGTCTGTAAACATGATTATATTGATTTCTATATGTTTAATGTTGTAAAGTTTAAGTGATAATAAACTAAACAAAAACTTAACTTGTGGGTTGGTCAGACCCATATCCATTTACCACAGTTTTCACGTTTGTGTGTCTTGTTGTCACATAATTGTGTGTGTGTGAGTAGTAAGCTTATAATTATACTTATAGGGAGGTTTGACAGATCGTCTTATACTAAAGATAGTGGTATAGATAGGCTGGACTAGAGAAACCACTCATTCCAGAGACAGATCTTCACCTTAATCTATTCACTCGTGGAATCTATTCTAACACCTTTCTTTCTCCTAATTACGCACCTTCTGCTCTAATCAGACGGGACCAAATATCTATCTAACCTATCTACAAATGTACGACAATGACAGTGGGGATTCTTTGGTTTGAAACCATGAATGTGACCTCAGATGTCTTCCTATTCCTGACTGACAGGCTTCTAGACTTCTTACGTTTGAGGTTCATTCTGCACCAGCTGATTAGTTCATACAGGCGCGCTAACATTCTCCGGGTCTGATGTTCATCTGATGTCAAAATTGTTGTGTCATCCATGAATGCTTTAAACGGTGGCATGTGACACCTTCCATTGAGATTCGGATCTCTCGCAAATCCTTCAGCCACTTTGAAGAGTAAATGCTCAGCCAACACGAATAGTATCGGATTGATGGGACATCCTATCGAAATTCCAACTTGTAGGTCAATCCACTTCGTCGTGTATTCTCTGATTGAAACTCTGACAGAAAACCTTGAAAAATACAGCTTCAACATTGCTGCAATTTCTTGTGGAACATGGTACATTTCCAGGGTCTGCCACAGCATCTGGTGTGGAATTAATCCATACGCATTAGCTAGATCCAACCAAATTACACGGAGATTTGTTCTGTTAGACTTTGCCTTTGGAATTGCTTCCCAGATCAACGTGGCATACTCTAGACACGTTGGGGTCCTCCTTTCTGGATGGTAGTGTCAATGTACCCATTCTCCAGGTGAGCCTTTTAGTCATCACTGAGAAGAATATCTTCCCTTTCACATTAACCTAGGAACGAAAAAGAGATTAATGAAGGATATCAAAATTATACAGCTAAAATATTTTGGCAGTCTAAAAAAGACATAACACCTTAATGAAGACCATAATAGTAGGAAGAATTGAAGGTAAACGTGCAAGAGAAAGACAGCGCTTTACATGGGAAGATAACATCAAGAGATGAACAGGAAGGAGTCTATCAGAGTGCACCATCAAGACAAGAGACAGAAGACGTTGGAGATCCATTGTAGCCGACCTTCGATATGGAGATGACATCTGATGTACTGCCTTACGAACAGACGTGCCCCTGCCTGCTGTAAGAATAACCATTAACCGTCATCATTTTCCGTTTCGCGCCCTATGGAGTTGCTGATCCATCTGTGTATGCATGGATCCAGGTGTTGCTTGGGTAATGTTTCTCTATATATTTTGTGGTTAGGACTCTCCTTTCTGTTTCATTTTGGCTGTTCTTTCTCTCAACACCAGGAACGTTTTCTATCATTTCAGGGAAGCACTGTTGTTTCCAAATTGGTAGCTTGTGTGCGGTACATATGGGCGTAGCTGTTGATATTGCATTTATGGAGTCTGCTCTCATCTTTGTTTTGACTGTCTCTACAAAGTTGCTTCGCTTCAGTCTTCCCCTTCCAAGTCCATTTATTCTCTGGTGCATTGGGTGGTCTATCAGCCTCCTGAATTTCTCGTCTTGTTGCTGGGCTCTGCTATCTCTTCTATCCTCCATAGGCTGGAGGTGAGTAATCTTTTCCAACTCTTTTATGGGTGTTGACTTCATGCCCCCTGTTATGATTCTCATTGCTTGGTTTTGGGTTCTGTTTATTTTGTCAAAGTTCGACTTAGTTGACCATGCTGCAATGCCAAATTATAAGACTGGTCTCACTCGCCCAGTATATAGCTTCTTTAGTACTCTCTCGTCTGCTCCCCAACCCGTGCCAGCAAGTTTTTTCATGATTGCCATTCTCTGCCTTGCTCTTGTCCTGTTTCTTTCAATCTGGGTTTTCCAAGTCAAGCGGTGATCAAAGGTAATGCCCAGGTAGTTTGGGTTTTCATCTAGATGTAGATTTTACCCATTTAGCACCAATTTGGAGCTCTGTGGTTTGTTTGAGAGAGAAAACACGGTGTATAATGTTTTCCCTTCATTTGTCTTTACTAGCCATGCCTTGGCCCACTCCTCCAATGATGTTAGGGTATGCTGCATCCGAATGCTTGTCGTAGTGATATATTCTTATGAACTTTTGACAGCTGCGGCAATACATACCTCCCGTCCCCCTAACCACTTTTGTTCCCCAAGAGCGCCGGGGTATACATATATGTAAAGCTTCTATACTGGGACAAAGAACACAGAAAATGCCTACGTAACGACGACAAGGCATTCCTCAGGGTCAAGAGAACAAAAACAAAAGAGAAAAAAAGGTGGGATAAACGAAAATAGTTAATGATTCTATACTGGGGCAAAGGACAAATTCCAAGAACGGCAAAGATGACGGAACTGTTCGCACATATCAACATACCGGTACTCTAGAGGGTGGCTCGTTTTGTTCTCGTGTTAAACAAACAGTCCGGGTATATGTTTACAGGAAGTCAACAGAAGATTTTCTCACATGCAGTTTTCGCTCTCTCTCTCTCTCTCTCTCTCTCTCTCTCTCTCTCTCTCTCTCTCTCTCTCTCTCTCTCTCTCTCTCTCTCTCTCTCTCTCGCTCTCTCTCTCTCTCGCTCTCTCTCTCTCGTTTCTCCGTCAAACACAGAACACATAGACGCACATATACCAACATTTTTTATAATACGCTTTCACTTGTGAAAATGTTGCAGAGCTAATACAATCTCTGAGGACATGTAATACAACTATAATAAATAATCAACGAAAATAGGTAAAGGTTTGACACTCATGAGAAAGGAAAACAGAAAAAACGAAAGCAAAAACCTTAAGGAACTAGATAACAGAAAATTAATAGAAGTGCTAGGCACTCTGTGGATTAAAACCGGAGACCATCCGAACGTTACCACTGCCTCGCTACAAGAGTGAACCGTGGTAGGACACAGAACCAGCTAAACACCTCCAAAAAGATGCTTCACCGAGGGTAGTCATTCTCACAACTCTACAGGCAACTATGGAATATGGGATCCAACATAACCCAGACTTTAACAGACTCTATCACCTCCTTCACTTTCCCATTCACCAGTAATTACCAACTAATACACAAACCAAAACCTGTTATACTGTGTCTAGTACAGGGCTTCTTAGACTTTTTTGTGTGCCATGGAAACCTTTGATTGTCCAGTGAAGGCTACGGACTCATTCGTAGGGAAAAATGTACATAAAACCATTAATACAATTTAAAATTTTATATTTTAGGTTATGTGCACGAATCCACTTGAAGCCATTCACGGAAGGGGTTCTAAAGACACGGGTTTGAAGCGCGGCTCTAGGGGATCGTGTGCAGTATATAATTAATAAAGAACAGCATTGACTGGTTTAGTAACACATGTGTGCCCATTACAACAGACAAGGAGGGAAGCTTGGGGTCTATGATGATAATAGATAAATAAATAAAAACAAATAATAAACGAAAATAGGCAAACTGTAGGTATTCGTTAGTCAACAACAAACCTAGGAAACCAAACAACAGAAAACGTAACAGATCTAATAGGCACTATAAATTATCGAAATGAGTGCCGTCAAACGCAACAATGAACCGGATTTAATGATGTGTTCTACCTGCCTTCAGCAATTTATTCTAATTAACTTATCTGTCTCACCTGAGTCGCATATTGAAGAGAAGCAACTGTGACAAAACGGGGTGGCCCCTATCGATCTTTGCTTCTCTCCGGTAGTATCGGTACATTTGTGGTACTGATTTTTTTTAATGTGCTGTAAATTATCGCACTTTTCTTTCTTTCTTTCTTTCTTGCTTGTGTGGCAAATATTTTGTAGGTGCAAACATTTGTTGACACTCCTCTCTGTGATGTCACCTGTTTGTTACCCGGTCATCCTAGCTTGCGGTGAGCAACTGAGATAAGATAGTCGCCGGCGTGTTTAGATTGAACCGCTGATAAGACGACTCGTTTGGTAACGGAGTTTTTGCGTACTCATACGACAGATAACAAGATTATTGTCTGTGTGACACATGTGGGCAGATAAGTGTGACATAAGCGCTTCCGGGCCGACTTGTTATGACAACATTACTTTCTAATAAAGTAATAAGTATTACAGCTTACCCATGTTGTCATGTGTGTCTACCGATCTGCCT
The DNA here is from genome assembly GCA_024509875.1 of Oreohelix idahoensis. Lineage (NCBI taxonomy): Eukaryota > Metazoa > Mollusca > Gastropoda > Stylommatophora > Oreohelicidae > Oreohelix > Oreohelix idahoensis. Next base: position 395,655 of record JAMPIV010001605.1, read on the forward strand.
GTGAGAGTGTATGCAAGGCATCAGATGTCTATATATGGCAATTCATGACCTTACCAGACACGCACCTTATTTCACGTGAGACTGTTTTGAAAATATCACACCCTATCTGCATGATTTGAAATGATTGGATATTTCTGATTAGATTCATAACAACAATGCGTTGGAAGATAGGAATATAGTCTGACCATTTTGCAGTTTTATTTCACTGTGAATTTCACGTTCGCCAAGACAACATCAGACCTCGCCAGAGTGAAGACTAGATTCATAATTCCTTTTTTTAACCGGACCTTTTATTGGAGAACCAAATAAGACTTACAAAGCACAGGAAATCTCTACATTTTAATAAGAACAACCGGAACTAGGAAACTGAAGAAGACACGGAGTCAGAGGGAATTGAAGTTAAAATTAATGACACCCCAGAAGCGTTTAAGAGGCTGATTCAAGTCTCTTTTATTCATCTGAGAAAAAAGTCTGTGAGTCAGGATTGGTGTAAGTTGTGATTTACATTTCATATTTTATTACTAACATGTGAACTAACATATATATACATATATATGTATATTTTACCATGTGAAGTTTAATGTGTGAAAATCGCTTATGGATGTCAAAGTCATTTGAAGCTGGCAACCTCAGCATATAGAATGATGATTCATGAACCACCACTGCACGGGCTGGTAATTGCTTTATTGATAGTTTCGTAAAGAGAACTAAAAGCATAAAGAAGTTCCAGGTTCCCTATGGAGCAGGGAAAGAAAGATGAAAGAAATGATGTACATTCTAAATATAATACTTACATTTTCAAAGCAGTGTAAATGTCCCTATAAACATAGTCACTTTAAAAGTAATGTAAGTTTTCAAGCTTCAAACCAGTGTAAATGTCTATGTGAAAATATTCATTTTAAAGTAATGGAAGTTTCAAACTTTTAAATCAGTGTAAAAAATAAATGAAAACATATTCAATTTATATTGTGAACACTTTTCAATCAGTGGAGATTGGGGCGTTGGTGATTGCACACCACATGTTAGAGAATGACCAAGAGTATGGTGCTGGTAAGCGCGGCACAATAAAGATATGTCACTGTGTACTTCGCACATGACGAAAACATATTTGGGATAGTGACAGAACAGAGTTGATGTTTACCCTGTGGGGTTCGCTTGTGTTATCTACCAGATGGTAGATATTTGAAAAGTGTTCAATGGATAATGTCTTGTAAGACGTCGATGTGTTTGAATATGGAACTAACAAATGAAACGGGATCATATATTACTCATGTGGAATTATGGAATGGGGAATTTGATGAAATTAACCTGCTTTGCAATGCCTTGTCGTGATGTGTAGTCTACGTCTTAATAAATGTGGAATTTTGATGGAGTTTCCAAGTCGATATATTTATCGTTGAGTTGGAACGTTGGAAATACTGTTACTGAGTTTTTGTGGTGATTGTTATGAACCACGTGGACAATAAAATTATCAATCCTAGATATAATCGAGTAAACGAGCATAATATGGAATCTGACAATATAAACCACGACACCACAGAGATGTATATGTAAACAAACTCAATCTGTATTATTAAACTTTTCATTTGAATATAAAGTAACTATGAAAGCTATTCTATTTAAATGTAAAGCAAGTTTTATCCCGAGGGATTAAATTTAATTCTCATCGAGGGTACAGTCTAAGTAATTGGGATGGTGGTACGGGAAGATAGGAACCCATAACTATGGGGTGGAAAACGCCATACTCAGAAGAGCTTTCGTTCTATTATTTTACCTTAGTTATTGGTGGTACCAGCAGAAAGTACTATCTCTGAATTATGAAGGGAACCGTGGCCTAAGCTTTAAGACGAAAGATCCACGTGGTAGACTCTCCTTGACGTGTCTGGGAAACGAGCTACCCCTGACAACCTTGATCAGAGACGAGCGAGAGCAGAGTGAAAAGAACCAATCCATAAGAAGGAGCAGAACCGTCATTGACAGCTAAGTTGAAATATATGCTGCCACTTGAACTTCTTGTAATATCTCACATTTCCTAAAGACTGTGAGGATAACTTTTGTTGATCCATAACTATTCAAATTATTTCCAACTGTTAAAACCTAAAGTGATTATTAAATTTTGTTATCTGTAATGTTACAAATTTAACTTCGATTTAATCATAATAAAGTTACTGTATGTTTTTCTCAGTCAAATTACTACACACACTCTAAACAGAGCTATACTACAATAATAGAATTCCACTGATAGATCAGGGGTGGGGGTTTAAACGAGCTGAAAGTAATAAGTGCTTAAATCCTTCACAAAAGCGTCGGCAGAATTACAGAGTTAACATACTCAGCCAAAGCAGTATTGTTCTCGCTTATTCTGAATATCTTGTGAAGACTCCCTTTGTAATAGAAGTGTCATCACCTTTCTATCTACATCTCTGCCAAGAGTAATCTTGTGCGAAGGTAGATACCTTTGAAGCCCATATTAGATACTCTTGAGTTTTGGCCACTGTTGGACCACTACTGCAAAGCAGGGGAGGTAATACTGTCACAGCATCTAATCAAGAGGGAGACGTGTAGCTGCATGTAATTTCTCCAGTACAAAGGGTGTTTGGCTTTAAGGCTATTGTTCTTGCAATGGGGGTCGACGCTACAGGTTTTGTATCATCGTCAGCTTATAATTTTCTGAACAGCCTACAGATCATAACTTGAAACGCTTGGCTGACGCTACAAACAAAATTTTCCAAGTGGATCTGGCCCATCACGACGTATCACAGACTCCTGTACTTCACTTCCTTGCTTAAACTCAAGCGACTCACACACTACCCCCAGGTATAATAAAAAGATGCACTTGCCAAAGAAAGAGGAAGAAACATCTAAAAAGAAGTCATGGCTGCATATGAAGAGATAAAAAAAAATGCTTAGAGATAACTATGGAGAAAAATGGCATAAGGAATATTCAGAGTCCTCCTCCTTCTTCTGCTTCTTCTTCTCCTTCTTCGTTCACCCTCAGACGTCAACTTGGTTATGTTCAAAGAAAGCAGTGGTCAGCTTGATGCTGTTGATATCTCGTTAGAGTTTTTCTAGAAATGGTGCTGGTGATGACTATATGTGCTTTCTCTGTTCCCCATATGTTGAGCACCTCTGAAGCAGATGTTCAGCAAACATTTTATTTTATTCTTCGGCGTTGCAATTACTGACAGCGCATCCAAGAAGATAGCTACTTGCCTCTCTGAGCTTTCTTCTCTCATTAGGATGTCTGCTTAAGTTTTTAAGACCTCTGCCTCTGCTCTGAAGTTACTTGTTACTTTTCCTGTTGCGACTGACAGCCTTATTTTGTGTATCATTGCTTAAGCTATGAAAGACTCCTCCATCCCCATATCCTGTTCCATTTGTTGCTGATCCATCTGTGTGTGCGTGAATCCAGGTGTTTCTTGGATAATTTTGTTAGGATTCTTCTTTCTGTTTCATTCTGGTTCTTCTTTCTCTCAATACCTGGAGTATTTTCTATGTTTCAGGGAAGCGCTGTTGTTTCCAAACTGGTAGCTTGTGTACAGTGTAGATGGGCTTAGCTGTTAGTATTGCATTGATGGGGTCTGCTCTCATCTTTGTTTTTGTTCATAAAAAGTTGCTTCGCTTCAGTCTTACTCTTCCAAGTCCATTTATTCTCTAGTTCATTGGGTAGTCAATCAACCTCCTTAATTTCTTGGCTTGTTGCTGGGTTCTGCTATCTCTTCTATCCTTGTGATGAAATAAACGTTGTATTCTTTCGTCCAATTTTTCTTCCTGCACTCCCCTCGGTCAGTGCACATTCGACCTTTTTATTTTACTCTTCATCCGAGCATTATCTTACTTTTACACCTTCCTCTACCGATGTTATCTTATCCTCGGTAGGTCACACCTCGACACACCCCACACGTTTTAGACTTGACCGCACATGTCAAGTATCCTTTGATTATGGACAGTAATCGATTAGCCAGATGGAACAATGAGATTAAGTCAACATTTCGGTTGCCCGTTGATGCCAGCCGTATTGTTTAAGAAAGACGGACTATATATAGAAGCAAGTAATGTTTCCGCCAAGGCTGAGATGTTTGGTAGATTAACGCAACATGATAGTCTGGGAGTGGGATTATCAGCAATAAGGTATTAGGACACCACATTTAGATGAAGTAACTAGTTGTGGGCAGTATAGTTGAAGACTGTAAATTAAAGATAACATGTGTCAAATTTTGCCAATTCTTATGACTGACATCGGAACACCTGACCTAATCAGTACGGCAAGATGTCTTGTAATTAACGGGGATAGGAAAAGAGAGCGCAACCATGGAGAAGAGATTAACAGATTAAATAATTAGGGCAGGTCGAATGATATCATGGTTTTGGTAAATGTAACACTTCAGTGGCAAAACCTTCTTTGGTCAGGTCAATAATGTTGAGAATTAGAGGTAGAGGAAACAGTTACTAAAATAAGATACCTTACCTTGTGGTTGGTTTGAAATAAGAATATTAAACTAAACGTAATTGTGATTAAGTTTCACCCAAGAGAACATCACAAGGTTACACATTTGCATGAGAAAAAATTCAACTTTAAAACCTAGCACGTTTTGAAGATTTCCCCACTGCATTTACCTTCGTCAGGAGAACATGGACAGCCAGAAGAGGAGTAGCAATAAGGATTCCATTATATAACAAGCCAAAGTGACTACAATTATCTTCTAAAATTTAAAAAAGTGTAAAACGTCAGTTATAATACTTAGTGGCATAAGTCCGAGGAACTTTCCTCAAGTGTCAATAGGAATATACATAAATCAGTAAACTTAACTCACTGAGGAACGACTGCAACTTAAACAGTTGCAGGATATATATATATATATATATATATATATATATATATATATATATATATATATATATATATATATATATATATATATATATATATATATATATATATATCACAATCCATAATTCTCGCCGTTTGTACATCGGTCACATATAAGGGATGGAACTGTGGTTGAAAGTTAGACCTTTAATGTATTGTTTCCCTTATTTGTACTCTCCCGAAAATAGTAACACTCAAATAAGAAAAGTCGGCGTAGAACCCAGTTTCATTCCGGAAACGGATTTAACTCATCATTTTGTTAAAAATAACCTTAAAATGTAAGTTTTTGATTGTTTCTTCAAGATAAAATTTTAATTTAAAGTATTGCAGACTTATTATTATGGATAAAAATGATAAGATGGCTGCAAAACGAGCTGCAGATGCTAAGAGGAAGAGACGATCGCGTCAATCACAACGAGAAGAGAGACTCTATAAGAAGCAGAAATCCAACGACAACATGAAGCGGCACAAAGACAAGCACAGTGTCAGTCACAACCAGCAAATCAGTCTGCAGAAGAGCATGAATCTCATCGCGCTGCAGAAGCTTTTCGCATTCGTCAGTTGAGAGCATCAAAACGAGCAAAGTAGACTTCAGAAGAAGCAACTGAACGTAGAGCTGCAGCTGCACAACAAGTGAGACTTTCAAGAACTGTACATAGTTCAACAATTCCAAATCATGATGCCTTTGATGAGAATGCAGTTGTTGTACACAACTGCGGCCTAATGGATCACGAATGTCATTTCTGTCACTCTCTCACTTTTGAAGTGGAAAGATCAACCGATGGTACACTCAAATATCGCTGCCATAAAGATACCGTGCTGTTGGAGCAAGAAGGAGAGCAAAGACGTCCTTCTTCTCCGTATCTCAAGGATCTTTTGAGCTACCCAGCGCATCCACTACATCGACATTTTAAGGAAAATATCCGTTCCTATAATTCAGTATTGGGCTTTGCATCCATGGGTGCCCAAATCAATCACTTCGTTGGACGTGGACCATGTGTATTCAGAGTGCATGGACAGATCTATCATTTGATTTACTTCCGTCATTATTGACGGGTTATTGCTAGTGTATATATACTTTCATCTGTCTTGATGGCCTGAGAATTGTCAAAAGCTTATCTGGAAACCAACTGTGACTAAACCAGAAATCACTGTCACCATATTGTCAGCTAAGTTCCCTGTACTGGCACAGTTGTTTTTCTTTGTTAAAACTCCACCAAAGTCATATTTTCCAAGGAAGATACACAACCCATGAACTTTTCTTGACAAATCAATTTTATTCATTTTAACCCTGTTGATCAAATACTTCATAGATAAGTCTCTTGTTGTCTTTGTAAATATAAATTCATAGTTGGAGTCTATCAAAAGATTAGGTAAATTACTGCACCAGTATGACTCATTAAAAAAAGACAATTTACAGAGCTAAGCATACAATTAATATTTTGCTGAAAGACATTCGTGTGGGGGCTCATCTAATATGAGTCAAAACCTACATTTTCTCACAGAAGTGAGCGGAGAATACAACAATTATAAGAAACGTAGATGAATCAGTTGTTATACTTGCCATTCTATAAATCCCTGTGAGACTCCCTCAAATAGAAGCACCATCCTTCAACTTATATCTCTGCCAAGAGTAATCTTGTGCGAAGGTTGCTACCTTTGTTTGGTTTGGTTTGATTTTAAGGACTATCTTCATTGCGCACGGACTACTCCATCTGTGCTCCGACGTCCTCCCTTAGATCACACAATTAGGATCTCAGCTCAGTGCACGAACTCAGTAGCACCGGCGAGAATCCCAATGTGTGTATATAGGAATCACACGTTCTATAAATATTTTTGTGGTAGGTAGGTTTCTACTTTTTAAATTTTGCCAGGCGGCGGCCTGATAGGCCTACTCTTTACGATTTTCAACTGCCGTGGGATTTTTAACGTGCGCAACTTGCACAAGGGACCTCCTATTTTTTCGCCCTTATCCGAGAAGGCTAGGCATCCGATCTCACTACCCAGGAGGCGGGGGGGGGGGGGTGTATGACATTATTAGAACCACTAGTTCTGAAAAAAATGTTCCATAAAATATATTCCCCTCAACTGGGAATCAAACCTGATACCTCTAGAATCCGAGACGAACGCCTTACTTCTTAGCCACTCCAACCCCCCCTCCCCCCCCTCCCCCCCCCCCCCCCCCAACTACTATCTTTGTAAAACCTCATTCCTTTTGCTCGAATTTTGGCCTTTATTGGACTACTACTACAAAGCAATGGAAACAACCCGCGACATCCTCCATTGACTGGAGGCATGTAATATTTTCCAACTCTGCAATGGGTGTTGACTTCATGGCTCCCGTTTTGATTCTCATTGTTTGGTTATGGATTCTATTTGTTTTGGATTCTGTGATGGAGTACTGTAATTTTTATTTTCAACAAGCCCCATTCTTCTTCCCCATGCAATTATTTGCGTTTATGTATGAGGAGTTACTGTGGGTTTTAATTTCAATTTCGCCCCGTCCTATTTTATTAGCCGTGAGTTCTTAATTATTAGGCTGGGTTTATTTTTCTGACGTTAGGAGTAAATCTGAAACCCCGATATCTACCCGGTTTAATCGGGGGGGGGGGGGGGGGGGGGGGGGGGGGGGGGGGGGGGGAACGGGGGAACGACCCAGGTTCAAAGCTATAACCAATCAAATTTATCTGGTAACTAGAACGGTCAATAGGATTATCTAAGGTGACGCAATGAGTAGCGCGCGAGCAAAATATACAGTGAGTCATCGGGTTGTTCACGATATCATTGGCGGAGGTCAAAGTTAATTTATTTGCAGCAATAATATTGGTCTAAGGTCGGCCCAGAGAGACGCCACGCGATGACTCATCGCGTCTTATTTCATCATAATATTTTACTATATATGTAACATCAAAATCTTTTAGCGCTCTCTCTGGTCTCAAAATTTTGCTGCCGTGAAATCTAAGTCGTATCGTCTGCTCTAAGTGAGAAATTCGATAATTGGGTATGTCTATAACTTATTAGCGAGTAGATAGTTTCTGTAAGTTCTTAGCACGTTAAAGTAAAGTTTTCTTCTGGGAGTTAAATTAAATTTATTAGACAAGAAGTGCCATCAATTGCTATCTTATAATAAAACTAGAAGTTGTGCCTATAACTTTCTGTGAATAAGTAGCAGTATCTATGATTTGTGTAACGGCTTGTTGAGATATTAACTATGTGAGGATAAGTGCTAAGATAAATAGGTGCTCTGTAATATATAATAGAAGGTCTGTGAAAATCCGCATCTTTGATTTATGATAATTTGTAGTGTATAAACGCGAACGTAAGTGGTGTATTTTATTAGTTGTGCTATTTTTGGTAAGGTAGTTAGACGAAAAGGGATGCAATTAATATTACTGAGATGGGATTTAATATTACCTAGAGGGTATATATATATATATATATATATATATATATATATATATATATATATATATATATATATATATATATATATATATATATATATATATATACTGTGTTAATTGATACCTTCCCGGGCCAGTTGTAAGAAAGTAGGGCCGGGGAACTTACACCGGGAATTTTCTGTTAGCTTGCCAGTGAATGCAATTGTATTGACGCCGGAGGCAAGCGTAGCACAAAAGATTTAGGTCAGCCCGTGTCTGGGGTTTTTCTACCAGACATATATTAAGTGGGAGCGGGGAAGAGATAGGAGGGACTGTAAATTAGTGACCCTTGGGTAGGAATATTTGTTTATCGCTTGTGCGTAGTTTGTGTAGGGGAGATGTATTAATTTAGGGGACCGAGGGGAGTAGAGGAATTTAAGGTGTTTATGTGTTAGTGTTGAGAATATTTTGACGTGTATATTCGTTGTTATTTTTTCGTTTTACAGCATTTTCACGGCACATAGAGAGGGTGTAAACTGCTCTACAACTTACCACGATAATTTGGCTTATCAGGAGCCGAGGGCTGGAGACATCGCCATAAGGTGTAGAGAACTGGTGACGCGGTAATACCGGCGCCCAGCACGTCTGCATCAGTAAAAGAAAGAAGTTCTCATGCAGCGAAGCACATTCTTCAGCGGGAACGGGTTTTCTTAAAATCCGGAGCTCTTAGCTCGTTATAACACACCAAATAGGCCCATGGTCTGGTGTCTGTTGTACACGACCATAATAAAGCCGTTTGTCCTAAATCCTAAGAGGGGTAACTGGGCAGTTGAAAGAGGTTTCATCAGCAGTGAAGCATCTACTTCCCGAGTCAAGTACCTCGTTCTTAATACCAAGGTCATCAGCTGCAGTAGTCTGGAAAGGAGAAAGGGAAATCATTCCTTTCCGAATGCTAACGAGAGGAGGGGCGTAACGGAGACGCCACTCAGCAGAAGACGGTAGTGTCAAAGAGACACTGAGCAGAAGCAGAGGGGAGAGTGAAGTTAGAGTCAGATAGAACGTTTTGTTAGGACAGCCTTTGAGTTAGCACTGAAAAGGTCCGTTAGGGGATCAGTGCTTGTGGTACAGTGGTTAGCTGTGTAGGACATCAGAATGCACTTCATATTTGTGTAGACATTTAGTTATACGTCTGCAGCAGGACAGTGTGTTAGAGTTAATAATAATAGGATAGTTAGGGAAAGCGGCTCTTAAGTTAGAGACCCCGCCAAGTAGATTTTGTTTAATCCTTAATTTTCTTCCAAGCAGGTTGAAAGAGAGGGTGAATTTGTTGGTCTGTCATTTCAATTGTTCTGTATTATGTTTGTGCGACCTCGCACGTTATTTATTTTGCCGTGTTATTGATGTTGTTGTTCAATAAACTATAAAATATACACTGGATCTCTATAACTATACTGTACGTATATGCTTGTCTGTATAGTGTGTCTGTTGACTTTAGTGAAACCTTATCTCCTATATGGTAGTCAGAGGTGGTGAGACAGTAGTTAGTACTTACGTCACAAGTGGCGAGGGAGAGTCAATCTAGGTCCTCACCCTCGAAGCTATAAGTCTCATCTTTCCACAGTCACTGTCATTTTCTCATACAAAATCTATCTTCTCAGACTTCTTCATACTAGGGTCTTGTTTATATACTCAGACAAACTCTAAACATAAATCCACTTCGTGACAGATTCTAAGTTTTACTTAGCTGCTGTTGACCATGCTGCAATACCATATTCCAGAACTGGTGGCACTCGCCCAGTATTTAGCTTCTTTAGTACTCTCTCGTCTGCTCCCCAAACCGTGCCAGCAAGTTCTGTTTTCATGATTGCCGTTCTCTGCATTGCTCTTGTCTTGTTTCTTTCAATTTGGGTTTTCCAAGTCAAGCGGCGATCAAAGATAATGCTTAAGTAGTTTGAGTTTTCATCCAGATTTAGGTCTTTCTCAATGAGCACTTATTTTGAGCTCTGTTATTCGATGATGACACTGCAGTCATCACTCAAAGTCAACAGGAGCTTCAGAGCTTGATGAATCGCTTCACCCAAGCATGCAAGGACTTTGGCTTCACAATAAGCTATCGGCTGTCTTCTTCTTGGACTGGTTCCATTCTAGTTCTCGGTCCTTCAAAGATTGTCTAATGTTGTCCTCCCAGCGGACTCTGGGTCGTCCTGGGGGACTGGATCCCTGGCTCTTTGTTTCCCATGCTTGTCGTGGTAGCCGATCTTCTCCCATTCTGCAGACATGGCCAAACCATCTTAGTTGGGACTGTTCTACTTGGGTCTGCAGGGGGTGGTATTTAGGCCTTGACGTATCGTCTGGTTGTGGACCATGTCTCTTCTTGTTACTTCAACCACCTTACTCAGATGCCTCATTTCTGAGGTTTGGATCTGGCTTTTGTGGGTTGTAGTCATTGCCCAGGACTCGCATCCATATGTCAAGACTGGGACATAGGTGGAGCCGTATACAGAAATAATCTTCGTTTTCTTACCAACCTCTCTCTTGCTGAGGAATCCTCGATTTATGGCCTGAAAAAGTCTCCCAGCTGCTGCTTTTCGAGTGGCTAACTCTTCTTTGATGCCTCCCTTTCGGTCTATAATAGCTCCGAGGTATTTAAAGTGGTCGAGATGCTCCAGGACCTGTTCTCCCAGCTTAATCTGATGTCTTCTTCCTTCTCGTGATATCACCATGCATTTTATTTTAGAGCTGCTTATGACCATCCCTCCCTTCTCCAACTCTTTATTCCAGACTTGCAGGTTGGATTGGAGATGTGCCTCTGATTTAGCAATCAGGGCAACATCACCAGCAAATGCCAGCTCTGAAATATAGACCTGTCTCATCTTCCAGTACCCCACTGAATACTTTCTTGTTCTCTCCTTACATGCCTTGATGACATCGTCCATGAGGAGTATGAAAAGATAAGGTGACAGAATATCACCTTGTCTTACACCAGTGGTGGTCCTGAACTCTTCTGGCTTATGGTTTGCTGTCCTCACATAATTTCTGCAAGACTTGTAGAAGTTCTGTATAGCATGAATCAGAGGTGCTGGAATGTTCTTCTTTGCCAAACAGTCCCAAAGTTTGCTCCGGGAGACCCTGTCAAACGCCTTTTCCAGATCTATGAAACAAAGATGGATCTCACTCTTATACTCAAGGGCCCTTTCACTCAGCTGTCTTGAGTGTGAAGATTAGGTCTCGAGTACTTCGGTTTGCTCGGAATCCGCACTGGACCTCATCCAATTGTGGCTCAGCTAGGCGTCGGAGTCTCTGCTCTAGGATTCTAGAGTAGATTTTACCAGGGGCACTGAGAAGGAATATGCCTCTATGGTTTCCACATTGTCGATTGTCACATTTTTTTGAAAAATTGTGTTATGATGGCAATCTCCCAATCCTTCTGGTATGGTCTTGTTGCCCAACGCTGCCTGTAGGACCCTTAAGAGTAATAGGTCGCCTCATGCTTCCATGTATCTAACCATTTCTGGTGTTATATCATCATGCCCTGCTGCTTTGCCCATCTTGATTGTCTCCAGCGCTGCCTTCAGTTCTTCCATCTTTATGTCATCTTCACCATCATTGGTTTTCTCTTCTGTGCTAGTGGTTATCATTTCTGATGCTTCACCATGCTCACCATCCAGGAGTTTTGAGAAATATTCTTTCCATCTTTCCATTACTTCCTTCGGGGCAGTTAGCAATTTGCTTTTGCTTGTCCTTTATAAATTTGAGAGGGCATCGTTTTTCCTTCCTCGTGTTCTTTAAGAGGTCTTATAGAACAATTTCTGGTTTTCTTGCGCATCTTTTCTAGCTTTTCACAAAATTCTTCCCAGGACTACTGTTTTGCTGCTAGCACCTTATTCTGTGCTTCTGTTCTGAGTGTCACATATTCTCTATATTTCTCCATTTGTCCTGTTGTGTTTTTAGCTCCTACGTATTGTTTCCATGCCATTTTCTTCTCTCTTATTTTCTCTTTGACTTCCTCTGTCCACCAAGGTGTCCTCTTTCTCTTGTTCCCAAGTCTTTATGATGTCCTTGAATTTAAGCCAGAGGGTTTCCAAGTCATCAGGTTGTTCTTCTGTGTTTCTCACCGCTGTAGCAATAAGCCCCTGATATCTGGTCTTAATTTCTGGCTCTCTCAGCTTGTAGGTCTTAATGCTCATTTCTCCCGTTCGTTTACTTAGTTTCTTGCGTGATGTTGGGCAGTTCCTAGGCTGTGAAACCCTTTCAGTTGTTCTTTTGATTGTAAGCAGGTAGTGATCAGTTCCAATCTCTGGCCCCCTCCAGACTCTAGCATCCCGGACATATTTGAATGAGCTCCTCCTAACTATGGCATATTCGATCACTGACTTCTCATTCTTTGTTGGTTCACATCTAGTGTATGCATCTATACGCTTATGGGGGAACTTTGTGTTTGTAATGATCAGATTCTGCTCACTGCAGAATCTAAGGAGTCGCTTTCCGTTGTCATTGAGAATATCTTCCGATAACTCCACCCCATCCAGCATGGTCCCTTCCAACTCTGGCATTGAAATCTCCGAGCATGATAATTTCATCTAGGCAGTCATCCACTGTCCTTTGAAGCAGCTCGAAGAATTCCTCCTGACCTCTGCTCTCTCATCCTCATTTGGCCCAGACACTATGACCAGGTTGACTATGGTTTCTCCTTCTTTAAGTTTTACAACCATAATGCGCTCCGAGACAAAGTTCCATCTGTTGAGGATTGTTTCGGGGTTTGCAAGCATGTGAATGATGGCCACATTCGCATGGTTGCACCTCGAGACACCTCAATTGAATTAATACTAGAAATCGCGCAAATCGATGTATGACGCGTTAAGGCTAATAACCGTAGTCCACGCGTGGCCTGCGGGCCTGATGGCCGTGTTTCAAATGTGTGGCATAGCCACTTATGGAAAGTGTCTCAAATGTGTGGCGCAGCCACTTACTCAAGTGTAGAACCGTTTGTGTTCTGGCTTTTAAGCCGATATAAGGATATGTGTATATAGACTGGGTAAGTCTATGTATGGCCATAGCGCCGCCCGGCAGTGTTTCAAATGTGTGACAGAGCCACTTATGGAATGTGTATAATATATGTGGCATGGCCACTGATGAGGAATATGTATAAAGTGGTATATCCACTGTGAATTATAAATAGCGTAGAAATCCGTGTAGATTATGCTGGAAAAGCTAATCAAGTCAAAAGTATAGGACCAGAGTGTCTCAAGGATAATCGCGAATAGCGTAGAATACGTTTCGCAAGGATATTATGTTTATGGCAGTTAAAGCCTGGCTAGGAAAGCCAAAGTAATGGAATAAGTGGACATAGACAGAATACGCGTATATGAAATAAGGATATCATTTCCTAATGATAATAATTCCACTAAACGGATTTGAAAGAGTTGGTTGCAAACTCAAGGACGCTATAGAATTAACGGTTAACCCAGACGTGTAATGTCTGTAGGATGAACATTGAGTAGATCCTAAAAACTATGTTTTAATGCCAATGTTAGTTGTGTGAAATCGTTTGGTATTCATTTGGAGAAAGGACATGCATTAAAAATTCAGTCGTCAATGGAACTTGTTTTAATTGCCTGAATTATTCAAGTTTACTAATGTGCTGTGACTGTTGAGATAACCCTTGCAAGGTCAGTACAGACTATCACATTTATATACAAGTTTAATCATAAAATAATACAACACTGCTGGAGAATAATACGAAGTAATGAACGACACTGAATTAAACAATAATATTGAATCACACAATAACGGCTCTAAATCTGCAATTGAACTGTAAGCCGAAAGGGTAGAGATGAATATAATACCTAAAGAATTATTGAAGAGCAACCCAATAACTCACGTCCAACGGGCTTCTAATATCTGGAGATAGAAACGACCCGTAACATCTGGTGTCAGAAGTCCGTAACATCTGGTGTCAGAAGTGTAGAATTCATCTTCTCCTTTACCCAATTCGACGAACTAACGTTCATGTGTCAGGCTCAAATTGGGAAACATTTCGGTGGAAACAACTACAAGAACATTTCAGTTCGAAACGGACAAAGTCACGGTGGAGATTAAATAGTTCGAATAATTTTATTCAAGACGCAAGTCAAATCTGGCAACTCAAGTACGCACAGAAACCTACGAATGTCAAGGTCGAATCAAGATTCCTGCTAACGGTCATTTTCAGCGCTGAGGTAACTTGAGTTTACTTCTTCAATTCGTTGATCCTGAACCGACCCAGAGACCAGTAAATACCAGCCATACCCTTGCTGTACGTCCAGATCAACCGGGAAAGTATTTCGACATAAATTCGTTCGATACTAAATGTGAACCTAGTATCTTCAATCAACCGGACGTTGGTTACTCATTGGGGACGACTCGAACAGCTGTGTGAATCTTGTTGTGGTTTTCACAAATCACAATGGAGGGATCGTATTAAGATAAGTTCTTGTCTAAATTAGAGCTCTTGACTAGATTGTGTTGTCCAGTTGGCTAGCTTTGGCCTTCAATTTTTCTCCACTGTCACTTGCCTGTTTTATTTGCAGTTCTACTCAGCATCATTATGTGTATAAAACCTATATGTTTTATGTATATACGTGGGACGGTTGGCTAGGGGTTATTCTGTACTCGAATATATGTCCTTGCGGAAAAATTCTAGTAAGAATAACGACTTTTAGGGTTAAATGATTGTATTTGCTGACTGAGGAACTAACTCTTTTGTTAGGATATAAATTAACTGAAGCCTCAGTTCGCAATACAAATATATTTTTTGTGTTAGTTGTGACGTCACGTGCCTACGTCATTTTTAATTTGCATAACCTAGTTTCCGTATTGTTGACAATTTTATTCGTCTGTGATCTAAAATCTCTCTGTCTCAGTGTTTGTTTAAGGACGACTTGTATCGTAATATTTTTGTAATGTTATTTAATCATTTTATTTTCTCTTATTAATATGTCCAGTTCCTACTTAGTTTCTTTATATCTATTTGAAGGTGTCGTACAAAAGAACATATCATTTCATTGTATTTCATTTGCTTGTTCCATCCATTGTCTATTGTCACCTGTGCTTGTCTCTGGCATACATTATACATCATAGTTACATTGGATTTACTGATATCACATATTCATAATAAATTTGCTCACAAATAATATACTTATATAAGTAATTGAGAAACGTATCACAATGTCTACGTTAGAAGATTTTATTAAAATTGGACAGAGCCTAGGTAAATCGGGATCTGATCTTGAACTTTATGCTGAGAATAGATATGAAAAGCATTTATCTCAACTGGAGAGAATTGAACAACGTGAACTTAAAAAGTTGGAATTAGCCCAACAAAAAGAACTTAAAGAAAAAGAATTGGCTCAACAAGATAAAGAGAGAGAATTAAATAAAGAACTTAAAGAAAAAGAAATGGCTCATAAAGAAAAAGAAATGGCTCAACAAGAAAAAGAGAGAGAATTGGAAAAAACAGAAAATGGAAATAAGAAAAATGGAACTTCTCCAATTGGACCAAGCTCATAAACATGCTATGGAGCTTGAGGCTTTAAGACTAAATGGTGAGAAAGAAAGGGCGGTAGAATTAGCTAAGGTACAATCAGATCAGTCTAGGCCTTCAGCTAATTCAAATGTATTTTACCCAAAATTGAAAATACCACATTTCGATCAGTCTAGAGATTGTGTGGATTCCTTTTTATCCAGATTTATTATGAAAGTTACAGGTTTAAATATACCTAAGGAAAGATGGAGTAGTCTTTTGGTTGATTTTTTGACCGGGGACTCACTCAAAGTTTTCATTAATCTGGATGAGAAAAGCAGAAACGATTTTGATGTCGTAAAAGAAGTACTTCTTAGACGCTTCCAGTTAACTGAATCTGGATTCCGAGATCGTTTCCATGCGGCTAAGCCAAGTAAGGAAGCTGACTTTGGGGAATTTATTGCTTCCATTAAACATTTTTTCAATAGATAGATAGATTTGACAGGTATTACCAAATCATATGAAGGGTTGATGGATCTCATGCTACGAGATAAAGTGCTATCCTCGTGTAGTCATGAATTAGAGTCATTCCTACAGGAAAGACACCCCAACTCTATTGAAGAATACGAAAAATTTGGTAGAAACTTCGTCACGGCACATCTGTCGTGGTTGAGTTTGAGTGTAGAGTATTTGTCGAGTTGGACAACAGTAGTGAAATCGACAAGAGATAGTGGACTGACAGAGTTATAGATTACACACACAGAAAGGTGTAAATAGGAGATGGACTTGAGACAACCTGGAAGAAGATTTATCAAAATGATCTCTCTCTCCAAGCCTCAACTCACTTTTGTCTGTCTAAGCACCTCCTACTCTCACTATTTTCTCTTATCATACATAGAGATTATAGTAAAGAGCTAAAAAACAAGTTACTTATGGATGGAAAGGTCGTGAACAGCGTATTAATAAAGGTGTAAACTTTATTAAATGAAGAAAAGCATGACAATAATGCATATCATCACAACAACATAAAATTACATCAATAATCAAAATATTCATCAATAGTCATCAATAACTCATCTATAACCACAATAATGCAAATACACCAACGAACACACACACAGACCACCGACATGAACCTGTAGAACACAGAGAGATAAATAATCGAGTGGCAGTCCTTCCGTTTTCGGGACCAGATGAAATAGCTCCAGTAAGTGGTTTTTTCGTATATATCCTCCATCGGTGATGGAATTAACCTGAATAAAATCACTGTATAGGCGCCATCGTTGGTGACTCCCCCCTACTGGCGCGAGTTGGGCTGGAAGACTCTATTTACCTCCTGTTTACCAAAATGAATAAACTGCGTTTCAGTCCGTCCGCTTTCGGGGACCAAATGAAATAGTCCAGACAGTGTCTTACGTGTAGATCCTTCGTGAGGGACTAAGCCTACAAAACTGTCCTTGTTGGTACTAAACGTTGGTGACTCTCCCCTACTGGCGCGAGGTGGGCTGGGGGACGCTGTTTATCTCCTGCTGACCAACTGAATGAACTTAGCGACAGCCTGTCCGCTTTCGGGGACCAATGGAATAGCTCCAGTAAGTGATTTTTTCGTATATATCCTCCATCGGTGATGGAATTAACCTGAATAAAATCACTGTATAGGCGCTATCGTTGGTGACTCCCCCCTACTGGCGCGAGTGGGGCTGGAACTCTGTCTATCTTTGGCTGGCCGCTCCTAAGTGCGAGGTTCCACATAATCCAGAAATAAGCCATGGGACGAAGTCACTTGAGGACAACTGATCCCAAGGCGTGCTTATCCGGCGCTAGAATTGGCTATAAATCCGGTTTTGGCTGGTTGACTGTGGCTTGGCTGAGTGCCCTGTTTAGGCATACAGAGACTGGTGAATTGAATTCTGCTCTAGACATGCTGGGCTGTTTTGAGATTTTGGAAGCCGCAATGCCCTGACTGGTAATCCAATAGGCGAGTAGGGAACTACTACTGCAATAGACGTTTTCAGATTGTTGCGTTGGCTCAATTCACAATGCGTGAGCTGAACTCCCGTGAGAGGGAAATGGCGTTGACAAAGGGTTGTTGTTTCAGGTATGGCTGTGACACTCGTGGGGCTAGATATCCTCAGAATCCCTCTAGAACGAAGAGACGGTGACATTCTTCGTCTGACTGGAAACTAGACTAGCAATTCGGTATCCCCTGAAACCCGAAAAATGACTAGAGAAAGGCCTTAACATTTTAGTTCTGTGTTAAAGTTTGCCTTATCTCATGATGGTCCATCTCGGGCCAGGAATATCTTCACGAGTGTGTTTGACGTAGTAAAATTTCAAATCTTATAGCTTACAAACCATTCTACCCGGGACACCTGCATAGCCTGATTCTATAGATGTATCGGCGTAATGCGTAATACCGGGCAAGACAAAGGTTTCAGAAGCAACAACTTTGCGAAAATTCCCCCAGAGAGACAATCATAATATTATGTGCTCTTTGCTCATCTAAGGGCAAACAACAAAGACTAGCAGCGGGTTATCTCCCCCTGAATCGAAGATCAGACTGTTACCCCGGCCTCAAAGGTTACCTGCCGCTCGTGATCAAACGTTTTAAAGCGACCAGAGAAATTCCCCTGGACGGACCAGGTGCGTGTATGTAATATTGCCGCTACGCTGACCGTTTCTGACCAGTGGGGGATTTCTACTGAAAGCCAGGACGTAACCAAACGCGGGTGGGGTTTGAGAAGGTGTAAAAAATGGGCCACGAAGGTAGAAAAGAAATACAAAATGTCAAGGAAACCATGGCATTAAAAGAGTAATCAAATTATGGACAAGATGGTAAAATAAATTATCTGTCTAGGTGACAAGATAGCCCCCCTTTTTAAAGTGCGTGAAACACGGACTAAAGGACAGTAATTTATCTTTTCCATAAACGTCCGTTATGTCATTGAAACATCCTATACTCATAAGCCAAATTCGTTTCCCAAAAACTCCAAAGAATGTGAGTGATGTAAAACTTATTACTATCACTTCACCCCACTTCTGTCAGTACTTAGCTGTTGAGAGGATTGGTTACTATCATCCGAATGAACACCCTCCCTTGATACAAATGCAAGCTAGTAACTGACTACCTGTAGCTTCTTATCTCAGATTAAAGAGCTACTCCTGAAAAAATATTAACCCTTAAAAAATTTTTTTCTGACTTTTACAACAATAGTCGTCAGATTTGTCAACCAAAAACTCAGCAGTGTTACCAGCAACCTTAACAAGCTGTGTCTCATGGGTAACATGAACAATAAATATAACTAAATATTATGAATGCTGTGGAGAAAAACGCTGTTCAGACTTCCTCCAAAAGAAATAGTTCGATATGTCTAGGGGAAAGAAATTCCTATAATCTGCCGAACACTAAACTCTAAGAATCAGAATAGAATCTTGTGAGAGATTCATCTTCGGAACGAGCCCACATTATATGTTAGATTCATACCGGACTGAGCCACCATTTGGCGTGGTTGAGTTTGAGTGTAGAGTATTTGTCGAGTTGGACAACAGTAGTGAAATCGACAAGGGATAGTGGACTGACAGAGTTATAGATTACACACACAGAAAGGTGTAAATAGGAGATGGACTTGAGACAACCTGGAAGAAGATTTATCAAAATGATCTCTCTCTCCAAGCCTCAACTCACTTTTGTCTGTCTAAGCACCTCCTACTCTCACTATTTTCTCTTATCATACATAGAGATTATAGTAAAGAGCTAAAAAACAAGTTACTTATGGATGGAAAGGTCGTGAACAGCGTATTAATAAAGGTGTAAACTTTATTAAATGAAGAAAAGCATGACAATAATGCATATCATCACAACAACATAAAATTACATCAATAATCAAAATATTCATCAATAGTCATCAATAACTCATCAATAACCACAATAATGCAAATACACCAACGAACACACACACAGACCACCGACATGAACCTGTAGAACACAGAGAGATAAATAATCGAGTGGCAGTCCTTCCGTTTTCGGGACCAGAAGAAATAGCTCCAGTAAGTGGTTTTTTCATATATATCCTCCATCGGTGATGGAATTAACCTGAATAAAATCACTGTATAGGCGCCATCGTTGGTGACTCCCCCCTACTGGCGCGAGTTGGGCTGGAAGACTCTATTTACCTCCTGTTTACCAAAATGAATAAACTGCGTTTCAGTCCGTCCGCTTTCGGGGACCAAATGAAATAGTCCAGACAGTGTCTTACGTGTAGATCCTTCGTGAGGGACTAAGCCTACAAAACTGTCCTTGTTGGTACTAAACGTTGGTGACTCTCCCCTACTGGCGCGAGGTGGGCTGGGGGACGCTGTTTATCTCCTGCTGACCAACTGAATGAACTTAGCGACAGCCTGTCCGCTTTCGGGGACCAATGGAATAGCTCCAGTAAGTGATTTTTTCGTATATATCCTCCATCGGTGATGGAATTAACCTGAATAAAATCACTGTATAGGCGCTATCGTTGGTGACTCCCCCCTACTGGCGCGAGTGGGGCTGGAACTCTGTCTATCTTTGGCTGGCCGCTCCTAAGTGCGAGGTTCCACATAATCCAGAAATAAGCCATGGGACGAAGTCACTTGAGGACAACTGATCCCAAGGCGTGCTTATCCGGCGCTAGAATTGGCTATAAATCCGGTTTTGGCTGGTTGACTGTGGCTTGGCTGAGTGCCCCGTTTAGGCATACAGAGACTGGTGAATTGAATTCTGCTCTAGACATGCTGGGCTGTTTTGAGATTTTGGAAGCCGCAATGCCCTGACTGGTAATCCAATAGGCGAGTAGGGAACTACTACTGCAATAGACGTTTTCAGATTGTTGCGTTGGCTCAATTCACAATGCGTGAGCTGAACTCCCGTGAGAGGGAAATGGCGTTGACAAAGGGTTGTTGTTTCAGGTATGGCTGTGACACTCGTGGGGCTAGATATCCTCAGAATCCCTCTAGAACGAAGAGACGGTGACATTCTTCGTCTGACTGGAAACTAGACTAGCAATTCGGTATCCCCTGAAACCCGAAAAATGACTAGAGAAAGGCCTTAACATTTTAGTTCTGTGTTAAAGTTTGCCTTATCTCATGATGGTCCATCTCGGGCCAGGAATATCTTCACGAGTGTGTTTGACGTAGTAAAATTTCAAATCTTATAGCTTACAAACCATTCTACCCGGTACACCTGCATAGCCTGATTCTATAGATGTATCGGCGTAATGCGTAATACCGGGCAAGACAAAGGTTTCAGAAGCAACAACTTTGCGAAAATTCTCCCAGAGAGACAATCATAATATTATGTGCTCTTTGCTCATCTAAGGGCAAACAACAAAGACTAGCAGCGGGTTATCTCCCCCTGAATCGAAGATCAGACTGTTACCCCGGCCTCAAAGGTTACCTGCCGCTCGTGATCAAACGTTTTAAAGCGACCAGAGAAATTCCCCTGGACGGACCAGGTGCGTGTATGTAATATTGCCGCTACGCTGACCGTTTCTGACCAGTGGGGGATTTCTACTGAAAGCCAGGACGTAACCAAACGCGGGTGGGGTTTGAGAAGGTGTAAAAAATGGGCCACGAAGGTAGAAAAGAAATACAAAATGTCAAGGAAACCATGGCATTAAAAGAGTAATCAAATTATGGACACGATGGTAAAATAAATTATCTGTCTACGTGACAACATCCAAACAAGGATGTACATAGATCTTTTCCTCGAGATCCTATGCCTACGTGCTCAGCAGTCCATGATCATAGATCTTATGATCACCGACCTAGATCGAAGAGCGTTGACGGACGATATCGTACAAATTTTCGTCAAGAATATCGGGGGTCTTACAACTTCCCTCGTTATCGCTCTCCTTCAAGATTCTACCGTCAGAGTTATCGAGGCTATTCACCTCATGATCGTGGAGGCCACAAAGGTAGGGGTCGTGATGATTATCACAAACAGTATCATAGAGATTACGATGATCATAGATCATCTTACAACAAGAGTGATGATAACGCCGAGGCAACAAATTTTTATTATGATAAGAAAAAGGCATTCAAAAAGAAGGCAGGTCATTCTAGATCTTCCGCGAAGAACAATGACAAATATAGTCATGCTAATGCATGTACTGACAAAAGAGATCATGATAGCAATGAGAACAAACATGATAATTCATGTAGTATGTTAGATGACTCTTGTTATATTTGTCAATCACATATGATATCAGATAGGAAAAAGACACTTCGTTGCGGACACACTATGTCTTCTATGTCTGCTTGTGAGAATTTAGGACGTCTCACATACCATAAGGGATTTTTATATGGAAAAGAGGTAAGAGTTTTGCGAGACAGCGGATGTTCCAATGTCGGGATACAGCACTCGCTTATCGAGCCCTCTGCATTCACGGGTAAAACTGTGAAATGTGTTACATTTGGTGGGAATGTGGAGAAATTCTCAGTAGCACATGTCTATATTGACACACCTTTTTATACAGGTACTGTATATGCCTGCGGCTTAAGAGCTCCCGTGGCTGAGATAATATTATGTAACATACCTGGAGTTAGAGATTGCACTCCATATGAGATAGCAAGATGGGTTGAATCTCACCCACTGGTGGCAAATGCTGTTGTCACTAGAGCACAACAGCTGGCTACAGATATGGCCACCTCACCTACACCTGTATTAGAGACAATTATGTCTCCACACGTCGTTGATGAATCACCAGCGGCGTTTGCAGTAAAACAAAGAAATGATCCAAGTTTACAGCGTTTATTTGCGCTAGCAGAGAAAAAAGTTATTAAACATACGAGATCATCACAACATTGGTTTCAGATAAAGAAGTCCATATTAACAAGATACTATGATGATGGTATTTCTATTATTCATCAGGTGGTTGTTCCAAAAAAATATAGACCATTGGTATTACAGACAGGACATGACTCTCCCATGGCAGGTCACATGGGCATTAAAAGAACATTATTCAAAGTCACGTCACAATTCTATTGGCCTGGCGTCAATAAGGACACAAAATTGTATTGTAGGTCATGTACGACATGTCAGAGCATATCACGTAAGGGCAGATTCCATACGGCACCCTTACAAATCACTGATGTACCAGAAAGACCTTTTAAAAAGATAGCAATAGATATTATTGGTCCGTTATCAATTCCATCTAATAATGGGTTCCGATATATCTTAATATGTATAGACCTTTGTACACGTTGGCTTGAGGCTATACCTCTGAAAACCATTACTACTGCGTCGGTATCTGATGCACTGTTTGCGATTTTTTGTCGCATTGGTTTTCCGGAAGAAATCTTGTCAGACAGAGGTTCACAATTCACCTCAAACATTATGAAGGAAGTGGAGTCGATGCTATCAATTCACCATTCGTTTTCAAGTGCATATCAGGCCCAAACAAACGGGGTCTGCGAGCGCTACAACGGGTCGCTTAAACAGATTCTTCATAAGATCACTGAGGAATGTCCTCGTGACTGGGACCGGCTCCTTTGTGCAGCCTTATTTGTATTTCGAGAGGTCCCCAACGAAAGCACGGGCTTTAGTCCGTTCGAGCTCGTTTATGGCTCTAATCCACGTGGCCCAATGATGATTCTAAAGAATTTTTTGGTCGGATCATCAGCAGATGAATCCACCCGTACTAGTTATGAGCTAGTTATTGAACTTCGACAAAGAATCATTGATGCGTGCACATATGCATCTGATAGCATAAAATCGGCGACACAAAAATCTAGATTATTCCATAATCAAAAGAGAACACTACGATATTTTAATCCTGGGGAAAAAGTTTGGTTACTACTTCCTCACGATGATAATAAACTTTTGGTGTCATGGCAGGGTCCATTTGTGATCATTAAACGAGTCACAGATGTTGATTACGCTATAAACATAAGAGGGAAAATTAAGACTTTCCATGTCAATATGCTGAAATTGGCAGTGGAAAGACCACAAGAGTTAATTCCCATTATTAACTCTGTTTCTGAGTCTTCATCTCATATTTCTTCTTTCGCATTAGTGAATGACGAAGACACTACATCGTCGATTCCTCTACAGTTTTCTTTACCATCTTTACAATCTTCCGAATCTTGGAAGGATGTCACAATTTCTTCGACTTTGTCATCTAAACAACAAGGTCAAGTTCAAGAAATTCTCCTTTCTTTTAATGATGTACTTACTGACCTTCCAGGTAGAACATCTGTAATTTCTCATGACATCATTCTGACAGACAATCATCCTATAAAACTAAGACCTTACCCTATTTCTCTACATCATAAAGACAAGGTTGAAAAGGAACTGAAGGATATGATAAGATTGGGAGTCATATCTCCATCAGAGTCACCTTATGCTTTTCCCATGGTATTTGTGAAAAAGAGGGATGGTTCGCTCCGTATTTGTATTGATTTCAGACGTCTAAATAGTATCACAATTAGCGACGCTGAACCAATGCATTTGTTGGACGACCTCCTTTCTCAAGTGTCACAAGCTACTTACTTTAGTAAATTAGATCTGTCGAAAGGATATTGGCAGATACCGCTGACAGAACATGCCAAACCTTTCACCGCCTTTACTACTCCATTTGGATTGTTCCAATGGAATTACATGTGCTTCGGCCTTGTAAACGCGCCTGCGACATTTGTGCGCATGATGCGCCGCCTTCTGGGCGATAGAAAAGATGTTATCACATATATTGATGACATCTGTCTATTTAACGACTCATGGGAAGACCACATTACTGGTTTGTCTTCTTTAATTCTTACACTGCGACAAAATGGTTTGACTGTAATACCTTCTAAGGTCCAGATAGGTTGTCGGGAGATTACATTTCTGGGTCACCGCATAGGTAACCACAGATTACATCCCGATGACAATACAGTCAAGCGCATATTAGATATTGCTACCCCATCATCGAAGAAGCAAGTGAGAAGCTTGTTGGGGTTAATCAATTATTACCATAAATTTATACCACACTTCTCACAGATTTCTGCTCCTTTGTCCGGATTGCTGGCCAAAGGTAGTCCAAAAAAAATTTTGTGGACACCGCAGTGCGAAGAGGCTCTGATTAGGATAAAGAATTTATTTAAGAATCCTCCTATTTTATTATTACCAAATTTACATGTACCATTTGTGATTCAAACAGATGCTTCTAGTTGCGGAA
Source organism: Oreohelix idahoensis (assembly GCA_024509875.1). NCBI lineage: Eukaryota > Metazoa > Mollusca > Gastropoda > Stylommatophora > Oreohelicidae > Oreohelix > Oreohelix idahoensis. The sequence goes on from JAMPIV010001605.1 coordinate 420,594, forward strand.
TTGCAGGATGTTTGCTTCAATGCTATGAAGAAATTCTACATCCATGCTTGTTTGTATCACGCAAGCTTACACCTGCTGAACAAAAATATGCAACAGGCGAGCGCGAGCTTTTAGCTGTGGTCTGGTGCCTGGAGAAACTGTCTAAATATCTGATCGGGAAGAAGTTTTATATTCAGACAGACCACAGCCCACTTACTTTCATCACTTCCAGAGCAATGCGGAATGCGAGAATACACAGGTGGTTCCTATTGTTACAGGAGTTCGCATTTACCGTCATACCAATTTCTGGAACAGATAATAATCTCGCGGACTTGTTGTCTAGAAATTTTTCGTCACAGGATTGATTATGACTTTGCTTTTGGCGTGACCAAAGTTGACTATATGTATATAGTTTTATAATCCACATTTCTGATTATGAGTGCTAATTTAATTAGATAATTCTTAATGATGAATAACATTATATTCGTGTACATCTTCGCCACCACTCTCACACGTGCCACGAGTGTCACGTTTGGGAGCGAGGGGGATGATGTTGAGGATTGTTTCGGGGTTTGCAAGCATGTGAATGATGGCCACATTCGCATGGTTGCACCTCGAGACACCTCAATTGAATTAATACTAGAAACCGCGCAAATTGATGTATGACGCGTCAAGGCTAGTAACCGTAGTCCACGTGTGGCCTGCGAGCCTGATGGCCGTGTTTCAAATGTGTGGCATAGCCACTTATGGAAAGTGTCTCAAATGTGTGGCGCAGCCACTTACTTAAGTGTAGAACCGTTTGTGTTCTGGCTTTTAAGCCGATATAAGGATATGTGTATATAGACTGGGTAAGTCTATGTATGGCCATAGCGCCGTCCGGCAGTGTTTCAAATGTGTGGCAGAGCCACTTATGGAATGTGTATAATATATGTGGCATGGCCACTGATGAGGAATATGTATAAAGTGGTATATCCACTGTGAATTATAAATAGCGTAGAAATCCGTGTAGATTATGCTGGAAAAGCTAATCAAGTCAAAAGTATAGGAACAGAGTGTCTCAAGGATAATCGCGAATAGCGTAGAATACGTTTCGCAAGGATATTATATTTATGGCAGTTAAAGCCTGGCTAGGAAAGCCAAAGTAATGGAATAAGTGGACATAGACAGAATACGCGAATATGAAATAAGGATATCATTTCCTAATGATAATAATTCCACTAAACGGATTTGAAAGAGTTGGTTGCAAACTCAAGGACGCTATAGAATTAACGGTTAACACAGACGTGTAATGTCTGTAGGATGAACATTGAGTAGATCCTAAAAACTATGTTTTAATGCCAATGTTAGTTGTGTGAAATCGTTTGGTATTCATTTGGAGAAAGGACATGTATTAAAAATTCAGTCGTCAATGGAACTTGTTTTAATTGCCTGAATTATTCAAGTTTACTAATGTGCTGTGACTGTTGAGATAACCCTTGCAAGGTCAGTACAGACTATCACATTTATATACAAGTTTAATCATAAAATAATACAACACTGCTGGAGAACAATACGAAGTAATGAACGACACTGAATTAAACAATAATATTGAATCACACAATAACGGCTCTAAATCTGCAATTGAACTGTAAGCCGAAAGGGTAGAGATGAATATAATACCTAAAGAATTATTGAAGAGCAACCCAATAACTCACGTCCAACGGGCTTCTAATATCTGGAGATAGAAACGACCCGTAACATCTGGTGTCAGAAGTCCGTAACACCATCCTTCGATACTATCTTTTAGGTTTCTGGCCACAATGCAACCCACGCCCGCTTTAGCTCTTTCCGATGTGGGTACACCACTGTAGAGCAGCGGGTTGCCATCGAGATCCATGACTCCTTGTTCTTTTTTTCTTCGTTTCCGTTACTGCCAGCTGGCCAAGTACATGTCGGTCAATATCCACCGTTGCGAAAGCTAGGTCTGGAGTGGAAGTGGTGTGTCATCTTCTGGAGTAAAATTGGGTTTATCTTCTGGCCTGTTTGTGATAAAGTGTTCCTTTCTTTTTATTTTTTTTTATTTTTTTCATCATCTTACTTATTTTATTTCTTTCCCGTTTTCTGCGCTTTCATCATTTCTAAAGTAATCTTTCCTAATCACGGCTTTTACTTAAGTGTAACTTTAATCACCTTTGATTTTTCCCAATTGTAGACTGTTTGAGAGCGGCATCGAAATTTAGATGTTGTCTACGAGGTATGATAATGAAAGACAATAAATAGAGCCACCATTAAACAACGCAACAAAACTCTGCGACGATATGTTGCGACAGACGACTTGATGACAAGGGACGGATAATTTCTGTAGCGATCGGCCAATCCCAAATCACGGTTTGTCTCATCACTGGAATCCAGCAAGCAGGCGAAGAGTTGGTTACGAGAGCCCATCCATTTTTAGCACTTGACATGCACTGAAATTGCACGCGAGCATACAGGCGTGGCAGAACAAGATGGACAACTTATTAGCAGAAGAAGGGGCGGAGTCATAAGACACCGCCCCAGAATTGTTACACATTGACAAAAACGATAAGTTCACCACAAGTCAGTACGGTTTTACCAATACAGTGGAACATAAGTGGAAGAGTTTTCCCGAGCTTAGCTTGTTCACAGCCTGTTCCATAATAGCATTTCTGTGTGGCTCTATAATTCATACATGCGGTATTTAATTTTATAAAGTGCTGTTAAGGATTTTGAGAAGTGAAAAGGAAAATAGTAAATTTTTGAAATATTATTAATAATTTTTCTTTCTCATTATTAATGATTGCTTTTTGCACTTAGTATCATAGCTAAATGTGCAAAAGACTGTTATTTTTCCATTATTTCTGTTTGTTAATAGTAAACCAGATACATATTTTTTCCTTTAGGACTTATAATATTGCCGTAAAAAATAATGTGAATCGCTGTCACTTTTAGCTGAGTGGTCCGCCTCTGTCTTTTTCTCTATTTTATCTCCTCCTATTTATTCTTTGTAATAACTCCTTGTGGTAAAATGGGATGTTATAAATATTTATAGGGGACTTAGTGTACTGACTGAGATCAGCTGTGAAGGTATCTGTATCTAATAAGTGTGGTGTATTACAGATGACCTTACTTGCTACCACATATTATACCTCAGTCAGAATTATTCTGGAATATTGTGATGACTACGTTAAATGTCTAGGGTTATGAAAATGATGAAGTGTAAGTCACAACAACAACAGACAGATAAACCATTTAATTATTCCACAACACTTTACACCACTGTGACTCTCACATACATATAACACTCTATAAGATTATTTTAAATGAGGCAAGTGTTAAAGGTTAAAAATATATGTATTAAGTTCTTTCAATAATAAAGATCCTGATTCAACTACACAGTGAACCAGGAAACATAATAAAATGTAATTACAAGTATTATGTACACAGTTTATAGATATGATCTTTGTATTGACATATATTATTATTAGTATTCTATGTGTGTGAGTTGTGATGTGGGACTAGGAGGTAATACTGGCTGTTCAAGCTATGTTGTTGATTGTCATCACGACTTCAAGTGTTTGTTTCTGTTGGAACTAGTATTGGAGATGTTCTCAGTTCCTGGCATTAAAACAATTACTTGCCCCTCTTTATTTAATACAATGTCAATTTTAGAGGGGGGTACATAATGTTGAGCTCCTCTGGCCACAGAAGCTTATCTTTCGTGATGGCGGCAGGAAAAGACTCCTCTGCTCAATTGCTTCACTGTGTTCTGGAGACACCTCACTGGTTGCTATCTGGACCAAGGAGTATGCTGTCAGCCTCTGGATTCAGCAAAACTCAGACCAGGTGCTGCTTCAATAACTAGGACCACAGTCCCTGAAACAAGAAGGTTGTACCTCCTACTTCAGATCTAATTTATACTCTATTTCTACACTGAACACAATACAGAACAAACACTGAGTTCAGAGCGGTAGGCCAACTGCTATCTTCATCTGAAACAATTTACACCAGTATTCTCCTCCCTAATGGTTACTACGCCTCTGCAATTTCAGCTGTAAGTCCTTCTATACAATAAGATAGGTGTCAGTGTACTATTTGGTAATTCCATGTAGGCCTAGGCAGTTAAACTCCTCTCCGACAAGGTTGGTTCAGGTTGGAGCAATATCTAGGCTTGGCCTCATGTTTGCTACTGAACCACACACATATACAGACATAAAGTATCAATTTACATTCAATTTTCATTAAAAAGATATTGAATATATCAAGCTTACCACAATTCATGGAAATATTACACAGATACGTTGACTAGCGATGAATAATGGCACAAATTATGGCACAAATTCCGATCCGCCTCTGTCCCAGGCTTTTATTTAGAAAAATATGAGCTGGATCTCAACGCACTGTTCCTTTAGTAAGTTTATTTTAAAATGTGGCACTGAACTGACGCTTCTAATTGACTATATTGGCGGGTCTAACCAATCGAGCCATGTTTACACAGCCTTTCAAAAAAGTACCTCTACTACGGTTTCCCCTAACAACAAAAAATAGTATTTATAGTCCGACTAATCGTGTTTAGCCTTACATTTATTTCTATCCAATCAAATATGATTTAACATGGGGACCTATTTCCCGTACAATGGTGGTTTCAAAATCTGCCACTGAGCGATTCTGATTTTGGTGTTGTCTGACAGCACCACCATTTTATTTTGGCTATAACTTGTTAATTCCTAGACTATTTGCGTAACACTTAACATATTCTTTGTCAGCAAGTCCTAAGGAACCCAACTATATAAATTTAAGGGAGCTAGGTGGCTGCGTTCAAAATATGTATTTTCTAGGATAGTCGTGTATTTGTTTTTTTATTTTTTATGTTTAGAACCGCCACCTGTCCTGCTGTACTGTCAGACTAATGTCAGGATTTTAGACATAAAACAGTAGAATGTCATGTTTCCTAATAAGCGTTTTGAAAGTTTTTAAACCTAACTCTCGTATGGGTAGTGTTTTTTATCACTGTCGTTTTGAAAAAAGTTAGTGCTTCTGGCCTTTTACGCTTGTCTTTCCGGGGTGGCATTTAATTATAGCTTGCGTACTCAAGGGTTTACTATTAACGTGGAAACGTTACAATTTGCAGACGAAGTAGAAAACAAGGGGGATTTCGAGTACAGTCATTGTGACAGCACTGTTCTTTACCATTCTTCTTTCCTTTTATTGAATTTATTTGTTAGGCTTTACATTTACCTTTTAATTTATATATGTGGATTTAGAATGTTTCACGACAAATTCTCCCCTCTTAAAACAGACGTTATATGTCAGTCTATAATTCTATATACACATAGAGAAATTTATTATCATTTCTGGGGCTTACGGTGATTCTCATCACACGGATGGCGGCTTAAAAAATCCGCTCCCAGATTTTTCTTTCCAGATATATACTCTATGCAAAACTCATATGGCTGCATCAGTAATGACCAACGGAGTAATCTAGAATTTTCATGTCTAGCCTGCGCTAGAAATGACAAGGTTTTGTGATCCGTTTGCAACTTAAATGCCTTCCCATACAGATAAATATTGAATTTCTTTATCGCCCATATTACTGCAAGACATTCTTTTTCGCTAGTTGAGTAATTGGTTTCAGCTTTATTCAACTTTCTGCTAGCATATGCCACTGGGCTTAATTCCCCATCCAGTGCATCTGATTTCTGTAGCAGAGTCGCACCTAACCCAATATTACTGGCATCAGTCCTTACAATGAATTCTTGACTTAAGTCAGGTAGTTTCAAAATAGGTTTGCTTGTAAGCTTTTCCTTCAATTCCTGGTAAGCCAATTCACATTGTGGTGTCCATGTAATTCGGTCTGAATTTCCTTTACGTGTCAAATCAGTTAACGGTGCACATATGGAATTAAAGTTTTTGATATACTTTTGGTAAAAACCACATAATGAGACAAAGGATCTCACGTCTTTCTTGGTTTGTGGTCTCGGGGCTTTCTTTAGTTTCTCTAAATTCTTGGGGTCAGGGGTCATGTTTCCTGATAGACTGTGTGTCCCAAGAATTCTAATTCTTTACATCCAACGCAACATTTGGTTGGTTGGGCTGTTAAATTCGCTTCTCTAAGTCGATTAAACAGCATGTTCAGAGAGTCAATGTGTTCCTCAAATGTTTCTGTTGCTATAAGGATATCATCCATGAAATTTGTGATACATGGATTATTCAGAGGGTCCAATAATTTTCTCATCATTCTAGAGAAGACACTAGGTGCATTCTTCAATCCAAATGGCAATCTGTTAAACTCATAGTGCCCCTCTGAGGTACTAAACGCTAGGTATGGTCTAACCTCAGGCTTTACTGGAATTTGATAGTATCCTTTACTCAGATCCACTTTTGAGAAATATTTAGCTTTATTTAGCCTGGCAAACAACTGATTTGTATCCGGCAATGGATCCACCTGTCCTTCTGTAATAGTATTCAATCTCCTGTAATCTATACAGAGTCTATGTTCTCCAGAGGGTTTCCTTAAGAGTACAACACTGGAACTATACAAATAGTCTATCTCTTCCTTCAAAGCTTTCTCCTTAGCAAAAGGAATCGAATAGGGTTTCATACAGACAGGTGTGGGGTCTATCAGTTTCATATCATATTCCAATAAAGTTGTATGCCCCGGTCGGTCCGTTAACACCTCTGTATGATTATCTAGAACCTGTTGCACTCTCTCTTTCTGATTTTTCGTTAAATGTGTACTGATTTTCACCTGTGCCGCTGTCTCACAGGGGTGTAATGGATATTCAAATGATGAAAGTGGTTCCTTTTTCATCTCCATTGCAATGGACAAGGTCAACAAGTGTGTCTCTTCCTGATGTTCTCTTTCCAAATATTTCTTCAGGAGATTCACATGATAGATTTTTTCTTTCGCCTTCTTATCTATCTTATAATTTGTTCTAGACACCTTCTCTAGAACTGTATATGGACCTTGCCATCCAATTTGTAACTTATTCTGAATACCGGGGAGAAGAAGCAGTACCTTCTCTCCCACAGCCAAATCTCTGTCTTTAGCTTTCCTGTTATAATAGGCAGCATCTTTCTTCCTGGCTTGTCTCAAATTTTCATTGGCAAGTTTCCAGCCAGTTTTTAAACGAGTGGTCAGCTCATTCACATATTGGTATGAGGATGTAATATTTTCCTCTGCCTTTTCATCAGTCCACGTTCTTAACAGAGCTACATATGGACCTTTAATTTTGTGGACCTATTTGTCCATGCACCGGTATGGTCTCTTCCACTCGAAGCTCTATAGTGATGATTTTTCTTCCCAGAATTATCATGCACAAAACGACCGCTACCAATTTTTTTCTTGGGGCTTTCTCCCCACTTAGAATTCTTGATGAGAGATTTACTCTCTACATCCTCTTCCTCCAGTTTGTTTAAGTCCGATTGAGGGATTTTCGGCTTATCCTGAGGTAAGACATCTTTTTGCACTCTCTGCATAGTGGCCATTGTAAAACAGTTAAGTGAAGCTTGTCCGTGAAAAGGAACTTCCCATTTCATTTAGTCCACTTTATTTAATTTATTTTTCTTTGTATTGTCAGGCCTAAGTTTGCCCTTTGGCGTGTCCAGGTCCTGATCAATGTTCCCACTTGTGGGTGTTCCCTCATGTGCTATGCTACACCTCTCTACAAAATTCTCAATGTCCCACCTTGCCTTGGGCCAATAATAATTGTGAGCCACCTTTTGGATGATGGTACCAATTTTCTCATGGTCCCCATCTGGTTTCACATGTAGGCTCCTTATTAAGTCTGCCCTATATGCCTTTGGAAGAACCAACTGTCCGTGACCATGGGATCTAGTTCCGGCCTTCCTATAAATCAACTTGTTTTTCATATAAAAATCTCCCTTGCCTGGAGTTGTATGACAAGTTGACAATTTCCTGAAACAAGGCTTGAGGGTCTTATCCCCAGCCTGTGCCTTCCTCAACTCTTCTGGAGTGGTATCTATCAGGATATCCTCCTCCTTTCTTGAGGTCGACCTGACCTGAAGGGTGGCCATAACTATAGGATTCCTTCTACAATGGTCAGTGTCATGATTGTTCATCTTACAATTTTTACACCATCTCTTTCCTTGGTTGAAAGATTTTCTTTCATCATATTTCCTTTCATCGAATTATGGGGTTTTATTTTTATTGTCGTACCGTGGCCTATCAAACTGGTGCTTACTTTTGTTTTGATCTCTAGGATCAAATTTATTAAAGTTCTATGGTGCCCTAAAATTTTCTACTTGTTTCTTTTTATTACCTGATACCTCTGCCTGAGCTGCTTGGTACCTTTCAGCAACATTTAGCAACTCACCCAGCCTCTCTGCACCTTGTTCCATGAGAAACTTTCTCAGGTCTGGAGCCATGGACTCTCTTAATTGTTCTATAAGGACCATTTCCTTAAGATCTTGGGTTTTCCCCCAGAGAAGTCCATTTCTCCAAGTATGTCTCTAACCGCGCAGAGAACTGGTGATAGGTTTCACCTGACAGTAGTTTAGCATTCCTAAATTTTTTTCTATAAAATTCTGCGTTCTTTTCGTATCTTAACAAAAGAGCCTGCTTTAGCATGTCATAATTTTCTTGATCACTTCTGTTCATTTTGGCAAAAACTTCATAAGCTGCCCAACGAAGACCTTGAGATAACTTTAAGCTCCACCTTTCTCTCTCTAACCCATACGTGGTAGCTAATAGTTCATATCTATTTAGATAGCTCTCAATATCATCTTCTTTCTCAACAAAATGATCTAAATGAAAGTTCATAGCTGAGGTTGAGGCTCCCTGACTAGCAGTAGCATCGGAGGTAAAGGGACTGGCACCATTTTCAGGAGCATGGCCTTGAAACTCAAACTCCCTTAGTCGTAACTCATGTTCCCTTTGTAATCTTTTATCTTCTGCTTCCCTTTCTGCAGCTAATCGCTTGTCTTCCCTTTCTGCAGCTAATCTTTTGTCTTCTCTTTCTGCCTCCAATTTCTTAGCCTCAGCCTCAATCTGCAACCTCTTAGTCTCAGCCTCAGCCTCAAATTGTAACTTCTTAATTTCCTTTTCAGCCTCTAACTTTCTTTCGGCCTCTTTTTCTAATCTTCTTTCTTCCCGTTCAATATATTTGTCACATTCAGCAGTGACATAAGCAATCATAATTTGCCCGTCCATTCCTAACTCTTTTGCAGTCTGCACAGCAGCAGATCGAAATTTGGCCAGGTCCGCCATTTTCTAACAGGTAAATGTATATAATGTCTAACTAAACAATACAATTTCTAACTAAATAGCCAATAACCACCACAGGCACTGAGAGCTCAACGTTATTTATTTTCACCCAAGGATACCTTTTTAATTTTTATTATTCCCTGAAGTGAATTACCCCCAATATTTATAATAGGGAAAGATTCAAAATCCCGGACAGGACCCCAATATATGTGGTAAAATGGGATGTTATAAATATTTATAGGGGACTTAGTGTACTGACTGAGATCAGCTGTGAAGGTATCTGTATCTAATAAGTGTGGTGTATTACAGATGACCTTACTTGCTACCACATATTATACCTCAGTCAGAATTATTCTGGAATATTGTTATGACTACGTTAAATGTCTAGGGTTATGAAAATGATGAAGTGTAAGTCACAACAACAACAGACAGATAAACCATTTAATTATTCCACAACACTTTACACCACTGTGACTCTCACATACATATAACACTCTATAAGATTATTTTAAATGAGGCAAGTGTTAAAGGTTAAAAATATATGTATTAAGTTCTTTCAATAATAAAGATCCTGATTCAACTACACAGTGAACCAGGAAACATAATAAAATGTAATTACAAGTATTATGTACACAGTTTATAGATATGATCTTTGTATTGACATATATTATTATTAGTATTCTATGTGTGTGAGTTGTGATGTGGGACTAGGAGGTAATACTGGCTGTTCAAGCTATGTTGTTGATTGTCATCACGACTTCAAGTGTTTGTTTCTGTTGGAACTAGTATTGGAGATGTTCTCAGTTCCTGGCATTAAAACAATTACTTGCCCCTCTTTATTTAATACAATGTCAATTTTAGAGGGGGGTACATAATGTTGAGCTCCTCTGGCCACAGAAGCTTATCTTTCGTGATGGCGGCAGGAAAAGACTCCTCTGCTCAATTGCTTCACTGTGTTCTGGAGACACCTCACTGGTTGCTATCTGGACCAAGGAGTATGCTGTCAGCCTCTGGATTCAGCAAAACTCAGACCAGGTGCTGCTTCAATAACTAGGACCACAGTCCCTGAAACAAGAAGGTTGTACCTCCTACTTCAGATCTAATTTATACTCTATTTCTACACTGAACACAATACAGAACAAACACTGAGTTCAGAGCGGTAGGCCAACTGCTATCTTCATCTGAAACAATTTACACCAGTATTCTCCTCCCTAATGGTTACTACGCCTCTGCAATTTCAGCTGTAAGTCCTTCTATACAATAAGATAGGTGTCAGTGTACTATTTGGTAATTCCATGTAGGCCTAGGCAGTTAAACTCCTCTCCGACAAGGTTGGTTCAGGTTGGAGCAATATCTAGGCTTGGCCTCATGTTTGCTACTGAACCACACACATATACAGACATAAAGTATCAATTTACATTCAATTTTCATTAAAAAGATATTGAATATATCAAGCTTACCACAATTCATGGAAATATTACACAGATACGTTGACTAGCGATGAATAATGGCACAAATTATGGCACAAATTCCGATCCGCCTCTGTCCCAGGCTTTTATTTAGAAAAATATGAGCTGGATCTCAACGCACTGTTCCTTTAGTAAGTTTATTTTAAAATGTGGCACTGAACTGACGCTTCTAATTGACTATATTGGCGGGTCTAACCAATCGAGCCATGTTTACACAGCCTTTCAAAAAAGTACCTCTACTACGGTTTCCCCTAACAACAAAAAATAGTATTTATAGTCCGACTAATCGTGTTTAGCCTTACATTTATTTCTATCCAATCAAATATGATTTAACATGGGGACCTATTTCCCGTACAATGGTGGTTTCAAAATCTGCCACTGAGCGATTCTGATTTTGGTGTTGTCTGACAGCACCACCATTTTATTTTGGCTATAACTTGTTAATTCCTAGACTATTTGCGTAACACTTAACATATTCTTTGTCAGCAAGTCCTAAGGAACCCAACTATATAAATTTAAGGGAGCTAGGTGGCTGCGTTCAAAATATGTATTTTCTAGGATAGTCGTGTATTTGTTTTTTTATTTTTTATGTTTAGAACCGCCACCTGTCCTGCTGTACTGTCAGACTAATGTCAGGATTTTAGACATAAAACAGTAGAATGTCATGTTTCCTAATAAGTGTTTTGAAAGTTTTTAAACCTAACTCTCGTATGGGTAGTGTTTTTTATCACTGTCGATTTGAAAAAAGTTAGTGCTTCTGGCCTTACGCTTGTTGGGGGTGGCATTAATATAGCGAGACTGTGGTAGTATTGCCTGCGTTCCTTCGTACATCGCTCTCTCTCTCTCTCTTTCTATCCTAAGTTCATCTGTCTTTCCGTTTATGTTAACGTAGTGTAATTAATGTTAGTATTAATTTAGGTCATTAATCAGCTTGCGTATCTCAAGGGTTTCTTAGAAATGCAGTACACGTTTTATTGTGTTGTGGAAACGCGTGTATGCTGCTATAGGCTTTACTATTAACGTGGAAACGTTACAATTTGCAGACGAAGTAGAAAACAAGGGGGATTTCGAGTACAGTCATTGTGACAGCACTGTTCTTTACCATTCTTCTTTCCTTTTATTGAATTTATTTGTTAGGCTTTACATTTACCTTTTAATTTATATATGTGGATTTAGAATGTTTCACGACAAATTCTCCCCTCTTAAAACAGACGTTATATGTCAGTCTATAATTCTATATACACATAGAGAAATTTATTATCATTTCTGGGGCTTACGGTGATTCTCATCACACGGATGGCGGCTTAAAAAATCCGCTCCCAGATTTTTCTTTCCAGATATATACTCTATGCAAAACTCATATGGCTGCATCAGTAATGACCAAAGGAGTAATCTAGAATTTTCATGTCTAGCCTGCGCTAGAAATGACAAGGGTTTGTGATCCGTTTGCAACTTAAATGCCTTCCCATACAGATAAATATTGAATTTCTTTATCGCCCATATTACTGCAAGACATTCTTTTTCGCTAGTTGAGTAATTGGTTTCAGCTTTATTCAACTTTCTGCTAGCATATGCCACTGGGCTTAATTCCCCATCCAATGCATCTGATTTCTGTAGCAGAGTCGCACCTAACCCAATATTACTGGCATCAGTTCTTACAATGAATTCTTGACTTAAGTCAGATAGTTTCAAAATAGGTTTGCTTGTAAGCTTTTCCTTCAATTCCTGGTAAGCCAATTCACATTGTCTTCGGTCTGGATTTCCTTTACGTGTCAAATCAGTTAACGGTGCACATATGGAATTAAAGTTTTTGATATACTTTTGGTAAAAACCACATAATGAAACAAAGGATCTCACGTCTTTCTTGGTTTGTGGTCTCGGGGCTTTCTTTAGTTTCTCTAAATTCTTGGGGTCAGGGGTCATGTTTCCCTGATAGACTGTGTGTCCCAAGAATTCTAATTCTTTACATCCAACGCAACATTTGGTTGGTCGGGCTGTTAAATTCGCTTCTCTAAGTCGATTAAACAGCATGTTCAGAGAGTCAATGTGTTCCTCAAATGTTTCTGTTGCTATAAGGATATCATCCATGAAATTTGTGATACATGGATTATTCAGAGGGTCCAATAATTTTCTCATCATTCTAGAGAAGACACTAGGTGCATTCTTCAATCCAAATGGCAATCTGTTAAACTCATAGTGCCCCTCTGAGGTACTAAACGCTAGGTATGGTCTAACCTCAGGCTTTACTGGAATCTGATAGTATCCTTTACTCAGATCCACTTTTGAGAAATATTTAGCTTTATTTAGCCTGGCAAACAACTGATTTGTATCCGGCAATGGATCCACCTGTCCTTCTGTAATAGTATTCAGTCTCCTGTAATCTATACAGAGTCTATGTTCTCCAGAGGGTTTCCTTAAGAGTACAACACTGGAACTATACGAAGATTCACTTTGTGAAATAATTCCTTCCTTCAACAAATAGTCTATCTCTTCCTTCAAAGCTTTCTCCTTAGCAAAAGGAATCGAATAGGGTTTCATACAGACAGGTGTGGGGTCTATCAGTTTCATATCATATTCCAATAAAGTTGTATGCCCCGGTCGGTCCGTTAACACCTCTGTATGATTATCTAGAACCTGTTGCACTCTCTCTTTCTGATTTTTCGTTAAATGTGTACTGATTTTCACCTGTGCCGCTGTCTCACAGGGGTGTAATGGATATTCAAATGATGAAAGTGGTTCCTTTTTCATCTCCATTGCAATGGACAAGGTCAACAAGTGTGTCTCTTCCTGATGTTCTCTTTCCAAATATTTCTTCAGGAGATTCACATGATAGATTTTTTCTTTCGCCTTCTTATCTATCTTATAATTTGTTCTAGACACCTTCTCTAGAACTGTATATGGACCTTGCCATCCAATTTGTAACTTATTCTGACTACCGGGGAGAAGAAGCAGTACCTTCTCTCCCACAGCCAAATCTCTGTCTTTAGCTTTCCTGTTATAATAGGCAGCATGTTTCTTCCTGGCTTGTCTCAAATTTTCACTGGCAAGTTTCCAGCCAGTTTTTAAACGAGTGGTCAGTTCATTCACATATTGGTATGAGGATGTAATATTTTCCTCTGCCTTTTCATCAGTCCACGTTCTTAACAGAGCTACATATGGACCTTTAATTTTGTAGACCTATTTGTCCATGCACCGGTATGGTCTCTTCCACTCGAAGCTCTATAGTGATGATTTTTCTTCCCAGAATTATCATGCACAAAACGACCGCTACCAATTTTTTTCTTGGGGCTTTCTCCCCACTTAGAATTCTTGATGAGAGATTTCCTCTCTACATCCTCTTCCTCCAGTTTGTTTAAGTCCGATTGAGGGATTTTCAGCTTATCCTGGGGTAAGACATCTTTTTGCACTCTCTGCATAGTGGCCATTGTAAAACAGTTAAGTGAAGCTTGTCCGTGAAAAGGGGCTTCCCATTTCATTTAGTCCACTTTATTTAATTTATTTTTCTTTGTATTGTCAGGCCTAAGTTTGCCCTTTGGCGTGTCCAGGTCCTGATCAATGTTCCCACTTGTGGGTGTTCCCTCACGTGCTATGCTACACCTCTCTACAAAATTCTCAATGTCCCACCTTGCCTTGGGCCAATAATAATTGTGAGCCACCTTTTGGATGATGGTACCAATTTTCTCATGGTCCCCATCTGGTTTCACATGTAGGCTCCTTATTAAGTCTGCCCTATATGCCTTTGGAAGAACCAACTGTCCGTGACCATGGGATCTAGTTCCGGCCTTCCTATAAATCAACTTGTTTTTCATATAAAAATCTCCCTTGCCTGGAGTTGTATGACAAGTTGACAATTTCCTGAAACAAGGCTTAAGGGTCTTATCCCCAGCCTGTGCCTTCCTCAACTCTTCTGGAGTGGTATCTATCAGGATATCCTCCTCCTTTCTTGAGGTCGACCTGACCTGAAGGGTGGCCATAACTATAGGATTCCTTCTACAATGGTCAGTGTCATGATTGTTCATCTTACAATTTTTACACCATCTCTTTCCTTGGTTGAAAGATTTTCTTTCATCATATTTCCTTTCATCGAATTGTGGGGTTTTATTTTTATTGTCGTACCGTGGCCTATCAAACTGGTGCTTACCTTTGTTTTGATCTCTAGGATCAAATTTATTAAAGTTCTGTGGTGCCCTAAAATTTTCTACTTGTTTCTTTTTATTACCTGATACCTCTGCCTGAGCTGCTTGGTACCTTTCAGCAACATTTAGCAACTCACCCAGCCTCTCTGCACCTTGTTCCATGAGAAACTTTCTCAGGTCTGGAGCCATGGACTCTCTTAATTGTTCTATAAGGACCATTTCCTTAAGATCTTGGGTTTTCCCCCAGAGAAGTCCATTTCTCCAAGTATGTCTCTAACCGCACAGAGAACTGGTGATAGGTTTCACCTGACAGTAGTTTAGCATTCCTAAATTTTTTTTCTATAAAATTCTGCGTTCTTTTCGTATCTTAACAAAAGAGCCTGCTTTAGCATGTCATAATTTTCTTGATCACTTCTGTTCATTTTGGCAAAAACTTCATAAGCTGCCCAACGAAGACCTTGAGATAACTTTAAGCTCCACCTTTCTCTCTCTAACCCATACGTGGTAGCTAATAGTTCATATCTATTTAGATAGCTCTCAATATCATCTTCTTTCTCAACAAAATGATCTAAATGAAAGTTCATAGCTGAGGTTGAGGCTCCCTGACTAGCAGTAGCATCGGAGGTAAAGGGACTGGCACCATTTTCAGGAGCATGGCCTTGAAACTCAAACTCCCTTAGTCGTAACTCATGTTCCCTTTGTAATCTTTTATCTTCTGCTTCCCTTTCTGCAGCTAATCGCTTGTCTTCCCTTTCTGCAGCTAATCTTTTGTCTTCTCTTTCTGCCTCCAATTTCTTAGCCTCAGCCTCAATCTGCAACCTCTTAGTCTCAGCCTCAGCCTCAAATTGTAACTTCTTAATTTCCTTTACAGCCTCTAACTTTCTTTCGGCCTCTTTTTCTAATCTTCTTTCTTCCCGTTCAATATATTTGTCACATTCAGCAGTGACATAAGCAATCATAATTTGCCCGTCCATTCCTAACTCTTTTGCAGTCTGCACAGCAGCAGAGCGAAATTTGGCCAGGTCCGCCATTTTCTAACAGGTAAATGTATATAATGTCTAACTAAACAATACAATTTCTAACTAAATAGCCAATAACCACCACAGGCACTGAGAGCTCAACGTTATTTATTTTCACCCAAGGATACCTTTTTAATTTTTATTATTCCCTGAAGTGAATTACCCCCAATATTTATAATAGGGAAAGATTCAAAATCCCGGACAGGACCCCAATATATGTGGTAAAATGGGATGTTATAAATATTTATAGGGGACTTAGTGTACTGACTGAGATCAGCTGTGAAGGTATCTGTATCTAATAAGTGTGGTGTATTACAGATGACCTTACTTGCTACCACATATTATACCTCAGTCAGAATTATTCTGGAATATTGTTATGACTACGTTAAATGTCTAGGGTTATGAAAATGATGAAGTGTAAGTCACAACAACAACAGACAGATAAACCATTTAATTATTCCACAACACTTTACACCACTGTGACTCTCACATACATATAACACTCTATAAGATTATTTTAAATGAGGCAAGTGTTAAAGGTTAAAAATATATGTATTAAGTTCTTTCAATAATAAAGATCCTGATTCAACTACACAGTGAACCAGGAAACATAATAAAATGTAATTACAAGTATTATGTACACAGTTTATAGATATGATCTTTGTATTGACATATATTATTATTAGTATTCTATGTGTGTGAGTTGTGATGTGGGACTAGGAGGTAATACTGGCTGTTCAAGCTATGTTGTTGATTGTCATCACGACTTCAAGTGTTTGTTTCTGTTGGAACTAGTATTGGAGATGTTCTCAGTTCCTGGCATTAAAACAATTACTTGCCCCTCTTTATTTAATACAATGTCAATTTTAGAGGGGGGTACATAATGTTGAGCTCCTCTGGCCACAGAAGCTTATCTTTCGTGATGGCGGCAGGAAAAGACTCCTCTGCTCAATTGCTTCACTGTGTTCTGGAGACACCTCACTGGTTGCTATCTGGACCAAGGAGTATGCTGTCAGCCTCTGGATTCAGCAAAACTCAGACCAGGTGCTGCTTCAATAACTAGGACCACAGTCCCTGAAACAAGAAGGTTGTACCTCCTACTTCAGATCTAATTTATACTCTATTTCTACACTGAACACAATACAGAACAAACACTGAGTTCAGAGCGGTAGGCCAACTGCTATCTTCATCTGAAACAATTTACACCAGTATTCTCCTCCCTAATGGTTACTACGCCTCTGCAATTTCAGCTGTAAGTCCTTCTATACAATAAGATAGGTGTCAGTGTACTATTTGGTAATTCCATGTAGGCCTAGGCAGTTAAACTCCTCTCCGACAAGGTTGGTTCAGGTTGGAGCAATATCTAGGCTTGGCCTCATGTTTGCTACTGAACCACACACATATACAGACATAAAGTATCAATTTACATTCAATTTTCATTAAAAAGATATTGAATATATCAAGCTTACCACAATTCATGGAAATATTACACAGATACGTTGACTAGCGATGAATAATGGCACAAATTATGGCACAAATTCCGATCCGCCTCTGTCCCAGGCTTTTATTTAGAAAAATATGAGCTGGATCTCAACGCACTGTTCCTTTAGTAAGTTTATTTTAAAATGTGGCACTGAACTGACGCTTCTAATTGACTATATTGGCGGGTCTAACCAATCGAGCCATGTTTACACAGCCTTTCAAAAAAGTACCTCTACTACGGTTTCCCCTAACAACAAAAAATAGTATTTATAGTCCGACTAATCGTGTTTAGCCTTACATTTATTTCTATCCAATCAAATATGATTTAACATGGGGACCTATTTCCCGTACAATGGTGGTTTCAAAATCTGCCACTGAGCGATTCTGATTTTGGTGTTGTCTGACAGCACCACCATTTTATTTTGGCTATAACTTGTTAATTCCTAGACTATTTGCGTAACACTTAACATATTCTTTGTCAGCAAGTCCTAAGGAACCCAACTATATAAATTTAAGGGAGCTAGGTGGCTGCGTTCAAAATATGTATTTTCTAGGATAGTCGTGTATTTGTTTTTTTTTTTTTATGTTTAGAACCGCCACCTGTCCTGCTGTACTGTCAGACTAATGTCAGGATTTTAGACATAAAACAGTAGAATGTCATGTTTCCTAATAAGCGTTTTGAAAGTTTTTAAACCTAACTCTCGTATGGGTAGTGTTTTTTATCACTGTCGATTTGAAAAAAGTTAGTGCTTCTGGCCTTACGCTTGTTGGGGGTGGCATTAATATAGCGAGACTGTGGTAGTATTGCCTGCGTTCCTTCGTACATCGCTCTCTCTCTCTCTCTTTCTATCCTAAGTTCATCTGTCTTTCCGTTTATGTTAACGTAGTGTAATTAATGTTAGTATTAATTTAGGTCATTAATCAGCTTGCGTATCTCAAGGGTTTCTTAGAAATGCAGTACACGTTTTATTGTGTTGTGGAAACGCGTGTATGCTGCTATAGGCTTTACTATTAACGTGGAAACGTTACAATTTGCAGACGAAGTAGAAAACAAGGGGGATTTCGAGTACAGTCATTGTGACAGCACTGTTCTTTACCATTCTTCTTTCCTTTTATTGAATTTATTTGTTAGGCTTTACATTTACCTTTTAATTTATATATGTGGATTTAGAATGTTTCACGACAAATTCTCCCCTCTTAAAACAGACGTTATATGTCAGTCTATAATTCTATATACACATAGAGAAATTTATTATCATTTCTGGGGCTTACGGTGATTCTCATCACACGGATGGCGGCTTAAAAAATCCGCTGCCAGATTTTTCTTTCCAGATATATACTCTATGCAAAACTCATATGGCTGCATCAGTAATGACCAAAGGAGTAATCTAGAATTTTCATGTCTAGCCTGCGCTAGAAATGACAAGGGTTTGTGATCCGTTTGCAACTTAAATGCCTTCCCATACAGATAAATATTGAATTTCTTTATCGCCCATATTACTGCAAGACATTCTTTTTCGCTAGTTGAGTAATTGGTTTCAGCTTTATTCAACTTTCTGCTAGCATATGCCACTGGGCTTAATTCCCCATCCAATGCATCTGATTTCTGTAGCAGAGTCGCACCTAACCCAATATTACTGGCATCAGTCCTTACAATGAATTCTTGACTTAAGTCAGGTAGTTTCAAAATAGGTTTGCTTGTAAGCTTTTCCTTCAATTCCTGGTAAGCCAATTCACATTGTCTTCGGTCTGGATTTCCTTTACGTGTCAAATCAGTTAACGGTGCACATATGGAATTAAAGTTTTTGATATACTTTTGGTAAAAACCACATAATGAGACAAAGGATCTCACGTCTTTCTTGGTTTGTGGTCTCGGGGCTTTCTTTAGTTTCTCTAAATTCTTGGGGTCAGGGGTCATGTTTCCCTGATAGACTGTGTGTCCCAAGAATTCTAATTCTTTACATCCAACGCAACATTTGGTTGGTCGGGCTGTTAAATTCGCTTCTCTAAGTCGATTAAACAGCATGTTCAGAGAGTCAATGTGTTCCTCAAATGTTTCTGTTGCTATAAGGATATCATCCATGAAATTTGTGATACATGGATTATTCAGAGGGTCCAATAATTTTCTCATCATTCTAGAGAAGACACTAGGTGCATTCTTCAATCCAAATGGCAATCTGTTAAACTCATAGTGTCCCTCTGAGGTACTAAACGCTAGGTATGGTCTAACCTCAGGCTTTACTGGAATCTGATAGTATCCTTTACTCAGATCCACTTTTGAGAAATATTTAGCTTTATTTAGCCTGGCAAACAACTGATTTGTATCCGGCAATGGATCCACCTGTCCTTCTGTAATAGTATTCAGTCTCCTGTAATCTATACAGAGTCTATGTTCTCCAGAGGGTTTCCTTAAGAGTACAACACTGGAACTATACGAAGATTCACTTTGTGAAATAATTCCTTCCTTCAACAAATAGTCTATCTCTTCCTTCAAAGCTTTCTCCTTAGCAAAAGGAATCGAATAGGGTTTCATACAGACAGGTGTGGGGTCTATCAGTTTCATATCATATTCCAATAAAGTTGTATGCCCCGGTCGGTCCGTTAACACCTCTGTATGATTATCTAGAACCTGTTGCACTCTCTCTTTCTGATTTTTCGTTAAATGTGTACTGATTTTCACCTGTGCCGCTGTCTCACAGGGGTGTAATGGATATTCAAATGATGAAAGTGGTTCCTTTTTCATCTCCATTGCAATGGACAAGGTCAACAAGTGTGTCTCTTCCTGATGTTCTCTTTCCAAATATTTCTTCAGGAGATTCACATGATAGATTTTTTCTTTCGCCTTCTTATCTATCTTATAATTTGTTCTAGACACCTTCTCTAGAACTGTATATGGACCTTGCCATCCAATTTGTAACTTATTCTGACTACCGGGGAGAAGAAGCAGTACCTTCTCTCCCACAGCCAAATCTCTGTCTTTAGCTTTCCTGTTATAATAGGCAGCATGTTTCTTCCTGGCTTGTCTCAAATTTTCATTGGCAAGTTTCCAGCCAGTTTTTAAACGAGTGGTCAGTTCATTCACATATTGGTATGAGGATGTAATATTTTCCTCTGCCTTTTCATCAGTCCACGTTCTTAACAGAGCTACATATGGACCTTTAATTTTGTGGACCTATTTGTCCATGCACCGGTATGGTCTCTTCCACTCGAAGCTCTATAGTGATGATTTTTCTTCCCAGAATTATCATGCACAAAACGACCGCTACCAATTTTTTTCTTGGGGCTTTCTCCCCACTTAGAATTCTTGATGAGAGATTTCCTCTCTACATCCTCTTCCTCCAGTTTGTTTAAGTCCGATTGAGGGATTTTCGGCTTATCCTGGGGTAAGACATCTTTTTGCACTCTCTGCATAGTGGCCATTGTAAAACAGTTAAGTGAAGCTTGTCCGTGAAAAGGGGCTTCCCATTTCATTTGGTCCACTTTATTTAATTTATTTTTCTTTGTATTGTCAGGCCTAAGTTTGCCCTTTGGCGTGTCCAGGTCCTGATCAATGTTCCCACTTGTGGGTGTTCCCTCATGTGCTATGCTACACCTCTCTACAAAATTCTCAATGTCCCACCTTGCCTTGGGCCAATAATAATTGTGAGCCACCTTTTGGATGATGGTACCAATTTTCTCATGGTCCCCATCTGGTTTCACATGTAGGCTCCTTAT
The DNA here is from genome assembly GCA_024509875.1 of Oreohelix idahoensis. Lineage (NCBI taxonomy): Eukaryota > Metazoa > Mollusca > Gastropoda > Stylommatophora > Oreohelicidae > Oreohelix > Oreohelix idahoensis. The sequence continues at coordinate 441,616 of JAMPIV010001605.1, forward strand.
TAAGTCTGCCCTATATGCCTTTGGAAGAACCAACTGTCCGTGACCATGGGATCTAGTTCCGGCCTTCCTATAAATCAACTTGTTTTTCATATAAAAATCTCCCTTGCCTGGAGTTGTATGACAAGTTGACAATTTCCTGAAACAAGGCTTGAGGGTCTTATCCCCAGCCTGTGCCTTCCTCAACTCTTCTGGAGTGGTATCTATCAGGATATCCTCCTCCTTTCTTGAGGTCGACCTGACCTGAAGGGTGGCCATAACTATAGGATTCCTTCTACAATGGTCAGTGTCATGATTGTTCATCTTACAATTTTTACACCATCTCTTTCCTTGGTTGAAAGATTTTCTTTCATCATATTTCCTTTCATCGAATTGTGGGGTTTTATTTTTATTGTCGTACCGTGGCCTATCAAACTGGTGCTTACCTTTGTTTTGATCTCTAGGATCAAATTTATTAAAGTTCTGTGGTGCCCTAAAATTTTCTACTTGTTTCTTTTTATTACCTGATACCTCTGCCTGAGCTGCTTGGTACCTTTCAGCAACATTTAGCAACTCACCCAGCCTCTCTGCACCTTGTTCCATGAGAAACTTTCTCAGGTCTGGAGCCATGGACTCTCTTAATTGTTCTATAAGGACCATTTCCTTAAGATCTTGGGTTTCCCCCAGAGAAGTCCATTTCTCCAAGTATGTCTCTAACCGTGCAGAGAACTGGTGATAGGTTTCACCTGACAGTAGTTTAGCATTCCTAAATTTTTTTCTATAAAATTCTGCGTTCTTTTCGTATCTTAACAAAAGAGCCTGCTTTAGCATGTCATAATTTTCTTGATCACTTCTGTTCATTTTGGCAAAAACTTCATAAGCTGCCCCACGAAGACCTTGAGATAACTTTAAGCTCCACCTTTCTCTCTCTAACCCATACGTGGTAGCTAATAGTTCATATCTATTTAGATAGCTCTCAATATCATCTTCTTTCTCAACAAAATGATCTAAATGAAAGTTCATAGCTGAGGTTGAGGCTCCCTGACTAGCAGTAGCATCGGAGGTAAAGGGACTGGCACCATTTTCAGGAGCATGGCCTTGAAACTCAAACTCCCTTAGTCGTAACTCATGTTCCCTTTGTAATCTTTTATCTTCTGCTTCCCTTTCTGCAGCTAATCGCTTGTCTTCCCTTTCTGCAGCTAATCTTTTGTCTTCTCTTTCTGCCTCCAATTTCTTAGCCTCAGCCTCAATCTGCAACCTCTTAGTCTCAGCCTCAGCCTCAAATTGTAACTTCTTAATTTCCTTTTCAGCCTCTAACTTTCTTTCGGCCTCTTTTTCTAATCTTCTTTCTTCCCGTTCAATATATTTGTCACATTCAGCAGTGACATAAGCAATCATAATTTGCCCGTCCATTCCTAACTCTTTTGCAGTCTGCACAGCAGCAGATCGAAATTTGGCCAGGTCCGCCATTTTCTAACAGGTAAATGTATATAATGTCTAACTAAACAATACAATTTCTAACTAAATAGCCAATAACCACCACAGGCACTGAGAGCTCAACGTTATTTATTTTCACCCAAGGATACCTTTTTAATTTTTATTATTCCCTGAAGTGAATTACCCCCAATATTTATAATAGGGAAAGATTCAAAATCCCGGACAGGACCCCAATATATGTGGTAAAATGGGATGTTATAAATATTTATAGGGGACTTAGTGTACTGACTGAGATCAGCTGTGAAGGTATCTGTATCTAATAAGTGTGGTGTATTACAGATGACCTTACTTGCTACCACATATTATACCTCAGTCAGAATTATTCTGGAATATTGTGATGACTACGTTAAATGTCTAGGGTTATGAAAATGATGAAGTGTAAGTCACAACAACAACAGACAGATAAACCATTTAATTATTCCACAACACTTTACACCACTGTGACTCTCACATACATATAACACTCTATAAGATTATTTTAAATGAGGCAAGTGTTAAAGGTTAAAAATATATGTATTAAGTTCTTTCAATAATAAAGATCCTGATTCAACTACACAGTGACCAGGAAACATAATAAAATGTAATTACAAGTATTATGTACACAGTTTATAGATATGATCTTTGTATTGACATATATTATTATTAGTATTCTATGTGTGTGAGTTGTGATGTGGGACTAGGAGGTAATACTGGCTGTTCAAGCTATGTTGTTGATTGTCATCACGACTTCAAGTGTTTGTTTCTGTTGGAACTAGTATTGGAGATGTTCTCAGTTCCTGGCATTAAAACAATTACTTGCCCCTCTTTATTTAATACAATGTCAATTTTAGAGGGGGGTACATAATGTTGAGCTCCTCTGGCCACAGAAGCTTATCTTTCGTGATGGCGGCAGGAAAAGACTCCTCTGCTCAATTGCTTCACTGTGTTCTGGAGACACCTCACTGGTTGCTATCTGGACCAAGGAGTATGCTGTCAGCCTCTGGATTCAGCAAAACTCAGACCAGGTGCTGCTTCAATAACTAGGACCACAGTCCCTGAAACAAGAAGGTTGTACCTCCTACTTCAGATCTAATTTATACTCTATTTCTACACTGAACACAATACAGAACAAACACTGAGTTCAGAGCGGTAGGCCAACTGCTATCTTCATCTGAAACAATTTACACCAGTATTCTCCTCCCTAATGGTTACTACGCCTCTGCAATTTCAGCTGTAAGTCCTTCTATACAATAAGATAGGTGTCAGTGTACTATTTGGTAATTCCATGTAGGCCTAGGCAGTTAAACTCCTCTCCGACAAGGTTGGTTCAGGTTGGAGCAATATCTAGGCTTGGCCTCATGTTTGCTACTGAACCACACACATATACAGACATAAAGTATCAATTTACATTCAATTTTCATTAAAAAGATATTGAATATATCAAGCTTACCACAATTCATGGAAATATTACACAGATACGTTGACTAGCGATGAATAATGGCACAAATTATGGCACAAATTCCGATCCGCCTCTGTCCCAGGCTTTTATTTAGAAAAATATGAGCTGGATCTCAACGCACTGTTCCTTTAGTAAGTTTATTTTAAAATGTGGCACTGAACTGACGCTTCTAATTGACTATATTGGCGGGTCTAACCAATCGAGCCATGTTTACACAGCCTTTCAAAAAAGTACCTCTACTACGGTTTCCCCTAACAACAAAAAATAGTATTTATAGTCCGACTAATCGTGTTTAGCCTTACATTTATTTCTATCCAATCAAATATGATTTAACATGGGGACCTATTTCCCGTACAATGGTGGTTTCAAAATCTGCCACTGAGCGATTCTGATTTTGGTGTTGTCTGACAGCACCACCATTTTATTTTGGCTATAACTTGTTAATTCCTAGACTATTTGCGTAACACTTAACATATTCTTTGTCAGCAAGTCCTAAGGAACCCAACTATATAAATTTAAGGGAGCTAGGTGGCTGCGTTCAAAATATGTATTTTCTAGGATAGTCGTGTATTTGTTTTTTTATTTTTTATGTTTAGAACCGCCACCTGTCCTGCTGTACTGTCAGACTAATGTCAGGATTTTAGACATAAAACAGTAGAATGTCATGTTTCCTAATAAGCGTTTTGAAAGTTTTTAAACCTAACTCTCGTATGGGTAGTGTTTTTTATCACTGTCGATTTGAAAAAAGTTAGTGCTTCTGGCCTTACGCTTGTTGGGGGTGGCATTAATATAGCGAGACTGTGGTAGTATTGCCTGCGTTACTTCGTACATCGCTCTCTCTCTCTCTTTCTATCCTAAGTTCATCTGTCTTTCCGTTTATGTTAACGTAGTGTAATTAATGTTAGTATTAATTTAGGTCATTAATCAGCTTGCGTATCTCAAGGGTTTCTTAGAAATGCAGTACACGTTTTATTGTGTTGTGGAAACGCGTGTATGCTGCTATAGGCTTTACTATTAACGTGGAAACGTTACAATTTGCAGACGAAGTAGAAAACAAGGGGGATTTCGAGTACAGTCATTGTGACAGCACTGTTCTTTACCATTCTTCTTTCCTTTTATTGAATTTATTTGTTAGGCTTTACATTTACCTTTTAATTTATATATGTGGATTTAGAATGTTTCACGACAAATTCTCCCCTCTTAAAACAGACGTTATATGTCAGTCTATAATTCTATATACACATAGAGAAATTTATTATCATTTCTGGGGCTTACGGTGATTCTCATCACACGGATGGCGGCTTAAAAAATCCGCTCCCAGATTTTTTCTTTCCAGATATATACTCTATGCAAAACTCATATGGCTGCATCAGTAATGACCAACGGAGTAATCTAGAATTTTCATGTCTAGCCTGCGCTAGAAATGACAAGGGTTTGTGATCCGTTTGCAACTTAAATGCCTTCCCATACAGATAAATATTGAATTTCTTTATCGCCCATATTACTGCAAGACATTCTTTTTCGCTAGTTGAGTAATTGGTTTCAGCTTTATTCAACTTTCTGCTAGCATATGCCACTGGGCTTAATTCCCCATCCAATGCATCTGATTTCTGTAGCAGAGTCGCACCTAACCCAATATTACTGGCATCAGTCCTTACAATGAATTCTTGACTTAAGTCAGGTAGTTTCAAAATAGGTTTGCTTGTAAGCTTTTCCTTCAATTCCTGGTAAGCCAATTCACATTGTCTTCGGTCTGGATTTCCTTTACGTGTCAAATCAGTTAACGGTGCACATATGGAATTAAAGTTTTTGATATACTTTTGGTAAAAACCACATAATGAGACAAAGGATCTCACGTCTTTCTTGGTTTGTGGTCTCGGGGCTTTCTTTAGTTTCTCTAAATTCTTGGGGTCAGGGGTCATGTTTCCCTGATAGACTGTGTGTCCCAAGAATTCTAATTCTTTACATCCAACGCAACATTTGGTTGGTCGGGCTGTTAAATTCGCTTCTCTAAGTCGATTAAACAGCATGTTCAGAGAGTCAATGTGTTCCTCAAATGTTTCTGTTGCTATAAGGATATCATCCATGAAATTTGTGATACATGGATTATTCAGAGGGTCCAATAATTTTCTCATCATTCTAGAGAAGACACTAGGTGCATTCTTCAATCCAAATGGCAATCTGTTAAACTCATAGTGTCCCTCTGAGGTACTAAACGCTAGGTATGGTCTAACCTCAGGCTTTACTGGAATCTGATAGTATCCTTTACTCAGATCCACTTTTGAGAAATATTTAGCTTTATTTAGCCTGGCAAACAACTGATTTGTATCCGGCAATGGATCCACCTGTCCTTCTGTAATAGTATTCAGTCTCCTGTAATCTATACAGAGTCTATGTTCTCCAGAGGGTTTCCTTAAGAGTACAACACTGGAACTATACGAAGATTCACTTTGTGAAATAATTCCTTCCTTCAACAAATAGTCTATCTCTTCCTTCAAAGCTTTCTCCTTAGCAAAAGGAATCGAATAGGGTTTCATACAGACAGGTGTGGGGTCTATCAGTTTCATATCATATTCCAATAAAGTTGTATGCCCCGGTCGGTCCGTTAACACCTCTGTATGATTATCTAGAACCTGTTGCACTCTCTCTTTCTGATTTTTCGTTAAATGTGTACTGATTTTCACCTGTGCCGCTGTCTCACAGGGGTGTAATGGATATTCAAATGATGAAAGTGGTTCCTTTTTCATCTCCATTGCAATGGACAAGGTCAACAAGTGTGTCTCTTCCTGATGTTCTCTTTCCAAATATTTCTTCAGGAGATTCACATGATAGATTTTTTCTTTCGCCTTCTTATCTATCTTATAATTTGTTCTAGACACCTTCTCTAGAACTGTATATGGACCTTGCCATCCAATTTGTAACTTATTCTGACTACCGGGGAGAAGAAGCAGTACCTTCTCTCCCACAGCCAAATCTCTGTCTTTAGCTTTCCTGTTATAATAGGCAGCATGTTTCTTCCTGGCTTGTCTCAAATTTTCATTGGCAAGTTTCCAGCCAGTTTTTAAACGAGTGGTCAGCTCATTCACATATTGGTATGAGGATGTAATATTTTCCTCTGCCTTTTCATCAGTCCACGTTCTTAACAGAGCTACATATGGACCTTTAATTTTGTGGACCTATTTGTCCATGCACCGGTATGGTCTCTTCCACTCGAAGCTCTATAGTGATGATTTTTCTTCCCAGAATTATCATGCACAAAACGACCGCTACCAATTTTTTTCTTGGGGCTTTCTCCCCACTTAGAATTCTTGATGAGAGATTTCCTCTCTACATCCTCTTCCTCCAGTTTGTTTAAGTCCGATTGAGGGATTTTCGGCTTATCCTGGGGTAAGACATCTTTTTGCACTCTCTGCATAGTGGCCATTGTAAAACAGTTAAGTGAAGCTTGTCCGTGAAAAGGGGCTTCCCATTTCATTTGGTCCACTTTATTTAATTTATTTTTCTTTGTATTGTCAGGCCTAAGTTTGCCCTTTGGCGTGTCCAGGTCCTGATCAATGTTCCCACTTGTGGGTGTTCCCTCATGTGCTATGCTACACCTCTCTACAAAATTCTCAATGTCCCACCTTGCCTTGGGCCAATAATAATTGTGAGCCACCTTTTGGATGATGGTACCAATTTTCTCATGGTCCCCATCTGGTTTCACATGTAGGCTCCTTATTAAGTCTGCCCTATACGCCTTTGGAAAAACCAACTGTCCGTGACCATGGGATCTAGTTCCGGCCTTCCTATAAATCAACTTTTCATATAAAAATCTCCCTTGCCTGGAGTTGTATGACAAGTTGACAATTTCCTGAAACAAGGCTTGAGGGTCTTATCCCCAGCCTGTGCCTTCCTCAACTCTTCTGGAGTGGTATCTATCAGGATATCCTCCTCCTTTCTTGAGGTCGACCTGACCTGAAGGGTGGCCATAACTATAGGATTCCTTCTACAATGGTCAGTGTCATGATTGTTCATCTTACAATTTTTACACCATCTCTTTCCTTGGTTGAAAGATTTTCTTTCATCATATTTCCTTTCATCGAATTGTGGGGTTTTATTTTTATTGTCGTACCGTGGCCTATCAAACTGGTGCTTACCTTTGTTTTGATCTCTAGGATCAAATTTATTAAAGTTCTGTGGTGCCCTAAAATTTTCTACTTGTTTCTTTTTATTACCTGATACCTCTGCCTGAGCTGCTTGATACCTTTCAGCAACATTTAGCAACTCACCCAGCCTCTCTGCACCTTGTTCCATGAGAAACTTTCTCAGGTCTGGAGCCATGGACTCTCTTAATTGTTCTATAAGGACCATTTCCTTAAGATCTTGGGTTTTCCCCAGAGAAGTCCATTTCTCCAAGTATGTCTCTAACCGTGCAGAGAACTGGTGATAGGTTTCACCTGACAGTAGTTTAGCATTCCTAAATTTTTTTTCTATAAAATTCTGCGTTCTTTTCGTATCTTAACAAAAGAGCCTGCTTTAGCATGTCATAATTTTCTTGATCACTTCTGTTCATTTTGGCAAAAACTTCATAAGCTGCCCCACGAAGACCTTGAGATAACTTTAAGCTCCACCTTTCTCTCTCTAACCCATACGTGGTAGCTAATAGTTCATATCTATTTAGATAGCTCTCAATATCATCTTCTTTCTCAACAAAATGATCTAAATGAAAGTTCATAGCTGAGGTTGAGGCTCCCTGACTAGCAGTAGCATCGGAGGTAAAGGGACTGGCACCATTTTCAGGAGCATGGCCTTGAAACTCAAACTCCCTTAGTCGTAACTCATGTTCCCTTTGTAATCTTTTATCTTCTGCTTCCCTTTCTGCAGCTAATCGCTTGTCTTCCCTTTCTGCAGCTAATCTTTTGTCTTCTCTTTCTGCCTCCAATTTCTTAGCCTCAGCCTCAATCTGCAACCTCTTAGTCTCAGCCTCAGCCTCAAATTGTAACTTCTTAATTTCCTTTTCAGCCTCTAACTTTCTTTCGGCCTCTTTTTCTAATCTTCTTTCTTCCCGTTCAATATATTTGTCACATTCAGCAGTGACATAAGCAATCATAATTTGCCCGTCCATTCCTAACTCTTTTGCAGTCTGCACAGCAGCAGATCGAAATTTGGCCAGGTCCGCCATTTTCTAACAGGTAAATGTATATAATGTCTAACTAAACAATACAATTTCTAACTAAATAGCCAATAACCACCACAGGCACTGAGAGCTCAACGTTATTTATTTTCACCCAAGGATACCTTTTTAATTTTTATTATTCCCTGAAGTGAATTACCCCCAATATTTATAATAGGGAAAGATTCAAAATCCCGGACAGGACCCCAATATATGTGGTAAAATGGGATGTTATAAATATTTATAGGGGACTTAGTGTACTGACTGAGATCAGCTGTGAAGGTATCTGTATCTAATAAGTGTAGTGTATTACAGATGACCTTACTTGCTACCACATATTATACCTCAGTCAGAATTATTCTGGAATATTGTGATGACTACGTTAAATGTCTAGGGTTATGAAAATGATGAAGTGTAAGTCACAACAACAACAGACAGATAAACCATTTAATTATTCCACAACACTTTACACCACTGTGACTCTCACATACATATAACACTCTATAAGATTATTTTAAATGAGGCAAGTGTTAAAGGTTAAAAATATATGTATTAAGTTCTTTCAATAATAAAGATCCTGATTCAACTACACAGTGAACCAGGAAACATAATAAAATGTAATTACAAGTATTATGTACACAGTTTATAGATATGATCTTTGTATTGACATATATTATTATTAGTATTCTATGTGTGTGAGTTGTGATGTGGGACTAGGAGGTAATACTGGCTGTTCAAGCTATGTTGTTGATTGTCATCACGACTTCAAGTGTTTGTTTCTGTTGGAACTAGTATTGGAGATGTTCTCAGTTCCTGGCATTAAAACAATTAATTGCCCCTCTTTATTTAATACAATGTCAATTTTAGAGGGGGGTACATAATGTTGAGCTCCTCTGGCCACAGAAGCTTATCTTTCGTGATGGCGGCAGGAAAAGACTCCTCTGCTCAATTGCTTCACTGTGTTCTGGAGACACCTCACTGGTTGCTATCTGGACCAAGGAGTATGCTGTCAGCCTCTGGATTCAGCAAAACTCAGACCAGGTGCTGCTTCAATAACTAGGACCACAGTCCCTGAAACAAGAAGGTTGTACCTCCTACTTCAGATCTAATTTATGCTCTATTTCTACACTGAACACAATACAGAACAAACACTGAGTTCAGAGCGGTAGGCCAACTGCTATCTTCATCTGAAACAATTTACACCAGTATTCTCCTCCCTAATGGTTACTACGCCTCTGCAATTTCAGCTGTAAGTCCTTCTATACAATAAGATAGGTGTCAGTGTACTATTTGGTAATTCCATGTAGGCCTAGGCAGTTAAACTCCTCTCCGACAAGGTTGGTTCAGTTTGGAGCAATATCTAGGCTTGGCCTCATGTTTGCTACTGAACCACACACATATACAGGCATAAAGTATCAATTTACATTCAATTTTCATTAAAAAGATATTGAATATATCAAGCTTACCACAATTCATGGAAATATTACACAGATACGTTGACTAGCGATGAATAATGGCACAAATTATGGCACAAATTCCAATCCGCCTCTGTCCCAGGCTTTTATTTAGAAAAATATGAGCTGGATCTCAACGCACTGTTCCTTTAGTAAGTTTATTTTAAAATGTGGCACTGAACTGACGCTTCTAATTGACTATATTGGCGGGTCTAACCAATCGAGCCATGTTTACACAGCCTTTCAAAAAAGTACCTCTACTACGGTTTCCCCTAACAACAAAAAATAGTATTTATAGTCCGACTAATCGTGTTTAGCCTTACATTTATTTCTATCCAATCAAATATGATTTAACATGGGGACCTATTTTCCGTACAATGGTGGTTTCAAAATCTGCCACTGAGCGATTCTGATTTTGGTGTTGTCTGACAGCACCACCATTTTATTTTGGCTATAACTTGTTAATTCCTAGACTATTTGCGTAACACTTAACATATTCTTTGTCAGCAAGTCCTAAGGAACCCAACTATATAAATTTAAGGGAGCTAGGTGGCTGCGTTCAAAATATGTATTTTCTAGGATAGTCGTGTATTTGTTTTTTTATTTTTTATGTTTAGAACCGCCGTCTGTCCTGCTGTACTGTCAGACTAATGTCAGGATTTTAGACATAAAACAGTAGAATGTCATGTTTCCTAATAAGCGTTTTGTAAGTTTTTAAACCTAACTCTCGTATGGGTAGTGTTTTTTATCACTGTCGATTTGAAAAAAGTTAGTGCTTCTGGCCTTACGCTTGTTGGGGGTGGCATTAATATAGCGAGACTGTAGTAGTATTGCCTGCGTTCCTTCGTACATCGCTCTCTCTCTCTTTCTATCCTTAGTTCATCTGTCTTTCCGTTTATGTTAACGTAGTGTAATTAATGTTAGTATTAATTTAGGTCATTAATCAGCTTGCGTATCTCAAGGTTTTCTTAGAAATGCAGTACACGTTTTATTGTGTTGTGGAAACGCGTGTATGCTGCTATAGGCTTTACTATTAACGTGGAAACGTTACAATTTGCAGACGAAGTAGAAAACAAGGGGGATTTCGAGTACAGTCATTGTGACAGCACTGTTCTTTACCATTCTTCTTTCCTTTTATTGAATTTATTTGTTAGGCTTTACATTTACCTTTTAATTTATATATGTGGATTTAGAATGTTTCACGACACTCCTACAACTCTAATTATGGGCTTAGTCATGTCACTCTTACGTTGGACAGGCTAAATTCCACCCCTTTGCACGTGCGCATCGGCACCAAGCTAATGGTCTTTGCATTTATCCTTTCTTGTGGGTAGCGACAAAGTTCCCTGATTCTTTGATTCAGAGAGAAACTGGACACACAGGAAAGCTTCCGTCGCCTTTCATGTGCCCGAGCGCGTCTAGCATCGCGAACTCTGACCGTTCGAATGACCGCCATGGTGTCAGTTTTCTTTTATCAAGAGACGCCAGGGAGACAACTCCCCAGGTCCTTGCGCCATAGCTGCGCTGCCATCAATGCATGTGCAAACCCATGCTTGAACACCTACAGACTTTATCTAACTATATAAGCTAGGCGTCTATAACACTCCTGGCCATTGTCTCCAGAGAATTCTGCTACCTTACAAAGTAAAATTCTGCGCCAGAGCAAATAACAGTTGTATTGCGTTTAGGAATATTCGTTTTTCGGTAAGCACACTTACTCATTTAATGCAGTAGGATAGGTCGCTTGGTGTTTTAACTTAATTATATAGAATAGAGATCCCTCGTTACTTTGTTCCATCTTAAATATATCTATACATTTTTCATTAAGATAAAAAAATTCCATGACAGGGAAACTCTAAATTTTACTAAGTGCACCTCCATTCAAAATCACTAAGGTGTTAATGTAAGAGGGTTTTTCTTAAGACGGAGGGTGTGAGGCTGTGTATCAGATTATTTTCGTGACTGCCAAGGCGGTAAATATTACTACTATTTTTCACTTGGTCTGTGTATAGTAATAACTTTACAGAATGTTGCTATTTTGTAAATACAGAGGGAAAGAGCGTTGCTATTTTTGTAATTAATCTGGTTTTACTACTTGCTTGAATACTTATCAATCAGGCAACTTTCAGTTGACTTGGGATGTGTGTAGTAGCTCAATGTTTGTCAAACATTACTATCGTGTTCGTAAACTGCGTCTGTGTGGAATAATTAGGCTCTAGGCCTTGACCTAAAATGTAAACAGTGCTACCCCAATACGCCAGCTTAATTCGCACGCAGCGAGCGGCGGAAGGTTTTTAATCGATAAGAGGGCTGGACTTTACTCGGCGACCTGATACCTGCGGGACAGTGGAACAAGTGAAAGGGGAGGGAAAAGAGCGAGAGTTCGTTTTGTTCATCTGTGCGTGAGTTCGATACGTGTTATTATTAGGATATTGATACCTAGTTTATTTTCAGGGGCAATCGGTCATCCCCTGTACCTGCTTCCAGCCTTACATATTACCATAGAATCTATTGCAGCTACCTGCAATTACCCATCATCACAGCATATACGGGCTGCTTCCATCACCATCCATTTACCTAGGCACATACTGCCAGACCCATTGACACCACAGCATTACTGCATTTATTGACAGGGTACCATAGATCCTTTAGTCCGGCGTATGTTATACACATATGGTTGATTCAACTACATCACTAACCATTGCCGAAGATGCGTCTTTGACCACCACCACCCCCCCCCCACCTCCCCCCGATGGTTACTCGTTTCCTTCCAGACGTCATTGTCAGATCAATCTGCGAACGTCATTATCCCAGTACATGCTAGATCTCCATTACTTGCTATTATCGCCGTAAGTCAAATGCGGTTGGCAGCGTACTGGTTTTGTATGTAGTCCCTACAAAGAGAACTTATCTCCATCGCCTTAGAAGACCCCAACTAGTGGGAGAGGTATAGTTATTTCCTAATTGAGGAGTAATTAACGCTGGAGATTACAGCTAATATCAGAAAGATTTAGGTGGAGTTGTACAGTGATTTCCTTGCCAGATAGGAGTTACCTTCCAGATTATTAACAACACAGGACTGGCCGTTTTCACTTTAGAAGACTGAGGGCTGACCCCGGATAGTTAATTTGACACCTGTATTCTTGTGGCATTGACTGTGTAAAATCAATACGATTCGCTGGTGTTCATGATTTTAGTTTGTTGTGATAGAAAATTACTAGCGCATCAGAGCTAGTGAGGTTATTATTATTTTTTTTTTATGTGGATTTTCATTAATAAATATGTTTAAATATTCTAAGCGGTCAGAATTCACTTTCTACCTTTCACTTGATGTCAACTTGTGCTGTCCTTTCTGCAGATTAACCTATTTAGCAGAGAGGCCGGAGGAAGTGTATGATATTCTAGACATTGTCTCGAGTGTGGCTGGAATAAGACAATAGACACCCAATTACATATTTCTTCTCTCCTTATCTTACATTAGTGACTATCCATATCTATTTTCACACTTCTCATTTATACTTTGTCAAAACTCAGACAAAATCTACTATTAGATCACCATTGCAGACTGTCATGGGCACACACGTTCATGGTCAATATTAATCAGAGTGATCAGTTAGGAAGAAGCAAAAGTGACGAATAAGATAAAAGGACAGTCAACTGTTGATATTAAATGTAAAACTTATGATGTCTTCAGTCCTGCATAAGTCTGAGTCTACACATTACGTGTTTGGCGTCTAATAGGAAAGAAGCTAGCAAAGCGTACGTCCGTATAGCAGAATTCACAAGATAGGATATTATAGGACATTTTATCAGTTCGTCAAAATATTAAAGATAACCTTTTATCGTACGAGCCACCTAGCAGATGGTGGTTTTTCAAATGGAAGAGGAGCAGTTGGAACAGGTTCATATTCTGTAGCTGTGTTCATAACGCAAAACGATTCTTTATACGATTGTCGTCTCAACTCACTGTGGCAAAACGAGTGACGTATTTCTGACAATTAAAATCCGATATGCGATGGAAGGGTTGAAACTGCATGTTGAATGCACTAAGCCAGTGAATGACAGATACATTTCAGTTGCACACAGAGAGGAGCCACCTTTCAATCTAGACCACATTGAGGTGTTACAACCAACAATGGTTTACGCAACATCCGATGCAAAACCGATACAATTTGTGAGATTTTCGCTTTCGTGGCTATTCTGCCACAAACGCATACCTGCCCCGTTCAAAATCAGATCTAAAAAATACTAATAATCAGTAGGTCATATTGTATAAGGGCATTGAAACAGCAACCTATATGTTTATATATGACCGTAGATAATGGGTTACAATTTATATGAGCTTCATTCGTTATGTTTTGTATTTCTTTGGTATAAAAAAATACACGCATACTTCGTTCAGTGCAAGCAATTTTAACATGTAAATAATAAAAATCAAAAAAAGCCAAACGAATTTCTGGGACGCCAACCAACTGTTTTAGAAAGCCAAAAAATATGCCAAAACGACAGACGAATTTTTCGACGCCGACCAATGTTTAAAAAAAAGTCAGACAAACGCCAAAAAGCCATTCGAATATTTTTTTACGCCAAGCATTTATTTTAAAAAAAAGCCAGATTTGTGGAATTTGGCGACAAAAAAGCCAAATCGGCAACCCTGCTATACATTACCAAGAAGAGGTAAAGTGACAATTTTCAGACTAAGAACCAGCCATTACAAACTCGGATACAATCTGTTCAATAAACTGAAAATCAAACAGACCGAAGAGCCAACAGTTTTGTAGTAAATATTCAACTGTTATTTGTCCTCCCCACATGAACTCTTAATATATCCAAAACTGTTGACTCTATGAAAGGAGCTGGGTAGCAGCGTGGCCTTCTCCAACTCAGTTGAGGGAGAAACTGTATGGTGACAACAGAAGCCTGGGACGCACTGCTGGCGTTATAGATGGGGTTATTTGAGAGCGAACAACGAAGAAGAAGACACACAGTAAAAGCTCAACAGCATGTTCACAAACTTCCAAGATATCAATTCGGATCTCATGCAAAATTTGCCTTTCAGTTTCCAGTTGTACCGAGTATAAATAAATAATACATGGGCAAATCAGGAGAGTTGCAGTATTTTCACTCTTTACGTCTACCTGTTTCATTCTAGGGGTCCGAGTGGCTAAGGGTATGACGACCGCCTCAAATTATAGGGGTACCGAGTTCGATTCCTAATAGAGGCGAATATAATTTATGGATCTTTTTTTCAGAACCACTGGTCTTAATGATGTCATACTCCCTTCTGGTTTCCTGGGTACTGAGATCGGATGCCTAGCCTACTCGGATAAGGTCGAAAAAAAAATAGGAGGTCTCGTGTGCAAGGTGCGCACGTTAAAAATCCCACGGCAGTTGGAAATCGTAAAGAGTAGGCCATGAAGCCGCTTCCCTGGCAACATTTACCAATTTAGAAACCTACCCATCACGAAAATATTTATAGAATGCGTGATTCCTATATACACACATTGGGATTCTCGCCGGTGCTACGGAGTTCGTGCACTGTGCGGAGATCCTCCTTGTGTGATCTAAGGGAGGACATCGGAGCACTGATGAAATTGTCCGTGAGCAATGAAGACAGTCCTTCAAACCAAAACAAAACAAAACAAACTGTTTAATTCTTCATTTTTTTTAAATGGTTTCCATCCTGTATTATTCTTCCCCTTTCTCTTCTCTGCTATTTTCCCCAAATATGGGAGTGCAAAAATTTCACTTCTTATGACGTGTCACGTCTGACTTCCTGCATCTTACAGCTACACGTTATGACAAATGATCTATTTTAAGTGTTTTTCTTGGCCCACGGACTTTTGTCGTACCGAAGCGTAAGAGATGTACCTGAACACAGCTTGAGTAACTTCGAGAACAGCGACTGCAAAACATCACACATTTATTTACAACTTAACACTGGTATACACTAGCTGAAACTGCATAGATCTGAATAGTAATTCTAGTTTCCGTCGGATCATAGGCCTTCAGTCAGGTCACGTTAAATCTATACTTTGCCATCCGTCGGAGTTATTGTTTGTTTCATGTCCTCTTTATCCTTTTTTTTAAAGTACTGTATGTCTTAAAATCCCATCTCCGTGTGTTTGTTTAAGATCTTCCTGTATTTCTTCTACCTTGGGGATTCTAGAAAAAGGACAGCCCTGTAATACTATCAGATGGTTCCCACCATGAGTGTCATATCCAACGCAAGCGTATGCACCTTCCATTCTGTTCACCAGTGATTATTTCTTTCCATCACTTCCACATTGGTGACCTTGATATACCATATCAATCCTTTTATTACGCATGAGCACCCATAAATTAAATGCTGCATCCTCCTGGTTGTAGCCGTTATAGTTCTCCATGTTTCAGAAGTGTACACATTTTTGACATTCTGTCGAGTCGCACCTATTCACCGGAACCGGTTGTTAACATGTGCCGGGTTCGCAGAACTGCCTTTTGAATTTATTTAGGCTATACAATTAGGCTAATATGACGAGGCAAAACATTAATTTATCATACAAATTTGCCATTTCATGCAGTTCTGTGAGTGTCCCAGTAAATATAATGTTATCATGGAAACACAGAATCGTGCCACCAAATACGACGTTATTGTCATGCTGCCCAGAGCGCTATTTTCTCCTCTCGCTTGTCTGGTTCTTGTTATCAGTTCCACACTAGTGACCTTGTCATACGATTTCAATCCATTTCACTGAATGTTATACCATCTCACTGAATACACCTACTGAATTTAACCTATACAAACACACTTATGTGTATTTTAGCTCAATAGCACTGACAAGTGCATAATTTATTTATTTATTTATTTTTGTTAAAGTATGGACGATTTTCCGATTTATTGGTTTTTGGTTTTGATGACATATTCATTGCGCACGGACAACTCCATCACTGCTCTAATTTCCTCCCTTAGAACCCACAAGGAGGATCCCAGCACAGTGCACGAACTCCATAGCACCGGCGAACATGCTAATGTGTGTATATTCTATACATGTGGGCGGGTAGGTTTTCCTAATTTTGTAAAGCGGTCATTTTTACGATTTCCAACTGCGGAGGGATTTTTAACGTTCGCAACTTGCGCAAGGGATCTCTGAGAAGGCTAGGCATCCGATCACTACCCAGGAGATAGGAGATGGGGGGAGGAGAGCATGACATAATTAGTCCACTGGTTTTCAAAAAACTGTCCATAAAATATATTCCCTGTACTGGGATCCGAACCTGGTACCTTTAGAATTAAAGGCGGACATCATCCATACCTCTTTGCCACTCCGACCCCGATGTATTGGTGAGTAAAATATTTGCAGCCTGCTCGCAAGATAGCTCTCTGCTAGTATACACAAATCCCGTGCACTGAGAGCCAGCAAATGAAACAATCCATTGTTTTACTTCCCGAAAGCGGATTTTGCTGGTCACGTGCGAGTGTGCGAACTGCTGGAACGATACAAATCACATGTTTTCCTATCTTTCTGGTTTTCCTAGATTATTCACGTTCATACATGTATCCGTATGATAGAAACAAAATTAGACTAGCGCAGTGCCAGCTAAACAAAATCGTTTTCAAGTCACCACCAGCAGCTGCCATCTCCGCATCGAGTATCGACTGCAATAGGTCTCCAACATCTTCTGTCTCTTGTCTTGATGGTGCACTCTGATAGACTCTTTCCTGTCCATCTTTTGATGTTATTTTCCCACTTACTGCCTTACTCTAGCGCGTTTGCAATCAACTCTTCCTTCTGTTATAGTCTTCTGTAAGATGTTATGTCTTCTATGTGGACAAAATATTTTAGCTGTCTAATTTTGATCTTCTTCATTAATTCTCTTTTCTTTCCTAGGTTTTCTACGACCTATTTTTTATTTGTTTTCTTCTCTTTCCGTGAGAAGCTTCCCATTCTTCTATATATCGACACCTTAAACGCCTCAATTCTTTCTTGAAACAGCTTATTCAATGTCCATGTTTCTACACTATACAATAATGAAGAGTATATATGAGTAATAGGGGATGTACCTTTTAGGTATTATTCAGGCGGAGGGTGATGACTTTTATATAGCAAAATACTCGATCGATTTCAGGCGGAAGGTGATGACTTTTATATAGCAAAATACTCGATCGATTTCAGGCGGAGGAATTTCAGGCGGAGGGTGATGACTTTTATATAGCAAAACAGGTATTATTCAGGCGGAGGGTGATGACTTTTATATAGCAAAATACTCGGTATTATTCAGGCGGAGGGTGATGACTTTTATATAGCAAAATACTCGGTATTAAGGAGCCGCGCTAGCGTAGTGGTTACAACACCGCTCTGGCGACCGGGTGATTCAGGATCAAACCCGGGCGACGGCATTTGAGGATTTTTCGTCGACCGGGAATTGGACTGGATTAACTCGAGACCTGGCGAGGACATTTGAAGAAGTGTCATCGACCAGGGATTGGCGGCTCCTGAGCCGACCCAGCTGCAATGGGTACCTCCGAAATCGGAGAGTATTTGCCTGAATGGCGAGGGACACCTGTCTCTGTACAAGTAAAAAGGGATACTCACGTAAAAATCAATGTCAGGTTAGACATAGTAATAACCTGAGATTTCGCCTCGAGTGTTAGCGGGCGTACGCAAAAAAAAAAAAAAAAACTCGGTATTATTCAGGCGGAGGTTGATGACTTGTATATAGCAAAACAGGTATTATTCAGGCGGAGGGTGATGACTTTTATATAGCAAAATACTCGGTATTATTCAGGCGGAGGGTGATGACTTTTATATAGCAAAATACTCGGTATCATTCAGGCGGAGGGTGATGACTTTTATATAGCAAAATACTCGGTATTATTCAGGCGGAGGGTGATGACTTTTATATAGCAAAATACTCGGTATTATTCAGGCGGAGGGTGATGACTTTTATATAGCAAAACAGGTAGTATTCAGGCGGAGGGTGATGACTTTTATATAGCAAAACAGGTAGTATTCAGGCGGAGGGTGATGACTTTTATATAGCAAAATACTCAGTCGTATTCAGGCGGAGGGTGATGACTACGACGGAAAATATATAAAAAAAATCGATAATGTTGGAATAGTAGGGGTTTTTTAAAGCGAGTGGAGGTTTTTTGTGGTGCGATAACGCTGGTTTAGGTTACTAAGAGGTTTTTGAAACGAGTGGTGTTTTTTTGTGGTAGCGTGGGTGACGCTGTATAGTGGGGTGTAGGTTAGTGGGGTTTTTTGTGTGATGTATTGTACCGGTAGTGTGTTTGGTTGTAGGTATCTTAATTGTGTGATGTATTTTGTGGGGCTGTCGAAACGTGGGGTGTGTTGAGGTATGGGTTTTTGTGTGCCGGTATTTTAATTGTTGTGTATACAATATGTATATATATATATATATATATATATATATATATATATATATATATATATATATATATATATATATATAGGAGTGAAGTGATAGAGACCTGTACTAGATCTAGCATCGAGAGATGGGAGTGAAGTCTCGATTCCACAGGAGGAGTGTCAGATGGAGGCACATTACTGTTCTATATCGCGATATATTAGTTCGATAATGGCGGGTGTTTATTTATTGTGTTGTTATGTTTATGTTTTTACATACAATATTCATACGTACAAACAGTTATACGATATTTTTAGCTATATATTACAACAGTTATATTTAGACATATATTACAACAGGTAGACATATATTTACAACAGTTAGATATATATTACGACATTTAGACAACAGTTAGAGTATATATATATATGTATATATATATATATATATATAAAAGAAAACACTAGATACATTTTATATATATTTATTGACAAAGAACGGTCTATGGGTGATGTCTAACTACTACGGTCGTGTACGCCTACGAGAGAGCACAATCGGCTCGGATTACTTGGTCAGTCTTCTTTTTTCATGTACAATTAGGTGGTGGGTATAGTCATCTTCAACAATCTGTCACTTCTTGTTCGTGTACAACCAGGTGGTGTCGTGTAGTCATGTGAGGGGTAAGTGTCTATGAAGGAAAAGCAGTCTTGTGGTTCGCTAGCCAGGGTCTGACTAATCGAAAAATTAATCGCTCGTTGGTGTGTTGTCTAGCCAAAAAGGGTAGTAGCACCCGTTGGATAGTACCACCGCGAACTTTGATCAAGATGAAATAAATGGCGTAGAGCCCACAAACGTTGGTAACTACATCTTGTAAATGTCTAGCGTTGTAGTTAACAGGTCGGGTGGAGTTTCTGGCTATAAATTAATCAGGTCCGGGTGTGTAGGTGGTAGGTCGAAAGAATCAAAATATTCAAAAGGGCCAAATCCATTATAATATAGAGCGACTCAGTGGTCACCCGGGCGATAGCTAGGGTCAGTGTTGATGACGAAAGCAGCTGTCTTGGTCGGATCGATACGTAGAGGTAATTGGTCACGAACTAAAACTTTAACGAGCCCAGTTCGTTTAACAAATATATCCGACAGGAGGATGGTCCGTAACTCGTCTGTAATCATCGTTTAAGTGGTGTAGTCTGTCAAAACGTGACGGAAAGAGGTGTATTCTTTAATAAATATAGCACCGGGGTACAGCTGCAGACCAGATCTTGAGGGGAGTCGTCACATTGTCGTCGTAAAAATAGAGAGGTGCGTGTTGTGTGTGTGTGTGTGTGTGTGTACATAGTGGAAGACAGAGAGTTTAGATGTTTAGGGGTGATGTGGTGACGTTGTCGAGGTACACCTGTCGTTTGAGGTAAAAGTAAGACAAAGAGTTGCGGTGTTGCGCGTACGTGTATATGATAGAGTTGTGTGTTCGGAACCCAATATTTTTCCCACCCTGTGCTTGTTGTGTGTTGAGTACTTCTAAGAATGTATTTTTGTCGATGGTGTTGTGGTGTTTGTTCAATTGATTGGGTAGTCTTGAATGTGATATATATAGAAAGAAGTCGCGGGAATTACTTCGACAAAATATTTTGTGTTTGGTCTGTTTAACTGTGCCTGTGTGACAATATCGCTGTCGTGTAATTGTGAGAGAAAAGATTTGAAATCTGTAATGTTGTTGACTAGGTGAGGTTGATCTAAGACGACTGCATTGTTATGAGAAGAGTAAAAAAATCTTAATTCTCGAGTTTCTCTGTGTCTTAAAACGATGTGAAAACTGTAGTTTATTTTGAATCTTTTTGTTTGTTGTGTGAAGATTGGTGTCAAGAGACGGGCCCAGTCGATATTTTCGTTATTGTGATAGAATGTGAAAGTTGATAAATATTTATGTTTATTGGCGTGTGTTTTGATCACCTGCCAGTTGTCAATATAGACTTGTCTTATGTCAGCCTGTAAGTCTTGCAAGCTGTCTTCCTCAGACGCCAAGCGGGTTTTTTTTTATATGGGATTGTTGGGGACTGGTGATTGTTCGTTTGAGTGGGTTAATCTGGCCTGCTTTTGTAGAGGGAATTGTTGAAGAGGACGCTGGGATGGGAGTTGTTGAATAGGGTCCTGAAGGTAGTGTGGAAGTTGAAGGTGTTCTCGTCGAGTCTGTGGCGCCTGCTACAGCAGCTGATGTTGATATCTGTGGGTTCACTGTTGTTGCTGTGGTGTCTGATAATGAGGCTGTCTGCGGATTCGTCGCTGTTGATGGGGCATCTGGTAATATTGTCTGTGGGTTCGCCGATGAGTCTGGTGTTACTGTCGCACCTGATGTTGTTGGTGTTGGTGTGGTACCTGTTGGTGGGTTCTGTGTTGAGGTAGAAAGCTGGGTAGGGATAGCGGTGTGTTTTTGGTTTATGTGGACGCGAAGATTGTCAATACGAGAAAAGTCTTTTCCACAGACCTCACAAGAGAGCAGCGTCAGTGAGTGCATGGTCTTGTTGTGTCGTGATAGATCGGCGCGCCTGGTGAACATCTTCCCGCATCTGGTACATATCAGGTTGTTTTGTACCACTGATGTGTCTGTTTGTGCTGAGCCGGACCCATGTTTATTTTCTAAGTGCCGTTGAAGATTATCGGGTCTTGTAAATTCTAAACCACAGAAAGAGCACTCGTGATTGTGGCGATCGTGGACTGTGGCCATATGCCGAGTAAGAGCATGACCCCACTTGAAAACAGACTGGCAGTGTAAACAGGCATAGCCCCGTCGTTGAGGTGAAGACATCTGTTGAGTAGGATCAAAAAGAAGTTAGTCACACATAAAATTAAATATATATAACAACATATATGTAACAAGTAGTTAAATAAAACACAGACAATCTGATAGATACAGAAAGAGAGAGAGAGAGAGAGAGACAGAGAGAGAGAGAGAGAAAGGGAAAAAATAATCAGGTAAATAAAATAAAAAAACAGACTTATAAATAGTTAGGTATACAATACTACTCTTCGTTATAACTAGGCTTATTTTTTTATTTTTTTATTCTGTTATCAAATGAAAGAGGTGTTAACATATCAGAAATACACAGCGCGTGTTGTGGAAGCAAAGATATTTATTTAAAAACCACCCGCTCACGAGACAAGTGACGAGCTACCCTTTCATTTAAAATAACGAGATTTAAGTACTTACGTGTGTGTTAGTTTCACACGCTTGTTGGTTATAGCAGGACGTCTGTCCTTGTGTAGTTCAGTATTGTTAAATCTAAAATATAATATTTTCTAAACTATTATGTTGTCTAATTTTCACTGGCTGGTTAGGTAGTTTGTAGTGACTCGGGTCCTTATTTATTTTTAAAGTAATATGGTTGTAGTTACTATGAGAAGTTCTTTATAGAAGCAGCTTCTGAGTACAGAAATACTCCTTGCGCACGTGTGTTGTGGAATCAAATCAATTTATCGATCTTCCCAACCGTCTTTGCGCTACAACCAAACAAGTATTTGAAATAGGCTATTAGTCTATACAAGTTTAGAGTGTTGTTATCAGAAAGTATTACAAGTTGTAAGTATCACGGATAATTTTTTCAAAACCCAAATATAATTTGATTTCGCACGAGTTTAACAATAGACGAGAAACGCAGATAAGGTTTAAACTAAGGAATTTTTATTGGTACTGTACCTAGCACATAAAAAATAAGTCGGATAATTCTTAACTTACCTAAACCATACACACATGTAAGAATTTAACAAACAACTGACATTAAAATACCTATAATCTAGACATAATAACATTGAAAAAAAAATCTTAACATTTAACAACACTACCTAACGAAAAGACAAACACACACACACAACCATATTTTAAAAATAGAGATATTTATCACCCTAACACAGAGTACCGAAAAACAACCAAAACAGATATTTTTTAAAGTTATTTAGGGTATATAAACTAGTGAAAAGAGCTATATAAAAATATATATATTATTTATGTGTAAAATATATATTTTAACTTCCTAGTATTATTATAGGGAAAAAAACTGACGAATACACACATACATATTTAGAACTTTGCGTAGGTTATTTTTCCAGTCTCCGACTGTTAAAAAAATACTCCTATCAAACAACAAACACGCAACCATATATTTTTTCCACAGAATACGCTTAAACAGACACAGAGATGTAGACTTTATATATTCTCTAAATAGAGATATTTAATACAAAACAGAATAACATACGTTTCAGAAGGATGTTTCTTGGTCTCAACGTCTGATTTTTTTTCAAAACGACTGGATTTTTTTCAGAAGGCTTCAAAACGACTGGTCAGAGCTGGTCGAGGGGTGGTTACAGAATGACTATGTCTAAAACAGTTCTTGATTAAAACAACAGACTTGTCAATAAAAGTAGTCCGATCGTATGAATTTCGTGATGGAGTCAGAACGTGTATTGAGTAGAGACACTGTTTCAGAAAGAAAAAAATAATTCGCTTGCGTATTCATACGCGCGACAGTTTATCGCGGTGTTTCGGTTCAAACGTCAGTAGTACGTTTTTGAAAAGAAACTAATTTACCATTTTCATCACGTTGCATGTTTAATTACCGGCCAGCTGTGTTTACCTAATTTCTCTCCTGTTCGGGAAATACAATTAAACAAACCCACTTTCTTTTATAAAGATCCAAATGCCAGATATGCAGCTGCGATAAAGCTAACAGGTTTGTTCGACGCTGAAAACCGTTATCCTCGTTACACCAATGTTTAATTACGACCCAGGTGTGTTTGGAAAATTCAATTAAACAAAGCCAATTTCATTCAGAAAGATCGAATGACAGATGTACGCGCGTGTGTTTCAGAGATCTACACGTACGGTATTGTGAGTAAATAACGGGATCGATAGGCAATTTCATTACGGGGCATGTTTAATCAGTAGCAGATGTGTTTGCTTAATCGGTCCCTTGTCGAAAATATGACTTATTTTACACAGCTAGTCCCCGTACGTGTCCAAATATTCAGAACCCATGTCTTTGTTACAAGGCTCGCTTATCGAGAAGAGGAAGAATATTTCTCACTGTCATATAGAAGTAAACTGGTGATGGAGTCGGTTATATCGCAGCTTTGGTTGTTGGTGTGCGTTTCCTCATAAAATCACTATTGGTTATCTGTAATCTTTTAAATAGTTTGTTAAGCCATTATTTCTATAATATTGTGTATTCGTAACCAATAACAGGAGAATTGTGTGTATTTCATGAAAGTTTAGGTATAGGCACACTACCCAAAAGGGATTTCAGCAGAACATTGCAGTCTTGTTACAAACATCAAGCTGATTTATAAGTAGCTTTAACATTTTTTTATTGGAAGGAGTTGTGTTTTTTTACCGTTTACATGAATATAACAACCGATTTGTTCCAAACCCTTCAGGCAACTATGTTACTACTTGACGTGAGACGAAGGAGTTTTTCTTTTTATAAACACTCTTTAGTGAATCCCCCTTTGCCTAAGCGCTATAGAATAAAGAGGAAAATATAAAATAAAAAACTAATTTGGTTTTGTGTTGTGTTGTGTGTAGCTAGTGATGAGAATATAAGACGCTGAGAGGTGAAGTGGTGTCGTAGACAACTATGGTTATGATGTCGATGTCGAGGTCAGTTTCAGCCATTTTAAGAAAACACATCACGCACGTGGTTGTACCCTCCCTTGTTTTGGAACCAGATCGATGGCCCCACAAAACAGCGCGTGTAAATTTCTGTTCACGTCACTAGGGCAAAACACAATCAAACAATAGTAGAAACTCATAAAAGAAACATTTCTTCGTTCATGTGTTCGAATCCGCTACTTAAGGTTTTCACTTTTTTTATTTTTTATTTTAAATCAGCTTGATGTTTGTAACAGGACTGCAATGTTCTGCTGAAATCCCTTTTGGGTAGTGTGCCTATACCTAAACTTTCATGAAATACACACAATTCTCCTGTTATTGGTTACGAATACACAATATTATAGAAATAATGGCTTAACAAAAAAAAAAAAAAAAACTATTTAAAAGATTACAGATAACCAATAGTGATTTTATGAGGAAACGCACACCAACAACCAAAGCTGCGATATAACCGACTCTATCACCAGTTTACTTCTATATGACAGTGAGAAATATTCTTCCTCTTCTCGATAAGCGAGCCTTGTAACAAAGACATGGGTTCTGAATATTTGGACACGTACGGGGAATAGCTGTGTAAAATAAGTCATATTTTCGACAAGGGACCGATTAAGCAAACACATCTGCTACTGATTAAATATGCCCCATCCCGTTATTTACTCATAATACCGTACGTGTAGATCTCTGAAGCACACGCGCGTACATCTGTCATTCGATCTTTCTGAATGAAATTGGCTTTGTTTAATTGAATTTTCCAAACACACCTGGGTCGTAATTAAACATTGGTGTAACGAGGATAACGGTTTTCAGCGTCGAACAAACCTGTTAGCTTTATCGCAGCTGCATATCTGGCATTTGGATCTTTATAAAAGAAAGTGGGTTTGTTTAATTGTATTTCCCGAACAGGAGAGAAATTAGGTAAACACAGCTGGCCGGTAATTAAACATGCAACGTGATGAAAATGGTAAATTAGTTTCTTTTCAAAAACGTACTACCGACGTTTGAACCGAAACACCGCGATAAACTGTCGCGCGTATGAATACGCAAGCGAATTATTTTTTTCTTTCTGAAACAGTGTCTCTACTCAATACACGTTCTGACTCCATCACGAAATTCATACGATCGGACTACTTTTATTGACAAGTCTGTTGTTTTAATCAAGAACTGATTTAGAGATAGTCATTCTGTAACCACCCCTCGACCAGCTCTGACCAGTCGTTTTGAAGCCTTCTGAAAAAAATCCAGTCGTTTTGAAAAAAAAATCAGACGTTGAGACCAAGAAACATCCTTCTGAAACGTATGTTATTCTGTTTTGTATTAAATATCTCTATTTAGAGAATATATAAAGTCTACATCTCTGTGTCTGTTTAAGCGTATTCTGTGGAAAAAATATATGGTTGCGTGTTTGTTGTTTGATAGGAGTATTTTCTTAACAGTCAGAGACTGGAAAAATAACCTACGCAAAGTTCTAAATATGTATGTGTGTATTCGTCTGTTTTTTTCCCCTATAATAATACTAGGAAGTTAAAATATATATTTTACACATAAATGTTATATATATTTTTATATAGCTCTTTTCACTAGTTTATATACCCTAAATAACTTTAAAAAATATCTGTTTTGGTTGTTTTTTTCGGTACTCTGTGTTAGGGTGATAAATATCTCTATTTTTAAAATATGGTTGTGTGTGTGTGTGTGTGTTTGTCTTTTCGTTAGGTAGTGTTGTTAAATGTTAAGATTTTTTTTTTTCAAAGTTATTATGTCTAGACTAATAGGTATTTTAATTTCAGTTGTTTGTTAAATTCTTACATGTGTGTATGGTTTAGGTAAGTTAAGAATTATCCGACTTATTTTTTATGTGCTAGGTACAGTACTGAGAAAAATTCCTTAGTTTAAACCGTATCTGCGTTTCTCGTCTATTGTTATACTCGTGCGACATCAAATTATATTTGGGTTTTGAAAAAATTATCCGTGATACTTACAACTTGTAATACTTTCTGATAACAACACTCTAAACTTGTATAGACTAATAGTCTATTTCAAATACTTGTTTGGTTGTAGCGCAAAGACGGCTGGGAAGATCGATAAATTGATTGGATTCCACAACACACGTGCGCAAGGAGTATTTCTGTACTCAGAAGCTGCTTCTATAAAGAACTTCTCATAGTAACTACAACCATATTACTTTAAAAATAAATAAGGACCCGAGTCACTACAAACTACCTAACCAGCCAGTGAAAATTAGACAACATAATAGTTTAGAAAATATTATATTTTAGATTTAACAATACTGAACTACACAAGGACAGACGTCCTGCTATAACCAACAAGCGTGTGAAACTAACACACACGTAAGTACTTAAATCTCGTTATTTTAAATGATAGGGTAGCTCGTCACTTGTCTCGTGAGCGGGTGGTTTTAAAATCAATATCTTTGCTTCCACAACGCGCGCTGTGTATTTCTGATATGTTAACACCTCTTTCATTTGATAACAGAATAAAAAAATAAAAAAAATAAGCCTAGTTATAACGAAGAGTAGTATTGTATACCTAACTATTTATAAGTCTGTTTTTTATTTTATTTACCTGATTATTTTTTCCCTTTCTCTCTCTCTCTCTCTCCCTCTCTCTCTCTTTCTCTCTCTATCAGATTGTCTGTGTATTATTTAACTACTTGTTACATATATGTTGTTATATATATTTAATTTTATGTGTGACTAACTTCTTTTTGATCCTACTCAACAGATGTCTTCACCTCAACGACGGGGCTATGCCTGTTTACACTGCCAGTCTGTTTTCAAGTGGGGTCATGCTCTTACTCGGCATATGGCCACAGTCCACGATCGCCACAATCACGAGTGCTCTTTCTGTGGTTTAGAATTTACAAGACCCGATAATCTTTAACGGCACTTAGAAAATAAACATGGGTCCGGCTCAGCACAAACAGACACATCAGTGGTACAAAACAACCTGATATGTACCAGATGCGGGAAGATGTTCACCAGGCGCGCCGATCTATCACGACACAACAAGACCATGCACTCACTGACGCTGCTCTCTTGTGAGGTCTGTGGAAAAGACTTTTCTCGTATTGACAATCTTCGCGTCCACATAAACCAAAAACACACCGCTATCCCTACCCAGCTTTCTACCTCAACACAGAACCCACCAACAGGTACCACACCAACACCAACAACATCAGGTGCGACAGTAACACCAGACTCATCGGCGAACCCACAGACAATATTACCAGATGCCCCATCAACAGCGACGAATCCGCAGACAGCCTCATTATCAGACACCACAGCAACAACAGTGAACCCACAGATATCAACATCAGCTGCTGTAGCAGGCGCCACAGACTCGACGAGAACACCTTCAACTTCCACACTACCTTCAGGACCCTATTCAACAACTCCCATCCCAGCGTCCTCTTCAACAATTCCCTCTACAAAAGCAGGCCAGATTAACCCACTCAAACGAACAATCACCAGTCCCCAACAATCCCATATAAAAAAAAAACCCGCTTGGCGTCTGAGGAAGACAGCTTGCAAGACTTACAGGCTGACATAAGACAAGTCTATATTGACAACTGGCAGGTGATCAAAACACACGCCAATAAACATAAATATTTATCAACTTTCACATTCTATCACAATAACGAAAATATCGACTGGGCCCGTCTCTTGACACCAATCTTCACACAACAAACAAAAAGATTCAAAATAAACTACAGTTTTCACATCGTTTTAAGACACAGAGAAACTCGAGAATTAAGATTTTTTCACTCTTCTCATAACAATGCAGTCGTCTTAGATCAACCTCACCTAGTCAACAACATTACAGATTTCAAATCTTTTCTCTCACAATTACACGACAGCGATATTGTCACACAGGCACAGTTAAACAGACCAAACACAAAATATTTTGTCGAAGTAATTCCCGCGACTTCTTTCTATATATATCACATTCAAGACTACCCAATCAATTGAACAAACACCACAACACCATCGACAAAAATACATTCTTAGAAGTACTCAACACACAACAAGCACAGGGTGGGAAAAATATTGGGTTCCGAACACACAACTCTATCATATACACGTACGCGCAACACCGCAACTCTTTGTCTTACTTTTACATCAAACGACAGGTGTACCTCGACAACGTCACCACATCACCCCTAAACATCTAAACTCTCTGTCTTCCACTATGTACACACACACACACACACACACACACAACACGCACCTCTCTATTTTTACGACGACAATGTGACGACTCCCCTCAAGATCTGGTCTGCAGCTGTACCCCGGTGCTATATTTATTAAAGAATACACCTCTTTCCGTCAAGTTTTGACAGACTACACCACTTAAACGATGATTACAGACGAGCTACGGACCATCCTCCTGTCGGATATATTTGTTAAACGAACTGGGCTCGTTAAAGTTTTAGTTCGTGACCAATTACCTCTACGTATCGATCCGACCAAGACGGCTGCTTTCGTCATCAACACTGACCCTAGCTATCGCCCGGGTGACCACTGAGTCGCTCTATATTATAATGGATTTGGCCCTTTTGAATATTTTGATTCTTTCGACCTACCACCTACACACCCGGACCTGATTAATTTTATAGCCAGAAACTCTACCCGACCTGTTAACTACAACGCTAGACATTTACAAGATGTAGTTACCAACGTTTGTGGGCTCTACGCCATTTATTTCATCTTGATCAAAGTTCGCGGCGGTACTATCCAACGGGTGCTACTACCCTTTTCGGCAAGACAACACACCAACGAGCGATTAATTTTTCGATTAGTCAGACCCTGGCTAGCGAACCACAAGACTGCTTTTCCTTCATAGACACTTACCCCTCACATGACTACACGACACCACCTGGTTGTACAGGAACAAGAAGTGACAGATTGTTGAAGATGACTATACCCACCACCTGATTGTACATGAAAAAAGAAGACTGACCAAGTAATCCGAGCCGATTGTGCTCTCTCGTAGGCGGTCACGACCGTAGTATTTAGACATCACCCATAGACCGTTCTTTGTCAATAAATATATATAAAATGTATCTAGTGTTTTCTTTTATATATATATATATAATATATTATATTATATAATATATATTATACGTATATATATATATATCATCAAATATATAATATACATATATATATTTTAATATATATATTTCTAACTGTTTGTCTACCTGTTGTAAATATATGTCACCTTTTGTAATATATTCTAAATAAACTGTTGTAATATATAGCTAAAATATATCGTATAACTGTTTGTACGTATAAAATATTGTATGTACACCAAAAAAAACATAAACATAACAACACAATAAAATAAACACCCGCCATTATCGAAACTAATATATCGCGATATTGTTTTGTTAGAACAGTAATGTGCCTCCATTGACCCACTCCTCCTGTGGAATCGAGACTTCACTCCCATCTCTCGATGCTAGATATCTAGTACAGGTCTCCTATCACTTTTTATATATATATATATATACATATTGTATACACAACAATTAAAATACCGGCACACAAAAACCCATTTACCTCAACACACCCCACGTTTCGAACAGCCCCACAAAATACAATATCAACACAATTAAGAATACCTAACAACCATACAAACTACCGGATTACCAATACATTTCACACAAAAAACCCCACTAACCTACACCCCACTATAAACAGCGTCACCCACGCTGAAACCACAACCGCAAAAAAACACCACTCGTTTATTTCAAAAAAACCTCTTAGTAACCTATAACCAATGCGTTACCCGAACCGCAACAAAAAAAAAAATCCTCCACTCGCTTTAATAAAACCCCTACTATTCCAACATTATCGATTTTTTTTAAATTTTTTTTACGTTATAAAAAATATTTTGGATAATGTGTATAAGTTTAATATGAGTAAAACTAATTCTCTAATGATTTTAAAATTATACAATATATGATTATAACCATGAATTATACCGCCTTTTTGGGAATAGCTACCTGCGTTTATAAATAGTAAATATTAAATATAATTAATAACGTATAATAATGTCTTTTAAAGTATCTGTAAAAACAAACATCTTCCATTAAATAACCATCCAAAATAAAACATCAAAAAACTTTTTTTTCCTTTACAAATGTCATATTGGCTTATAGCAAATATCACACTAACTTCGCAATCCGTTAGAATATTAAAAAACAGGTTGTTGTTGTTTTTGCTATGTGGAAACCGCAATTCCATCATTTTATCCGCTCTGAATAATAAGCAAAATTGACATAGAAGAATAAAAGTGATAGACATCACGCGAAATTAACAAAATCCCCCACCCCATATTAGCAGCCCAGGGGTCTTTGCGCAAAGTGGGGGGTTGCTCATACTATAAATCTTATTAAAAAAATATAAATAATTACAAACATTTGCCTGTGTCCCGGTACTAAAAATTGAATGAGTTGTAAAAAAATGGTCAATAATCCATATCACGCCTTAAAAATAGCCAAAACGATTAAAAAAATTGCATATGAGAGATCAAGGTGCAAAGGCTCACACAGTGCTCGTTAAACTCACGCACCGTATCTCAGCGTGGTGTTTAACCGACACGATAGCCTCTCTTAAATAAGCCGCCAGCACTGAGCAGACACCAGAACCTATACGTCTCACTTCAAGGAACATTACCTACCAGGCATAGAAAACAGTGTGAAGGCTATCACCTAGCATGGTGGAGATTTAATTTTATTAGAATAAAAGCACAAATTAATCTAAGAGGAGTAATGAAATGTACGAGCATTTCAGCACGATAATTTTTGAAGCTATATAGAGAGACTTTCACTCATTTGGACAAAGTTGTCTGTATTTTTTTTTGTGAGGGGGAACGTGACGACAAGAGCGTACCCAGTAACAAGGATGTACGAGCTACAACCTCAGGTGTTTGAGTAGTTTCACATTGAAAGGCATGATTGCATTAATGGTATTCGTTTTTATTTTTTGATTTCCTCATGTAAAGACAAACACAACACAATTACTCTCATAGAACCATGTTGGAATTAAGGATTATATTTTATAAGATTAGCATATGAATTCGAAATTAATATATCTAGCATGACACAGACAGTGATACTATGGTCTTAGTAATAGGTTGCCATGTGGCCAAACATGACTATCCATGTTTGTCTACATTATCCTGGACTAGTAATTCTTCACACCCTTTCACGATCAGTGATCTCATAAACATGCGTATGCAAAAGACATATCTTGGGAAATACTGTATGTGAGTTTTAAGAACGGTTACATAAGGTGATAACCAGTCGAGGAAACTTATCAATTGAGCGTAGATAGTACAAACCTTGATCTTTTCAGTTAACATTATGCATAGCATTCGGTGCATCGCCTCCCACAGTACGTTCCCTGCACATTTTTTGAGATTAGTGACCGCTTATCTTGCCGGGTATTTTAATCTAAGCAAAAATGCAAATCTAGAAATTTTTCTTAGGTCTCAATTGTGCGTTTAATAAAAAGTCCTTTTTCAACAATAAAAATTGGAGGGTAGGATAACGTGATCATATTTGATTAGTAATAAAAGGAATGTTCTGGGACCCTGAACACATATAAATATAAAATTAACAATGATTAGACATCCATTAAAAAATTGCCGTTTTTAAGTACTAAATCAATAAAATTTGCATTAAAAACTAAACTAGTCAAACTAAAATATTAAAATTTCTGTGCGTAACATAAAAAAAAAATCGAAAGTGTAAGAGTAGCAGTTATGTATTACATAAATTTTAAAAAATGGTATCCCGGGAATAAAAATTAAACTAGTACTGCTATAACATCGTAATTGTTGAACCATAAAAAATTTTGACAATACAAACTATAACCTAATCATCATGTCCTGTCCATGCTTACTCAAGGTGCACTGGTGGTTAAACAAAATAAATAAAACAAAAACGATTCCTTCACATCATAAAAACCGGGTGCTAACAGAAAGTCTCTAATCAATATAAACTTGAGCCACAATCAAACCTCAACTACATCATTCCAAAAAAGGCCTGAAATCATAATATAAACCACGCCAATTTATCTGAGATAAAAAAAACTTGGCAGGTTCGATAAACCATTAATCAATTAAAAAAAAGGAATGACGAGAAATAAAACATATCTCCCTAAAAACTGGAAAAGAACAAAAAAAACCTTGGTAAATCGCACGTTGGCAATTGAATCTAACCAGAAAAAATGAAAAATACCAAGTCAACTTTTTACTAAAAGAATTCAAAAGACTGCGTCTTGCATTACAAATAGAAATCAATGCAGGAAGGAGACTGGTTAACCAATCCGAAACAAGCGCGGGAAAAATCTAACAAGATATCGGGGGCGGGGGGCACCAAAAACTATCGTTCGTCGCCGCTCTAGTCTACGTGGCAGAATGCATAAAAATCGAAAAAAAAAAAAGTTAAATAAAACAGCCTAAACGAAAAAAACAATTGAAACGAACTTAAGCATAAAACTACAATTTAAATGCCTCGATGGAATAAGCGTGTGAAAAAAAATAAGAACAAGTAAGGTTTGGCGTGCATGTCATGTAAAAACAAAAGCATCCAGTGTATAAACAATAATTAATAAACACTAAGTGTCTGTAGTAAAAGCAGAAAAAACCCCACATCAGTGTTATGGTATAAGAAAAAGTTAAAATAAAAGAGAGATGGTACAAGGCGAGAATTTAAATAAAAAAGAGAAGAGCGAATAGCACACTGAGAAAAGACGAGCCTAAAGTTCTACGCAGCTGGGAGATTACGAACACACATACCACGTCAGCGGTGGAGTAGTTAAACACACTCTATAACTGCTATTTAGATCAGACAAATGTGAGAGGGTAGGTAAATAAAAGAGAGATCCGTACATCTAAAAAAGCCCCATAACACAAAATTAAGAGGGTAATAAACGTGGGGGCAGTTGGGAATGGGAAGGATACTATCTACCCTTAACATAAATTCCGAAGAGAGAGAAAGCGGGGGATGGGTAAAGGTTTATAAGTTTGAAGGCAGTGTTGATAGCAGTTCAATCTACTCCCTAACCCTTAGAGAAAAAATGATTATACGAGAGCATATAGTATAAGTTAAACGAAGACACAAGTAGAAAACGGAACAACGCCAAAATAAGTTAAAACCCTATAAAACGAGAAAACAATATAGTAATGCCATAAAAATAACCCCATAACACAATCAACACCTAAAAAAATTAACCCCCCTCCCCCTTTACTTAAGCTCAAAGATAAAAACCCATGAAAATGTAAAACTATCCCCCCACCAAAACCCATTAGTCCCCAATAACTATGCTAAAAAACCAAATTATGAAGAACAGAAAGAGAGCTTAAACCCCCATAAGGAAAGGGAAATCTATGTGCCATAATTCTATAATATATATTATACTGTGGTCCAAAATCCATTCATACTAATATGAATCTCCCCGTTCTAGAAAATTATCTCTATATAATCCTAAAATGTAACCTTTATAATCACATAACTACATAGTACTAAAAATGGACAAAAATTACTCTCTAAAAAATCCTCAATACACCTAAATCCTAAAACCCCCAAAATAAACATAAATAATAAGTTTTGGATGGTATCAGCTAATTTTGTGGTTACTAATTCTTTACGTTCATTATAAATACAAATAAAATCAATAACATAACCTCAAACCTATATAAAAAAAACCTTAAACATAAACTTTAAGATTTATATAACTTAGTATTAACTATAAAAAAACTAATACACAGAAATATAAGTTAATTGTCCAAGTCGAACGTCAAAAAAATCAGTAAAACTACATAATTAATTTAAATTAATCCACTTAAGTATCTTTAACAAACATAGGTACGCAAAATCAATTTTAGATTAAGCAAGAGATCCTTTAAAGGAGTCTAAGAGATAAAGCGTGGTCGCCAAATTACAAAAAAATAAATTATAGAGATAATAAAATTAATAAACGTGAAATGTAATCATGACAATAGGGAGTAGTTAAAAAAGACCAACACCACCCAAAGAAAAACAAAGAAACAAAGACAAACAAATAATCATTTAAAAAAAACATATATTATACTTCATTAGTTTTCTGTCGACTCTCGGTTTTACAATATCCACACAAAAATAAGCCAGTTATGCGTTGCACAAGATACAGATACAGCTAAGAAGAAAGAAGTGTACATAGGATAATAAGAAAACAAACAAAACAATGCGGTTTGAAAAGGGACGGTATCGTTAGTGACCAGCTACAAATTATTGAGTTATGCCACCACTGAATTATTCCAGTTTTAGTGTTGCTTCTTTCATTTCATCATACTTCATATTTTGTCATGATCCGGGTACTCCAAATTTTGTTACTTTACACACACTCTCTACCTTTCTCTCCAACCACCCTTCCCGCCGTATGCGCGATGATCTCCAAATGCATGTTGACCTTCACGATTACCACTATCACGCATCAACAGGTAGTTTACGTTGAGCGTGTAAAAAACTGACCATTTCTGTACGCTGTGCTTGCAGTAAACAGTTTGTTTTGGCAGACGTCGTCAAAACATCATGACGATGTGATAATTCAGTCTTAAGCACACGACGGATACATACACACATACCCCTTACATTTATAAAGGGTTACCACTCTTCCGTTATAGGGTTTATTCAGTACCCATTCGTCCAATTCCTTTCTTTCTTTCGTTCTTTTTTTGTTTGTTTGTTTTTTTGGAAGTGTATTTTTTTTTTTTTTTCCCTTAACCAGCGGAACTTAGGCTTTCAGCCCTTCGGCCCAATGACATGTCATTGCGAGGCTGGGGAACCTGAGGACTTTCCTTCCAACCCGGTCAGGAGCTTCGCTCCTTCCCATCCACAGAGGGTTTATCACAGGAGCCGTTCAGGCTGTTCAGTCAAATTTCCGGCCGTAAACATTTCTTCAAACGCCGACGCCCGGGTTTGAACCATGAACACCTGGTCGCCAGTACAACGCCGAAGCCATTACACCAGCGCGGCTCCCTTTGGAAGTGTATAAGCGGATGTAACGCGCGGGCACAGCGGTGTGTTTGCGTAAAGGTGCTTTGTGAGATGTGAATAGGGGCAGACTCGGGGCATGCCCCTTGCAGGAAACCTGCCCCAAGCATTGATGTGCTCATGCGGCAGTAGTTTCTCTAGCAATTTGATTTACATCACGAGGCTATCGGCCCTATATACGAGTATATATGAAACAGTGTTAATAACAATCAATACTGCACGCTATACTCATGACCGGTGCCTGACTATTTTAAACCCTAGGCAAGGCTAAGTAATTATTCAGGTTTCTCACACTTCTCACTCTCTTAACACACTGACACTCTACACTCTGCGCCCCTCTGAGGTCTGCGCCCTAAGCGGCCGCCTAGTTGGCCTAACGGTAGCACCGGCTCTGGTGCCTATATTTTAGACATTAGTATGGTGTTCTGTGTTTCTTTAGCAATTATTTCGCGAAATAACAAACATGTTCATGATAATCTTTTGTAATAGCGATTAAAAACAGGACGTGGATGCTAAAGTTAAATATGAAACTGCAAGTATTTTCTTTTCTCTTTTTTTTTAAAGCACAGATTCACTCATTCACTCAATCATTCATTCACTCACTCCTCATTCACTCATTCAATCTGTCATTCATACATTCAATCACTCAATCACTCATTCACTCAATCACTCAATCACATAATCACTCATTCACTCAATCACGCATTCACTCAATCACTCATCACCCTTCAGCTTCGCAGAAAAGCACAGGCCTTCAACATGTGTATGCCAAGTCTTCCTACCGCATGTCATTAGCTAAAGGTCTTTCTATGTCTTCCACATGTCATTAGTTAAAGGTCTTTCTATGTCTTCCACATGTCATTAGCTAAAGGTCTTTTCATGTCTTTCACGTGTCATTAGTTAAAGGTCTTTCCATGTCTTCTGTGACGCATGAAAATCGAGCATCTCGATCAGTCGCTTTAATCCCATAGTCACCCCTTTCTCTCTTGTCAAACAACTCGATTCCACGTGGATTTCCCTCGCTTCCTAATTAACATGCAAGTTAAGTACGTGTAAGCCATGCCTCTCCCGCTACCCGCATCACTTTCAGTTACCCACGCCTACTTGTTTTCTTTTCACGCGCTATCTAAGCAGATATTGAGATTCATAAACTGTCATTCCTTCATAAGCGGGCGGGCCAGGGCAGCCTGCCGGCTGTCATATTATTGCACGACCGGCATTTCGCCGAGATCTGAGAAACCTTTGGTGCTGATTAACACCAGGTAAAAGAAAGGACCGAGAACCCTGTACACGGGGAAGAAATCTCCTCTGAAGCGGCCAACATGTCGGCAACGGTGTGAAAAAGAGCTTTCATTCAGGAATTGACCGCAGAATCTGCTCTAGGCGCGAATTTACGCATATAGGGGGGAAAATCTGGCATTTCTAAATATATAGTCATTCTCATCAAACTCTGTTATCAGTCTGCTACAGGATTTCTTGAATGGTCTAGCTCGCATTTTGAGACTTATTTTCATTTGGATTCTTATAAATACGTGGAGATTAATTCAGTTTCCTGATTTGTGTCTGGTCATACCCTTGCGAACTAGCGGTTTTACAGTATTAAGGTCCTATGTTCTTAAACATACAGACACTGTTGTGAAGAATCTGTTGTTATGACTCTGGGCGGTCCACCTTCTCCATCACTGAGAGTGGTCAAAAAACAGAACAATAACTAGCGAAATTAACCTGTAACTGGACTAGAACTATATACCAGATCTTTTTATACATTTATAAATATTGCTGGCCGGCTGTGGCAGAATATCCATCACCATTTTTCAAAATATCTGACAGAAAATTTTATTACCACGGGATTATCTTCGAGAGAACTCACGGTTCATACTCGGCTATTTCCCTAAGAGAACAGCTGAGAAATAACATTCGTTTCTTGTTAGAACATTTCATCACGTCAGAGAGTGTCACAGCCCCCTGAGGCTATACAACACTGAAGAAATGTATCTCTATTAACTCCCACGACGGTGCCACCAAAAATAGAAACACTTATCCAAAGCCAGTACCTGCAGTGAAAGGAGTAATATACAGGAAAAATACTACCGCATCAATTACAGCGACTCCCGAGTAATAGCAGTCAGAAAAATCGGATAGTCTGGGGCTGCAATTGATAATGAATCTGATTGAACAGTATTAAATACCCGTTAGTGATTAATTCCTTGGAGTGTATGCTGCGTTAACATTTGGTAAGCAAATCTGAAAGTGGCCACTGCTTGTTTGTTGTGAGTGAACGGAGAGAAAGATACTTATTTTTTTTTAATTACTTCTAACATACCAATCTTCTTTTTTAATTATTTCTCACTAATCTGAGTGTCCACGGGATAGGTTGAATTAAGGACTTATTCTTTACCCGTCCTGACTATTCCCACTCATATTGTTAATTTTTGATATCTTTTGGGTTAACTACCTCTGTTGGGACTTTCCTTGTTTCCCTTTATAAGAGGGAGGGCCTATTAGATTTTATTTCACTTTGCCTGTAAACTATAACTCATTGATGTAAATGCTTTTCTTGATGTTGTGATATTTCTAGTGAAAATAAAAGTAATAAACCGTAAGCTATAGTTTTGGTCAAACCCCTGTCCTGCCCATATATATATATGTTATCCATAGTTTGTTTTCGCGTCTGTACGTATTTCTGTCACAAAATTGTGTGTGCGTGAGTGTGTGTAAATTGTACTTTGTACAAGAAGAGAGAGCGCGTCTAATTTAAATATTGTCGTAAGATAGGCTGGATTAGAGCAATTACTCAATCCAAGACTGTTCTATCTCTTTTACACTATCACCCCTCGGGATAAACAAATAAACCTATTTCTTACACCTTTCTCTCGCATAAGCTATCACTATCACCTCTGCTCGGACAGGACCACAAATACCTGAGACCTATCTTATTAAAAATTACGACATCTTCCTCATGTCATTAGCTAAAGGTCTCTCCATGTCCTCCTCCTGTCATTAGCTAAAGGTCTTTCCATGTCTTCCTCCTGTCATTAGCTAAAGGTCTCTCCATGTCTTCCTCATGTCATTAGCTAAAGGTATTTCCATGTCTTCCTCATGTCATTAGCTAAAGATCTTTCCATGTCTTCCTCCTGTCATTAGCTAAAGGTCTTTCCATGTCTTCCTCATGTCATTAGCTAAAGGTCTAAGCATTTCTTCCTCATGTCAATAGCTAAAGGTCTTTCCATGTCTTCCTCATGTCATTAGCTAAAGGTCTCTCCATGTCTTCCTCATGTCATTAGCTAAAGGTATTTCCATGTCTTCCTCATGTCATTAGCTAAAGGTCTTTCCATGTCTTCCTCCTGTCATTAGCTAAAGGTCTCTCCATGTCTTTCTCATGTCATTAGCTAAAGGTCTTTCCGTGTCTTCCTCATGTCATTAGCTAAAGGTCTTTCCATTTCTTCCTCCCGTCATTAGCTAAAGGTATTTCCATGTCTTCCTCATGTCATTAGCTAAAGGTCTTTCCATGTCTTCCTCATGTCATTAGCTAAAGGTCTTTCTATGTCTTCCTCATGTCATTAGCTAAAGGTCTTTCCATGTCTTCCTCATGTCATTAGTTAAAAGTATTTTCATGTCTTCCTCATGTCATTAGCTAAAGGTCTTTCCATGTCTTCCTCCTGTCATTAGCTCAAAGTCTCTCCATGTCTTCCTCATGTCATTAGCTAAAGGTATTTCCATGTCTTTCTCATGTCATTAGCTAAAGGTCTTTCCATGTCTTCCTCCTGTCATTAGCTAAAGATCTTTCGATGTCTTCCTCATGTCATTAGCTAAAGGTCTTTCCATGTCTTCCTCATGTCATTAGCTAAAGGTCTTTCCATGTCTTCCTCATGTCATTAGCCAAAGGTCTCTCCATGTCTTCCTCATGTCATTAGCTAAAGGTATTTCCATGTCTTCCTCATGTCATTAGCTAAAGGTCTTTCCATGTCTTCCTCCTGTCATTAGCTAAAGGTCTCTCCATGTCTTCCTCATGTCATTAGCTAAAGGTCTTTCCATGTCTTCCTCATGTCATTAGCTAAAGGTCTTTCCATGTCTTCCTCCTGTCATTAGCTAAAGGTCTCTCCATGTCTTCCTCATGTCATTAGCTAAAGGTATTTCCATGTCTTCCTCATGTCATTAGCTAAAGGTATTTCCATGTCTTCCTCATGACATTAGCTAAAGGTCTTTCCATGTCTTCCTCCTGTCATTAGCTAAAGGTCTCTCCAAGTCTTCCTCATGTCATTAGCTAAAGGTCTTTCCATGTCTTCCTCTTGTCATTAGCTAAAGGTATTTCCATGTCTTCCTCATGTCATTAGCTAAAGGTCTTTCCATGTCTTCCGCATGTCATTAGCTAAAGGTCTTTCCATGTCTTCCTCGTGTCATTAGCTAAAGGTCTCTCCATGTCTTCCTCGTGTCATTAGCTAAAGGTCTCTCCATGTCTTCCTCATGTCATTAGCTAAAGGTCTCTCCATGTCTTCCTCATGTCATTAGCTAAAGGTATTTCCATGTCTTCCTCATGTCATTAGCTAAAGGTCTCTCCATGTCTTCCTCATGTCATTAGCTAAAGGTCTCTCCATGTCTTCCTCATGTCATTAGCTAAAGGTCTCTCCATGTCTTCCTAATGTCATTAGCTAAAGGTCTCTCCATGTCTTCCTAATGTCATTAGCTAAAGGTCTTTCCATGTCTTCCGCATCCCTATCATTTCTATCTTCAGCTCTCTTCTCCATGAAGTTTTTTTTCGGTCAACTTATGCCTCTCATACCCTGGAGATTCCAGAACTAAAACTGCCTGGCAATGCTATATGAGTAGGAAGTGAGGGGGGGAAATGAATATGAGACCATATTTTTTCAACGCACATCTTTCAATGAGTTTTACGATCAAGGCAGAATACAGATCATTAATTTATGTACCCTCAGTCCGCTTTATGAACGTCCGATTGGCAGAGTGATTAGAACACAGGCCTCGCGCGGTCAAGATACCGGGTTCTAAACATAGTGGTCCCGCTCAAATCTATCCAGCTATAAATTAGGTACCTCACTTTGCTCTTAAGGTAGGGAAGGCAAAGGCAGAGTGGAAGGGAACTGGCCATTCCCCCTCATGAAGCTGGACCTAATATATTAGTCTCGAACACTTCACTCCACTACGGCAGTATCTGCTATAGGACTTACTTTGGTTTGGTTTTTGAACTACGCACTTGAAAACTTGTCTTTGTCGTGTGCACGGGATACCCGGTTCAACCCCCTCATACGGGTTATAATTAGGGTATATCTTCTTCTTCTTCGTTCGTCCTGAAAAGGGCGTTTGTTACGTTGTGTCGTCGTTTACAGCAAAGCTGCAATATTTGTGCCTTTCAGCCCGACACATCCGGTGTCAGCATAGCATTTTTGGGACCGGGTTAGCCTTCCCTCTTCGATCCCTACTCTCTCCGCCAGACTGCAGTGATGCAGCCTGTTTCAAGGACCACCACTTGGAGGTGGAGTAGGGTCTTGGTCAGCTCTGGTTCGCTGACCCAGACGCAAGCAGTCAAGTTTTGGGTCGCTGACTGCATTTATCACTGTTGCTGCGTCTTCGGTCCCTAATTAGGGTATATAGTGTTCATCATTCTATATAGCTTATTACATTGTTGTTTTTCTTGTGTGTTGGCTCTCCCAGGCTGTAATTTATCTGCCGTTTGTTGTGTTATTGTTAAAGTTCCTAGTGTTTGTAATGTATCTGCCGTTTGTTGTGGTATTGTTAAAGTTCCTAGTGTTTGTAATGTATCTGCCGTTTGTTGTGTTATTGTTAAAGTTCCTAGTGTTTGTAATGTATCCTCTTCCATGATACTATAGCTCTACCTTTACCTGTTAGTCCGCTGTGAGTCGCAGACAATCAGGTCAGCACGTGCACATATAAGCTTGCTCTATGTGTTCTCTTGTACCGATCAATGGGACTGGAGATCTCGTTTCAGCTGTTA
Source organism: Oreohelix idahoensis (assembly GCA_024509875.1). Taxonomy (NCBI): domain Eukaryota; kingdom Metazoa; phylum Mollusca; class Gastropoda; order Stylommatophora; family Oreohelicidae; genus Oreohelix; species Oreohelix idahoensis. Next base: position 483,179 of record JAMPIV010001605.1, read on the forward strand.
GAATGACTAAACAGCAGAATTTCTTGCCCCTCTGCACCAATGTAGTGGATGGATGTCCAGGAGAGTGACAGATGAAAGGCTAAGATAAAAGACGATATCTAGATGATACGATTTCACTTTACATGAAAAATTACAAAACAGACTCTGTTATTGTGACGTATAATGGAAAAAGAGCCTACAGTAATCTGACAGTCTTTTGTGACCTCGGAGCGTTCTAGGATTTGCTAGCAAAACCATGCAATTACAGCCTGGGTTTACTCACTTTTTCGTCACGCCTCTTTTCTTTGAACATAAGCAAACGAAGTGTTTACAAACTTTCGTGACCTGCCCGTCATAACAGAGTATAGCAATCAGGTTTATGTTATTTACCTCGTCTCATCCACGTGAGCTTATCTGTCAATCATCCTACGATACTGACAGACCGCACGTGAATAACAAAGAAATCTTTTGAAGTAGTTCATTACTCAAAAAAAGTCAGAAACCCTGGGCTCTTTGATCTTCGGAAAGCGGGCATTCGGTACAGAAAAGACCCGTTAGACGTAAGAATTCTTCTGCTGTCGGTATAGACAACGCTCGACGGAAGACCGATCATATAAGCCTTTATCTGGGAACTCTGTTCTGATTCTCCGTTACTCACACAATAGTGCGAAAAATAACATCATCTATAGATCAGAGAAACATAATGATATATAAACTGTGTTTTCTTAAACCTGCTATCAGTTGTCACTCAGAATGTTTTGGATAGTCTAAGCACGCAGTTCTAGAACCATTTCGCTAAATGTGTTAATAGCATTCGTGGGGATTTTCATTCTGATTTTCTGGTAATAGACATTAGTGTTTAAGTGTTTAAAAGAGTTAGCTTTTACCAATTAAAAGTGTTAGCTTTTACCATTATAATTCACTTTGATTTTCTAATGTTAAAACTAGTGAAATAAAATAACGCGTAGCTATTTCATACCAGATGTTCAGTTATAATATTAATTTTCACCACACGCTTTCTAACACAAGAAAAGATGGTTAGCTGACTGGTTTAAATGCTAAGCGCGACTGATAGTGACAGAAAAGAATTCACGTTTTATTTCATTGTGCGTATTTATTATAAGTGCCTATTATTTAATATCATACGACTAAACTATCAGACGCCGACCAAATTAATAGCTACTTAACGACCGGCGATAGTTTGTGATAATTGACATTGTCCCCGTCTGTGTGCATATATGTATCTATATAGAATAGTAGCATTTTTCCATAAATGTTTCTTATATATTCCTAGCAGACCTGATCAAGGGCGTCCAGTGGTCTTTTCTTTTTTTTCTTTTTTACTAATTCGTTAATGTTGTCTTTTCTTGGCTTGTGCGTCACAAATTTCATCGGTGAGCAAGTATTTGCCAACGATACATGAGAAACATTTTAACTTGTAAATTTAACTGGACTTACCAAACCCAGCAATATGTTTCAATTTTATCTATCAGCCAAAAAAAAAAAAAAGTACTGGGGTATGAAAAAAAAAAATAACATTTATTCCCGACTTCTGAGACAGTCGTATTTAAGCGTAGCAATCCAGAATTTACGCTGTTTCAGAATTCGGCACTCCTAACATAGAGCCAGCCGATAAGAATTAATCATCATTATTTTATGAGTAAAGTGTAAACATTTTTAGCAACCAGATGTTTCCCAAAATACTGGGAAGTATTTTTTCCTCTTTTAACTGTGAACCCCAAGATCACGTTTTCTACATCAACTATTGGTGGTTGACATTTTTTGTTCATCCCAGGAAAAAACATACACCAGATTCGGCGTTCACCTCACTAAAAATTCAGTTTATTTGTTCTAAGGATTGACAGGGGCCTATTTGGGAAATTAAACCTGACACATTTTAAAATAGTCTGCGGAAAAGGAAAAAATTGTAATTCCAAGGGATATCACCAAGAGTAGGTAAGAATGATTGAGTGGCCACTGTATTGAAAGAGAGATTGTGAATATTTTTCTTTGTCTTTGATTACACGGACTTTATCCAAAACTGCCGGCACGCGCATTTGCTTAAAAACTTGTTAACTGTACTTGAGGGTAGCCTCATAGATAGGAACTTTGTTAAACTTTACTGTGACTACTATGTTACATAGTGCAAACCTATCATAGGAGGGACCTTTGGGTTAATTAACTGACTTATTGGGTTCTTTTCTCCATAGGGGGAGGGCAAACATTTATTCTGCTATTTTCAGATATGCAATCGTAAAATATTTATGAATTTTTTTTTATTTGATCTTTCTTTAGATATTTTGAAGTTGTCAAGTTTTAAAATGAAGATAATAACAAACAACAACAAAAAAAGAGAAACTTAACTACCTTTGGTGTGTTGGGGGTCGAGCAGACCCATCTTACCAAATTAAACGTCGTTTTTCCCACGATTGAGCGCTCTTGATAGATAAATCCACATAGCTTGTGTTTGTGTTGTGAGTGTAGTTTGAAAACCTACGTGAGTTTATTCGAAAACGTGCACGAGAGAGGGCAAGCGTCTTGTATGAACACTTATCGTTCGTCATAGATAGGCAGGAAATAGAGTAAACTTACTAATTCCTAAAGCCCAATATCTTCTTCTTAAGCTATCTACCCGTGAAAAATCATAATTATCATCACCCCTGAACAGTAGAATTAACCACGTGAGATTCTCACAAAGTTACTTTCGACGGACTTAAAACCATCCCACTCTACTCAGAACGGCGGGACAAAAAAAAAAGTTAACCACAAAACAGAGTAGGCGACACAGTTACTGTAGTATAGATGTAAAAAAAAAAATGCAATATATTTCTAAAACGACGTTGTGTCTGGGAGAGGTGATTTTGAACTATAAAGATTTCTCATTTACAGAAATGATGAAATTTCTTCCCGAAGAGAGGATTAAGTAAGAAAGGTATACATAAAATAGACAAAGAAAGACGTGGTGAGAATGACTTGTTATAACCGATAATAGCATCGATGCACTAAATTACTAGAAATCTTACGGGTGACGGTTAAAATGACCGAGCTATTAATAGCAGTTTTAGTACACCATAAAGATAAAATAACAATCTCTTGGTTAATAACACCCAGGTCCTCCTAGAGCTCAGATGAGGCCCGTGCCATTTCTCTCTGATTGTTAGCGAAGAGAGGCTAAATGTTGATGATTATGCATCCTTGCTGAGGTCCCTATCGCTTTTTGTGAGGTGCAGCCCGGGAAAAAAAAAAAAAAAAAAAAAATGAAATCTCGCCAGTATTTACGAAACGGAGGTAAAACTAAATTTAAAATGTAATCTCGTCAGCCTTTACGAAACCTGACCTTATTAGCTGTGCAAAGTATCCTAGCATAGCAATCACGTGACACAAGACGTAGTCATATACTGAATATACGAAAGGAGAGGCGGTCAGTTACTGTTTACTGACCTACCTAAAGAAGAGATACACCGATAGTAGCTGACAACAAAATCAAAGGATGGCAGAGTATTAATTGTGTAATTAAAGACTACACGAAAAGAACATATAAAACTTGCGATGAGCACAGGATGGAGTTTTAACTACGCGAGTACGAGCGAGATCAAAAGAGACTCAGAAAACAATAATACAGCTTCAGAATAGTATCAAATCCTCTACTGCATTTCTTCTTACCAAAACTTGTGGATGGATACATGTAATAAGTTTATGAAGTAAATTATAGAAGTATAACACCAGTTCACAAAATAGGCACAATAGGGGCTTTCGCGACACTATGTTAAGACAGGAAGACTTCTAGAAAACACTTGGGGTGAGGGCGGAAGCAAAACAATATCCACCGTACATAAATTGCTGATAATTTTATTTATATTTATAACAAGCCTGCTGATGTACAGGATGATCTATTAAAATTCAATTTTCATAACAGATTTGTCAAAGAAAGGAGCAAGCGAGCGGGGCAAATGCGTCCCTGAGAGAAGAAAGGGGGAAGGTGATGACCTAGAACGGGCGGTTGAGATCCCAGAGACATCAACAGAGAGTCCCTGAAACATGTCTTTTGGATGGATGCTGGTCGGACTTGCCCCCCCAAAATCGTGATATGCGTATGCAGCAGCAGCTTGTAACCGGAGACACAACGCTTCTGGAGAGATATACACGTCGCAGGATGATGATGAGATCCACAGAAACCCAGGCTTCTACCACGGAGAAGAAGTAAATCAGACTTTTTGTGTTAGGCGACGCAAACCGACAACAAATCTTATCAATTTATCCAGAAGTCATTAATGAACGATATAACAAGACTAAGTAGAAAAAAAAAGGAGAAACTGCAGATGAAAATATGGCGGAATCTGATTGAATGAAGAAGGCGGAGTTCACAGTGGCTGAGTACATTATTACTCACATTAAGCTGGGAGGAGTCCTGGAAGTACATGAGAGGCTCGACATGATGCTAATGCATCATTTTTTATCTGGAGATTAATTTAAGCTGTTATGAAACCATAGTGAGAGTTCATACTAGAACGCCTACAAAACATAAAAATTTTGATTCGGGAAGATATACCAAAATATATTGAAAAATACTTAATGGCAAGGCAAGCAGACAACAATAAGATGTCCTAGTATGACCATGAGGCAGAGGGAGTAGAATCAGAGGAAGGGGGAGAGCAAGTAATTTTCTAACTTATATTTACTACCCTATCAGCTTGTATTGTGCACTAGTTCTCTGAGATGGTTGCCAAATAGACAGAAAATATGTTCCTATAATAAGACGAGCGTTATGAGGTGGCGCCACGCCTATGATAGCATAGTCCACCTCACTTTAACCTAAAAAATGAGAAACAATAACCTGACACCAAGAAGCCCGGTTCATGAAATCACGAGCTAGAAACGGCGAGTCATGCGTGAGACGACACTAATGTTTTTTAAAACTGGATAGAAATGATACATGTTGTTATATATGCTTATACATTTCATGCCATCACTCTATTTTCCAATGTTTCACTGCTTAAAGATCATATGATCTCACAATTGTAGCATGCCCGACACCCCATCCGACTATTGACAAGTAAATCTGCACCAAAAGTATATCATGTGTCTCTTGATGCAGTACTTGATGTAAAGTCAATTTTGTTATTTACATTGAACGATATTAGCGACGAGTCTTCATGGTAAAAAAACAACTTCATACCTAATCACCCTGTTAAACGCGACTATCTTGACTTTCAGGTGAAGTAATAGTCTTTCAGTGAATAGACTTTTGTCTATCTCAAATAGATCATTTGGGGAACTACTTGCTGGGGAGAGTTCGATGGATCTTTGGTTGTTGATTGCGATTAAATATGTAAACCTTCAGGAGAATAGCAAAGAGTAAGTACATAACGTATAACAACAAACAGAATCAAATGCGACACAGAGTGAAACAAAATTTCCATCCACATAACTCATTATGAATGCAACATCCCCATGTGAAAGCGAGAAGGCCAGGTGTGGACCAGGTCTAGCCTCCACCTAGCATTTATTAACCGTGCCTATAAATAACTGAGCATAGAATAAGGAATGGACAGACCGTTTAAAAAGTCAGATAAGGCGTTTTTTGCATAAAACGCCAGAATAATTTTTTAGGTTCAGTTAGCAGTCACGAGGCTGTGAGAGTGGCATTGTTAGTAGCAGTGCTTCAGAAAATCTAATAAATGATTTGGTGTATGCGTGGCTGAAAATGTGAAATGAATGAGCTCTTCTGTGAATTCCTTGAAGAGCGCTCGCCGCGTTTTTATTTTCCATTGTTTCTAGCGCATGCATGAGAGAGAGGCGTGACTGGAAAAAGCTCCTGAAAAATAGCAGAACGAAACGTGTGAGACGCGCAAATTCTGATAGACACTCAAATTGAGATAATGGTGTGGAATAAACAGGATCAGTACCGTGATGGGGCTGAAAATTGGCGGGAAAAAGCCTAAGAAACAACTGAATATAAAAGAGGAGATGATGTCGCGAGAAAGACCAGATTAACTAGCATAGAAGTTTATTTGTCAAGGGCAGTTTTCTATTAATAGTGATAAGAGGTTGAACCTTCGTACTTTTGAGATTATCAACGACAAGGTTGTTTTTTCCTTCTGTTTGGATATATATTTCATTATTTAGGATATACACCACTATTTTGAGTTTAAGGCGTAAGTAAACACGCTAATGCAGGTCTATTGTGTAAATTACCAGTTGCATATTTTGAACATGACGTGTGCAATAACCACGGATCGTGCGTTTGGGTATAGTACAAAAATTTGCTGCCATTGTTGCTGGTTTCTTTATTAGGAACAGTTACACGTTGGAATCAAATTTAACAAACCATTATACGCGAATATATTGAGCTTATCACACCTAAACCCAAATAAGGGTATAGACATTTCCGAAACCTGGACAAGGGAAATACAATCACATCAGTCGCCAAGAGTAATCTCCATCTCCAGAGTGCGGAAGCCACTCGTTAGCCCACTGAGAGAAAAGGCGGGCAGGAGAAAGGCAATAGGTCAGCGGCGGGAGGGAGGGGATGTAGCTCTCCGCTCAATATAACTACCTGCGCAAGTAACTCGGAACACGGGCACATACGAGCTAAGACTCAGTTAGAGGTAGAGCGGTAGGGAACCAGGCCCTTTTCTCTTTTACAGTTGAACAGTAAAACTCATATGAGCGCCGTGGGACCAGCCCCTTTTCAACTTTAGCGTGAAAAGCAATAAACTCTATTATGGCGCGCGCGCGAGAACAGCTCTTTCCTTTTTTCCTTCTTCTAAGTGATAGCAGGACAGGCCCTAATCTTATCTCTAATCACTATCATGTGCGAATCCACAATCGTTTGCAACACGCGGAGCTTGACTCAGGCCACAACGAATGTGCAGCTCTGCCTCTAACCAGCAACAGAACAGACAATCACTTAATTTATATCAGCACAACTGCAACATGTCAGCTCTACCAAATGTCACACACCCTCTTCAGACGGACGCAAGCGAACCCAATCTATGATGCTTGCTCTAACAGAAGATTAAGGAGAAACTTTAGGTAATTGTAGGGACCATTTCGAAGCAAGTACCAACAGGTCTCGAAAACTGTCGTAAACTCACCACTCCAGCTGGGTGATGCATAAGTCTTTTCTCAGGAAGACACTCTCGGTACGTGGGACATTGACAAATTTTGCTTACTATTATAAAAACGGCAGCTCATGAGAATGAGACCCGCAAAAAGTAACTATCTTAGTTACCTTTCTTCAGATTCTTTTTGGTCTGGATCCGCGAGATTTTCGCCCTTCCTTTGTAAGATCTAAAAACTTATCACAATAACCAACATTTGATTCAACCGAGCAATATGTAAAGAAGCAGGTGTGTCCAACGTCTATAGTGATAACATAACCGATGGACAACATGTCTTGAAAACTTCACTTCGCGCAAAATAAGACCAAGATAAAGACACGAACCAGTGCAAATTCTATGCAGTATAAATCGATTACTCAACTTGGCTGAGAGGAATGCTTTATCTTCGAAGAACGGGAAAACATCTCCCTTTCACAAAGAGCGTGAAAGACCTACCACTTCTAGTATGACCCCATTTATCATCGTACCGGGTTGCACGCGGCAGTCACTAAAAATACAAACCGCAAAAAAAATCATAAAATTATAACCTTAAACTCCAATTTTCTCAGTCCAATCAAATTACAATCATCCCAACCAACATGCAGAACAGTCTCCTTCTCACCAGCAACCCAGAAGACATCAACAGAATGAGCACCAGGTTACTGCCTTTACTTGTTTTATTTGCATACGCCGAGGACATACTTCTTACGAATGTAGACAAACACAGAGTAACAATCAATACAGAGCCCATCCGCAACAGTATCAGAACCACTCACAACGTTCTTACTATGGAAATGGTGATCAACAAAAACCTCACCCCCAGCGAAATCATTCCTTCAATCGAAGCCAGCCTAGATCTTACAACCCAGGTCAGGGAAACGCTCATGTCAACCGATAAATAGGACTACTCGGTATGACCACATCAGACATAACATAAACAACAGTTATGAACAAAGGTCCTACACCTCCAAAATTAAACCTCAACATCATAGTACCGATTGCAAACCACAGCTAACAGAAATCAATCATATAAATTTATCACCTGATCCCATTTCATGCATAATATCTATCAGCAACAAACATTACAGAGCTCTGATAGATACTGGAGCCACCATTAGCTTGATGAGAGAGCAAATATACCTACAGATCAGAAAACATGTCAGATTTGCACCTTCGAAAACCTATATGGCTTCTGTGACTGGCCAACTGTTAAAATCGATTGGAACTGCTTATGTGACACTTCAGATCGGACATCAAAAACTTATTCATCCCTTTATAATTACAAGAGGCATGTCTCGAAACTTCATATTAGGACGTGATTTCTTGAATAAACATCAGGCAAGAATTTACTTTGATCTGCAGAAAATAAAGATAAATGGTGAAAATATTATGTTGCAAGATGACATCCATATCGCATCATTAGTCTGACAATTAGCACCAGTGACATTGCAACCACACTCTCTTACTATAGTAAAAGGACGTATTAAGGGATCCCAATACTTCAGTCCAGAACACACAATTGAAGTACAACCTTTAACAGATAATGCCATTAACGAAGATCCCCACATAAGTATCACTGAAGGAATCGCAGAAGTTACCACCACCCGTGATTTCCCTGTAATGATTTTAAATACCTCAGGGAATGCGACATCAGTTGCACGCGGTGCAATTATAGCGCAAGTAAAATTTGTGAGAAAAAAATATAACAGACAAGGTTCAATCTTTTTCGACCCCCACCATCAAGAAAGAAACACAGATTGATGATCAGAGTCACCTTCCTCCATTCCATATTCCTCGTCAGCCCCCACACTGTCTCCCACGCCCTCATACAAACTTTGAAAAATCACAGCGCCGGGATACATGTTCTATCACCAAACATTCAGTCTACGTTCCGTATGGAAGGAGATTCCACTGTGAAGCCGAACACAGCTATTACAAGGCTAACATGGATATTAAGACTGGTAAACATACAAATTACACACGCCGAACAAACGAACAGTGTAACTTTCCAGAGAGATATGTGCGTAAACACCACAATATTCACTGCCGTACAGAGGTGCAGAAGCGAAAACCTACAATTGATTACGACTTGAATTATGCGGATATCATAGATCAAGAAATAGTTATTTATGCCTACTGTAATCCTCTAACACCAGCAAATTTACCGCCTTATAAGAAAAATGACAGAACTTCTCCAAGGAAATTTTACGCTTATAGGAGAAAACAGCGGGCAGGGAATAGAAAGGCTTATTACGGAAACAGATTTGGCACTGAAAGATATTATCCAAGAACTTATAATGACAGCTTACATCACAGGAAACGCAGAAGTTTTCATGAGATTAATCTTGTTACACACGCCCCCCCCCCCCCCCCCCCCCCCCCCCAGATACCATCGCTTAATTAATACGAATAACCAGCGACGTAACCAACTAGTGCATACCCAGACAAACACTGAGGGAAACAAACCTTCAATAAATCAACGAACGCTAAATCCACAGTACTGCCGTAGTGGTAGAGAGATCGAAACTATCATTCAACGGAACAAACCACGATACTGCGGAAGTGCAGGACAGATCAAAAGTGATCATCAACGCCTCACCACCGAACCGCAGCAAGAAAGCAGTTCTCAAGGAACATCCAGTGCACCTGATGCGCAAAAGAATAGGGAAGACACGCTGAAAAAATTACTTGAAACCTTGCATGCAGAAGAACATCATGTCAATAGGCTTCAACAGTTTGTCACCAAACACCAACATATGTTTGCCATCAATGACATGGAACTGGAGTGCACATCTACAGTCTAGATGGATATAAACACCACAACTGATGTTCCAGTACACCTCAAACCTTACCACATTCCCCTTAAGAACCGTGAGTTAGTGGAGAAATCTATAAATGAGATGCTTGAAGCTGGTATTATAGAAAGATCAAGATCTCAATGGTCTTCCCCTATTGTCATCGTCTCAAAGAAAGACGGCAGCCACTGTTTCTGTTGCGATTATCGTGCACTAAACAAAATAACGAAGACGATATCATACCCCCTTCCCAGGATGGATGATATACTGGCGACGCTTGGCAATTCCAAATGGTTTACAACATAAGATGCACGATCCGGTTTCTGGTGCATCCCAATGTCACCAGAGGCAAAAGAAAAATCTACCTTTTGTAAGCACGTCGGTACCTTTGCATGGAATGTGATGCCGTTCGGACTTAAAGAAAGCCCCGCTACTTATATATCCCTCATGGATGAGGCCTTGAAAGGATTCCAACCCTTTGCCTTGGCATACATAGATGATATCTTAGTCCATACGCCAGGTACAATAGAAGAACATCTGAAAAGGGTAAAACAAATCTTTGATCGTCTGAAATATCATCACATAAAGTTGAAACACTCGAAATGTGAATTCCTAAAACAGGAAACAAAATACCTAGGTTTCATTATTAAATGTAGTGGAATTCACCCTGACGACGAGAAAGTACGAGCGATCAGGGAGATGCCACGCCCTACAACTGTGAGACACGTACGAGGTTTTCTTGGGTGTTGTAATTATTAAGACGCCACATCGTCAACTTCTCCAAGGTGGCGGAGCCATTAATAGCAATAACTAAGCAATATGCCAGGTTTAGATGGACGGATCAATGTCAACAAGTATTCGATTACCTAAAAAATGCACTCACAACCATTCCAATGTTGGCACAACCTGATACGACCAAACCAATGATCCTCTACACAGACGCCTCTGATAACGCTGTAGCAGCTTGTCTTGTCCAACCAAACCATTCTGATGAAACCCCTATTATCCCAAATGTGCCCAACGAAAAGCGAATTGCCTTCCTGTCACACGCATTAAGTAAGTCCCAAAAGCGTTGAACTACAACAGAAAAAGAAGCATTTGACATCCATTATGCTATGCAGAAGCTGGGTTTTTACATCCGCGGAACAAAGGTTATCATCAGAACGATCACCAATCCCTTGTTAGTTGGTTGACGAAGACATCCGAACAGCCAAAGAAGCTTCAAACTTGGGCGACGAACTTGCAGAACTATGACACTACCATAGAATACATTGCCGGATACCTCAATACATGTGCTGACCTGCTTTTTAGAATTCCATATCCTGACAACCCGACACAGAGTAACGAAAATGAAGCAGCTGTAACAGACATAAATGACAATGCTAGACAAATAAATGTCATAAATTCAAACCGAATTGCCAATCAGTCGGACACTCACACAGACACTGATCGATTGTCAGAAGAGGATCGAACAGACAACTTTGACATCCTAAAGAAACAAATGAAAGACCCGGAAGTCGTTAAACTAATGAAACAAATTAAAGAAACACCAGCAAAAGTCAAAGATTTTACCATCTTTCCTCATGACCAAGCACTCTATCATATTGACTCCAAACAAGATGGAAGATTACAGAAATATATTCTACATCATTTAATATCTCACATCCTCATCCAGTTCCACGATGAAAATGGACATCTGGGACGAGATAAAACGATAGACGTCATTAAGAAACGGTATTACAGGCAAACCATGTATAAAGATATAACTGATTATGTGGCCACTTGTAAAATCTGCAAAAGAAGGAATATGAAGGCGAACAAAACCCCATTACAAAAAATGCAACCTTCCAACTATCCCATGGAAACTGTCAGTTTAGACATCTCTGGACCATACCCCCTAACACTGTCAGGAAACAGGTACTTGTTGCACATTGTAGACCAGTACTCCGTTTGGCCGGAGAGTTTTCCTATGAAAGATGTGACTTCTACAACTGTCACCGATTTCTTTTTGCAAGAACTTCTACCTAGACATAGTTGTCCCAGAAGAGTCATCACGGACAATGGAAAACAGTTCGTTGGGAATCCTTTTAAATCAACATTACAAAAGTTAAACATCAAACACACTACAACTAGCTTCTATCGCCCGCAAAGTAACGGAAGAAACAAAAGAATGCATTCAACCCTTCATGATATCCTAACCAAACACATCGAAGGCAACGATCAATATTGGGATCTATACTTTAACCAGGCCCTAGAAGCAATACGAGTAAACATTAACGACACTACTGGTTTCTCATCATTTTACCTACTTTACGGTAGGGAGCCGGTATTTCCTATGGACAACCTTCTCCAACCACAACGCAAATATATGGGAGAGGACCCAATAGCTGTCATCCTACAACAAAAGCATGCAGCACATCAAATTGCGAACAAAAATGCAGAAAAAGCTTTCCGGAAGAAACAGCATATATACGATAAAAACACAAAACTGGAACAGTTTCAAATCGGAGATCTAGTTTACTTAAAAAAACACGCTCGACATTCTAAATTGATGACAAATGGATCGATGGCTTCAAAATCTTAGAACAGACCACACCAACAAATTTTATCCTGTGGCATGAAGAAAGAAAAATCAGGACGAAAGCCCACATTTCACAAATTAAGAAAGATAATCATCTTCCTGTTTCCCAGCCTATCTGTAGCCGGGCTGGTTACTGCATCCAAATAATCTTATGTGACTGTTATAACAATCTGTCCAGGTGGTACATATTTCTTCTGAGTTTATTGATATTGCATTGCCTAGTGATTGTAGTGTTTACTGGTTTACTTCTATATCTTGTGGGTGGTAACTGGCGACTGCCAGAGGTGGAGTTACCCAAATGAAGGGTGGTTCAAGACCAGGCCCTTTTTACTCATGTAAGTTGTCAGTGATCATTTGTATCTTCCTAGTGCTTCCACACTTGAGTAAGTAACAGCAATAAGTCATTGAAAACTGTTTATTAGTAGACTAAAAGGCAATGTGCATACACAACTCAATAACTTGGCTATCAGCGGCCAGAACGCCTGTGGTTTACATGAATCGTGAGATCTCTGCAAAAAGGACATCATCATAACAACATGTCTGCTTGACTCTGCTAAAATGTCGATAGGCTTTTTGCCTTGAATCTTAATATACTTTTCTTAGCAGACTAATCATTCTAATATGAAAAATGGTTTTCATACAAACCGTGTGAACACATCCCACAAAACTGGAAAACACAGTCTTCTCGAATAACATACTTGTGAAAAAACATTTAATCTTTCAGTGGTCAGGTATTTCCTCGACCAGAGGTTAACTACACAGCCTTTAAAAACCCAGGACCCGCACTAAGGCTGAAACACGTCTACATCACTTAACAGTGAACTCCGTGACTCAGCTGTGTTCTGACCGCGGTGGTCAAAAATAGCCATTGACGATCTCATTGGTCACGCTCGAACAGTGATGTTTTGTTAGCAATTAATCTTGCTCAAGTTCTTTTACTACTGTTACAAATACAGTTAAAAAGTTATCTTACGTTAACTAAAGCCATCCGGTGACATATCCTCACAAATACCAGACCGATTCGCAAAACCACCCTCCTTTATCCCCCCACATCACCCTCTACATCTGATGTGTCACATTGCGATGATGAACACTCAAACCCCTCTCCTCACCCCACGCACGATGCTATCGACAGACTACGTAGATGCCGCGACACCTCTACGAGTGAAGATGACATCCCTTTGCAGGAGCTACGTGAGAGAATTCAATCAAAAATTTTCGAGTTCAAGCAGATAATTACCAACAAAACTCGTCGTTGTCCAGTGATAGCAACACATCTTTGCATGCAGAACAAGCACAGAAGTACTATAGTTCAAATCAACCGAACCCCGGTACTAGCTGTCACCATTCACATTCGCCTACAACTAGCGAAGACAACATTCCTCTTAACGTACTACAGGAACGACTAGCCCAACAACAACAGACTGTACAAGATACCGACACCCATCTAGCTACACCACAACCTTCTGATACAGAGTTATCACCTGCCTCATTAACTAAACGAAATGCTTGCATTCCTACTTCCATACAACGTGATGAGTCAGACCTTGAAACTGAAGAACAACAAAATGATAACGAGGATGATAACGAGCACATCGAAGATATTATGGATACATCCATTCGATTCGCCTCGGAACGACCTTACTCATCTTCATCAGACAACTAGGTACCACTGACAAAATTTATACGCCTTCCACAGGAGCATGTTCGTACAAAGCTGTACAGGAAACGTTCAACTAAGCGACAAAACATCGAACAGCACAGTGCATCAACATCGCAACACCCTATCTGTAACACTGCATCAACTGTCACTGCTGTAGACACTGAGAAGAAGTACGATAGAAGATTGTCCAGGAGAGACATCGCTCTGTTAAAGATAGCAAGGCTGCTCTAGCTAGGCTACTCAAAATGGTTTTATTTTTTTGTCCGAGTGCGATAGCAGATTGCCCAGGAGAGGCATTGCTATTTTAGAGTCGGCCAAGTTGCTCTCGCTAGGCTACTCTAAATGGTTTCATTTTTTTCTCTGAGTACGATAGCAGATTGCCCAGGAGAGGCATTGCTATTTTAGAGTCGGCCAGGTTGCTCTCGCTAGGCTGCTCTAAATAGTTTTTTTTAGATGCTGCCAGCCACCATCTATGTCGTCCTGTTGATGCTATCAGCGGCAGTCATAACCGCTAGTGAATATAAACTAATCTGGAGAGGCGCAATTCTATCCGACATGGACAGTTACTCTGGTTACAGTGTTCAAACCATTATATTCAGAATTAGAAGATTTAAGTAACATTTTTTTTGGACTTGGAAATATATGTATCAAACTTTGTTGTACATTATAAGATAACCAAACACATGGGTCACATTGATGTACTATTAGCCGCTAAGGCAGAATCTCAAAGGTTAAGGAAGACATTGTTTGATCTTAAGTTACACTTTCATGATATGAGACAAGCACATCAACCGGGACTCAAAGATGCAGCAAAAGAGAATGCAGTCAGCGACCCATAGCTTGACTGCTTGCATCAGGGTCAGCGAACCAGAGCTGACCAAGACCCTACTCCACCTCCACGTGGTGGTCCTGGAAACAGGCTGCATCACTGCAGTCTGGCTGAGAGGGTAGGAATCGCAGAGGGAAGGCAAACCCGGTCCCAAAAATGTCGTGCTGAAGTCGGATGTGTCGACCGAAAGGTGCAGATATCACAGCTCCGGCGTAACCAGACACAACGCAACCAACGTCCTTTTCAGGACGAACGAGGAAGAAGAAGAAGCACATCAACCAAAACGGGCGATTTAGCCGTTTGTAGGCAATGCGCTACAGTTTTTTTTTTTTTTTTTTGGTTAGCACTGCACCCGACGACAACTATGACAGTTTATATAGCATTAAGACCTTGGCGGAAAACCAAGACATTATTACACATGTGGTTATCCAGAGCATCACAAATGGTGAACAATACTCAGAGCATTTTTTTTCCCTCAATTAACAAAATTTTCTACTTGTCTGTTCAGGAGTTGCTGAACCAGACATATGCTATGGACCATTTTATGATTACTTATTATACATTGTTGAATTTCATTGATATCGCATAAGTAACTATGTATCATGTCTTTTTACCAAAGTACTGCGGTCGAGACACACAGTGAAATTTATTCATGCTCTAATGCGTATTTATAATGTTAACCCACACCTCTGGTTCTTCGCCCTCTTCACTACGCACACCCTGTCCAGACGTTGTGTACTCAACAACACCTCTGTATATTCCGCTATATCGGTCCAACCTCCGTTTCACGACCTTCATCTTCCCCCGACTTGCTCGATTCCTCATAACTATTTTTGGACATGACCCGTTCCATACATCTTCCGTTCTAAAGATGTATTTACCACTGAGAATATTTCTATTCAATTTCAATCTCTACTTTCGTGGTATGGCAACCTCTCAAATTCATCCATCCAAACCGGAACTACTTTTTCTAAACCCCCCCCCCCCCCCCCCCCCCCCCCCCCCCCCCCCCGAAGTAGACTAACTGTGAATTTCCCCATGCGAGTTTTTTTTTTCTTGTTCTCCACACTTCACATTCATTCATCCAGCAACCCCCAGCTATTTCATTGTACTATACCCCCGCTCTCTCTTAGTTACGCTACACTGTGCCGTCAATGAGAGTTCTCAAACATCCAGACAGCGTGACCTTTCCCCGCTCTCGTTGACAATCGCGGAGGTCATTGTGAAACGTAAACATAGTTCTGGTCAGTTACGATTCAGATGTATGTATTAGGTTAGGATACAATTATTGTCCTGAAGTATTGATTAAAAGTTCGAGTTTTGTTTGGCATGACCAAACCATATATGTGTTGATTTGAGAAAAGTTCTTAAGTCCTATATTGTTTATGTATATTGAATATCATAACTCAATGTTTTTATGTATTACTACTAGCGTTTGTTAAGAAAAGATTTACATAAGTATTATATTAATACATGAATATCATTTACATTGCGTATTGCACATTGTTATCCGTTTCCCATACTGTTTTATGGCAAAGTGTATAAACAACTTGTATGCGTTCCCCGTTTTACGCATTATAAATCTACTGTTGTCCCTCGTTTTACGAACACATTTTTTTGTTGGTCACATGTATACTGAGACCTTGTAAATTTATTTTTTTCATTTGGCTCACATGCGTAGGCCCCCATTCAATGACTTGTACCAGTAACATAAATTTTTCTCAACCTTTGTCCATTGCCAATTATCTCATAAGTATATGCCCCCGTATGATATTTTGCTCCAGTATGAATGTTTGGGACTTGATATTCTTTAGTTCATTCATTCATTCATAACCCTCCACTTCCATAGGAGCATAGGCCTTCAACAAACACATGCCAAGTCCTCCTGTCCCGTGCCATCATCTCAAGTTCTTTCCATGTTCTCCTCATCATTTTCACCTCTGTTTCCAACTCTCTTCTCCATGTACTTCTTGGTCTTCCTCTGCCTCTCTTGCCCTGGGGGTTCCAGAACAAGGACTGCCTTGTAATGCTATCAACAGGTTTCCTCAGTGTGTGTCCTATCCATCGCCATCGTCTTCTTCTCATTTCTTGTTTCACTGGCACTTGTCTAGTTCTTGTCATCAGTTCCACGTTGGTAACCTTGTCATACCATTTTAATCCCTCTATTCTACGCAAGCACCCATTTATGAAAGTGTGTAGCTTTTTGGTTGTTGTCTTTGTTGTTCTCCATGTCTCTGAGCCATACAATAGGACTGACTTCACATTTGAGTTGAAGATTCTTATTTTCGTGTTGGATCCTATTTCTCTTGATCTCCATATATTTCCCAACGCAATGAAAGCTCCTCTTGCCTTTTGTATTCTTATTTTGATATCGTTGTCTGTCCCTCCAACTTTGTCTATATTACTGCCAAGATATGTGTATGATTCTACATCTTGTATTGGTGTTTCTTCAAGTTCAACCCTGTTATCATTACCTGCATTTATTCGCATTATTTTTGTCTTTTCCCTGTGTATTCTTTAGTTGATAGGACAAAAATGTCTCCCCATGGGATACATTTTTTGGCCCTGGGACTTGTGTGACCGGCTGGCCTACACTAGCATTTATACGTGCTATAATACTACATAGAATAAGAATGACAGACGTTAAAAGCAGATAAGGCGTTTTTGCACAAAACGCAGTATAATGTTTGGTTCAGTTAGCAGTCACGGCTGTGAGAGGACATTGTAGAGCAGTCTCAGAAAATAATAATGATTGGGTGTATGCGTGGAAAATGTGAAATGAATGTTGTGAATTCTTGAGTTTTTTTCCATTGTTTAGAGAGAGAGAGAGAGGCGTGTGAAAAAAGTCGAAAAACAGCGAATGTAGATAAATGTAACGTGTGGAAAAAGAGAGGCGTGTGGGAAAATGGCGGGAAAAAAGAAGAAACTGTATAAAAAAGGAGAGATGTGCGAGAAAGACAGATTAGATAGATGTAAATTTTTGCTAGGCAGTTTTTATAGTGTTTAGGTGAACTTCGTCTTTGAGATTACCAAGACAAGTTGTTTTTTTTTTCTTCTGTTGGATATATTTTCATTTTGGATATACTCACTATTTTGTTTAAGCGTAAGTAACACGTACTGCATCATTGTGTAAATACCAGTGCTGTTCGAATGACGTGCAATAAACTCTGGTTGAATTTTCTGCATTGCTGTTTTTATTGGAACGTTACAGTTGGATCATTTATCAAACCATTATACGATATATTGCTTATCACTAAACCAAAAAGGGTAAGAGCGAACATGGAAAGGAAAATAAACATTAGTCAAGATTCTCCATCTCAGGCGGAAGGCCTGTATCCACTTGAACAGAAACATATAAAAGATTAGCTCTCGTCAATATAACTACCTGCGCAAGTAACTTGACGCGGGCACACAGGCAAGTAGGATTAATTCATTCATCGAGTGTTTTGAAAAAAGAGTGAAAACTCGCAACCTAGGAGATTGGAAAAGTCAAAGTTCATCACGTGTTATGCTGAATGGCTTCGGTGATTATGCATTCCCATTCCCAACAGTCTCTGGTGTCTTGAATCATCTGTGTCTTCAGTCTCTTCGCAGGTCACGTGGTCAGTTCGGCGAGCTATTTCTCTGTCTTTCTCTTCTTCTTTATGAGCTGAGCGTATCGTTCATTACCAGATTCTCCCATTGTTTTCTCTCATGATGTGTTAAAAGAACTCTCTGGGAATTATTTGGCGACTTTCTCCTGCTCAGTTGAGAACTCCCTGGTTTGATTTTCTGGTCGTCCAAGATATTCAAGGTATTTTTCTTAGGAACATCCCTGCTGCCTTTAATTTTCATTCCATCTGTTTGTTTACTGGCCAGGTTTCACATGCACAAAGTAAAATAGTAAGTATGTAGCACTGTAATACTCTTTTCCTCACTGTGGCGAGATGGATGTTGGATAGAAAATTAGAAATTAGTTCCCAGAAATGGAGAAGAAAACTGGTGAACCAGAGGTATGGAGGGCACAAGACAAGTCAGGTAGTTAACTGCACATTTCTCGGTGATAGCTGTAAAATAGAACTGATATCACCTTCTCGCTAAACCTATCCTGTGCTCCAGGGGAGTTATATAAAAATGTGAGTGGAGCTCGTATTTATTTCCTACCAATTTTTAATTATTAATATTTCTTTGACCACACAACAAAATTATAACTGGAAATTTAAATAATTCAATAGCTGCAGCTATAAACATATCAAACCGCTTTATTAATTAATGATGTATAGTAAAAAAAAAAAAATAATAACACCTTGGTATATCAATATCTAACAAGATTTCACACAAGTTAAAAAAGTATATTGTCCACTGTTTAGTCTTTTTCATCATGTTATTGGCTCTTGTGACTTGGTTTGTGTTTTCACGATAAGTTGTACTTAACTTACTTGACACGTTGTAGTAGCTGACTTCCCTCGGTCGTTAAAACATCTGGACATTGAAGACGCTATGCTTTTCCCACGAACAGTGTTGGTCCAGTGTTAAACAGTTCACAATTTCCAATCTTGTGTCACGTTTTCCACCACTAGTTGCACCTGCAAAATATAACCAGGTTATGGTATCTGTGGTTTATAACCAAAATGCCCCTCTGATGCTGATTGGCCTCTGTTGATCAGACTCATCATTTCGACAACATTGTCTTGAGGCTGTGGTTAAGTCAGTCAAAAGAGGGCACGTCATACAACCATACAATACATACATTTTCTAAACTTAGTCATGATTACTGCCCTTTGGCTTACCGTTATGCCAAAGTTAGCAAAATTGTTTCCCTTACAATACATCGACAAAATGTGCCGAATTAAAAGATAAGAAAGAAAAAGGGAAGATGAACTCTTTGTGCACATCCAAAAGCAAAACCCTAGAAAAGACTGTTCTTCTTCTTCTTTGATCCTTAGCCGCCGACCGTCAAAGCAGTCAGTGGCCATCACGCCTAGTGGCGTCTTGTAGGGCAACAACAAATTGATTCCACTTTGCTCGGTCGGTGGCCATCCTTCGTACAGTGCCCCAACTCTGGTTCATTCTTTGCATCTCAGCCTCCACAGTCCTCCGCCAGGTTGTTTTTTGGTCGGCCTCTCTTTCGTTTTCCTTCAGGGGTCCAAAGCATAGCTGTTCTTGTGATGGCATCGGGGTCTCTTCTGAGGACATGACCAACCCAGCTCCAGCGTCTGCCAGCGATGATGGTGTGCATGTCCTCTTGCTTGCTACGAGTAAGCAGATCTTGGTTAGTGATGGTATTTGGCCAAAAGATTCGGTAAATTTTTCTTAGGCATGTTGAGTGAAAAGAGGACAATTTCGACATTTCCTTCTCTGTAACTCTCCAGCATTCCGCACCATAGAGAAGCACAGAAAGCACACAGCTCTGATATAATCTTAATTTTGTGCTTGTTATGTATTGGGAGGACTTCCAGATGTTGTTTAAGCTAAAGAAGGCTGTTCTTGCCTTATTCATTCTGACATTGATGTCTCTGCCTGCCCCGCCGTCTGGTGTTACTATGCTTCCTAGGTATGTGAAGGTATCTGTCTGTACCAACTGCTGATTCCTTACTGATATGGGCTCAAGGTTGCTCACATTGAGCGTCGTGACCTCAGACTTCTTTAAATTGATATTCAAGCCCACCTGCTGGCTAAACTTATTAAGTCTATCAGTTTTTCCTGGATGTGTTGATGTGAATGTGCTAGTAGTGCAATGTCATCTGCATATTCCAGATCTTCCAATGTAGAAAATGTTGTCCATCTTATTCCTCTTGGACTGCCCTCTGTTGTCTGGCGCATCACCCAGTCTATGACTGTTAAAAAAAGAGTGGTTGATAAGGGGCATCCCTGTCGTACTCCTGTCTTCACCTCAAAGGTTAGGTTGCTCTGCCCAACACTACACGTAAAGTTGGCATAGAGGCTTTTTATGATTGACACTATGCAGCTTGGAATTCCATAAGCCCTCAGTATTTTCCATAAACTGTCCCTATGTATGCTGTGGAAAGCCTTTTCAAAATCAACAAAATTAATGTAAAGCTGTCTTTGCCATTCTGAGCACTGCTCTATAATGTTCCTGAGAGTGAATATATGATCTACACATCTCCTGTTTTTTTCTAAATCCTGCTTGTTCTTTCCTAAGTTTGTGGTCTACTGCCTTTGAAATTCTCTGTATAATTATCCTGCCTAGTATTTTGCTGGGAACTGAGAGAAGAGTGATTCCTCTCCAATTATTGCAGTCTGCAAGATCTCCCTTCTTGGGCAATTTGACAATTATTCCTTTGTTCCACTCTGATGGTGTTGTCCCCGTTTTCCAGACTTGTGCAAATAGTGGTTCTAATAGTTCTGCTGCTAGCTCAGGGTCTGTCTTAAATAGCTCTGCATTTAAGTTATCATGGCCCGGAGCTTTGCCGTTCTTTAACCTTTTGATTGCTGTGATGATTTCTTCTTTGCGTGGAATGTCTGTATTCCCATCTAGATCGTTTTCCGCTTCAGGAACATTCAATTGTGTCTCTGGTGGTTCCTTGTTCAGAGTTTCTCTGAAGTGCTCTGCCCATCTTGTTTCCTGTCCCACTGCTGTCGTGATGAGATTACCTTGCTTATCTCTTACTAATGTAATATTGTTTGCATCTCGTTTTCCGCTGATGAATTTAGTTATTTTATATAATGTGCTTTGTTCATTTCTCAGTGCTGCCTCCTCTGCCTGTCTTGCAAGATCGTCTAGGAAATTCCTTTTGTTGGCTCGGGTTTGGCGTTTAACTTCCTTGTCCAGCTGACTGTACTGTTCGCTATATAGTTGCTTTAACCTGGGGGACTTCGCTTCTGTTTTCTTTCTTTTCATTTCCTTTCTCATCGTTATGGTGTTTAATGTTTCTGGTGTTATCCAGTCTTGCTTCTTCCTTTCCTGGAATCCCAAGCATGATTTGCTGCTTTCTTTGTATATTGTTGAAATGGTGTTGAAATTCTGGTCTATATCATCAGTCAATGTCTTTTCCTGACTTTTGGCAAATTGATATCGTTTCTTTATGTCGGCCGCAAAAGCTTTTCTGGTAAGGGAGTCCTTCAATTTGCTGATGTCAAACCTTTTCTGTGTAGTTACAGTTGGTGCAGCCCTGCTTAGTTTCACTTTCAGTTTTGCTACTACTAAATGGTGATCACTTCCCACATCTGCACCTCTTCTTACCTTCACATCTTGTAATGCATGTCTCCATCTACCGTTAACCATGATGTGGTATATTTGGTTTCTGTCCCGACCATTTGGTGATTCCCATGTTAATTTGTTAATTTCTTTATGTGGGAAGAGTGTTCCTCCAATGACCAGGTTGTTAATGCTACAGAAACTTATTAGTTTATCCCCATTTTCGTTGGCTGTTCCGCTGCCGCATTTCCCCATTGTTCTTTCATCATATGTATTGTGTTTACCAACTTTCGCATTGAGGTCTCCCATTACTATAACAAGATCATATCTAGGTGTGTCTTCCATTTCTTTCTGCAGTTGTTGATAGACTTCATCCTTGACCTCCTCATCGCTATCATTCGTTGGTGCGTAGCATTGTATTATTGTAGTGTTCGTGAATCTCCCTCTCAATCTTAATCTTATCAGTCTGTTGTTGATGGGTTTCCATTCCAGTAATGTCCTTTCTATTCCTTTCTGTAGAATAATGGCTACGCCTTCATTGTGCTGTCCATCTGCTCTCGCTTATCCCTAGAATGTGTAACCTATAGTTTCTCATTTCTGCCGTGACCTGTCTTAGTTTACCTGTCTCGTACATTGTCCTGCCATTCCAAAAACCTATTCTTGTATCCTGTTTTGCGGTCAGGACATCCGTTTTCATGTCAGTGGCTTCCTTTCGGCTTTCACCACTGACAGTCATACGAGCCACAGACTCCGAATGTCCATCCCGCAGCAAAGTTTGTTCATTTATTGTTGTTTCCGTAACTTCATTGTTTTTTTTACACAGACAGGGGTGTCAGCCCTATGCTAAAACCCCCAACCTGTAGGACCAGGGTACCAGCTTTTGTCTGACCCCTACCCACACAGACCAGTCCAGCTTGGTTGAACCTACCAGGAGTAAAACTCCCACTGGCATAGCTCTGGGGATTGTCAGGGTACGCAAGCTGCCATACCGCTACAAGGTATATGTACCATTGATGGCAGAGAAAGGATTGTAAGCTTCTTTTATTGCTAACAAGGACTATGGTTATATAGTGGTGGAAGCCATCTTCCTTAGGGCACACGGCAAGATATAGACTTGAGAGCCTTCATTCAGTTATTTGGAGTAAAGTGCCAAAGCATATCTTCCATTCACGAAAGCGCGTTGAATTCTCCATTCTAAGTGCAGTTGCTGAATTTAATGAAGGACCTGAGGCTGCTATATTTTTCAAGAAAGTCCTGGGGCTGAACAGTGGAAAAGAGGCTTATCGACTGGCAGGAGCAAGAAAGCGTAAACGTCTCGTGCTCAGCTCTAAAACGGCAGAAAACTGCACTAAGAATAGGAACCAAATTAGGCACAAATCTCAACAGAAAGCCAGACAAGAAGCTGCAGAGGAAGCTGAATATATGGCCGGTATGTTCTGAATACCAACGGGCTGATCACCCGTTTGCCAGTCACTTCGATTACGGAAACAACAGCAAATGGATTGATTTGCCGTTGCCCTAAAGACGCCAATAGTGTTCTGAATGACAAGTAAGTTATTTTTTTCCTGTAGTATTACATACTTATTTAATTGTTGTCTACTTATGGAAAAAAATGCGGTTTTCTCATAATCTATTTTTTCATCCTAATTTTCTTATAACTTCCACACTTGACATAAGAACTGGAACATATATTGCCCATAATCTTTTAAAACTTTTTATGTGATGGATTTTAAGTATCTGATCAAACTTTTGATTGATTGACAAAAGTAATGTAAAATTTAGTAAAATTTGTTACTATTTTTAGACACTATTTTCAAAGTCATACAACTTTTTTTGTATTAAAGTTATCAAAAATCCATCACAGGAAAAGTAAGAATTGGAACATATATTGCCTACAATCTTTTAAAACTTTTTATGTGATGGATTTTAAGTATCTGATCAAACTTTTGATTAATTGACAAAAGTAATGTAAAATTTAGTAAAATTTGTTACTATTTTTAGACACTATTTTCAAAGTCCTACAACTTTTTTTGTATTAAAGTTATCAAAAAATCCATCACAGGAAAAGTTTTAACATATAATGATAAACGTTGTGTTCATATTTGGTATTCATAGCTTAATAAATAAAAAAGCCTTAGCAAATTGAAATAGAACAAAGAATCCAATATTGCTCAGCTCTAAAACGGCAGAAAACTGCACTAAGACAAGGAAGGAAATTAGGCACAAATCTCAACAGAAAGCCAGATAGGAAGCTGCAGAGGAAGCTGGCTATGCTACCAGTATGTTCTAAATGACAAGTAAGCAATTTTTCACGGGCAATATTACATACTTTTTTAATTGTAGTCTATTTATGGAGAAAAATGCGATTTTCTCAAAATATAATTTTCTCATCCTAATTTCCCTAAAACTTCCACACTTATATGTTAATTGACATAAGAATTGGCACATATGTTGCCCATAATCCTTTAAAACTTTTACAGTGATGGATTTTGAGTATCTGATCAAACTTTTGATTTATTGCAAAAAGTAATGTAAAATATATCAAAATTTGTTACTATTTTTAGACACTATATTCAAAGTCATACAACTTTTTTTGTATTAAAGTTATCAAAAATCCATCACAGGAAAAGTTTTAAAATATAATGATAAACGTTGTGTTCATATTTGGTATTCATAGCTTAATAAATAAAAAAGCCTTAGCAAATTGAAATAGAACAATAGAATCCAATATGGCCGCCGTTTCTATGGCAACCAGTAGTGCAGTGCCATCAAACTCTTCATTTTGCGTATCTAGTATTGATATAGGTTATGTCTGTGCATTTTCATTGAAATCCAGCAATTAATAACGAAAATAGCATTTCAGTGTAGCTCCTCCCCTTAAGCATAAAATTAATTTTAAATGTTCATCAATTCTAAATGAACAATAATTCACTAAGATAGTTTGTAATCTTATAGACATACACTCAGACACAGTGGTACTTCGAAGTCTGCGGCTTTTTGAAGCTTTGCTCAACAAATAGTTCACAGCAGCGGTCAGTTGTGGCTTCTTTTCAGTTATCTTGTTGTATTGTGTGCTAAGACTTCTACCTAAAAGCGTCAGCCCTCTGGATATCTTCTCAGCTCTGTCAGATCTTGAAGTGATTTTGGGAAGTAAGGAACTGTGTCAGAGGTAGGGTTTATATACCTAATCTCAGGCTTAACCCTTCATTTCTGAGTTCACTTTTTGTCTTGTAAACTTGCCTGCTATTTCAATGCCGTTGTGCGAATCTACCGACAAAATCATAATTATCTCGTTATATACCAAAGATAATGATTTGCCACTGCCATAATTACATGTACTTGTAGTTGCAGCTCAAATCCCAAAAGAAATATCCTGTTCGTGGCATTAACGATAAAGTTGTAACGGGATTTCTGTTGTGCAATTCATAATTTATCATAAAGACGCTAGTTTACGTGGCCATTACAGAGTGTCTTCCCCGTGTTATGAAACTCACTCCCAATGAAATAGGGACTGAAGACGCAGCAAAAGTGATGAATGCAGTCAGCGACCCATAGCTAGACTGCTTGCGTCAGGGTCGGCGAACCAGAGCTGACCAAGACCCTACTCCACCTCCAAGTGGTGGTCCTGGAAACAGGCTGCATCACTGCAGTCTGGCTGAGAGAGTAGGGATCGAAGAGGGAAGGCAAACCCGGTCCCAAAAATGCCGTGCTGAAGTTGGATGTGTCGGCCGAAAGGCGCAAATGTCGTAGCTTTGCACAATGCAACCAACGTCCTTTAGCAGAATGCGTCGTGGACAGAGTAAAGGAATTCTTCAAATAATAAAATTTAAAACTGAAGAGATTACGCGATCGAGCATACCAATAACAAGTAAAAAAAAAACCGAAAGACAACGCTTTGGACATCGTGCCATTAAGAATTTGTTTAGTCGGAAAGTCTGAAGTCTGCGTTTGAAAGGGAAGAAACAACCGCACCAGTATCTGCGGGAAAAACGGAAACGGCGTATATTGCAATGTGCTTTGAGTGAAAGTTATCTTGCACACTCATTAAAAGAACACTCACGCCTTTAATCTTTTCATGCTGCCTTAGTCAATGTATTAGCAACATTCGCGTCAGCTTTTCCATGAAATAGGGATACGGTGAGAATTGCATTGTGCTTTAAGTGTAAGTTATCTATCTATTTTATAACGCAAGGGCAACAACTGCTTGAAATTTATAGTTACTTTTCTCGGTAAGCATTTGTCTTCTCGCGTTGGTATCGAATGCAGTTAAGTTTGAGCTGTGGTCATTTTGCGCTGGACTGCGCATGACTTGTCTTGCTTCTTGGTCGATCGGTTTCCGCCCACCACTAGTGGAGTGAGCGATTTGGAATGGCGAAAGAGATGCCTCGTTGAAGAGGGGATCTCCGCTATTTTTTGTTCTGTCAGGGATGTGTAGTCCTCTTAATGGATATTTCGTTTATTCGAGATAATACCTCTAGTGTTTCCCACATGCCGGGAGGCGTGATATTTCTGTGTATTTCATGAAAGCAAGGTAAATTAACATTTTCATTAACTCTATCGATTTTTGGTCGTGAACGATTTCTGGCTCATAGCCTGTCTTCGAAAGTCGTCGTCACGAGATGTTTTCCTAGCTCACATGTCGCTGTATTGTGCTGCATCGGTTGATGCAGGTTCCAAGGACCATTACTTGCTACTTTGTTAAATGAACTAGGTTTGAAAAACCTTTATTATCTAGAGGATATTTTTGAGGACATTATTTATACTTCGGCAGACGTGTCTGTCTTGCTGAAGTCAAACTAAGGAGAGTGAACTGATCTCATACATCTGGTTATCTCCTGGCTGTTATAGAAAGGGATGGAGTTTTTCACCTGACTACATTTACAGCACTTTGAAATATAACATGCATCTGACTCATCATTGTAATGCTGTCTACCGTCTATTGCTGTATTGAATGTTGCTGTGATAATGACTGTTTGATGTGTCTACATATTCGCGTAACCATTTTGTCACTGTGGCGTCCACAATAAATAATGAAGAAAAAACGTCAACGGCTGTTACAAGAATCATTGACTTTATACGTCGTGAGTTTACTGACGTCCTATGTGGATTGCCCTGTTATTTTTGTATGAACATTGTTTTTGACTGAACACATCTGCACACCACACAAAAACCAGACATGCGGATACCATCCATCATCATATGGCATCACGCATCATTTGGTGGCCATAAGCTGGTTTGATTCTGGTACCAGCAAACACGGGGTCCCTTACCCACTTCATTTTCAACAAGAATTCATCAGCATCCTTCAAGAAATTAACATTCTTCAATACAGTCAACATCTTCAAAATTTTCAAAGTACTCGGCGTTGCCCGGTAAAAGTCAAAATTTCAACTTTTTGACGGAAACAAGAATTTGACAGTACCCGGCGTTGTTACATGTTGCCGGATAACTCGGACTGCTGTTATCTTTTACGCAAGTCAAGCAAGTTGCTGCTGTCAAGGTTCCAGTGCTGTCGTTTTTGTGAAGGTCAAGTGCCGGTTGAAACGGGTTGTTTTCTGAAGAAGGCCAAGTACCGATTTCCATCAACTTACTTTTGGATTAGAAGGTCAAGTGCCGAAACAACTCAACACACAGTATTTCAGAAGCTCTTGTACCATCGTGTTAGCAGTGGAAGCAGTTCAGATGTGCCATCATCGTTGGAGCTTCGCTCTTTAGGACGTTGATTGACATCCGTTTTTTCTGCTGTTCTACGATTGGAAGCCTATAAGTTAAGTGGCCTGTTTGTATGTAAACTGTGCCCTTATACTTCTGCTGAGTCTTCTGTGTATCATCTCATTCTATATGTTATATGTTTATATGTTATTCGTATATTTATATGTTTATATTTCAGCGGGTTCTCGGTTGGGTGGTGTCTCCGTTAGATTATGCCACGTCATAGAGGTCGTCTATTGTGAGCGTTTTCTGTAAGGTTTGCAAATTTCCAATACTGGAATTTGCTAAGCGACTTCTGTTGCTATTTATGTTAGCTGTGATGACATGTTTTAATATTGTTTTCGTTATTATTTCGCATTCTTTAGTTTTTTTTTGATTTGTTTGTATTTGTTAGCCTACTCTTGTCTATAATTTAGTTTCATACAACATTTTTGTTTATACACTGTGGTGTCATGTATTTTGTTTAATTCTATCGCAGATATCGTCACATTTTTTGTGATATTTCATTAATTTCTGCTTTATTTTTTGTTGATTTCTGCGAACGTTTTTGTATTGTTGCTGATCTTTGTTATTGTTTACATTGTTATTGTTTACATTGTTTGCATTGTTTACATTTTCAATGTTTACATTCTGCATGTGTTTACATAGTCATTGTTTACAGTTATAGTAATTAGTTAATGGACTATGCTAATGCACTGTTACTACTACACTGATGATAAATGAATGATGAATAGTGTCGTGCACTATTGAATGAGAAGTGCACTTATGATCAAGAATTGAGTGCTGATATTTCATATACAAGTTCTTTGATTGGAGACTTGTTTCCCACAGAGACTGGGATAATATAATGTGATGTGAATATACAAGTGCTTAATTAAGACTTGTTACACTTAGGTTTGAAATAAATTAGTTAATTATTTCAGGTTTTGGACTCATATGTTAGACAACATGTCTACATTTGAGCACTTTATTGAGCAGGGTAAATTGCTTGGCAAGACTGGTGATAAGTTAGAAGAATTTGCAACTGCTCGATATGATAAAGCAATGGAAGCTGAACAAAAGAAACTGCATATGGAAGCTGAACAAAAGAAA
The DNA here is from genome assembly GCA_024509875.1 of Oreohelix idahoensis. Taxonomy (NCBI): domain Eukaryota; kingdom Metazoa; phylum Mollusca; class Gastropoda; order Stylommatophora; family Oreohelicidae; genus Oreohelix; species Oreohelix idahoensis. Next base: position 512,071 of record JAMPIV010001605.1, read on the forward strand.
CTGCAGATGCAGGTGGATGAAAAAAGATTCCAAATGGAAATGGAAAAACAAAAAAGGGAATCAGAAGCTGAGGAAAGAAAACTCCAGCTACAGCTAGAAGCTGAAAGACTTCAAAAAGAGGCTGAGAATAAAAGACTTGAAAAAGAGGCTGAAAATAAAAGACTTGAAAAAGAAGCTGAAAATAAAAGACTTGAAAAAGAGGCTGAAAATAAAAGACTTGAAAAAGAAGCTGAAAATGAAAGACTTCAAAAAGAGGCTCAGGCTGAGGAAAGAAGATTACAGAGAGAGTCTGATGAGAGGAAAGAGAAAGCAAAAATGGAACATGAAGAAAAGGTCTTAGCTTTAGAGTTGGAAAAATTGAAATTGACAAGCATGAGTAATGGTAATGATTCAAACAAGGGTTCATCTTCTGGTAAGGCTAATAATGATACTTTTAAGATTAAGTTACCAACATTTAGTCCTTCCAGCGATGACATAATGTTCTATCTGGACAGATTTGAACAAGCATGTACAGCTCATAACATAGACAAAGCAAAATATGTTTATCAGTTATCAGGGATACTGACAGGTAAAGCTCTAAGTATATTAAATATGGTGGATGAACCTGACAAGAACAATTATGAGGTTGTCAGGGCCGCTTTGTTAAAGAAATATCAGCTTAACGAAGACGGCTATCGTCTACAATTTAAAAACATGTTACCTGAAAATGGAGTTGAATTCTCCGAGTTTATTGCAAGAATACGCATTACTTTCTCACGATGGGTTGAACTATCTAAGACGGAAAAAACTTATGAAGGACTTATGGACTTAATACTTAGAGACAAAGTCATGTCGTCTGTCAATGAGTCTTTCCTTGCTTTCCTTCATGAACGTAAACCTAAAACAATAAAAGAAATGGAAGATTTCTGTTGCCAATACGTAACTGCGCACCCACACATAACCATGGGTAACTCTAAGGTGAAAGAAGGTTTACCAGTTGCTTCGGCAGCTCCGTATGGCCAAAACTTTGCTCGTAGATTCCAACAAAATTTTGATAGAAAGAGTAGCGGTAATTTCTGTCAAAATCATGGAAATCAATTTCATGGTGATTCTTCTTCGAAGAATTGGAGACAACCTGATAGTGGTCGTTACTATCACCCTAATAATTATAGGCATTTCAAAAGAGGATATGGTAATAGAGGTTATTCCTGCCGAAGACCTCAGAACCAAACAAATAGATGTTCGCATCAATGTGAACATGATAGTAATCGTGGAAACTGGAATTCGAACCAGGATAACAATTACAATAGAGACAATAATAACTGCAGAGATAATAATAACTTTGATAACTTCAGAGGTAATAATAGTCGGGGTAGATCTCAACACAAAAAAAAAAGAGATATCAGCAGGCTAATGCTGTACAACAGGAAACTGAGGGAGCCTGTAATCATGTTGTTGATAGTAAAAACTTTGACGCTGTCACTGGTTCTGCTTTTGACTTTGAGAGAGCAAACAAATGCCCCCAATGCAGTACTTTATTCGAACCGGGTACCATAACTACTTTGAGTTGTGGTCACCCACTTCCCGCTCTTCCTGCTGCTGTTGCGCATGACGGGAGGGGTTCTTTAATCCTACATAAGGGTCTTGTTAATGATACTACTCCGGTCTCACTACTTTTCGATTCCGGATGCACCACTATTGGTGTTAGACAATCGCTTGTAGATCCATCTTGTGCTACAGGAAGGGTTATTAAATGTGTCACATTTGGCGGCACTCTAGAAAAATATCCTACTGCTGTAATTCGCATTGCCACTCCTTTCTTTACTGGAGATGTGCATGCTTGTCTCTTACCTAATCCTATTGCGGACCTTATTATTGGTCGTATTCACGGAGTTAGGGAGTGTACCCCACAGCAGATTGCTGCTTGGGAAGATAATAACATGCAAGCTACAAATGCAGTAGTTACAAGAGCACAAGCTCTACAAAAACCCGAAACTTCACTGAATAGTGATAATGAAGTTGATAGCCAAGATAGTCACTTAGTGATTACTCGTGACTCTTTCATAAAATTGCAAGAAGAAGATCCTTCTTTAAAAAAATTCTTCGTTCTTGCGAAGAAAGGTGATCCGAATCAGGATACAAATAGAAAATCTTGGATTGCAATGAGAAACGGCGTACTTGTACGTATGGTACAAGATTCGACTACGTCGGCACATTCGCAAATTCTTGTTCCCAAGAGCATGAGAGTCCAAATATTACAACATGCTCATGACTCGCAATGTGCTGGACATATGGGTTTTGCCCGTACGAAGTCGAGAGTCCTTGCGGCTTTCTTTTGGCCTTTTGTCAATAAGGACATTCGTATTTACTGCCGATCATGCAAGGTATGTCAGGAGGTCAAATCTAGAGGACCACGACATGCTGCGCCTATCCAGGCTGCTGACATTCCTATTCGGCCGTTTCAGAAAATGGCCATAGATATTATTGGCCCTTTTAAGGTCAAGTCGGCCAGAGGACATCAGTTTATCCTTACATGTGTCGATATGTGCACACGTTGGCCAGAGGCTATTCCTCTTAAGAGCATATCTACTACAGATATCGCAGATGCTCTTTGGTTGATATTTTCTCGCTTGGGGTTCCCCAGAGAAATATTGTCAGACCATGGCACTCAACTCATATCTGACACTATGTCACAGGTAATGTCTACCTTACATATTGAACGATCTCTCAGTAGTATCTACCATCCTATGTCTAATGGGTTAGTTGAGCGTCTGAATAGAACGCTCAAGACTTTGCTTGGTAAGATAACTGAAGATCATCCTCAAGATTGGGACAGGGTTTTACCCGCGGCTCTCTTTGCCTATAGAGAAGTCCCTAATGAACACACAGGATTTTCTCCCTTCGAACTTGTCTTTGGCGCGCGTCCACGCGGCCCTATGTCTTTATTACACGATCTCATCACTGCCGATGATATTAGCGATGAAACTCAATCCTCATATGAGTATGTCATTGCTCTTAGACAAAAGATCATTGAGGCATGTAAGCTAGCAACTGCTTCATCAGAAATTGCTAAAGAGAAGGCAAGGCAGTTTGCTAACAAGAATAGATGTCTACGACAACTTTGTCCAGGTGACAAAGCATTCGTCCTACTCCCCAGTAGGGAAAATAGACTTCTTATTGCATGGAAAGGTCCGTATGCAATAGTCTCTCGGATTTCCGATGTTGACTATGTGGTCGATATTGATGGAAAGCATAAAACTTTCCACATAAACATGCTTTCGGAATTTCACGAACGTCCGGACTATTTGCTGCCTATTTTCCAGGCAACGGATGATGCTCCTGCACCTCACGGTCATTATTCATCCCTGTCTGTCATACAGGATGAGGAAGCTACCTTCTCTGATGTCAACCTTCCCCTTCCAGTGGTTCCATTACATTCCACGGAATCTTGGAAAAACGTTTCTGTTTCTCCTAATCTTTCTGGTGACGAACATCGACGAGACTTGTCGATGTTACAAACATTTCAGGATGTTCTCACTGACATTCCTGGACACACAGATGTCATAGAACATGACATAATTCTTACCGACAATAATCCAATTAGGGTTAGGCCTTATCCTATTCCTATACACTTTCAGTCGCAAGTGGAAAAGGAATTGGATGAAATGATTCAATTAAATATATAATTGAACCATCGACTTCACCATATTCTTCTTCCATGGTTATTGTCCGGAAGAAGGATAAGAACATACGAATTTGCGTTGATTATCGCAAATTGAATCAGGTCACAAAGTTCGACGCTGAACCGATGCCTTTGTTAGAAGATCTACTGATTAGACTTTCTAATTCTAGATTCTTCACTAAACTTGACTTGTCTAAAGGTTATTGGCAAGTGCCTTTAGCAGAGCATGCCAAACCTCTTACTGCTTTTTCTACACCTAGGGGTCTATTTCAATGGAATGTTATGCCTTTTGGTCTCATGAACGCCCCTGCCACTTTCGTTCGCATGATGCGTCGAATTCTGTCACATCGTTCGGATGTCATCGCATACTTAGATGACATCTGTCTCTTCAGTGATACCTGGGAAGATCACTATTTAGGGTTATATGACTTACTGTCCACTCTACGTGAGAATAATTTGACAGCAAAACCTTCTAAAGCTTTTGTTGGTTTTGGTGAAATCTCTTTCCTGGGTCATCGTGTTGGTCATGGTCTCTTGAAGACAGAAGACCACAATACTTCCAAAATACTGAACATCTCTGTTCCTAAAACGAAGAAACAAGTTAGGAGTCTCTTAGGTTTAATTCAATTTTATGGGAGATTTATTCCAAATTTATCTTCGATCATGGCACCTCTATCAACATTGTTGAAGAAAGGTTCGCCTAATCTGGTCCGTTGGTCTGAAGAATGCCAATCTTCACTAGACCAAATCAAGAATATATTTTCTTCTCCTCCCATCTTAAGATTACCTACTCTTGATAGGACTTTTGTTCTTCGGAGTGATGCTTCATCCACTGGGATTGGAGCAGCACTGATGCAAGAATATGCAAATACTCTGCATCCTGTTATGTACATTTCTAGAAAACTAAATGCGGCAGAGAGGAACTACTCGGTTTTAGACCGTGAGTTGTTAGCGATGGTTTGGTCAATTCTAAAACTACAAAGATTCCTCCTGGGCGCACATTTCATTCTAGAGACTGATCAGAAAGCTCTTACAGCTATTCAGACTAAGAATTTGAAGAGTTCGAGATCCACTCGATATGCTATAGCTCTTCAACCTTTTCACTTCACGGTACGAGCTATCCGTGGTGCGGATAATGTGATGGCTGACATTTTGTCTAGATGCCCACATGACTCCAACTAATACTTCTGTCCTATATTTCCATATATTACAGAGTCATAACACACCTATATTTCTACAATAGATTAGCACATCTGTACTTACTTTATATGTACACACTATCGTGCTTTGTTGTCATCTTCTTCTGTTCGTTTTTTAAGATGATAGAGGAGGACTGAGTAGTTAATATAAGGGCCGTTAGTTTACTAAACAGCCACAATTATTAATAATGTATTGTACCTTATGAAGCATATTAGTTATTAATTAGCATTATATTGCTTGTACTTTCTCAGAATGTCATTGTTGAGCTGAGGACTTACCTTACTAGTATCAAGCATGACGAGTTCTAGATTGTGTACTTACCCTCGGAATACCAGAGCATATGTCCTGGATCGTCATGTAGTTTAACTTTACTATGTACTTATGTCATTACATGTCAAAGAATGTACTATTTAAATTTTCCTATCAGATTTGTACATCCATTTTTAAAGACAATATTAGAGTATGCTGTTTAATGATGATTATAGTAACTTGCATACGTATATTGTGTTTACATGCTAACGTGATGTGTGTTGGTGACACCTCCCCGATGTGAATATTTTTTGAGACATATTTATTTTTCTGTTGAGGTATATCCTCACCAGACACTCTATAATTAGCCTATAGTTTGGCAATTTAGTTAATTATCAGCGCATAATTCGTGCGTTTTGAGCCGCTTATCGCATGCTCTTTGATATTAAAAAAAAAAAATATGTTCCACATTTTTTTTTTATCGGGAGGAGGTGGTGATATGTTGCGTGATAAATTCTCGCAACATCATTTTATTACAATATCTATTTTATAACGCAAGGGCAACAACTGCTTGAAATTTATAGTTACTTTTCTCGGTAAGCATTTGTCTTCTCGCGTTGGTATCGAATGCAGTTAAGTTTGAGCTGTGGTCATTTTGCGCTGGACTGCGCATGACTTGTCTTGCTTCTTGGTCGATCGGTTTCCGCCCACCACTAGTGGAGTGAGCGATTTGGAATGGCGAAAGAGATGCCTCGTTGAAGAGGGGATCTCCGCTATTTTTTGTTCTGTCAGGGATGTGTAGTCCTCTTAATGGATATTTCGTTTATTCGAGATAATACCTCTAGTGTTTCCCACATGCCGGGAGGCGTGATATTTCTGTGTATTTCATGAAAGCAAGGTAAATTAACATTTTCATTAACTCTATCGATTTTTGGTCGTGAACGATTTCTGGCTCATAGCCTGTCTTCGAAAGTCGTCGTCACGAGATGTTTTCCTAGCTCACATGTCGCTGTATTGTGCTGCATCGGTTGATGCAGGTTCCAAGGACCATTACTTGCTACTTTGTTAAATGAACTAGGTTTGAAAAACCTTTATTATCTAGAGGATATTTTTGAGGACATTATTTATACTTCGGCAGACGTGTCTGTCTTGCTGAAGTCAAACTAAGGAGAGTGAACTGATCTCATACATCTGGTTATCTCCTGGCTGTTATAGAAAGGGATGGAGTTTTTCACCTGACTACATTTACAGCACTTTGAAATATAACATGCATCTGACTCATCATTGTAATGCTGTCTACCGTCTATTGCTGTATTGAATGTTGCTGTGATAATGACTGTTTGATGTGTCTACATATTCGCGTAACCATTTTGTCACTGTGGCGTCCACAATAAATAATGAAGAAAAACGTCAACGGCTGTTACAAGAATCATTGACTTTATACGTCGTGAGTTTACTGACGTCCTAAGTGGATTGCCCTGTTATTTTTGTATGAACATTGTTTTTGACTGAACACATCTGCACACCACACAAAACCAGACATGCGGATACCATCCATCATCATATGGCATCACGCATCACTGTTCACTAATAAGTATAATTACATTATATTTATCTAATCCTATAATTAATCAAATTACACTCAATTACCTATTCTCAATTCGCAGTCTTCTAAATTTGCTACAGACGTTGAAAGTTTAAGATGTTGATTTAAAGTTATTCTTCCACCATTGGTCTGATGGGTATACGTCCTTCTATGATACCAACAATACAAAACAATCAAAATTTTCATACCATATTATTTTTTAATTTATATACAAAACAATCACTCCATTCTAACCACATGGAAAGACTGAAAGAAATCAAGCTGGATGAAAGCATAACTGATGTATACCGAATCACATAAATCGCTGTAGAATAAGACAGATGATAAGGATGGCCTTGTTTCTAATTTCAGGGGGCTCTGCTCAGTGCTCTAATGCCAAAAAACCATATAAACTTTGGCAGCGTAAACACGCGCCGGTTTTGATATAACACCGTTGAATTCAGTGTAAGACATTTAACCTTTTTAAACTGGGAAATCTCCAAACAAAATCGTTTCACCTCGACCTCATTCAACTCCTAGGTAGTCCTAATTTCCGAATGTCAAGATGACAGGGTCGGCTTTTGGGCGGTGCGACCTAGGGGAGCCGAAATATATTTTTTTAAAAATGTTGGCTGTTATTAATTACATTTTTAAAGAACATTAAAACCGGATTGTTTCTGAATTCAAAGTAGCGACCTATTTTTATGTTTATATTGATTTCATTTATCAAATATAACTATTCCTTTAAGGCGATCTTTGTCCTCTCAAGGCTGTGTGTGGTCCCGGTTGCCGGGTCCTCCCAGCGCGGTGGAGGCAGTGAGTGGGAACTGTGTCTGCCAGACTGCCCTTTTTCGAGGACCTTCGGTCCCGAAAGGATTTTGGCTGGACGGGCGTCTGGGAGGCATGGCGAAGTGGTTTTATAGCGACAGGAGTAGAGTACACGTGAGGGCAAGTTCGGGGCACAGCGGATTGATCTACCGCTTGCTTGTCACATTGATCACAGAAACAACAATTAAAAGTCTGTTGTACCAATATACGCCGCTAGGTGTGACGGAACAACGGACGATTTCTTGTTGCCCTAATGACGCCGCAAGGTGTTATGGCCGAAGACTGCTTAGTCGGTCAGCGGTCAAAGGAATAATAATAATAATAATAATATAATACGCCTATACTATTTTTTTAAACAGCACACTGAACTCCCATTTGTGATTAAACGTGTTTTTTTTTAAATGTACCTACCATAATATTTAAAAAAAAAACTTATTTGTCTTGTTTTTTTTTTCTTAAATACTACAGTGAAAATCACTTGTGGAAATCTAAACGTTACCAGACCTAAAAGTATTTTATATTTGGACATGCGCCCTAATATAACCGACTAGGTTGAATAGGTCGCGCCTCACCAAAATGTGCAGAATTTTATTTGGAAAAAAAAAACAAAAAAAAAAAACAATTGTGGAAATTATAGTGTGATCCAAAGCAATATCATACAATTGAGTCTCGTAAGAGTACAATACAGAACGTCACCGGAGAGGGGGGGGGGGGAATCGATACCTCCCACCACCTTGAAAACTCCATAGAACCAGCTCTGTGCGTATGATTGTATTCATGTGTCTGTGTGTACTAATGTCTTGGTATGTGAAGGTATGCCAATTTTGTTACGTTTAGTTAACATCTTCCTAATACATTAGTTTACTCTGATATACAAAATGCGTATTGTGAACGATAACTTGTATTAAGTACACGAAGTGGCGTACTCAAGGAACGAACTTTATTTTAAAAGGGCTGAGAATTGGGCACGCAAAGCCTGTCTAACATTCTGCCCTTCCTTTCTCTCATCTTTTATCAATCAATCAATACCCTTTAGCTCCCCAAGGAGCATAGGCCTTCAACAAACACATGTCCCGTGCCATCCGCTCAAGTTCTGTCCATGTTTTCTTCATCATTCTCACCTCTGTATCCAGTTCTCTCCTCCATGTGTTTTTTGGTCTACCTCTGCCTCTCTCGCCGCAGAAGCGATTTAGAGACAGCAGAGACCGAGTGCATATGGTTAGAAATAAAAATACCCAGTCAGGGACAATTTCTAATCGGGTATCTTTATAGAAATCCCAGTGCAGAAACCATCTGGTATGAAAATTTCACCACTATGATGGACACAGTATTTACCACTGCCAAAGAAATTATTCGTTTGGGCGACTTCAACATTGACATGCATAACACAAACCAAACGTGGGAAAACATCATACTATCTTACAACTTAAAACAAATAGTCAACCAGCCTACCAGGGTAACAACAACATCATCCACAACAATTGACCACATCTACGTCACCTGTACAGAAAACATTCTAGAATGCTCTGTTCCTATTGTAGCAATGAGTGACCACTATCCAATATGTTGCACGTGGTCAAAGAATATATATAAAGCTCCCAGAAATAAACATATAAGTATTAAATTTAGAGGTTTCAAAAATTTCAACCATGGACTATTTTTACATGATTTGCGAGCTGCAACTCTGGCCAATGTTTACCAGCTTTCTGATCCCGATGACGCCATAGCTCATTGGACACGTATCTTTCATTGTGTGTTTGATAACCATGCACCAGCTAAAGAAGTTCGTGTGAAACGACAGATCAAATCTCCTTGGATCACACGAGCAGTGCTAGAAGCCATGAGGCAGCGAGATCGAGCTCACAGAAATAAGGACTTTAACACATACAGAGCACAAAGAAACAAGGTACAATATTTAATAAGTAGAGAAAAGAAAACATACTTTAAAAACTTAATTCAGAACAAAACAAACAGTAAAGATATGTGGAAAGCAATCAACACTCTAGCAAACAAACGAAATTCGCCAGACTCATTAATCCCCAATACCTCATTTACGTGTACGGACTTTAGCAATTACTTTCAGGGAGAAATAGCCAGTCTTAAATCTACGATACCAGATTCCCATTGTGACCTAGGCCAACTGTTAGCATTCTGTGAGAACAAATGCACGAACACAGTCCCATCCGACATTCCGTATATGACAGTTAATGAAGTGTATAACTATCTTCTAGGCCTTAAAGAGAATAACTCATCAGGACTTGATGGAATCAGTAATCGAATACTGCGCTATGCTGCGCCTGTTATTAGTAATTCACTAACATTCATATACAATCTATGTATCGCAAAGAGTTACTTCCCGTTGTACTTTAAAGTCGCTAAGGTATATTCTCTTTTCAAACCTGGTTCCTTGTAGCAAAATATGCGAGAATAAACGTTCAATTCAGTACGATTTAGGCATAAAACGATAATAAATACATTAGCCCGCATGTGTCTGACGGTTGTCATCTTCGAAGCCAGCACCGCTGCCTTTTGCACAGTGCTAAGCCTAGAGAACGATTTCACGGAAAAAGTCTGACACGCTTTGGTTTAGTTTTCGAGAAACACTACTAATAGTTAACCTTTGCCCAATCTGCTGATTACACTTTGTAAGTCTAGCCTTACAATTAACTATTGGCGGAAGTATACCCCAATATAGCTATCTGAAGTAACACTTTCTGTCAACTTTGTAGCAAAACTAGTAGTAATCCTTACATTTTTTGGTAATATTACACGATACAAGGTTAACTAGTAACGCAAAATCTTAAACCCGCCCCGTCTAACCCCGCTTCGATGACACAGTCTGCAACGCATATATTCACACTGCGAAAAAGCCAGCAAGGCCAAACAACGCAGACAGTTTTATTTCCTCCTAATGGTAGCATTTCTGATGTAACTAAAACTGTAGTTATTGGAAAAAATACATGCTCGCAAGATGAAGGAGGGGAAGATGGCGGACTTGTGTACAATTTTATTTGACGATGGACGATGAAATAAATTGGAAATTTTAAACCATTATGAAGTTCCCCATAAGAATTATATGGTAGTGTGACGTAGAGTTAGCTGAGTAAGAATGTACTTTAAATAATATGATAGCCCCAGTATTAGAGAAGTTATTGAAGAAATACTAATATCTAAGACACTCGACCAGACACACTGGCGTTCCTGCTTATGTTTTTTTGGTAACGTTAAGGGGACGCGAGCTGGAAAAAGAGGCAGGGAGGTACATTCAAATTAGCTTGAGGTGAACAGAGTATGAATGGGAAAGGGAAACGGTAGGAGAAATGTAATCCTAAACGTAATACCTTTTTGTATTGGGCATGACTAGAGCAGACTGGCCAATCCACCACCAGTTATTCAAAATTATTTTGGGTTTTTCATTCAAACTGCATTTGAATTCAAGTAGTAGAACGTTACGATTGGCTAGGCTGGTAGATATTAGCAAAAGGCTTTGATTATTCATTGCCAGTTGAACTAATAATTTTATACAGATACGCTGAAAAACAGCTGTGTTAATTATAAACTTAAATAAAGAATCAAGTCACAGTCTGTACGATTCAGAGGAAGCTGAGGCAATTTCTTCACAAAATCAGCGTCATTTGTTTGTATATTTCTTGATTGTGGTAAGGATATTTTATGAAATTTACTATGTTTGGTCCAACTACAAAGTTAGATACTGCTATTGGGGAAAAAGTGAAGGACATGTCGGAAGTAGACATTGTTGAGTCCTCACAGTAAACGGTGTCTAACTGATGTATGTTGTTATGATTATGTGACATATTATTGTATTAAAAATAGTTTAGCAAGCCTCTGTGTTCAATGAACACTGTTAACATGCCTGAAGCAAATATAAGTAAAAAGAAAAGAAGAGAATATCATAACAAAGGAAATGTGGTTACTCCACATTATTGTATGGAGGAAAAGTATGTGAACGTACAGTGGCGTATCTACTATAAGGACTTGAGGTGTGGTCACAACAAGGTGGGAGTCCTGTACGATTCGGGGCTAGTGCATTTGTAAGGCACGCGAGGCTGACCCCATACCCACGTAGGGAATTAAGTGTTAGAATAAATGATCAGAGATAAAAGGCCAGGGTGTCCTTTTGTTGCAGAGGGTCTATGTTCCTGTTGCCGGCTGGTGACAGGAAACCTGCTGAGTGCTTATAAACGCCAACCAGTCTCCAACCAGACTTATATGCTGTTGAATATCCAGTAGGAGCTTTGGCGATTGTTGAACTTGAAATTTCTGCAACTACACATCGTATTATCTTACAACAAGGACTCTCAGGTGAAGAGTAAAACATCTGGGGCATCTCTGACATTCTTTTCGCTTCAGGCGATCATTGTCCTCTCAGGGCTGTGTGTGGTCCCGGTTGCCGGGTCCTCCCAGCGCAGTGGAGGCAGCAAATGGGTGCTGTGCCTGTACCAGTTTGCTCTTTTTCGCGGACCTTCGGTCCCGAGAAGATTTTGGCTGGAAAGACGTCTCGGTTGTGCGACGGTTTTATAGCGGAAGAAGGACGAGGGCAAGTTCGGACACAGCGGGCTGATCACCCGCTTGCCAGCCGCTCTGATTACGGAAACAACAACTAATTCTTTGTTGTACCAATAAACGCCATTAGGCGTAACGGAACAACAATTAATTTCTTGTTGCCTTAAGACGCCTGTTCGTGGCGTACTGGCCCCTGACTGCTTTGTCGGTCTTCGGCTAAGGACGGAAGAAGAAGAAGAAGAAGAAGAAGAAGAAGAAGAAGAAGAAGAAGGATGAACTACAGCCCTCATATACAGTGACTCTCCCGTTGTATAAATACAGTGAATTAGCTTAATATTTCCTACAGGAAGAACAGTATAAATACATAATAACTTTTAGTTATTGGGCAGATTGTCCCAACATTTTTAATTGTTCTTTTTCTGTAAACTATTTTGTCTTTGTTTTCAAAGACCTGTCCACAAGCTATGAATGGACAGGCAAAATAAATTGTAAATACTTTTTTTAAAGAAAAACTTAACTGCAAGTTTTTAACTTCTTTAATAGAAACTTAAAGTGTTTGATTGTTGTGTACCATCATTCATTTCTCCCCTAGACACTAGGTACACCATACACCATACACTAGAGACAGAAGATTGACCGTGTGAGACCTAGGGAGGTAGCGTTAGGTTCTCTGCACATAATTCATCATCATCATTTATAGAGTCAGAGGCCTATTTTTGCTTGACCTCACACGGTTATAGCAGACACCTTTTCATTCTTTTAGGATACCATCATAACCTCCCCAGCAAAATCAACTTTGCTACATTCCTCTGATACTCGTAACCTTGGTAACTATAGGCCAATCTCTCTAATATCATCGCTATCCAAACCACTGGAAAAACACATTCATAAAATAACACTACAACACCTAGTTAACTGCGACTTGCTAATTGATAATCAGTCGGGGTTTAGGCCTAAACATTCATGTCACACTGCTCTAACTAAGATGATAGACAACTGGCACCTAAATATTAACAATGATAACACATGTGGGGCAGTCTTTGTAGACTTTAAAAAAGCATTTGATATGATAGATCACGCTATTTTAATTAGAAAACTAGAAACATCAAAAGTAAACTTTCAACTGATGACAATAATTACATCATTCCTCTCATACAGAAAAAAAACGTGTAGTTTCTTACAATAACTCCTATTCTAGCCCATAATAATAATAATAATAGCCCCTTCAGTCATAACTGACCATGGGAATGCGCCCCTGAGGTGACAGCCCTCAGCTGCTTATTTTCCTGGTGCTCCTTTCGACGTTTTCTCCTCACCTCTGCTTCTTGTGTGAGCCTCTCTTTGCCCAATCTGAGGTGGCGCCGTAAATAGCATCGCCACTTAGTGCGATCGGCAGCTTCATCCTCCCATGTTGCTGGATCCATGTCCAGTGCCCTCATATCTCTCTTGCACACATCTTTGAACCTATGCTGTGGTCGACCAACTGTTCTCTTGCCATCTGCTAATTGTCCGTAGAAGATATCTTTTGGGATGCGACCATCTTCCATGTGGCGAACATGGCCAAGCCAGCGAAGTCTGCGCTGTCTAAGAAGCGTATACATACTTTGAAGGCCTGCACGTGACAACACCTCGACATTTGTCACTTTATCTTTCCACGAGATGCCGAGGATGCGGCGTAGACACCGCAAATGGAAGGTATTGTGCCTTCTTTCTTGCTTAGCATAGGTCGTCCAGGTCTCGCTGCCATATAGGAGTGTGCTGATGACGCAGGCATTATATACCGCAGCTTTGGTCTTCATTGTGAGTTTAGAGTTTCCACAAACACGCGATGTGAGGCGGGCAAAGGTAGCTGCAGCTTTGCCAATGCGGCTGTCGATTTCTGTATCCAGTGAGAGTTTGTCATTGATGGTAGACCCTAGGTATGTGAAGTGGTGCACCACTGCCAATTCATAGTTATCAATAGTGATAACTGGTGCAGCACCCACATCCTGACTCAGCTCGTTTTCTTTAGACTTATTGTGAGGCCAAAGTCCTTGCATGCTTTAGTGAAGCGATTCATCGAGCTCTGAAGCTCCTGTTGGCTTTGAGTGTCCAGTAGTGATAAATACTGGCGTTCCTCTGGGTTCTATACTTGGTCCTCTACTTTTTACCATATACATTAATGACGTTCCTCTTCACATCAAGCACTCACCCTGTGATCTGTTTGCGGACGACTGTACTGTTTTAAAGAGTGATAAAAGTTGTAAAACACTCGAACTATCGTTACAAAAGGATACAGATAATCTAATTAAGTGGAGCAACGGTAATCGCATGCTAATAAATATCATTAAAACAAAATACATGTTAATTTCAACTAGACAAAAATTACAAAATTCAGAGAAAACAACACCTCAGATCTACATTGGTACCTCATGTCGCGAGAGGTTCAGATGTTATTTAAATATAAGATATCCTGGACAAGAAAAGGTGTATCAGATGATACCAGGATAGTGCCATATAAGAGTCTGGTCTTATCAGTAATGAAGAGAGTAAGGGTGTATAGACACAAAGGTAGGGTCAAGCTATGTAAGTTCACAGAGAAGACGGTGATGTAGTACTCTGAGTCCCTAACTGCTACCTCTCCTGATCCGCTTCTGTGATTATGGTATTTAATATTGTTATTGACTCTGCTAGGGGAAGTTATTTAATTAAAATTTACCAACAGTGAATAAAACCTTAACTTAAAGAATTTAAATAAGTCTGCTGGTAAATATTTATAATTTATTAAAACAGAGTCTCTTTTCTGTTTGGAAAAGCATTAAAAATCAAATATTTTACAACATTAAATAAATAAAACATTTCAACAAATGTTTTTCTCTTGAGTTACAATGTCTATCATCTTGTAGACAAAAAAGCTGGCTTGATCATTCACTTGAAACATTATTATTATGATTATTACAAGTTTATTGATACTCTATACTTGTTATGGTCATCACAAACTGGATGCGTTTTTAGTTTTTGCTGAGTATGGATACGCTGCACAGTTGCCTTAAGCAACTTAGCTGAGTCACTGCAGATGGCCCCCTTTGATGCTGGATATAATATTCAGATGAAATCGTTGCAGTAGCTACAAACGTGATGACTGGCCTGCTATCACCAACTGGCACTGCATTCGTTGCAACTTTTGTACTAGGAGCCTCTTCTTATTTGTAGATTTTAGATTAAAGGATTAAACCTGCAATGAATTCAAACGTAATCCCTGTAATTGTCTATCCATATCCCTCTATGACACAGATGGGGACGATAGATAGTTTCAGATTAGCGTGCTAGCAGATGCACAAGGTATAGTATAGTAGCATCAATCATTTTAATTCAAATGTGATCATAATATTCTGCTAACTTATTAATTATCAATAGGTTCCCATGATTCGCCTCCATACATTAATTTGGTTGTGGGTAAAACTATTAAGTAATATGTCAAACGATACTGTAAATCAATCCCTTTCATCCTTCTTTATGATCCTGGTAGGTGTCTCATTCCATTCAAGAAATACTTCTTTAAATACATTTCCTAACTTACAGACACAATTGACCATCTTTCGCAATATATTTTATATATTTCCGAAGGCGGGCTTTCCCTCTCGAATTACACATGAGCCTGTAAGTTTCATCAGTACACACTGTCCTTTCCTAACACATCTTATACACGTCGTATGGCACAGTTGAATTAATCAATATAATTACACACAATTATATACATATATATAAATAGATTCGTTCTTACCCTCAGGCACACACACAGACTAGCCCTCAATGGTTGATTAAGGTCTGCTAACAACTGCAGAAGGCAAACGCTGGCATTAACATATGCTCTGCTTTACCCGCTCTCTGTGTTTTTCAAATCGTGACTGACCGGAGTTTGTTAGGCAAGTCTATTTATAGTCTAACCTCGGACGTACGAGATGGAACTCTCAAGGAATGTAATCAAAATTAGAAAATGTGGGTACCTTTTAGCCTATCGTACAATGTAGGAAAACTGCTTTTTATATTGTCTTCGTTATTCCTGATGCGATTTTAGTCATTTAAAGCTTACATTATACTGGGAATTATGCTTTACGTATTTATATAATAATCTTTTTGGTTACTACTTGCATTTTCTGTTATGCATAGTTTAAACAGCTAAACTTAAGTCAACCTGAAGCTTCGAATGCATTTAACCTAAGATTTCTCCCATTCTATAATAGTATTAGTAAAAGTATTACTACTTACGGGTAGAGTAACATCCCTAATATTGTTTTGATAACCTCTGCCAAGTAGTACTTCTTCCATACTGCTGTAGTAAATTTCCGAAGTTAATCATGTTACACAAATAGGGTCTTGCCATATTTATTTTCCTAGCTGTAGTAAACACAGGACCAAAAACAAAACGTTTTCATTGGTCGGTGTATCATATCTTTTTACAATGTATGGCGCACCGTAGGGCAATAGTTATTAGGATTCGTGATGTGAAACAGACGTCATTACACGACATAGCCTCCCAATTCGAAAGCGTAAACCCGCTGTTGGAGCTTCCTGTCTGGATTCACAATTACGACATTCTTCCAATCTTGGATTCACTCTGCCTTACTCTTCTCCTGGTTTTCTTCAGGTGGGTGACTTCAAGTAGGCACTACTCAAGAAATTTTGCCTCAACACTCTGATATCCAGGGATAATACCGCATGTTGTGTTAATAAACAGCACAGGTGCTTCTGCCTGTCTAATTGCTGATTATCCATTAATATTCACAATTACTCTTCTCTGAGTCTATTCAATGACATGACCAGAGGTGTTAGATGTTCCTCAAGGTTCCAATAGTTATGAGGATGTCACCGATACAATTGGTGATAGCTGAGTTTTATAAGGGATCCAGTAATTTCCTCATCATCCTGGATAAAACACTCGGAGTATTCTTCAACCCAACAAGCAACATATAGAACTCATAGTGCCCCTCCTAAGTGCTCACAGCCAGCAATGGTCGAGCTCAGGTTTGACGGGAATTTAGTAATGCCCCTATCTAGATTCACTAGTAACTCTGGTACTGTAATTATTTCCCAAATCCAGGCAGAGGGTTTTCTCAGCTAAACCTCACTAGAGCGATAATATGATTCATATGGGGAAATGAATTTCCTGCACCAAAAAATCATTCTCCCTTTAGCATTTGCTATATAATATATAATCTCAATCCATGTCGTGTCAATACTTCCAATGGACTGTGTAGGACCGGCCAACTACCACTGTTGCCGGTGCCCTCATAATGCTAATTTAATAGACGTATGGCGAATTAGCTGAGCATTAGGCCAATTGCCCAATCTCTCACTCCCAATTTTTCTGTGGTTACCCCTCAGTTTCAGTTTCAAAGTTGGCTGACTAACCATACTATTTTTATCCAGTTCCAAGAATTCCGCGCAACATTGTGTCGGTGTGGGATGGGTTGTTTCCCCTCTCGGTACGAGACGGAGAGTTGCCATAGTAACTGGTTTATTGGAAAACTGGGTGTGAGAAGGTGTTGGCCTATTCACTATGTCTACATTATCCTTTTTATTTTCAGGCCTATTTTCACCGCAATGCGTTTCTAGGTCCTGTTGAGTTTCTCCACATGTGGAGTTTATCTTGCTACATTGGGCACAGTATGTTACATACTGAAATATGTCTTCAGCAATGCCTGGCCAATAATATCTCACAGATGCTCTTTGACAGGTGGTACCAATTTTCCCATGTCCACCTTCTGATACAACATGTGTTAATTCCATAGCCTTGTCCCTATAACTCAATGGCAGTACTAACTGTCCATATCCATTTTGTCCTGCTCCAGCTTTTCTGTAAAGCAATCCATCCTTCAAATAGAACTGTCCTTTCTTAGGGGGAATATGGCTGTCTGGCAATTTGCCAAAGCAAGGTTTTAATGATCTATCTTTAGCCTGGGCTTTTTTCATCTTTTTCGGATGAATATTAAGTGGTATTCCCTCCTCCTTCTCAGGGGTTGACCTGACCTGGAGTGTTACCATGATCACAGGTTTTATTGGGTTCCCTAGGAAAACATATCTCCTTCCTAACATCAGCGGGTAATTAGGATCATCACACATTGCTGCACTGATCACTCCTTCCACATAGCGAGTTCTGACATTTATCCTTGCTATAGGAAGTGTCGTGGTGGCTATTCCTTTTAATGCCCCTTGTATCTCCACTTTTCCTGTGGTATATTGATCAGGGTACACCAAGGATGCACTCACAACTGAGTCATGTTCCAATCCTGAATCACAAAGGCACATAATCTTATTGTCATTACATGTTACTTCTTCACAGATGGGGGATGATGGAGGTTTACCTGACTTGCTGTCGGTTCCTTCCTGCCCTTTCCTGCTGTTATCATACACGCAGCGTGATATGGAGGGACTTTCTTACCACATTCCAGTGTATTGTGGTTGTTCATTTTACATATTTTACACCACTTATTTCCCTGTCTGAAGGGTTTATTATCTTGTACCTGATGGTTCCTGTTTTTATGATCAAATCTGGGTTTGTCATAGTCGTGTCTGTATCTGTGTTGTTGTTGGTCCTTATTATCGAATCATCTTGGTTTGGGGTTGGCCTACTATTTTCTACTTGTTTCCTCTTAACTCCAGCTATTTCTTTCTGAGCTGCTTGATATTCAGCAACTGTTAAAATCTCCCCCAGTCTCTCTGCACCTTGTTCCATAAAAAATTTTCTCATATCTGGAGGCATAGACTCTCTCACTTGTTCCATCATGACCACTTATTTTAGGTCTTGACACTTTCCAAGAGTAGTCCACTTCTCCAAGTAGGTTTCTAGTCTTGCAGAGAATTGGTGGTAAGTTTCTCCAGAAAGTAGTTTGGCAGTTCTGAACTTTTTTCTATACAATTCTGAGTTTTTCTCATATCTAACCAGCAATGCCTGCTTCAAGATTTCATAATCTTCTTGGTCCTCTCTACCAAGTTTTGTAAAAACTTAATAAGAAGCTCCTCTCAGCCCTTGTGATAACATAAGGCTCAATTTCTCTTTTTCTAGGCCATAGTTAGTAGCTAATCTCTCGTACCTACTTAGATAAGACTCAATATCATCTTCTTTCTCCACAAATGGATCCAAGTGGAAGTTCATGGCTCCATTTGAGGCGCCCTGACCTGCACTAATGTCAGAGGTAGTTGGGCTACTTCCATTTCCTGTAACATGTCCTTGAAGTTCAAGCTCTTTCAACCTCAGTTCATGTTCCCTTTGTAACTTCTTTTCCTCTTTCTCAGTCTCCCTTTCAGCAAACTGTCTTCTTCCCTCAGCCTCTAGTTGTAATTTCTTAGCTTCAGCTTCTATCTGTTTAGCCTCCCTATCAACCTCTAGTTGTTATCTTTTAGCTTCAGCTTCCCTATCAGCTTCCATTTGTAATCTTTTAGCTTCAGCTTCTATTTGTAATCTCTTAGCTTCAGCTTCTATTTGTCTAGCCTCCCTATCAGCTTCTAATTGTACTCTTCTTTCTGTTTCCAACTTCTTATCTTCTCTCTCTATAAACTTGTCATATTCAGTAGTGACATATTGAATAAGAGCCTCCCCACTTAACCCAAACTCTTTTGCCGCCTGCACTGTAGCAGACCTAAACTTTGCCAAGTCTGCCATACTAATAGTTGCAGACACTCAATCACTACTATCAACAGACCAAACACACACTTAATTAATATAAGACTAATTAATTACAAGACCACTGTCGGCGTATCCAGTCACCAAAATTTTGTTTAGTACTCAATAGAACTTCACTGTGCTTTATTTAGCTTAAGTTTATTCTAACTTTTAATTTATTTTTAATTGTTACTTCTACTGCTAACTCAGAGGATGTAAGTAACTATTAAAAGACTAAATGTCTCAAAGAAAAGATCCCAGGGTAGTAAATGAAATCCCGGACTGAGACAACAGATGTCGCGAGAGGTTCAGATGTTATTTATAATTTATTAAAACAGAGTCTCTTTTCTGTTTGGAAAAGCATTAACAATCAAATATTTTACAACATTAAATAAATAAAACATTTCAACAAATGTTTTTCTCTTGGGATACAAGGTCTATCATCTTGTACACAAAATAGCTGGCTTGATCATTCACTTGAAGCATTATTATTATGATTATTACAAGTTTATTGATACTCTATACTTGTTATGGTCATCACAAACTGGATGCGTTTTTAGTTTTTGCTGAGTATGGATACGCTGCACAGTTGCCTTAAGAAACTTAGCTGAGTCCCTGCAGATCGTTCCCTTTGATGCTGGATATAATATTCAGATGAAATCGTTCCAGTAGCTACAAACGTGATGACTGGCCTGCTATCACCAACTGGCACTGCATTCGTTGCAACTTTTGTACTAGGAGCCTCTTCTTATTTGTAGACTTTAGATTAAAGGATTAAACCTGCAATGAATTCAAACGTAATCACTGTAATTGTCTATCCATATCCCTCTATGACACAGATGGGGACGATAGATAGTTTCAGATTAGCGTGCTAGCAGATGCACAAGGTATAGTATAGTAGCATCAATCATTTTAATTCAAAAGTGATCATAATTTTCTGCTAACTTATTAATTATCAATAGGTTCCCATGATTCGCCTCCATACATTAATTTGGTTGTGGGTAAAACTATTAAGTAATATGTCAAACGATACTGTAAATCAATCCCTTTCATCCTTCTTTATGATCCTGGTAAGTGTCTCATTCCATTCAAGAAATACTTCTTTAAATACATTTCTTAACTTACAGACACAATTGACCATCTTTCGCAATATATTTTATATATTTCCGAAGGCGGGCTTTCCCTCTCGAATTACACATGAGCCTGTAAGTTTCATCAGTACACACTGTCCTTTCCTAACACATCTTATACACGTCGTATCGCACAGTTGAATTAATCAATATAATTACATAAAATTGTATACATTATATATATATATATATATATATATATATATATATATATATATATATATATATATATATATATATATATATATATAGATTCGTTCTTACCCTCAGGCACACACAGACTAGCCCTCAATGGTTGATTAAGGTCTGCTAACAACTGCAGAAGGCAAACGCTGGCATTAACATATGCTCTGCTTTCCCCGCTCTCTGTGTTTTTCAAATCGTGACTGACCGGAGTTTGTTAGGCAAGTCTATTTATAGTCTGACCTCGGACGTACGAGATGGAACTCCCAAGGAATGTAATCAAAATCAGAAAATGTGGGTACCTTTTAGCCTATCGTACAATGTAGGAAAACTGCTTTTTTAATTATCTTCGTTATTCCTGATGCGATTTTAGTCATTTAAAGCTTATATTATACTGGGAGTTAGGCTTTACATATCTATATAATAATCTTTTTGGTTACTACTTGCATTTGCTTTTATGCATAGTTTAAACAGCTAAACTTAGGTCAACCTGAATCTTCGAATGCATTTAACCTAAGATTTCTCCCGACCTATAATAGTATTAGTAAAAGTATTACTACTTACGGGTAGAGTAACATCCCTAATATTGTTTTGATAACCTCTGCCAAGTGTTACTTCTTCCATACTTCTGTAATAAATTTCCGAAGTTAATCATGTTACACAAATAGGGTCTTGCCATCTTTATTTTCCTAGCTGTAGTAAACACAGGACAAAAAAAAACGTTTTCATTGGTCGGTGTATCATATCTTTTTACAATGTATGGCGCGCCGTAGGGCCAGAGTTATTAGAATTCGTGATGTGAAACAGACGTCATTTCACGACACCTCACTAATTGAAAACGTTAATGAACATAAAACTCTAGGTATAATCGTTGACCAGCATCTAAATTGGAACTCACGTGTAAATGCACTGACCAAGCAAACGGCACAGAAAGTTTACCAGTTAGCTAAAATCAAACATTTCCTAGATGAAGATGCACGAAAATTGTTCTATATATCTCCCATACAAGCAAACCTTGACTATTGCTCCACAATCTGGGATGGTTGCTCAATGTCCAACACAAAGAGGCTCCGTTCACTACAAAAGCGTGCAGTGTGTCTAGTCTCTGACACCTGCTTAGCCCAGTGTGTAGATTTCTATAGAAATCTCAGAATACTGCCCTTACGAAAGTGCCTTCTGTTTAACAAAGCTAAATTTGTTCCAAAAATCCTGTCATACAATGCTCCAGAATATCTGTGGCCAATGTTCAATTACAATGAAATTCTACGCTTAACAGATTCAAGTGCCAAGCCTAAGCTTGACTTATTCAAGAAAAGCTTAGCGTACACTGCTGCTCATCTTTGGAATTGTCTTCCACATAACCTAAGAAACAACCTCAGTCCCTATTCATACAATCATAGACTTTTTGAATACTTTCTGAATTCTGATTACATGCCCCCCTAATCGGATTATCTTTTCTTATAATATCAACTGTAGGTTCTAGTGACGATGTTTGTACTTTTCAACATATGTTATGTCATGCTTATAAGTAATTAATGTTAATATTAATATGAGTGTGCTATATTATTATTTTACTTTACAACGTTGAATTTCTTGAAATTGATATGTAAAATGCATATGAGAATAAATGAATTCAGTATGAAAGGTGAGCGAAAGGAAGGGCAGAATGTTAGACGGGCCTGTGTGCCCAATTCTCAACCCTTTGAAAATAAAGTTCGTTCGTTCGTTCTATTTCCCTATGGATTCCAGAACAAGGACTGCCTTGTAATGCTATCAACAGGTTTCCTCAATGTGTGTCCTATCCATCGCCAGCGTCTTCTTCTCAACTCTTGTTCCACTGGCGGCACTTGTCTAGTTCTTGTCATCATTTCCACATTTGTGACTTTGTCATACCATTTCAGTCCTTCTATTTTACGCAAGCACCCGTTTATAAAAGTCAGTAGCTTTTTGGTTCTTATTTTTGTTGCTCTCCGTGTCTCAGAGCCGTACAATAGGACTGACTTCACATTTGAGTTTAAGATTCTTATTTTCGTTTAGGACTTGATTTCTCTTGTTCTCCATATGTTTCCGAATGCAATGAAAGCTCCTCTTGCTTTTTGTATTCTTATTTTGATATCAATGTCTGTCCCCCCAACTTTGTCTATATTGCTGCCAAGATATGTGTACGATTCTACATCATCTTTTAGTGGTGTTTCTTCAAGTTCAACCTTGGTATCATTTCTTGCATTTATTCTCATAATCTTTGTCTTTTCCATGTTTATTTTGAGGCCCACTTTTTCTGACCTCTCATCGATGATTTTCATTTTCTCTTGCAAAACTCAGATCATCAAGCTGTTTAGGCTGATTCCACTGGATTCCATTTCTGTTGTGTGATGTCGATGTTTTCATAACCCAATCTATTGCTAGTAAGAAAAGAAATGGAGACAAGAGGCATCCCTGTCTCACTCCCGTTCTAATCGTAAACGGTTCTGTAAGTTGTCCTTCGTGAAGAACTCTGCGTGTCCTGTCTTCATAGGTCTTTCTTATTAAGTTAATGATCTTCATAGGAACTCCATAATGCCTCATCAATTTCCAAAGGGATTCTCTGTCTACACTGTAAAATGCCTTGTCATTGTCCACGAATCCGATGTATAGTGGTGAATTCCATTCCAGACTTTGTTCAACTATTATTCTCAATGTCGCTATCTGGTCTGTACAGGATCTGTTTTGTCGAAAACCTGCTTGTTCATCTCTCAGTTGCTTGTCTATGGACTCTTTTAATCTCTCAAGGATGATTCTGTTTAATACTTTTCCTGGCACTGATAGTAACTATATTCCTCTATAATTTGTGCACTCTTGTAAATTTCCCTTCTTAGGCAACTTGACCAGATAACCTTCCTTCTATTCTAAGGTAAACATGTTGCTCTTGATCCCAAAAACTATTAAAGCTGCCACAGGAAATTAATGACAACGTGTTGCGGTTCTGTGGGAAACTCTGAACAGCACGACAATATGGCAGGTGTAGGAGTATTACTCCATGTGAGACAGGTAACCAGAATAATCTGACAAGATAGGTACACTACCAGCATTGAAAGTTGTACTATATACTTAGAACAATAAGAGTGAAAACAGAATAAAGATCAAGAGAGAGAGAGAGAGAGAGAGAGAGAGAGAGAGAGAGGGAGAGCATTTCTAAGTGACACCATTAATCTTACTGCAAGAAAGAGAGCACAAAGAACTATTTTAATAAGTCGACAACACAGGGAGCGACGGAGAGATACAAATACTAGTATATGTTATAATGTGCAGACTTCTGGTAGGGGAAGTAGGGAAAAAAGAAACAGAGACACACAGAAGGGAAAAAAAGAGAGAGACAGAGAAGGAGAGAGAGAGGAGTTTAAGTATCGACTCTGGTGTCACGAAATATGTTCGTTCTCTTTTTCTGGTCATCACTCCTCTCCGGTATTATTACTCTACCATTCCTTTTACGTGCTAATTCTTCCAGTATTCGTTGTTTTCGCTTTCATCGTTCAAGGTTTTTTTATCATGTCTTGTCACTCACTCACAAATACTTGGCCTCTTCACCTGTTTGAAGCAACATTGACTTCTGTTTGCGCATGGGGAAGTGTTTACATTATGTAACATCGTCCGCCCGACAGAACAGGCGTCAGTAAGTATCGAGACGGGTTGATTGAACACACGTTTGATACGGGGACACCAGTAGCAGATAATTGCCACAAACCATGTTATGCAGGTTTTCCAACACGGATGACAGACAGTATCTGGAGATAAGCGTCAGTTCGCAAACATGACGCGCCCAAATACGCGGCCGATTTCATTGGGATGTCAGAAGATAACAATCCTGTTAAGACACGGAGTGTGATGTAATACTTCCTGCAAGTGGAATTTGGTATGATAACCAATTACGAGAAAGTAACATTTTGAAAAGTATTATGAGTGATAGATCTGTGTAGTAGTGAGTTTGTAAAAATGACAATTAACAACGGAAGTGGCAAGGCCGTATATGGTTATGAAGTTGGAAAATACCATGTAAAGGACAATATATTTGTCATATAGCATCTTCCATTCTCTATTTTCGCATCCCGTGCGAATCAGAATTATTTTGAGTTTTTTCTGAAAATTCAAAACTCACCGAAGTTCTCCGGAAAAAAATAGGATTAATGAAGTTCTACCTGGGTGCACTTGAAATAGGATCATAGAACTTAAGATGCACAGGGATTTCTCTGATGTTACTCTCTTCTAGTCTTAGAATTCCCTTCAAGTCCTATGGCCTGTCCTATATTTGGGTCCTAATATTCCGTGTTCCTGGCTGTCTATGATCTCTTCCTGACGAAATTGGAAGTCAGTGAAGTAGTCTTACAACGTTGTAGAATATTAGCAAAATGTTCGCCTACACATCCAGATTTGCTTCGTGGAGGAGAAGTCCAATTAGGAGCAGTCTATCCTAGCATCCCAAATGCCAAACCAATTACGAATAAGTGTATGATTTTGGTAGGGGTCCCCACTACACTCATGTAGAACATTACTGCATGACAACATAAAATATTGCCATTTACATGTGATTTTCCAACTCCATAACCACATAAAGTCTTGCCACTTCCGTTTTGCCTGTCATGTTTACAAACTCACTACTACACAGATCTAACACTGATAATATTTTCGAAGATGTTATTCTTGTAGTTGATTATCACAACAAAGTCAATTTGCCGGACGTATTACATCACTGTTCGTGTCTTAATCTTTAACAAGATTCTCCACTTCTGACATCCCATTGAAATCGGCCGCGTATTTGGGCACGTCATGTTCGCGAATTGACGCCTTATTTCCAAATACCGTATGTCATCAATATTGGAACACTGAGACTACATGGTTAGTGACAATTATCTGCAACCCATGTCTCCTTATCAAACGTATGTTCAATCAACCCGTCTCGCTACTTACTGCCGTCTTTTCTGTCGGGCGGAAGCTGTTACATAGCCTAAACTCTCCACCTTGCACAAATATGTGTCATTGTTGTTTCAAACAGGTGAAGAGGTAGGGTAATAGTAAGGAAGTGACAAGTAGGACAAGATGTGATAAGATAACCGTGAAACGATAAGAGCATGAACAATAAACAATGAAAAGTTGCGCTTAGCAGGTATGGTTCAAGTAAGTAAGGCAGGAGAAAATTGAAGATCAGAAAAAGAGAACGAACGTATTTCTCTTACAATCTCCTCCTACCATGTAGGTTAGGGCTTTTAGTCAAAAGCTATCGGAGACTACCGTACAAGAAGTCTAGGGAAATCCGCCGTCGTATTCTCCTTTCTACATTCATAACATCGAAGAGTGTTCATTACTTTATGATGGCTTATTACAGTATGCAATTTGCTTGTAACAAATTTAGATGTCAAATTTTAATGGACAGTAAAATGTATGTATCTCAGAAATATCACACAGTTGTAGCAAATAGTAAGCGGTACGCAACTACATTTATAAGTACAACACACAAATAGATAATGAAATTGAATAGGCTTGGAAAAAACAGGTTGACAGAAATCGAATGAGAGCAAGACAAAGAATGGCAATTATGAAAAAACTTGCTGGAACAACTTGGGGTGCAAATGAGAAAGTGCTTAAGACGTTGTACACAGGGCGAGTGAGGCCAGTTCTTGAATATGGCATGGCAGCATGGGCAACAGCAGCTAAGACAAACTTCGATAAAATTAGCAGACTCCAAAATCAAGCAATGAGAATTATAACGGGAGGCATGAAGTCAACACCTATAAAAGAACTCGAAAAGATTACATGCCTCCAGCCAATGACAGATAGAAGAGACTGCAGGGCTCAGCAACAGGCCGAAAAATTTAAAAGACTAACAGACCACCCAATGTGCCATAGAATAAATGCTCTTAGAAGGCAAAGACTCAAACGAAGTAATTTTGTAGAATCAACGAAACCACAAATGAGAGCAGTATCCATAGATGAAATATCCACTGTTAAACCCATCTACACTGCACACAAGCTTCCAGTTTGGAAACAAAATCGTTTCCCTAAAATGATAGAAAACATTCCTGGAATTGAAAGTAAAAAGAGCCAAACTGCAACAGATAGAAAATCCATAGCGACAAAATACATAGAGAAACATTATCCACGCAACACCTGGACCCATGCATACACAGATGGATCAGCAACAAATGCAACAGAAAATGGAGGTGGGGGTGTCTTTCTGACCTTAAGCACTGGTGCAGAAAAAAGGATGTCAGTGGCGACAGGACGATTCTCCAGCAACTTCAGAGCAGAGGCAGAGGCCTTGAAAACTGTAGCAGATGTTATATTGACAGAAGAAAGGGCAGAGAGACAAGTTGCTTTCTTTACTGATGCACAGTCAGTAATTGCAACGTTGAAAAGCCAAAATAATACAGACCTGGATGATCTGCGAGTAGTGCTCCACAAACTTTGTCAACGATTCAAAAGTGTTGTGATCCAATGGATCCCATCTCATTGTAACATCACCGGTAATGAAGAGGCTGACAGAATGGCTAAAGAAGGTTCACATCTACCTCAGCCTGATGCAAGCATAACTTTTGAGGAGGCAAAGAGTTTTATCAGAATCAGATACAGAAACAAATGGAATGTAGAACATCCAGGGCACACACAGAATGATGCTTACTACCAGCTCCACAGAAGAGAACAAGTGGTAATCTTCAGACTCCGCACTGGCCACAACAGATTGAGATACCATCCATTCAACAAGCTAAAGATAGGAACTACCGATCAGTGTAACTGTGGCACTGATACAATGACTGCTGAACATCTGCTTCAAAGTTGCCCCTTATATGTGGTACAGAGAAAGTGCATATGGCCGACACCAGTTCCTTTCGTGGAAAAGCTTTACGGCGATTCAAATAGCCTCAAACTGACTACTGCTTTCTTTGAGAACATTCAAGTGGACGTCTGAGAGTGTACGAAGAAGAAGAAGAAGAAGAATAGGCTTAATTTACAGAATAGTCGCCCAGTTTTTATTTAGTTTTTATTTGGAACTGACCTACTATCACTTAAATGTGCTGTAGTTAAAATTCAACATTTACAGCAAATAATATAATATTGTGTGAATCTGTGCGCGTGAGCGTCTGGATTAGTGTGTTGCATGTGTGCTTGTGTCGGTGTTAAATATGTGGAGCTATTAGATATCTGAGATCAAAAGTATCATGACGTTTTAGTTATAAGAAGGCATTGTAATTTTTTAAGGATTGTTAAAAGGGGTGGAGTGAAACCAGTCTTTAAAATATGTGAACGAAAGTAGGTGGCAGCATAATGACAATGACGAATGGCGCAAGCAAACGTCAAGAGATTGACAGAAAGTAATCTGTCATGGTGAATCATAAAGACAAGAGACAGAAACTGTTGGAGAACGTTACAACCAACTTAAGATGTAGAGATATAACTTGACCTAATCATTCATCATTCATTCATAGACAAGAAACGGAAACTGTTGGAGAACGTTACAACCAACTTAAGATGTAGAGATATAACTTGATCTAATCATTCATCATTCATTGATCATTCATTGTACTTTTCCCTCCTTGTGTAGCATAGAGCAGTGCTCCGCAACCGGTGTGCTGCGGCACACTGGTGTGCCGCAAGTGTCTGCCTGGTGTGCCGCGACACCACGAAAGAATTTCACATATACAATTTTACAAATTATTTGTTGAGTTATCATCACCCACCAATCTATGGGATTTCTTCTTCCTCGTTCGCCCTCGGACTTCTACATTAATGGCTACAATAAAGGCAGTAGTCAGCTGAAGGTTTCTGACATCTCCAAATAGTTTTTAGTTGAGAGAAGTAATTTGTTGTCATACTAGTAGCTTTGTGGTTCGGTCCCCAGTTGAGGTGGGATTTTTTTTTAGACCGCAAACGGCTCCGGGGTCGACCCAGCCTCATGAATTGGGTACAAGAGCAATTTTAGGAAGGTTAATCCGGCCAGCGTGATGCGGACCACATCATCCCTAATGTGCCGATGGTCAAGAAAATATGGGCCTAACATCATATTCCCAATATGCCTCAATGGGCGTGTAACTGGATCCTTTACATTCCTTTTACCTTAACTAGTAGCTTTGGGTGGACCCCATCGAGATAAGGAGTCCAGCACTCTCCTACCTGGCTGGTCTCCTTGGGTAGAGCACCATCTCGTTGAGTAATATTTGTATCTGTCATCCTAAGGCGATTTGCGTTGCACTATGTTGTGTGCCTTGTACAACCGACATCAGCATGCATTTAATTGGGTCTGCTTCCCTACCTTTTGGTTTTTCATGACTTCTTGAAAGGCAAAGGCAGCAGTGTTGTTTAACTATAGAACTGGTCTCTACAAACTTGCAGAAAACTACAGAGAAATATTATTTTATCCCTTTTCGGCATCAATCTCCAGGTTTATTCCTGTCGAGCTGAGAATATTAGAAATGTTTTGGCTTGTACTGTTCCTACTCATCCTTCGGTGTTTGCAATCAGCCATGCTTTTGACCAAGTCTTAAACAAACAGAAGCCGCTGAAGAACCCGGAATCTACTGAACAGTCTCACTAACTTCAGCAATTAGAACACTCTGTGAGATGATGGTGAATCATAGGCTTTACTGGTGGCTAGAAAGAAATAAGATCATCGATGATAGTCAGACAGGCTTCAGACAAGGTTGCAGAACAGACGAAATACTCTTACATTTTGTGTATACACTAAAAAAAAAAAAAAACTTAGATACATTCCAAGAAGGTAAAAACACCACAGTTGTATCATCGGTCTGCAGCAAGCATACAACACAGTGCGGAGACAGAAGATCTACGCCAAAATGACAAAAAAAAAAGTCATACACGGAGAAAATATACCTCTGGATTTAAGCATTCCTAAATAACAGAACAACATAAACAACAGTAGAAGACACTAAATCATTCACAAAATAACACAACAAAATAACGCTGGAGGGTGTCGTAAATTTTAGATAGGTTAGAAGATATTTATGGTCCCGTCTGAGCAGAGGTGATAATGGTAAATATGTGAGAATAAAGGTGTAAGAAATAGATTTCACGAGTGAATAGTTAAGGAGAAGATTTGTCTCTGGACGGAATAGTTTCTCTAGTCCAGCCTATCTATACGACTATAATTTAGTGTAAGACAATCTTTCACCCCCTTATATCTAGAAATATAAGTTAAACCAAACACACCCACACACAATTATGTGATAACAAGACACACAAAAAGTGAAAAACTATGGTTTATTGGGTATGGGTCTGACCAACACATAAAGTTAAGTTCTTTTTGTTGTTTATTATCATTAAACTTTTACAACATCAAAAGATATAGAGAAATCAACAAATCATGTTTACAGACATATGAAAATAACCGAATAAGTGCCCTCCCCCCTTGTCGAGAAAGGATCCCAAAAGAAGTTAATAACCCAAAGGTCAAAGATTAACACTAGGTTACAGAATAGACTGTGAAGAACAAGTTCTCACTAAATTATTACTCAGTAAAGTACCCAAGTTTAGTGAAATAAAAAAAGGAAGTTAGTACAATGATTGTGACAAAGGAAAATATTCACTCTCTTTCTCTCTCTCTCTCTCTCTCTCTCTCTCTCTCTCTCTCTGTGTGTCATACGTGGCCACAAACAATCTCGCTTACCCTCTCGTGGTGTTGATATCCCTTGAAAAAAATACAATAGTTCCTGAACCTATACTGTCAGGTGGGTTGCCCAAATATGGCCCCAGTCCAGCCTGTATATCTAATAATAATTACAAGGTGGACGCCAAATTTGGTGGTTTAATTTTCCCTGGATGAACAAGTGTCATCGCGAATAGTTACTGAAGCAAGACGTGCTCTGGACGTTCACAGTTGCAAAAGGAGAAAAATAATTCCAGTATTGCGAAGCCTCTGGTTGCTAAGACAAATGTTGCAATATGTAAAAATGATGATAAATCCTATCGGCTGCCTTTAGGGTGAGTGCCGATTCTGAAATAGCGTAGCTCTTCTGGATAAATATCCACTTGGAAACGACTATCAAATGTCGGGATAACAGTTATTGTTATTTCAACACAATGGGCTGATAAAATGCAAGAAAATATATCTGGGTATTTTGTAAGTGCAGTTAAAATTTACTATTAAACTGTTCGTTAGTCTCTGTGGCCCGTCCTGTTCACAACTGAAACTTGGAGACGCGTCAGCCAACAGAAGACAACTTTAATCCAATCAGTAAAAGTTGGAGACAAGGCCCAAGATATAGCCACATAAAAATATCGCTGGTCGCCGTTGATCAAGACATGCCTAAGGATGTAAAAACGTTATGAAAAATAACGCTACTAATATATATATATATATATATATATATATATATATATATATATATATATATATATATATATATATATATATATATATATATATATATATATATATATATATATATATATATATATATATATATATATATATATATATATATATATATATATATATATATATATATATATATATATATATATATGTCACGTAGCGTTTACAGGATAAGAGAATTATTTAGAGGAAATAATAGATCTGAAGGTGGAAGATTTGGCTCAAGGAATTCCTGCTGGGTTTTCCTACTTCCGAAGGGTGACGAAGAGGGTAAATTCTCCTAACTCGACAGGTCTGGAAAAGATTGTAAGGAGATATTTGGTCTCTCGCTACCGTCGTCCCCTTCTCAGTTATCTATTATTATTATTCTTTAATTTATATTATATTTTACGAGCCCCCCCTCCCTTATAAAGGAAGATAAACATAGACAATATTCAACATCTAATGGAAGGAACAAAGCATGGGGTACAGTATATACACCCAATTGGTTTATTGCAATAAAATGAATAGATGGTGAATGATAGTATTGTCGATGGAATTAGTGTCTGCGGTATGTAATGTGTGTCTCACAATTCAAGTGTGTTTCATCATGGATGACAAAACTATGCATTGATATGGTGAGTTCCCTTTTTCGTGGAACTTAGCTTTTCAGCCCCTGGCTGATAGTGAAGCGTGGTTAGTTCTCCGGTCTCCTGACGTTGCCCCAGGTAGGTCTTGAATGGTTCGGATTTGCCTTCTCTGTGCTCGACTCCGTATTCTGCTCTGAGATTGGACTGTCGTGCAAGGCTCCACCATAGACTACTCAAAGATGGACGCTAACCCGCAATTTAGACACGTGGCTTCAGTGCTTTTAATGCGAGAATTCGCCGATTCTGGTTTAGGTCTAGCTTTCTTGGTTACCTGGGGCGTAAGTGAAAAATGCCCGTGTTTGGCGCACTTTTAGCGGGACATTTCCGCTTGGACACGTGATCCGTAGCGTGCATCATGTGACCTTAGCCTCGTTTAGACGCTCCAATCAATAATGTTAAAAGTCACATGATGTTTTCCTAAGTGACCTAAACTGGTTCTCCCAAGTTTAAGCAGTCCTAAATTAAAACGGGTTTCTCGCTACAGAGGTCATTGGTCAACAATGACGTCGTATCTAAAAATAGCGAGGAGAAAATACCGAACGCTAGGAGATTTTCCGCAAGTGACAATTCCCGGGACTTTGCGATCATGCATTGAGGATGAGAAAAAATGATGTCACGTAAATAATAAAAAAAAATGAAGAGAAGATTGGGCAAGTTGTCACTATATATATATATATATATATATATATATATATATATATATATATATATATATATATATATATATATATATATATATATATATATATATATATATATATATATATATATATATATATATATTCGCTAGCCTATTCCTATCTGGTCAGTTATCATTTAATTTATCCATACGCGCACTTTTAACAAATACCGCCTGTCGCTAAGTAGTTATTAGATTGTCGGCGTCTGTTTGTTAAATCACAGTCACTTACTAAATAACACCCAATGCAATAAACGTGAATTCTATTCCGTCACGCATCCGTCGCCTAGTGTACTAATTAGTCAACAACGCCGTCTTTTTCTGTGTGATAGCGGGTGGAAAAATTATCATTAAACTGCACAACTGATACAAACAAATTGCTACGCGTTATTGATTTCGCTAGTTTTATCACCTAGAAAATCACAGTGAATTTAAGATGAGAAACCTTTAACACTTGAATACGCTTAAGCACAAATTTATATTACCAGAAATTCAGAATAAGATCTCCACGAAGCTATTAACACAATTATCCGCTCTGGCTCTAGGTAACGTGTTTAGACTCTCCGAAAAATCTGGGCGACAACTGATAACTGAATTGGAGAGAACGCAGTATATATACAGATCATGGGGTTATTATCTCTAGAGGATGTTATAATTCACACATTCTGCATAGCAGAGAAATCAGGAAACTGCGTTTCCCAGTTGAAATATGTGTTCGTTCATTATACTCAGCGATGCTGACATAAGACTGCGCCACAGGTAGATAAAACTTTACCCCTGAGCATTAGGTCAAATAATTCATCAAAAGATTTATTGATACCCGATAAATCTATCCACCGACCCAAGTACAATTTAATAGAAGAGATGAACTCTCCAAAATTAGCATTCTTGGACGGAACTGCAGAGTGAAATCTGGATCGAAAACCTTCCTCAGTGAGCTGAAATTTTGCCATCAATGTATTGGCAACAATATCAAAATCAGATCTACTTGTTTCATCAATTGACATGAAACAACGCATTGCTTCCCCTGTGAGGTAGTCTGAAAAGATAATCGGCCACCTATCTTTTGGGATCTTCAAATCTATTTTAAACCTCATAATAAACGAGTCCATGGGGTATCCAAGAAGATTGACTTCCAGAATATTTGACTATACAAACCAAATCAAAATAAAAGAACTTCCCCCTCTTTTGTAAAATGAATGGACCCTAGACAACAAACGAATTCGGGCAATTTCTCCATCCCTTAACAGAGGAGAAATAACTGGGGGTTACGTCCTATCAAATAACTGGAAGCCCGTCCTATAACTGGCTGGTTGGTCTACTTGGGACATCAAGAAACGAATTTTTCTTCATATTACGAATCTGAAATCAACTGAAGCTGGACTACTGCACTAAACTTTTACGCAGAACTTTTATCATTTGAAAAACTATACGATTATAAAGTGTCGATAAAAACTGTACATTCACTGAATTTCACAATGGAGGATGACAAGTAACGGCTGCTCCTTGTAGAGGTATCAAAGATCGTTGACCTGACCTTGAGGACTGTCAAGAGTCAACACTGCGACATCAAATTGATTCGGTTCGAACTTTACATCTCTACATTCAAGATTTTAATACTGGCAAAGCACGCAATTTTCGATGTTGAACGATAAAGGACAATCTGGCAAATTTTACTCGATGACGTCATCAAAGCCGAAAAACTTGCAAACGACCGTTTGCTGAAATGGGAGTCAAGAGGGTTTTCGTCCATTTATGAATTCCTGAAGTCGAAGTGTGCCACAAACACACTGATTCCTTATCTGGAGAGGTTCTGTGTTCAACAAGAAAGATAAGTAGAGTTATGAATTGTCTTATGCGTGACATTATTTGACCATTTCAGAAACTTTGCCAGTCAACATCTAGTCCTACTTGTTATTTCATCTGCATGTTTATTTGTATAAAGTAAATGCTCGCTATTTGTAAATTTTCTTCGGAAAGTTTGCAAATGACGATTAGGTTATTGTTGGTTGTCCAGTCAAAGAAAATAGCGGTGGAATTTTAGTCTTTGACTGCATAACAGACATCAGTATTTGTATAGATTGTTCCGTCTAGTCTATGTTATATATATTTTCATTCACTAATTTACGTAATTGGGTCACGTGTCTGTACAGCTGTTTTCCTATCACTCTTGTCTTAATGTGAAATTGGACGATTTGCTGTTTTTGTGCGTTCTTCTCTGTCTTGTCTATTGTACATGGGATTATACCAAGTTGTTGTTACTTGTCAACATGTCTTTGTTTATTTTATTTCCGTTATATTTGTCGAGTAATGTGCTGTTTTCGACATGTCACTTTATTACCATCATCATTGACCTGTGCCATTCTTTTTCACTGTGCTCGTCTCTCATTCTTGGTATGTTCATTCCTTCATAAGGTATAAATTCAGTCAACAACATAATTTATTGTAATTAATTAATTGAGATTAAGAGGAGTTTTGACACTTGGTGATTCGAATTAGAACACAAGATGTCGTCATTATCAGAATTTATTGAGATGGGTTTGCGTTTAGGCAAATCTGGAGTTGAGTTGCAATCATATGCTGACAAAAACTATCATGACTATTTGGAACGTATGGAACGGAAGGAGCAACGAGATTTAAAGAAGCAGGAGCTTGATCAAGCAAGGGAATTGAAAGAGAAAAGACTTGCTCGAAGAGAAGAAATTGGTTTACGAAAGGAAACTTGAAGAGAAGAAATTGGCTCACGAAAGGGAACTTGAAGAGAAGAAATTAGTTCAACAAGAAGCATCTAGAGAACTAGAACGACAGAAAATGGAACTACGTAAGTTGGAACTTCTTCAGTTGGATCAAGCACACAGAAATTCTAAAGAACTTCAGTCATTGAAATTACAGGCTGATAAAGAAAAAGAGATTGAGATTGCAAAGATTAATGCCCAACATACTGGTGCTAATCCACAAGGTTCTCAGGGTAATAATTTTAATTATCCAAAAATTAATTACCAAATTTTGATGATAAACGGGACTGCATGGACTCGTTTATTATGAGGTTTAAAATGAGGGCTATAGATTTGAAGATCCCAAAAGATAGGTGGCCGATTATCTTTTCAGACTACCTCACAGGGGAAGCAATGCGTTGTTTCATGTCAATTGATGAAACAAGTAGATCTGATTTTGATATTGTTGCCAATACATTGATGGCAAAATTTCAGCTCACTGAGGAAGGTTTTCGATCCAGATTTCACTCTGCAGTTCCGTCCAAGAATGCTAATTTTGGAGAGTTCATCTCTTCTATTAAATTGTACTTGAGTCGGTGGATAGATTTATCGGGTATCAATAAATCTGTTGATGAATTATTTGACCTAATGCTCAGGGATAAAGTTTTATCTACCTGTGGCGCAGTCTTATGTCAGCATCGCTGAGTATAATGAACGAACACATATTTCAACTGGGAAACGCAGTTTCCTGATTTCTCTGCTATGCAGAATGTGTGAATTATAACATCCTCTAGAGATAATAACCCCATGATCTGTATATATACTGCGTTCTCTCCAATTCAGTTATCAGTTGTCGCCCAGATTTTTCGGAGAGTCTAAACACGTTACCTAGAGCCAGAGCGGATAATTGTGTTAATAGCTTCGTGGAGATCTTATTCTGAATTTCTGGTAATATAAATTTGTGCTTAAGCGTATTCAAGTGTTAAAGGTTTCTCATCTTAAATTCACTGTGATTTTCTAGGTGATAAAACTAGCGAAATCAATAACGCGTAGCAATTTGTTTGTATCAGTTGTGCAGTTTAATGATTATTTTTCTACCCGCTATCACACAGAAAGAGACGGCGTAGTTGACTAATTAGTACACTAGGCGACGGATGCGTGACGGAATAAAATTCACGTTTATTGCATTGGGTGTTATTTAGTAAGTGACTGTGATTTAACAAACAGACGCCGACAATCTAATAACTACTTAGCGACAGGCGGTATTTGTTAAAAGTGCGCGTATGGATAAATTAAATGATAACTGACCAGATAGGAATAGGCTAGAGAATATATATATATATATATATATATATATATATATATATATATATATATATATATATATATATATATATATATATATCTTCTTCTTCTTCTTTGATCCTTAGCCGCCGACCGTCAAAGCAGTCAGTGGCCATCACGCCTAGTGGCGTCTTGTAGGGCAATAACAAATTGATTCCACTTTGCTCGGTCGGTGACCATCCTTCGTGCAGTGCCCCAACTCTGGTTCATTCTTTGCATTTCAGCCTCCACAGTCCTCTGCCAGGTTGTTTTTGGTCGGCCTCTTTTTCGTTTTCCTTCAGGGGTCCAAAGCATAGCTGTTCTTGTGATGGCATCGGGGTCTCTTCTGAGGACATGACCAACCCAGTTCCAGCGTCTGCCAGCTATGATGGTGTGCATGTCCTCTTGCTTGCTCCGAGTAAGCAGATCTTGGTTAGTGATGGTATTCGGCCAAAAGATTCGGTGAATTTTTCTTAGGCATGTTGTGTGAAAAGAGGACAATTTCGACATTTCCTTCTCTGTAACTCTCCAGCATTCCGCACCATAGAGAAGCACAGAAAGCACACAGCTCTGATATAATCTTAATTTTGTGCTTGTGCTGTATTGGGAGGACTTCCAGGTGTTGTTTAGGCTAAAGAAGGCTGTTCTTGCCTTATTCATTCTGATGTTGATGTCTTTGCCTGCCCCGCCGTGTGTAGATATATATATATAGACTGCAAATTACGGTACTGAATAAGGCTATCAACTGTTTAAATGAACTTTGAATGATTGAATAGACCTCTCGACTTAGACGATTTGGCAACAGTTTAATACTCAGTAAGTACGAATTCACAAAGCGTCACAATCATGAACATGGCATGAATACTCCCTCTCTAATTTGCAGTCTAACATTATCTTGGTTCGATAATATCATTCCTTGATTCCATCTAACATCGGGGGATTTGAGCGTCCCGGTATTTTTAATATTCATACATCATACTTTCCACTCCATAAACTTCGGGGAATGAGACCTCCCGGTATAACACTGTTAAATTATATTTCCAACAACATCGGAGGATTTGAGCGTCCCGGTATCTTTAATTATAATCCTGGCATATTCTCATGCCTTTCACTCCATAACCTTCGGGGAATGAGACCTCCCGGTATAACACTGTTCATATAATTCTAGTTTAACATACTTCTATATCTTGGGAATTATCGTCCCGTATTGCCTTCACTTATAATCCTGGCATATTCCCTCTGCCTTTCATTTAAAGCATATAGCTTACCCTTTTCCTCAGAAATATTTATTGAATACACAATCCAATATACTGGCTGATACACAAGCCATTTTAGGCACACATCTTGACGCTATGACGTCACATACCAATCTGCCTACATCATTCCTAGATACACATCTCACAGCGACCGCTTTCATGTATTTCTTGCGTTCAGTTGAGGTACGCCATGGTGTGACAAAACCCTGGCACTAATAATAAGTTGCCCTGATAAAAATCGCACCATGAAGCAGCCTCAACACACTGTATACAGAAGACCTGTTCATTTGGACAGCAGCAAAATACAACAAACTGGCACCAGCTAAAATAATAGAGTCCTAGCTACAATAACTATGTTTTGCAAGCTCTGGAAGCTAATAATAAATATGTAAAACAAGTATACAGTTTTTTCACTTGGAGCATCCAGGAAAGCAAAAAGGTGTACCAACTAAAAATCGACGGACATCTACTTTTGAGAAGAAAATCCAGCTAACTTAGGAGTGAAGCTTGACAGACAGCTACTCCTCAAGACCGGCATGCACAAAATGAAGATAAAGCCATTGGGCGCCTGAACATTGTGAAACATTTGCAAGCATCAGCTGAGAAGCAGGAAAAGTAAATCTGAGACAGCTATGCCATGGATATGTCCAATCAGTCATGGATAATAACCTACTCAACTGCAGTCGACAACGAACAAAACCACCAGGCAGAAAAAGTCCAAAACCAATCTCTTATGTTCATATGTGGGGGTATCAGAACTACGACAATGTCTGCCTGTGACACCGACACAAAAATGGAACATATGGACAACGACGTAAACGTGCTGTCATGGAAACAGAACGCTGTGGAAGATTAAGAAAAGAACACACAACCAGACAGTTGGATGAAAACTAGAAGCAGATTAAATCGAAAATCAATCCTGTCAGTAGCAACAACTATAGCAAAACAACACTACCTCCACAGACACGAGAAATAATTGAAATTGTATACCCTCGCCTCCATCCCGGTAAGGAATTAAAAATACCCATAATAAAAACAACACTCATGGATAGCACATCAACAAGCGATACCAACAGCAGCACTGAAGACAGCTACTATAGAGACTACAGAAACTACTCTAATAGTGGTTAGAGATATATGCATACACTGAAGACTCCGTCTTCAAGGCCAACATAAACGCTTGGCTTGAAGCTTACGTGAAGTACCCAAATGGCAAAATACTAGAATATGTGAACAATGTGGAGAATTCAGTACTAATCACTAAGCAGAAATTAAAGCAATAAACACACTTTCCAGCTATACTCAGCAAATTTAAATAAAAAATCTATAAGACCTCAGATATAATCTTCAATGATTCAAAATCAACAATTCAGGCTTCAGAAGAATACCTCCAAACTGAAAATAAAGAAATAATACAGCTGGCTGAAACAATTGACAGCCTGCAAACAACATGCAACACCAGAGTCACTCTCCAGTGGATACCTGGATACACAGACATACCAATAAAGGAAAAAACTGACCGCCTTATAAAACTATGAGAAGCTTGGTTCAGATACACATTCCAGCCAATATACAGACAACTAAATTAATACTCCAAAACAACGTCAACGAGGAATGGCTCAACCGATGGGCAGAAGATCTACAAGACGTGCCTTGTATAAAGAACCCACTCATCCACCAAGAATGAGAGCATCAGTAACCTACGACGTGTGAAGCAGAGCACAATCTTCCAGCTTAGATCATAACCTACCAAAAAAAAAAAAAACCAACAAACAAACACCTAAACAAATTAAACTTCTCCCATGAGCCTAATTGCCACAACTGTGCCCATCCATATACAGATGACCTGCTCCATACAAAACAGTTCAGCGTGTGCTCACTTGCCCAGGACTCTCCGTTGAAAGTAAAACGCTACTGCCGGGCTCTCTACAAATTCTTCAACTTGGCGTTGGCTGTGACAAAAGGACGAGCTCAGCAGCCCTATTAAACAGCAGCAACAACAGAAACCACCGATCCATCACAAAAAACTAGGGAGCGTTGTCTCATGATTGCAGCGAATTAAAAAATATTTACCTCATCCACCCACTTATATACCTGGTCACCCCTACTCATAAAGCTGGATCTAGTATAGTGAACTCTCTAACACTTTACTCCCCTGCGTTAGTATCTATAAGTTACTACCTATGCATTTACCTTTTTTATGAACTTAAGTATTATAGTGTGCCGTGAAATTATGAAGGACACTTAAGTGTGCCGTGAAGCAAAAAAGGTTGTGGATCACTGGCGTAGAGCAACCACTGACCCCCTTGCAAAAGCCTGTACCATGAATTTACATGTTCTTACAGCGGTGGTTTCTGAAGCAGTCTGTTTTACATAACGAGGTCGATCTAGTCGGTATACTATTTGTTTATTGTACTATTGTGGCGTTTAATGGCAATAGAGTCTACGGTAATCTGACAGTCTTTGTAGTCCCGTTAGCGCTCTATGATTTACTAGCTAAAACCATGCATTTTTCTGCCTGTCTTACTCACACAAGCTTATTTTTCATCCACGCCTCTTTCTTTGAACATAATCAAACAAAGTTGTTTACAAACTTTCGTGACCTGCCAGTCATAACAGGTAGCGAATCAGCTTTTGTTTACCTCGTTTTCACACGCCAGTATCTGTCAGGCATACGATCTCAGACAGAAAACACATGAAACAGACGTAACGGCCTTTTGAAGTCTCCGGAAAGGGGAGTTAACGCTTCGATGTCGAGTCGCGGGCAAAATCTTCGAGTGACCCGTTAGACGTGATAATTCTTCTGATGTCGATTAGCAACGCCCGACAGAACGACCGTAAAGCCTTTTTATCTTGGGAACTCTGATTCTGATTCTCTCGATACACATGGTAACGTGAAAAATAACATCATCTATAGATCAGAGAAATAATAATATATATAAACTGCGTCTTCTTAAACCTGCTTTCAGTTGTCACTCAGAATTTTTGGATAGTCTAAGCACGTAGTTCTAGAACCATTGTGGAAAATGTGTTAATAGCATTCGTGGGGATTGTCATTCTGATTTTTTGGTAATAGAAATTAGTGCTTACGTGTTAAAGTGTTAAGTTTTTACCATTATAATTCACTTAGAGTTCTAACTGTTAAAACCAGTGAAATAAAATAACGCGTAGCTATTTTATACCAGATTTTCAGTTATAATGTTAATTTTCACCACCCGCTTTCTCACACAAGAAGAGACGGTTTTAGTTGACTGACGTATATGCTAGGCGTGACTGATAGTGATAGAAAAGAATTCACGTTTTATTTCATTGTGCGTATTTATTATAAGTGACTATTATTTAATACCATACGATGACCAACAGACGCCGACAATTTAATAGCTATTAACGACGGGCGATATGTATGTAAGTGCGCGTATGGATAATTGAATAATGATTAACATTGTACGCTGATCGTTGACCGGGAGCGGAAGAGCTGCATATCTCAACCAAACCTACACTCGCTAAGCGACGCGCAATAGGATAAGCTAAAAACACCTGTGCCTTTTAACTTTAATCAGGACTGACGGAGTGGATAAGAGATCGTCTTGTCCCCGTCTGTGTGCATATATGTAGCTATATAGAATATAAGCGTTTTCCCATAAAAGTTGTTTTATATATTTCTGCAGACCTGATCAAGGGCGTCCAGCTGTCTTTTGGTCTCTCTTTCTTCATTTACTGATTGGTTAATGTTGTCTTCTTCTTGGCTTGTGCGTCACCAATTTCATTTGTGAGCCAACGATACATGAGAAACATTTTAACTTGTAAATTTAAACTGGACTTACAAAACCCAACAGTATTGTTTCAATTTTATCAGCCCACTGGGGTGTGAACCAAATAACATTATCCCCGATTTCTGACAGTCGTATCCATGCGGATCTATCCAGAAAGTTACGCTCAGAATCAGCACTCACCATAGAGCCAGCCGATAGGATTATCATCATTTATCAATTGTAACAGTTTTTAGCAACCAGATGTTTCCCAATACTGGAAGTATTTTAGCTGTATTTATTTAACTGTGAACCCCAAGATCTCGTTTCTACATCAACTATTGGCGGTGACATTTGTTCATCCAGGAATAAAAATCCAGATTCGGCGTTCACCTCATTAATCTTATTTGTTAGAGGATGGACTGGGGCCAATTTGGGAAATACACCTGACATTTTTATATTCAGGAACCATTGTAATTGCAAGGGATATCACCAAGAGTAGGTAAGCGTGATTGAGTGGCCACTGTATGACAGAGAGCGTGAATATGTCTCTTTGTTACAGGAACTTTACCAACTTTGGATTTTGTTTAAACTTGTTTACTTTACTGGGTAGCATTTAATAGGAACTTGTGTCTTTACTGTCTATTCTGTACCATAGTGCTAACCTTTGACCTTTGGGTTATTAACTTTTTGGGTTCTCTTCTCAAGAGGGGGAGGGCACATTTATTCTGTTATTTTCATATGTATGTAAATCTGATTTTATTTGATCTTTCTTTAGATATTTGATGTGAAGTTTAAATGATAATAAACAACAAAAGGAACTTAACTTTGTGTGTTGGTCAGACCCATACCAAATTAACCGTAATTTTTCACGTTTTGTGTGTCTTGTTGTCACATAGCTGTGTGTGTGTGTAGTTAAACTTATATTTATATTATGAGGAGGGCAAGGTTGTCTTGTACTAAAGTATAGTCGTATAGATATGTGATAGGGTGGGCGAGATGATGATGATGCTATTGTGATATGTGATCACTCTCTTACACACTCGCAACCGACCCGATCAACAATAAAACTCTTGATTCTAAAACAGGGGCTGTATTTATTTATACAACCCATTCAGTGACAAAGAGCACACTGAAGCAAACATTAAACAAATAAACCAACAAACAAAACACCCAACCAGTGCTCTATTGCTAATCTGAAGCAGAAACAAAGCACCGGCTA
Source organism: Oreohelix idahoensis (assembly GCA_024509875.1). Taxonomy (NCBI): domain Eukaryota; kingdom Metazoa; phylum Mollusca; class Gastropoda; order Stylommatophora; family Oreohelicidae; genus Oreohelix; species Oreohelix idahoensis. Next base: position 555,002 of record JAMPIV010001605.1, read on the forward strand.
GTTAACAATCATGATAGTTAAATAATCAGAAACACCATGCTCTCACCTGTCAAACTATCCTTCTTCCACACTGCGGGAAACTGAATATTCAACTATCATGCACACACACGCACACACACATGCATGTCATCTAGCGATACTAGTATGGTGTTGTGCATGAGGCTGGTAATCTCACCGCGTAACATCGGTTGCTACCGAAAACACTACTGCAAGAGCATCTGAATGCTTCATGCGGAGGCAAACCACACTTGTGGCCCCATGCTCCCCCAGGAGCGGAGAAGAGAAATATATATCTCCAAGTGAGCCCACGTGCTCTCACAAACCATTCTACACATAACCTTAATTAAATAATAATAAAATGGACATAAAATAATATTCAACTATATGTACAACGAATACTCTCAATAATGAGAATACGCGACTACCTCTCAACCGATCCACATCAATACTCGTTCCTGCACTCTGAACATGTCGTAAGTGACGACTGGTGCGCCTGGCCACAAGCGTGTCGTATATGACCCCTGATGAGATTGGGAACTCATCACATGAAACACATTGTTACAGAAACAACCACTGCAATAGCATAAAAATGCTTCTTGTGGGCTTGTAATGGACACCAGTTGCATTGGTGTTTCCATGCTCCGCAAGGAGCAAACATAGAAAGACCTGTCTCAACGTGCCTTACGCACAAAAGAGTGGTATTGCGCTCACCAGAAATCTAAATACATATTCTAACCTCACTCAAAGTAATCCACTACTGTAGCATTATGATCAATTATTGTGAAATACACTTAATTACTCTTACATTAAAGAATAAAATAAAATTACTCTTGACTTAACAACTAGAACTAAAGTCATCACCTAAAGGAGATTTAACACGAAAACTATTTCTTCCATTACTGAGGAAAATTACCTTAATCTGCTTTCGCCCACGTGTCAATTCACACAATATAACATAGCGTAACATTATAGGCTTATAACACGTGATAACTAAGAGTATTAAATGCAGACTCCTTGGCACCTTCTTTATTCACAGTCATCAACACGTGGCCCACACGGTTGCCATCTTCCCAACTAGTTAATATTATCTAAATTAAAGTGATAGATCGCTTCTCTGCCTGGTTTCATGTATGAAATAGTTTCCTACTATATTTGCCCGGTCTGGTGAATGAAATAATTGATACTAAGCTCTTACAGCCGCAGTCTGGACTTAGCACTAGTGAAATCTATCCACACATTATTTTCACTCATCTATCATTTCAAGACTAAATTATAATGTCCTTCAATAAATCTCCTTTAGAAATACAGCTATCTATTTCATTAAACATTAGAACAGACACGCTGAATGCTAATAATAAAACGAGATCACTAAAGCTAATCTAAATTAACTCACGTGTCATGTCTTTGTTCTACCCACACAGCGCGCCTCGTATCTTCGTTTTCTCTTGTCTGGACGGATCTTAAAATAGGCCTTTCGCCGGCTCGCTATCTCTTTATATAGGCCCTAGGGCGAATCACTCAACTTAGTGCGCTGCGCGTATTGATTGTGCTACTTAAATAACACACGCGACTATCGCTCTAGAAATAGCGAAAACACAAATATAACCCACGACTATCAAATATAACACACAACTATTTTTAGGCTTTATTGTGGCCTAGTAATAAATCTTCTTCTTGAAGATAATGTGGTAAAAAGGCACTAAACCACAGAGACCATGGTAGTGACAAGATGGCGCTGTCACAGATAGGCTGGAATAGAGAAACTTACTCATTCCAGAGACATATCTTCTCCTTAAACTATTCACCTGTGAAATCTATTTCTCACACCTTTTTCTCACGTACTTATCGCCATCCAATCTACTCAGAAGGGACCAAAAATAACTCTCAAACCTATCGGTACGACAACTATTTTATTTATATTATTTCGCTCGGAATCAGCATAACTACTTTTCCGAGGTCGTAGGAATCCGGCTATAGGATGTTAGAACACGATATCTATAGTCCGATGTTTTTTCATCATTCTCTTTGCAGGCCACGAGCACCTTCTCGCCTTCGGATCTGTCTTCGACTGCAAAATAGAACACTGTCATTCCATATTGTTCTGCTTTCCATAACAACCGATGTGTCTCTAGAAAGCTCTTGCTCAAATATGCATCATTCTTTGGGTGATTTTCCGTCTTCACTGGGTCATATCTAGCGTTAGTACTACACATTATTAAGGCGATGATTATCGAACTGGCAGCTATTGAATACATACTAATTTTGAACATTTCAAAAACGCTAGATTTGTTTTCTCCTTTGTTGTCGTGAGACCTACTCGAAAACCGATTATTGCCAAAGACAAAATCACGTTCACAAAAGCCTTCACGGTTGTATTTATTTGTTTGAAACCTGTCAGAAATATTGCTCTCTCCTTTTGACCAGCGGGTACTTTCATTCAAGTGATCGTTATTCCAAGCTTCATAGACCAGCGAAGAATCGTAGTCTTTACGTTGCATGGGTTTACTGAGGACTGAGTACGCTGCGTGTATCTTCAAGAATCGGTTATTGTTTTCTGGGCTGTGTTCAGCCACATCAGGATGGCATTGTTTTGACAGTTTTAAATACGCATCTCGAATTTCTTTAGCTGTAGCATTTTGGTTAAGACCTAAGATGTCATAATACGTAGTTCTTGTTGAATAATAGAGGTCAGTGGTTTGCAGAAATGATGGTGTAAATCTGCAACAGATACTGATAAGCTGATTCCATGACATAGATTTGTACTGCTTGGATAAGATTGTCATCACTTAGAAGAATGGCGCAGTCTTACTGCAAGCTGTTTGGCTGTCACTGGCTGATGGCTTGCATAGTTGGATCTATGAAATAATTGAACATATTGTCGCTTAGTTCAGCAATAATGATTTGTGTTAAAACTACATTTTATGGTCTGCATCATCGCAGTGTCTGAATCGGTGTAAACAACAATCAAGAAGTTATCGACTTTCATAAGTGTGTGCTTGCATATAATAGCAGGGTTCAGATGGTAGCAATGTGATCACTAATGTGGAACTGATAAAGACACGGAAAGAACTTGAGCTGATGGCATGTGACAGGAAGAGTTGGCATACGTTTGTTGAAGGTGTATGCTCCTTGGAGAGCTCAAAGGTCAAAAGGAAATGAAATCAGTGTAAATCTTGTGCTATGGTTAAATGAAATATTTGTCCTAGCTTCGCTGGGTTTTATATTTAAGTAGAAGACCTTGTGAACATTCGTTATTGTCACGTAGGTCTTTATATCATTAAATTACCTACATCTTCTTCCTATTCTCTTACCCGCATCCTTTATTTTATTATCTTTCCGTACTTGTTTTTCCTGTATTTTTCGCATCACTCGGTTGCGAAAAATATTTTCTTCAGTATTCTCAAACTTTACCTTGTGTTTTTCTCATACTGGGATACGTAATTCTATTACTTAGATGTCAGTCAGACGAGTAGTGCGATTAAGTTGTAGTCCATCTCAGACATAGGGCCGACTTATCGTTATAGCATTTTCACCTGTCACCGCGGTTTTCCCAGGCTGAGTTGCTGGGCAGTGTGAAAATCGCTCTCAATCCCGCCAGAGGCGTGAATCGCGGCAGACATTGCTCGCTAGAGCAGACGGAGTGTCGGGGTTCCCGCATCTGACACCCATGCTCCATGGCGCAGTTCAGACATGTGTCTGGGAATTCCACCTGAAAAGACACCCACTGTTGGCCGGGTCAGCGCGAGGTGCGGAAATGCAGAAGTGTCAGTTATGTAAGACGTCTAGTAATGGTAATGTTAAACGTAAGGTGTTTTACACGGGAAAGGGGAGATGATTTCGGAGTTTGAGAAAATGTGGGATTGTTTGCCCCTGTTTTCAAATATCCACCCAGGAGCTGAAATCTGATTTCATTTCAGTCTTCAACATCTTCAGTAGACGGAAACACGCGTGCTAGCGAATGAAGCTTGTATAGCGAATTTCATAGTTCTCGTCAGATTTGTGACGAGCTTCTAAATACCTATCTAGTGAATTATCCTAGTCGTGGTGTTACCGTAGTGCTGTGGTGAGATTAATAAAATAGATATCTAGTATTTTGAAAAGTGGTTAAAGCGTTAAATCGCTCATTTCATTTTAACTAATTTCTTTTGAACAGAGTGCTTAATTTATAGTTTGTTATATTCTCTAAGTCGACGAGTTACAGTGGAAATACATAATAAATTATATCTTTAGCTTACTAAACTAGTAGCTATAAGGAATTTAATTTAACGGCTAATACTCAGTCGAAACTGGTTTAATAACAAACTTATAAATGCTAGACGCGACATCAGTGAGTAGTGACGGAATACGCACCGTATTTCTAATTCCTGATGATCGATTTTATATAACTTATTTCACCGGAAGTTTAAATAATAAGTCAAGCTGTAGGCTTGCTATTTAAAATGTAAGTTATATTGAGTACATAATAGGTAAATGATTTATATGTGCTTTTCCTTCTATACAGTGAAATACTGGGGTGACCCGAACTTTACCAGCATTTAATAAGAGTTCATACTTGTGAAGAAATAGACAGTCCTTATTTTGAACCACGTGGGTTTCTCAAGTAACACGGATCTGACAGTGCATACGCAAACAGAGTTAGACAGAAATACTATATCCCAATAACGGGTTTTCAAAGACTGTAATGATCAATACTTGGCCTGTGAACCAGATCTTAATTTCTTCCATAAACTCTAATGTAAAAATGCTGACTGGCGGCGAGAATAATTTCAATCACAACCATTAACATTTTCCCGACATATTTTTTTGGCGAAAGAGTGAATAGTGAAACAAGGCTATCTGGTGAAAGAAGTTGTCCACTGGTCATCTTTCCAAATTAAGGAAATCCTCGTGTTTTTTTTATGACTCTGTGTGCCCGTTTAAACTTGCTTATCCAACCTGATTCAAGTGACATTAACAGTAATCAAAATTTAACTGGTGAAGTGAATGCTCCCCGAAAACAGTGGACTAAACCTGTAATTGTAGAGCTGGGATTCGCTTTATCCAAAGAATACAGATTCACTGTAAAGAAGTGTCCTAAGGTTGCGCCAGACTGCGAACTACATCAAGTTTTAGGTAAGAACGTGTGCCAGGGATCCCTGATGAAAGAACCGAGTGAAAGTGGACTGAGTGAGTTTTTTTTATGACTATTGATTCACCCCCACGTCACAATCTCCTTACGGAAGAGTGGCTGCTTGAGTAAATTGTTCCCTTTTGAAGGACAATATTAGACCCTACTCATATGTATTTGTGACTCTTTGGGCCATCATCTGTCTCATAACGGGGCTGTGGGCTAAACCTAGAGTTAATATCATCACGGGGCTATCATCCTGGTAGAAAGTCATTGATTCTTTTATGTCTATTTGTATGCTTCCTTTATGTATTTTGGTGTTGTGAGAAATTTTGATATGATAATTAAAAATTTCTCTGGAACAAAAACATCAGTGCGTTGGTCAGCTCGATCCCAATTATTCTGTATAATCATTGTTATAGAGTTTCCACGTATGTGTGTTTAACTGTCGTCACGTGTATGTGCGTGCCCGTGATTAGATAGAAATATATGTAATATATATATATATCTGTGTTTAGACTGTCTGACTACTTTAGATCTGTCGTAGAAGATAGGTGAGAGAGAGAGAGAGAAGATTTTCCGCTCTCAGAGACAGCATCTATCACTATTCTACCACCTCACTCGTGGAAGTCTATTTTTTTTATTTCCATCTCTCACTGTGACTAACACTCATTCCAACCTATTCAGAAGGGACCAACCTAAGTCTTAATACTCCTATCGAAAAATCTACGACAAATGGGTTCTCGTCCGACGGATTTTTGAACTTAGAATAGGAAGACGAGTACGACAAATGTGGACTCGTCTATCTGGATTTTGTATTTAAGATTATTTATTCTGTAATAGAGTAAGAGTGTGATTGTCTTGTGAGTTTTATTTTAAATAATTTATCCCCTAGACTAACGATCTGTTTACGGGCGTGCTGACCACACAAAGTGATAAGTTTTTTTTTCGACAGCATTTTAAATAATATACATTTGAGTTACAGGTGGATTTTGTCGGAATATATGTTATTGTTGATTTTTAATACTAAACGCTGGTAAAGTTTTGTGAGTGTATAACATTCACAAGGGTTCTGAAGCAGGTAGGTGTTTGAGCAAAGCTAAGGAGTGCGTTTCGGACTATCCGTCCAGATTAATTGCCTCCCTCACCCGAACTGTCTTCAGAGGTAAACTTGATAGTGGATTAAAATTAAGGGATTATTTTTCTCTATAATTATTTTGTTTCCACTGTAGCAACTTATTTTTCAGAAGTAATCTTAACTACCATTTAGTTGGCGTAGTCGCGTTTTGCATTAGGTGCTTTATTGCCGATTAATAGCAGCGATAGTTAGATTTTTATTTTTGGAGGAGGTATCCCAGGGTTAAATATATCATCTTTTGATTTTTTGGTAATTTTTTTCTCGTAAGTGGTAGGAACCAGTGTACCCTTATTCTTATCGTTTTCTCGACTACGTCTCAGCCACTGATTTAATATGGCAGAAAGGGCGAAACTGAGACAACTCCTCAGAGAGGAAGCGAGACAAGAGGGACTGGACGGCGACGAAGCGAAAGCTTTCGTCAGGGACGAACTGGAGAGATATGATGCGGAGCAGAAGGAAAAAGCAGCGGAGAGGAAAGAAGAAGCAGACCGTCTATTACAGCAGAAGAAGATGGACGAGGAAATGGAAATTTGCAGGATGCAGCATGAGGAAAGAGAGAAGGAGAGACAGCTTGAGGAAAAAGAGAAACAGAGACAGCATGAGTTGGCTCTTAAAACTCTTGAACTCCAAAGTCGTGGTGCTGCCTCTACCTCCAGCAATGGAGAGTCTTCTCCTCATTCTTCCTTAACTGATCCTTCTAACACTCAATCTACCCATCTCACTGCTATGTCTTTTCCGCTAGAATCTTTCCCTTGTCCAAATGAGAAGATTGACACTTGGCTAGAAAATTTTGAGAAAATAGCAACTCTGTACGGTTTAGAGAGGTCGCGTTGGAACATGAAGCTTTCTCAGGCGCTGAAAAGCAGTGCATATGATGTTTACGCCAAACTGGAAAGCAGCCAACAAGACAACTATGATCTGTTGAAGAAAGCGTTACTGGATCGCTTTGAAATGAACGCTCGCAAATTTTTGCAACTGTTTCGCAACAGCCGGAAAGAGAATTCTGAAACTTTTCAGCAGTTCTCGCCTCGTTTGAAGGGTTATCTGACAAAGTGCCTAGAGCTCTCGCAGCTCCCCTCTACCTATGAAGGTCTTGAGGAATTTGTTTTAACAGAACAAATAAAGAACACATTGTCTGCAGATACCCGGAGATTTCTAGCTGAGCAGGGTGCAGAAAAGCTCGAAGACATCCTAGAGAAGTCTGAGCGTTACCATAATGCGCTGGCTGAACTACCGGCCACAAAGCGGAAACCGACAGAGGAGCATTTTCGAAAACATAACCTAGAGCAATCTTCTCAGGCTTCTAACCAAAATAACCACAGAGAAACTGGACCTCAAAACCCCCCTCCTGAAAAATCCAAGTTCTACAAGAACAAGTACCCCAACCACCCAAACAGTCTGATCAACCCGACCGCCCTACATGGCAGCGTAGCCAGAAAGGACAAGGTGGCAAAGGGAGAACCCCTGAGCACGGGACTAATGATCAGACCGAGCACACCGAGCCGAAACGCATCGGATGCTTATTAACAGTCTCGCAAGGCGGAATTATTGACAGTGATTCCCAACCTGTTGGGGATAGACCCTCAACGCGAGGTATTGTTACTTTGAGCGGTTCTCAAACTTCTTGCTTATTTGACACGGGGCTTTCTTATGATTGCATTGTTGCCAGAAACCTGGTCAAACCCGGTCAAGAGACAGCAGAGACCGTCCAACTTTGTGGAGTTTCTAAGAGTGATACACCTACAGCGCTTCCCATCGCATTGGTGGAGATCCACTCTGATTTTGTCAAAGGCATGATCAAAGCAGCTGTTATGGATGATCCCATCTACCCAGTCATACTCGGCGGGAGATACGTGTGTATTGGGAAACCGGAAGAGCCGATTGTGGCAGCAGTAACTACAAGAGGGCAAACCAAAAAGGAACGGGAGCCTGCGCCTAATATGTTACCCAAGGAACTTAAAGAAGCGCAATACAAGGACCCTACTTTGGCACCCTGCTTTAGGAAACTGCCCATGGCTAAGGAACCCAGACAGCACGGAGACATTTTTTCTAAGGATGGCGTACTTTATCGCAGAACGGGCAAGCCTGACCAAGGTTACAACCAGCTCCTAGTACCGAAACAGTACAGAAGCCAAATCCTAGAAATGGGGCACTCTCTTCCCTTCAGCGGACATATGGGACAGAACGCCACAAACCAACGTATAACCACTCATTATTGGTGGCCAGGAGTAAACACTGATATTATCAGGTACGTCAAATCCTGTGGCCAGTGCCAACGTGTACCACCCAAGCAACGGACACCCCCAGTCCACATGGGTGAAATGCCAATAATGGGAACACCATTCGAACGGGTTGTGATCGACATTTTAGGGCCTTTCGACAGGACTAAAAGAAGGAACAGGTTCATTCTGACCTTAGTCGATACATGCACTTTATGGGCAGAAGCTATACCGCTTACATGCGCAGATGCCAAGCATGTCGCAGAAGCCCTCGTGCAGATTTTCACTCGGTTGGGATTCCCTCAACAAGTGTTGACGGATAACGGATCTCCATACCGAAACCTGTTGATGGATGAGATCGTTAAGATCTTGAGGACCCAACACATCCACACTAAGCCATATACTCCGGCCGGAAATGGGCTCGTGGAACGTGCAAATGGAAACCTCAACATGATGCTAAGTAAACTGGCACAAGTGAAACCTGAAGATTGGGATCTTTGTATTCCTGGAGCTTTATTTGGCTACAGAGAATCTCCTCATACTTCCACAGGATTTCCGCCAGCTACACTCTTATTCGGCAGACCCATTAAGGGCCCGCTTGAAGCCTTACTTCAGTCTCTGACAGACGAGAAGGCGGATGAGACAGTTGTCTCAGCAAGCAAATATGTGTCGGTTTTAAAGGAAAGGTTGAAACTAGGGTGGGACCTAGCAACGACTAACTTTAAGCGAGCACGCACAAAGCACGCTAACCGATACAGGAAAGTCGCGAAAGAAAGAGAACTGGAAGCAGGGGAGAAAGTTTTGGTGTTACTCCCTACCGAGAACAACCAACTGAAGATCGGATGGCAAGGGCCGTTTACCGTCCTAAAAAAGATTTCTAAGGCTAACTACCAGATCTCTATTCAAGGAAAGGAGAAGGTTTTCCATTTAAATCTGTTAAAGAGATACTTGGAAAGACCAGTGCCGACCTCCGACCATCTCCTGACGATCACCAGAGCTGACGAAGATGATGATAGTGGCAGGGAAACTCCACTGCACACACAGGAAATCTTTCAAAAATGTCAGAAGCGGCGACGCTCTTTCAAGCGCGCATGGGAGACATTCCAGAGGAAGGAAACTTTGGGGAGTAGACTTGAGTAGGAATTGGAGAGAGATGGAGGGGGAAGATGAGAGGGAAGAAGACAGACACCCCGAAGCTACGGTTATAGGAAATTTAATTCCATAACGTAGACATGGAGTGCTTCCATATCTTAAGGGGGGACGTCCTGTCACGTAGGTCTTTATATCATTAAATTGCCTACATCTTCTTCCTATTCTCTCACCCGAATCCTTTTATTTTATTATCTTTCCGTACTTGTTTTTCCTGTATTTTTCGCATCACTCGGTTGCGAAAAATATTTTCTTCAGTATTCTCAAACTTTACCTTGTGTTTTTCTCATACTGGGATACGTAATTCTATTACTTAGATGTCAGTCAGACGAGAAGTGCGATTAAGTTGTAGTCCATCTCAGACATAGGGCCGACTTATCGTTATAGCATTTTCACCTGTCACCGCGGTTTTCCCAGGCTGAGTTGCTGGGCAGTGTGAAAATCGCTCTCAATCCCGCCAGAGGCGTGAATCGCGGCAGACATTGCTCGCTAGAGCAGACGGAGTGTCGGGGTTCCCGCATCTGACACCCATGCTCCACGGCGCAGTTCAGACATGTGTCTGGGAATTCCACCTGACACGACCCCAAATGTTGGCCGGGTCAGCGCGAGGTGCGGAAATGCAGAAGTGTCAGTTATGTAAGACGTCTAGTAATTGTAATGTTAAACGTAAGGTGTTTTACACGGGAAAGGGGAGATGATTTCGGAGTTTGAGAAAATGTGGGATTGTTTGCCCCTGTTTTCAAATATCCACCCAGGAGCTGAAATCTGATTTCATTTCAGTCTTCAACATCTTCAGTAGACGGAAACACGCGTGCTAGCGAATGAAGCTTGTATAGCGAATTTCATAGTTCTCGTCAGATTTGTGACGAGCTTCTAAATACCTATCTAGTGAATTATCATAGTCGTGGTGTTACCGTAGTGCTGTGGTGAGATTAATAAAATAGATATCTAGTATTTTGGAAAGTGGTTAAAGCGTTAAATCGCTCATTTCATTTTAACTAGTTTCTTTTGAACAGAGTGCTTAATTTATAGTTTGTTATATTCTCTAAGTCGACGAGTTACAGTGGAAATACATAATAAATTATATCTTTAGCTTACTAAACTAGTAGCTATAAGGAATTTAATTTAACGGCTAATACTCAGTCGAAACTGGTTTAATAACAAACTTATAAATGCTAGACGCGACATCAGTGAGTAGTGACGGAATACGCACCATATTTCTAATTCCTGATGATCGATTTTATATAACTTATTTCACCGGAAGTTTAAATAATAAGTCAAGCTGTAGGCTTGCTATTTAAAATGTAAGTTATATTGAGTACATAATAGGTAAATGATTTATATGTGCTTTTCCTTTTATACAGTGAAATACTGGGGTGACCCGAACTTTACCAGCATTTAATAAGAGTTCATACTTGTGAAGAAATAGACAGTCCTTATTTTGAACCACGTGGGTTTCTCAAGTAATACGGATCTGACAGTGCATACGCAAACAGAGTTAGACAGAAATACTATATTCCAATAACGGGTTTTCAAAGACTGTAATGATCAATACTTGGCCTGTGAACCAGATCTTAATTTCTTCCATAAACTCTAATGTAAAAATGCTGACTGGCGGCGAGAATAATTTCAATCACAACCATTAACATTTTCCCGACATATTTTTTTGGCGAAAGAGTGAATAGTGAAACAAGGCTATCTGGTGAAAGAAGTTGTCCACTGGTCATCTTTCCAAATTAAGGAAATCCTCGTGTTTTTTTATGACTCTGTGTGCCCGTTTAAACTTGCTTATCCAACCTGATTCAAGTGACATTAACAGTAATCAAAATTTAACTGGTGAAGTGAATGCTCCCCGAAAACAGTGGACTAAACCTGTAATTGTAGAGCTGGGATTCGCTTTATCCAAAGAATACAGATTCACTGTAAAGAAGTGTCCTAAGGTTGCGCCAGACTGTGAACTACATCAAGTTTTAGGTAAGAACGTGTGCCAGGGATCCCTGATGAAAGAACCGAGTGAAAGTGGACTGAGTGAGTTTTTTTTATGACTATTGATTCAACCCCACGTCACAATCTCCTTACGGAAGAGTGGCTGCTTGAGTAAATTGTTCCCTTTTGAAGGACAATATTAGACCCTACTCATATGTATTTGTGACTCTTTGGGCCATCATCTGTCTCATAACGGGGCTGTGGGCTAAACCTAGAGTTAATATCATCACGGGGCTATCATCCTGGTAGAAAGTCATTGATTCTTTTATGTCTATTTGTATGCTTCCTTTATGTATTTTGGTGTTGTGAGAAATTTTGATATGATAATTAAAAATTTCTCTGGAACAAAAACATCAGTGCGTTGGTCAGCTCGATCCCAATTATTCTGTATAATCATTGTTATAGAGTTTCCACGTATGTGTGTTTAACTGTCGTCACGTGTATGTGCGTGCCCGTGATTAGATAGAAATATATGTAATATATATATCTGTGTTTAGACTGTCTGACTACTTTAGATCTGTCGTAGAAGATAGGTGAGAGAGAGAGAAGATTTTCCGCTCTCAGAGACAGCATCTATCACTATTCTACCACCTCACTCGTGGAAGTCTATTTTTTTTATTTCCATCTCTCACTGTGACTAACACTCATTCCAACCTATTCAGAAGGGACCAACCTAAGTCTTAATACTCCTATCGAAAAATCTACGACAGTTATCCCACTTCAGTATGTGTGCCGTGAATGTTATTCTTTCTTTTTATTTAACTAGTTAACATGTTGAGTTTAGTTACTCAATAAACTGATCCAAACATGTGTGGCTAATATTTCACACTTACAGAGTGTTAGTGGAGTTACCATTAATAATATTTTATGTCCGGCTTGGACAGAAGATTCTTGTTGCTGTATCTCCTTGACATACCTCTCATGACTTCTGGTCACACATTTTATTAAATGAAAGGTAAGGCAAAGATATATACATATATATTGATACACTGAGCAAGAAAGAAGGCTCAATACCTTTCATCTGCGGTGTCTACGCCACATCTTCGTATTTCGTGGAAAGAAAAAGTGACAAAAAATGTCGAGGTGTTGTCACGTGCTGACCTTCAAAGCATGTATACACAGCTTAGACAGCGCAGACTACGCTGGCTTGGCCATGTCCGCCGCATGGAAGATGGTCGCATCCCGAAAGATATCTTCTACGGACAACTGGCAGACGGCAAAAGAACAGTTGGGCGACCGCAGCTGAGACTTAAAGATGTGTACAAGAGAGACATGAGAGCACTGGACATAAATCCAGCAACCTGGGAGGATGAAGCTGTCGATCGCACCAAGTGGCGATGCGATCTGTGGCGCCACCTCAGACTGGGCGATAAGAACCTCACACAACAAGCAGAAGAGAGGAGAAAACGTCGAAAAGAACACCAGGAAAATAAGCAGCTGAGGGCTTTCACCTCATGGGCGCATTCCTATAGTCAGTTATGACTGAAGGGGCTATCATTATTATATATATTTACATACTGTATGTTTGGGCGGGAATGGTGGGGTGGCAAATAAATACGATCAATAAGAAAATGAATTGATCAAATTTTTTCTGAAAGCAGAATAGGTTTAAGTAGTCTGCCAAGTAGATCACGAAACTGAAAGATTCGTGTTTGCATTAAAGAAAGATAGTGAGAATACTTGTGATAATAAACAATAGAAAGAGGAAGAACAGCTTGTATATCCCGGGTAATCGTCTTCGTACACTCGCAGACGTCTGCTTGAATGTTTTCAAAGAAAGCATTGGTCAGCTTGAGGCTATTTGCATCTCCGTAGAGCTTTTCCACGAAAGATTACTGGTGACGGCCACATGTGCTTTCTCTGTTCTTAGTACGTTGGGCATCTTTGAAGCAGATGTTCAGCAGTTATTTTATCAGTGTCACAGTTACACACATATGTATTTCATGTCTTTAACTTGTTAAATAGATGGTATACCATTCTGTTGTGGCCAGTGCGGAGTCTGAAGATTACCACTTTGTTTTCTTCTGTTGAGCTGGTAGTATGCATGATTTTGTGTGTGACCTGCATTTCCCTGGTATTGAGTTAAGTCACAGGTGCGGCGGATTCCATGATTCATTCGCCACATCAAATTAAAAAAAAAAGGCTCCTGACTAATTTGATTTAAGGGGAGCATTCTGAAATTTCTTTAATTTACCACATTGTCACAAAATTAACAGTGATACAACGTAAAAATATCTCCAAAGGATAAAATATAGGGATAAAAAGAATGCGTAAGTTACTAGAAGGCATGATCGCCCACGCCGCGGGTCACTACCCTCCATAAAAATTGACTTGCTAGACGGGAAATTAAAACGGTTACCATTTGAACGGGATGAGAACGGCGGATCAAAAGGAAAAAATATGACTGAAAAATTGCGCGAGACTAGCAAGGCTAAGGAGACGCAATTGGGGGGGGGGTGGGGGGGGGGGGGGGGGGGGGGGGAAGAGAGAAGGAAAAAGTCACGTTCCCCCAAGTTGACATAAAGTAAGGAAATCGACAGAAGGGACCTTGGATATGATACGCCACAGTCATTTATTGGACGCTTTTGCGATACCAAGCCTTTTATTTGAATTCAGCGGCAAAAGCAGATGCTTGAAATATTACAAAATTTAAAAAGTAACTTTTTCTTAATATTAATGTTAGGAATATAAAAATTAGCTGGCCGGATGGCCCATTCTGAGCAGTGAAATAATATGCTTTTATTTATACAGACGGATAGCTAATAATGAAGATAATGACAAAAGACTGTGTTGTTCACATCAGCGAAAGACTGCATTGAATCAAACATGTCACTAATTTGCACAAAAATCGCGACCTTGAGACGCAAGTGTTCAAATCTAGTTAGAATGAAAGAGAAGGGACATTGGTGGGAGCTGTGGCTAAAAATAACTTTTCAGGCAAATTTGTAGAGGGGATGGATAGGTTGGTTCAAAAACCAAGTACGTTTTTTTGTGAAAACGCAAGTAGAGACGGACGGACTAACAGATAAAAATCCATACTTGACTGAAGCATGACTGAAATGACTTTAGTGTAGGAAATTTGAATTTTAAAAAAACCAAGGCATTGATTGGCCACAGACAATCATATTATCCGCGCTCAGACGAGCTTTTTTGCCATTCCTCAATAGTTGTCCAGTGATAGACACAGTAAATTTTAAGTGTGGTGATTTCAAATGAAGTAAATAGAAATAAGTTCAGGGACGCCATACTATAGCCAGCAGCTCAGCTGAGTTTTGCTAGCATTTCTGTGTTCTTTATTCATAATCTGAGCTGTGAGTTTTTTTTATGTTGACACCAAAAGGTGGTGTCAAATGCTGGGTAAATAATTGACAGTGAGGACCCGTGCAGTGTCGCATCTCGGCAGAACAGCCTTGTATTGCCCCCAAGCCCGGAGAGGTGGGGCCACCCGATATATTGCCCCCAAGCACGGAGAGGTGGGGCCACCAGATTCCAGCACCAGAACTACTCTTTCAAAGTTATGTAAGCAGGCTGGTCTGCTGGATTTACACCAACTTCATAGACATAGCACCCAAAGTGAATTACTACTAAAACATCCCATTTTCTTCCATCATTAATGGACAATGTTTGGTAGGCTTAGACAGGGAGGGATGAAGCCACCCCAACAGCACATCTATTCATCGTTCTCCCAGGGAAAATAAAACTATGAACTGTAGAAATAATAACTACTCGTGAAAATTATATACGTACACACCTTTTATTTATCATGTCATTTATTCATGCCATTTCTCTTTCCCTGTGGAGTCCAGAACAAGGACTGCCTTGTAATGCTATCAACAGGTTTCCTCAATGTGTGTCCTATCCATCGCCAGCGTCTTCTTCTCAACTCTTGTTCCACTGGCACTTGTCTGGTTCTTGTCATCAATTCCACATTTGTGACTTTGTCATACCATTTCAGTCCTTCTATTCTACGCAATCACCCGTTTATAAAAGTCTGTAGCTTTTTGGTTGTTGCAAGAAATGATAACAAGGTTGAAGAAACACCACTAACAGATGTAGAATCGTACACATATCTTGGCAGTAATATAGACAAACTTGCAGGGACAGACAGTGATATCAAAATAAGAGTACAAAAAGCAAGAGGAGCTTTCATTGCATTGGGAAACATATGGAGAACAAGAGAAATCAAGTCCAACACGAAAATAAGAATCTTCAACTCAAATGTCAAGTCAGTCCTATTGTATGGCTCTGAGACATGGAGAACAACAAAAACAACAATCAAAGAAGCTCAATGATTCAAAAATAAAAATAAAATATCATTGTGAAACCTTGCTATCACCTTGCCTCTTCATACTCCTTATGGACGATGCCATCAAGGCATGTAAGGAGAGAACAAGAAAGTATTTAGTGGGGTACTGGAAGATGAGACAGGTCTATATTTCAGAGCTGGCATTTGCTGATGATGTTGCCCTGATTGCTAAATCAGAGACACATCTCCAATCCAACCTGCAAGTCTGGAAGGAAGAGCTGGAGAAGAGAGGGATGGTCATAAGCAGCTCTAAAACAAAATCCATGGTGATATCACGAGAAGAAAGAAAACATCAGATTAAGCTGGGAGAACAGGTCCTGGAGCAGGTCGACCACTTTAAATACCTCGGAGCTATTATAGACCGAAAGGGAGGCATCAAAGAAGAGTTGGCCACTCGAAAAGCAGCAGCTGGGAGACTTTTTCAGGCCATAAATCGAGGATTCCTCAGCAAGAGAGAGGTTGGTAAGAAAACGAAGATGGCTGTATACCGCTCCACCTATGTCCCAGTCTTGACATCTGGATGCGAGTCATGGGCAATGACTACAACCCATAAAAGCCAGATCCAAACCTCAGAAATGAGGTATCTGAGGAAGGTGGTTGAAGTAACAAGAAGAGACATGGTACGCAACCAGACGATACGTCAAGGCCTAAAATGCCACCCCCTACAGACCCAAGTAGAACAGTCCCAACTAAGATGGTTTGGCCATGTCTGCAGAATGGGAGAAGATCGGCTACCACGACAAGCATGGGAAACAAAGAGCCAAGGATCCAGACCCCGAGGACGACCCAGAGTCCGCTGGGAGGACAACATTAGACAATCTTTGAAGGACCGAGGACTAGAATGGAACCAGGCCAGGAGGAAGACAGCCGATAGAATAGTCTGGCGCTCTCTCTTCCAAACCTCTACACCTCACGGTAGAAGGGGAACGACTAAGTAAGTAAGTAAGTGAAACCTTGCAATATTTTTGTCTGACTAACTGATCGAAATTGGGCTGAATATCCAAACTCAACCCACATCTCAGCTCTGCCTTCAAATTCGTGTCCTTTATTCGAGATCTGTATTTCGACTCGCTGAAAATGATTGAAGAAAACGTTGATTCATACAGCCACACCAAGCCCAACATGGGATATAATATGGAAACGGTTAGTGTCACAGATGGAAATAGTGCCGCAGTAATCATCCACTTTTGCCCCTCCCCATCTAGTTTATATTTTTTTGCTACATGAACGAAGGATTCACCAGTGTAATTATCACGGGGGCCATCTGGCAATCAAGCCCTATGTGAAACAGAGAGCGAAGCGCGGAGCATGGCGTAATAGATTCTTTGATCAGGGGAACACACGATATTCAGTGAGACGGACCTTGGATTGTAAAACTTTCAGGTGAAAATTGCCTAGCTGATTTTCGGCAAGGCGGAGGAGATGAAAGTCAAGAGGTGATAAAATTACCTTTGATTCAAGAAATCGAACGGCAAATTGGCTCGGGTGTGGCAGTGGTGTGACTTTCGCATTAAAGAACGATAGTACGGAACATATCAATATATACCATGTCTCTCCGATAGCCATGATCAGTTGCCAGAAATCTATCTGAATTCACTAGCTCGTTATCTTAAGATTTCTTGTACAGAGTGAAAATTAATAGATTCCGTGGAGTGTTTCATTTTTCTGATTGCGGTAATTTATATACTAGATTTGAAGTGATTTAGTGTGTTTAAAGTTTTCAATATATATTTCACTGAGATTTTCTGTGCTAATTAAATAACTTATAGCTAACTTTCCAACCGTAACATAAATTTAATTACTCGCTATTTTTCCAGTAAGAGATGGTTTAAATTGACTAGTACATTGTCATGAAATATTCTAATCCACATATATAAATTATTAGGTAAATATGAAGCCTAACAAATAAAATTAATAAAGAGAAGAGCAATGGTAAAATGACAGTGCTGTCACAAGGAATGTACTCGAAATCCCCCTTGTTTTCTGCTTCGTCTGCAAATTGTAACGCTTTCACGTTGATAGTAAAAGCTTACTGTATATTACCCGCCTTCTTCAATGAAACGTGTGCTGTATTTCTTGGAAAAACATTAAGAGGCAGACTGCGTAATGACCTAAATTTTAAATTCCATTCATGTCTTTTTCTACATTACGTTACCAAAACGAACGAACAGTTGGACTAAAGGATAGCGAGAAGGGAGAGGAAGCCGAACACTAAACACGCTTCGCGCGATACGCAAATGCTGCCATCACGCGTGTAAGTCTACAAGCACTAACTTTTTCAGACGGACAGTGATAAAATACACTACCCTTTCCCAGAGTTAGGTTTATAAATCATAACAGACTCTTATTAGAAAAGATAACAATAGATGGGTTTACGTTTGAACACATAACAGTACCCAGACAGCACATCTTCCAAATAGGAGGTAGAAGAAATTGCATATTTTGAACGCAGCCACGTAGCTCCTTTAAATTAGTATTTTTGGGTTCCTTAGGGCTTGCTGACAAATAATATGTAAAACGTTACGCAAATAGTCCAGGAATTAATAAATTATACCCAAAATAAAATATTGGGGGTGCCTGACAGCATAAAATCATTTCTGCTCATAAGATTTTTTTTTAACGTGTTTGAAAAAAATTTACGTTACAGAAATAGCCTACCATGTAAACTCCAAATTGATTGGAGCGCAACAAATGAAAGCCTAACCACGATTGGTCGGGCTATAAATACTATCCTGGTTGTTAAGGGAAACGGGGAAAGGTAACATTTTTTCAAACACTTGTCGAAACGTGGCTCATTGGCCAGTCTCGCTGATATACACACTTGGGAGCGTTAGTTCGAAACCACTTGTTTAAAAAAAAACTTGATAAAGCATCAGTGCGTTGAAGCCAGCTCATATTTGTGTAAAATAAAAGCCTGGAACATAAGCAGATGGAGATTTGTGCCAGTTTGTGCCAGAATTCATTGCTAATCAACGTATCTGTGTTATTCGTATGAATTGTGGGACAGTGGTCTTGATGGTACTGAGCAGCATCTGGTCAGAGATTTGCTGAATCCAGAGTCGGACAGCATACTCCTTGGTCTTTTTAGCTATCAGTGAGGTGTCTCCTGAGCCCAGAGGAGAATTCGAGCAGAGGAGTCCTCTCCTGCCGCCATCACTCAAGATAAGCAGAGTTGGCCAGCTGAGCTCAACATTATGTCCCCTCATCTTGAAATAACTTTATAAAAATACTATTCAGAGGGGAATTTACTTGTCTTAAAATCAGGAACTGTGAACATCTCCAATACTGGTCCCTAAAGACAAACTATTGAAGTCATGATGACAAATACCAACAGAGCTTGAACAAAACAAAACCAGTATTACCTCATTTTACTACTACACAACTGACACACATAGAACATTTGTAATAATATATGTCACTACAATATTCATATTAAATACATTCTGTACATAACTTGTAATTTAAATTGATTGTGCTTCCTGGTTCCCTTGTAGTTGAATCAGGACACATATTCATTCATGCCAGTAATGAATACATATTGTTATTCGAAAGTTTATCAGTGACTCTTTTAAGATATCTTTGTAGAGTGTTATATGTATGTGAGTGTCACAGTGTTGTCAAGAGTAGTGGATTAAATTAAATTGTTTATCTGTCTGTTGTTGTGACTTACACTTCATCATACACATACCCTAGACACATAACGTAGCATCACACTATTCCAGAATAATTCTGACTGAGATAAAGAGATATGTGGTAGCAAGTAAGGTTATCTATAATACACTACTCTTAATAGATATAGATACCTTCACAGCTGATCTCAGTCAGTACACTAAGTCCCCTATAAATATTTATAACATCCCACTTCACCACATATATTGGGGTCTCGCTCTTGGGATTTTGAATCTTTAACTATTAAAAATATTGGGGGTAATTCACTTCAGGGAATATAAGAATTAAAAGGTATCCTTGGGTGGAATTAAATAAGGTTGAGCTCACGGTGCCTGTGTTGTCCATTAGAGATTGAATTGTTGGTTAGACATTGTATAAATTTACATAATAGACAATGGCGGACCTGGCCAAATTTCGATCTGCTGCGGTTCAGACTGCAAAAGAGTTAGGATTAGATGGGCAAGTTATGGTTGCCTATGTCACAACGGAATGTGACAAATTTATTGAACGCGAAGAAAGAAGATTAGAAAAAGAGGCCGAAAGAAAGTTGGAGGCTGAGACTAAGAGGTTGCAAGCTGAGGCTGAGACTAAGAGGTTGCAGATTGAGGCTGACAAAGAGGCTAAAGCATTGGAAGCCGAGGAAAGAAGACAAGCTGCAGAAAGGGAAGAGAAGAAATTAGCTGCAGAAAGGGAAGAGAAGAAATTAGCTGCAGAAAGGGAAGAGAGGAAATTAGCTGCAGAAAGGGAAGCAGAAGATAAAAGATTACAAAGGGAACATGAGTTACGACTAAGGGAGTTTGAGTTTCAAGGCCATGCTCCTGAAAATGGTGCCAGTCCCTTTGCCTCTGATGCTACGGTTACTCAGGGAGCCTCAACCTCAGCTATGAATTTTCATTTAGATCATTTTGTTGAGAAAGACGATGATATTGAGAGCTATATAAATAGGTACGAACTATTAGCTACCACGTATGGGTTAGAGAGAGAAAGGTGGAGCTTAAAGTTATCTCAGGGACTTCGTGGGGCAGCTTATGAAGTTTTTGCAAAAATGAGCAGAGGTGATCAGGAAAATTATGACATGCTAAAGCAGGCTCTTTTGTTAAGGTATGAAAAGAATGCAGAGTTTTACAGGAAAAAATTTAGGAATGCTAAACTACTGTCAGGTGAAACCTATCACCAGTTCTCTGCACGAATCGAGACATACTTGGAGAAATGGACTTCTCTGGGGAAAACCCAAGATCTTAAGGAAATGGTCCTTATAGAGCAACTAAGAGAGTCCATGGCTCCAGACCTGAGAAAGTTTCTCATGGAACAAGGTGCAGAGAGGCTGGGTGAGTTGCTAAATGTTGCTGAAAGGTATCAAGCAGCTCAAGCAGAGGTAACAGGTAATAAAAAGAAACAGGTGGATAACTTTAGGGCACCACAGAACTTTAATAAATTTGATCCTAGGGATCAAAATAAAGGTAAGCACCAGTTTGATAGGCCACGGTATGACAATAAAAATAAATTCCCACAATTCGATGAAAGGAAATATGATGAAAGAAAATCTTTCAACCAAGGAAAAAGGTGGTGTAAAAATTGTCAGATGGACAATCATGACACTGACCGTTGCAGAAGGAAACCTGTGTATATGGCAACCCTTCAGGTCAGGTCGACCTCAAGACAGGAGGAGGATATTATGTTAGATACCACTCCAGAAGAGATGAGGAAGGCACAGGCTGGGGATAAAACACTCAAGCCTTGTTTCAGAAAATTGTCAACTTGTCATACAACTCCAGGCAAGGGAGATTTTTACATGAAAAACAAGTTGATGTATAGGAAGGCCGGAACTAGATCCAATGGTCACGGACAGCTGGTTCTTCCAAAAAGATATAGGGCAGACTTAATAAGGAGCTTACATGTGAAACCAGATGGGGACCATGAGAAGATAGGTACCATCATTCAAAAGGTGGCTCACAATTATTATTGGCCCAAAGCAAGATGGGACATTGAGAATTTTGTAGAAAGGTGTAGCATAGCACATGAGGGAACACCCACAAGTGGGAACATGGATCAGGACCTGGACACGCCACGGGGCAAAATTAGGCCTGATAATAAAAAGAGAAATAGATTTGAAAAAGTGGACCAAATGGAATGGGAAGCCCCTTTTCACGGACAAGCTTCACTTAACTGTTTTACAATGGCCACTATGCGGAGAGTGCAAAAGGATGTCTTACCCCAGGATAAGCCGACAATCCCTCAATCGGACTTAAACAAACTGGAGGAAGAAGATGTAGAGAGGAAATCTCTCATCAAGAATTTTAAGTGGGGAGGAAACCCCAGGAAAAGAAAAATTGGTAGCGGTCGTTTTGTGAATGATAATTCTGGGAGAAAAAATCATCACTATAAAGCTTCGAGTGGAAGAGACCATACCGGTGCATGGACAAATAGGTCCACACAATTAAAGGTCCATATGTAGCTTTGTTAAGAACGTGGACTGATGAAAAGGCAGAGGAAAACATTACATCTTCATACCAATATGTGAATGAGCTGACCACTCGGTTGAAAACTGGCTGGAAACTTGCCAATGAAAATTTGAAACAAGCCAGGAAGAAACATGCTGCCTATTATAACAGGAAGGCGAAAGACAGAGATTTGGCTGTGGGAGAGAAGGTACTGCTTCTTTTGCCGGGAGTCAGAATAAGTTACAAATTGGATGGCAGGGTCCATATACAGTTCTAGAGAAGGTGTCTAGAACAAATTATAAGATAGATAAGAAGGGGAAAGAAAAAATCTATCATGTGAATCTCCTGAAGAAATATTTGGAAAGAGAACATCAGGAAGAGACACACTTGTTGACCTTGTCCATCGCCATGGAGATGAAAAAGGAACCACTTTCATCATTTGAATATCCATTACACCCCTGTGAGACAGCAGCACAGGTGAAAATCAGTACACATTTAACGAAAACTCAGAAAGAGAGAGTGCAACAGGTTCTAAATAATCATGCAGAGGTGTTAACAGACCGACCAGGGCATACCAACCTATTGGAATATGATATGAAACTCATAGACTCCACACCTGTCTGTATGAAACCATATTCGATTCCGTTTGCTAAGGAAAAAGCTTTGAAGGAAGAGATAGACTATCTGTTGAAGGAAGGAATTATTTCGCACAGTGAGTCTTCGTATAGTTCCGGTGTTGTACTCTTAAGGAAGCCCTCTGGAGAACATAGACTCTGTATAGATTACAGGAGACTGAATGCTATTACAGAAGGACAGGTGGATCCACTGCCGGATACAAATCAGCTGTTTGCCAGACTAAATAAAGCTAAATATTTCTCAAAAGTGGATCTGAGTAAAGGATACTATCAGATTCCAGTAAAGCCTGAGGTTAGACCATACCTAGCTTTTAGTACCTCCGAAGGACACTATGAGTTTAATAGATTGCCATTTGGATTGAAGAATGCGCCTAGTGTCTTCTCTAGAATGATGAGAAAATTATTGGATCCTCTGAATAATCCCTGTATAACAAATTTTATGGATGATATCCTTATAGCAACAGAAACATTTGAGGAACACATTGACTCTCTGAACATGCTGTTTGATAGACTTAGGGAGGCAAATTTAACAGCCCGACCAACCAAATGTTGCGTTGGATGTAAAGAATTGGAATTTTTGGGACACACAGTTTATCAGGGAAACATGACCCCTGACCCAAAGAATTTAGAGAAACTACAGAAAGCCCCGAGACCACAAACCAAGAAGGACGTGAGATCCTTTGTCTCATTATGTGGTTTCTACCAGAAGTATATCAAAAACTTTAATTCCATATGTGCACCTTTAACGGAATTGACACGTAAAGGACATCCAGATCGCATTACATGGACACCACAATGTGAAATGACTTACCAAGAATTGAAGGAAAAGCTCACAAGTAAACCCATTTTGAAATTACCTGACTTAAGTCAAGAATTCATAGTAAGGACCGATGCAAGTAATATTGGGTTAGGTGCAACTCTACTACAGAAATCAGATGCATTGGATGGGGAATTAAGCCCAGTGGCATATGCTAGCAGAAAGTTGAATAAAGCTGAAATCAACTACTCAACTAGCGAAAAAGAATGTCTTGCAGTAATATGGGCAATAAAGAAATTCAATATTTATCTATATGGGAAGGCATTTAAGTTGCAAACTGACCACAAACCTTTATCGTTTTTAGCACAGGCTAAGCATGAGAACTCTAGGTTACTCCGATGGTCTTTGCTTCTGGCTCCATATAATTTTAGCATTGAATATATATCTGGAAAAACCAATCTGGGAGCGGATTTTTTAAGCCGCCATCCGTGTGATGAGAATCACCGTAAACCCCAGAAATAATAATAAATTTCTCTATGTGTATATAGAATAAAGGACTGACATATAATGTCTGTTTTAAGAGGGGAGGTGTCATGAAATATTCTAATCCACATATATAAATTATTAGGTAAATATGAAGCCTAACAAATAAAATTAATAAAGAGAAGAGCAATGGTAAAATGACAGTGCTGTCACAAGGAATGTACTCGAAATCCCCCTTGTTTTCTGCTTCGTCTGCAAATTGTAACGCTTTCACGTTGATAGTAAAAGCTTACTGTATATTACCCGCCTTCTTCAATGAAACGTGTGCTGTATTTCTTGGAAAAACATTAAGAGGCAGACTGCGTAATGACCTAAATTTTAAATTCCATTCATGTCTTTTTCTACATTACGTTACCAAAACGAACGAACAGTTGGACTAAAGGATAGCGAGAAGGGAGAGGAAGCCGAACACTAAACACGCTTCGCGCGATACGCAAATGCTGCCATCACGCGTGTAAGTCTACAAGCACTAACTTTTTCAGACGGACAGTGATAAAATACACTACCCTTTCCCAGAGTTAGGTTTATAAATCATAACAGACTCTTATTAGAAAAGATAACAATAGATGGGTTTACGTTTGAACACATAACAGTACCCAGACAGCACATCTTCCAAATAGGAGGTAGAAGAAATTGCATATTTTGAACGCAGCCACGTAGCTCCTTTAAATTAGTATTTTTGGGTTCCTTAGGGCTTGCTGACAAATAATATGTAAAACGTTACGCAAATAGTCCAGGAATTAATAAATTATACCCAAAATAAAATATTGGGGGTGCCTGACAGCATAAAATCATTTCTGCTCATAAGATTTTTTTTTTAACGTGTTTGAAAAAAATTTACGTTACAGAAATAGCCTACCATGTAAACTCCAAATTGATTGGAGCGCAACAAATGAAAGCCTAACCACGATTGGTCGGGCTATAAATACTATCCTGGTTGTTAAGGGAAACGGGAAAAGATAACATTTTTTCAAACACTTGTCGAAACGTGGCTCATTGGCCAGTCTCGCTGATATACACACTTGGGAGCGTTAGTTCGAAACCACTTGTTTAAAAAAAAAACTTGATAAAGCATCAGTGCGTTGAAGCCAGCTCATATTTGTGTAAAATAAAAGCCTGGAACATAAGCAGATGGAGATTTGTGCCAGTTTGTGCCAGAATTCATTGCTAATCAACGTATCTGTGTTATTCGTATGAATTGTGGGACAGTGGTCTTGATGGTACTGAGCAGCATCTGGTCAGAGATTTGCTGAATCCAGAGTCGGACAGCATACTCCTTGGTCTTTTTAGCTATCAGTGAGGTGTCTCCTGAGCCCAGAGGAGAATTCGAGCAGAGGAGTCCTCTCCTGCCGCCATCACTCAAGATAAGCAGAGTTGGCCAGCTGAGCTCAACATTATGTCCCCTCATCTTGAAATAACTTTATAAAAATACTATTCAGAGGGGAATTTACTTGTCTTAAAATCAGGAACTGTGAACATCTCCAATACTGGTCCCTAAAGACAAACTATTGAAGTCATGATGACAAATACCAACAGAGCTTGAACAAAACAAAACCAGTATTACCTCATTTTACTACTACACAACTGACACACATAGAACATTTGTAATAATATATGTCACTACAATATTCATATTAAATACATTCTGTACATAACTTGTAATTTAAATTGATTGTGCTTCCTGGTTCCCTTGTAGTTGAATCAGGACACATATTCATTCATGCCAGTAATGAATACATATTGTTATTCGAAAGTTTATCAGTGACTCTTTTAAGATATCTTTGTAGAGTGTTATATGTATGTGAGTGTCACAGTGTTGTCAAGAGTAGTGGATTAAATTAAATTGTTTATCTGTCTGTTGTTGTGACTTACACTTCATCATACACATACCCTAGACACATAACGTAGCATCACACTATTCCAGAATAATTCTGACTGAGATAAAGAGATATGTGGTAGCAAGTAAGGTTATCTATAATACACTACTCTTAATAGATATAGATACCTTCACAGCTGATCTCAGTCAGTACACTAAGTCCCCTATAAATATTTATAACATCCCACTTCACCACATACATACATTAAATAACTGTCTACTGACGGCATATATTATTTACTTCTATCCATTTTATTTAATTTTTTTAAAAATGACTAGTGTTCATATCACGCGTTAACAGAATGATAGGATAAGCTAGACACGTGTGTTTTAAATCTAATTTATAACAGAGTGGTGTAGAGGTCCTATTTTTAACACGTGTTAGATATGATATTGATAAGTTGGTTAAATGTTTATATGTTCTTTTCCTAAAATATAGGCTGATCAAACCTGAGTACTAGCGGCTTGTTTTCTTATGGCCATATGAACTTATGATCATACGAACGTATAATATTATAAGCATCCAAGAATATTTAATATTGATGAGCTTCTTGCTGTGACCTGTGCGGTCCAATTTTCCTCATTTCCATGAGAGAAATCAGAATAGAACCATTGAATTATAATATTAACTGGGCCAGAACTATTACCAGATTTACTTATATATATATATATCATCAGCCAACTGTGGCAATATATTGTCAGCAACCTTTGTGTAACTTAGACCTAGCGTTTCAGCCACCTGAGGCTAAACAACCTCGGAACTGTATATGTTCTATTTATTCTACATCGGCGATCACCACGCATGAACCTTACTCCAACCAACTGAAGGCATAGATAACTTATTGTATCCAGTACAAATTTAACACCGACTCTAGCGACTCCTGTGAAATTTGCAGTCAGCAACTACGGAGAGTCTGGGGCTGGATTTGACAAACTTAAATTTGACACTAAATATATATATACTACTTATTAGTGTATTTCGTTGGAATGCCTGCGACAACTACTGGGGTAAGTGTATCTGAAAGTGGCCACTGTGTGTATGTGAATTGAATGAACAGAGAAAGAAACTTAAGTCTTTTGTTAACATCATATACTTATATGGTTTCTTCTTTTTTTGTTTTTATCTCAATAATCTGATTAGTCACGTGATAGTTTACATTAGGAACCTATTCTTTTCCCATACTGACTATTTCATAACTTATTGTTAACCTTTGATCTTTTGGGTTAATAAACCTCTGTTAGGATCGTCCTTTCTTTTCCTTTACCAGAGGGGAGAACCTATTTGATTAATTTCATTTTTGTCTGTAAACCATGACCTCTTGATGCATATGATTTATGTTGTGATTTTCTATTTATAATAAACTTTATTAAACCTTTAGTTATCGTGTCGGTCAACCCCTATTCATTATATGTTATCCATAGTTTGTTTTCACGTTCGTGCGTATTTGTCACAGAATTGTGTGCATGTGAGAGCAGTGTAACTTGTATTTTCGTACAAGGAGAGAAAGTGCGTCTGATTTAAATATCGTCGCCCAGATAGGCTGAATTAGATAAATTATTCTATCAAGAGACTGTCCTTTCTCTTACACGATCACCTCGTGATAAAACTATATCTTACCCCTTACTTTCACATTGTCATCACTATCACCTCTGCTCAGACAGGGCTATAAACATCTATTACCTATTTGATAAATCATACACGACAGTTAGTTTCAACGTAGACGTTTCTCATCCTTCAGAGGATATTCTCACATCTCAGTGACGGAACAACCCTTTAGATGAAATTCAAAGTGCCCCTGTAGGCTTTGCAACATGAGCATGTGAGTTTCAAATCTCCGCTCTTCCAAGCACAGCAAAATGATTAGTTCTTGTGTTAAAATTTTAATGTTGACACGAACTGCATCGAAAGCCCAAGAATTCAAAAGCCAAGTTGAACTTCATAAAATTTCACAAAGTACGACTCAAATTTCAGAATCAAATTCTCAAACCAGATTACATACTGCGACAGCTTTTGAAGATAAAAATCATCGACATCTGATTTTGTGTCAAGATAACGATTCAGTTTTGGCAAGTGCGTGAAATCTTAAATTTTCCTTTTGCACTTGAGCCACGAGAAGATTCATTTTCAACTCGTACTCTCGATTATATTGTACTTGATTTACTGATACGTTTTCCTGTTCGCCTGAAGCTCCGTATTGAGTTTATTCGAATGAGTCATACTATCGCCTAAAATATGCGAGGCATTCCTTTTACGGTTTCCTTCCAGTTCGATGCCCTAGTTTGAAGTGCACTGGGAAAATCTCAGTTGCAGTAAGAACATGAGCAAGTACGGGCCTGTAGAAGTGCATCATCAAACATGTACTGGACATAGTTTACTATGTTTCATGATTTCCCATTTCGTAAGCCTGTTGAATCACGTGGGTATTGGAAGAACCCTTCTGAGTTTTCAGGATATGCCGGAAATATCAGTATAGGTTTTTTTAGCGTACCGTATATATTTTCTTGTTTCAAAATATTTTTCACATCTGGGAAGATGCTGTTTCCTGCAGATGTTGGGGAGGTGGGACAGCAAATATTACAAATTGTCTTTCCTTTGAACCAGCAGATAACCCGCTGTATGCCTATATTACCACCAATGGAGATGTTTCTTACTTCTGCTTGAATGTAATTTATTATGGGTGTCAGGAGTTCTTACATTCGCATCGGTTTTGGGTGTATCCAGGGATGTTCATGAATTTTCTAGTTAGAATGTTTTCCTAGAGCACTGCTATAGGATGTTGTAATTATCTAAGATTTTGAGCAAGGCTTCTTTTTTTGTTTTGAATTACTGCAATGTTTTTTTTAATAATACGTTTACGTTCCTAGTAGTAGACTATTAGCAAGCGCAGGGGGTCTAAGTGCACGGATCGAACCCTGTTTATCGAGGCGACGTTTAAGCTCGTATGGTGAAAATATGGTTTTCCTTGGCCCTATATACTGTACATTTAGGTCTTTCCTGTGGCTTTTGTGACATTTCGCAACTTGTTGGGTTGGAGTCATGGAGCTTCAGCTTCTTTTATTTCAGGGTACCTTACAACTGGTTTTCATGCTAGCAGAAGGGAAGGGGGGGAGGGGAAAGAGGGGGGGGGGGAATCGGACGGCAAACAGTGAGTTCACCGCCAATCAAGGGGGGCACTTGAAATTAGCAAGGCTAAAGAAACTATGCTCTGGTTCTGGGATTTCCCTAGAAATCGTCACGTCCTGCACAGAAGCACTTCCCTGCTTTCCTCACCTGTTATCCATCCATTGTGGAATCCTTTTGTATGCAGCCAACTAGATAAATGATGGAGTTAAGTCTCGGGCTCAGATGATTCCGCCAAGCTCAGTGTGCGATGATGGGTTGTCAGCCACAGGGAGAATCACGTTGTTGGGATGATCTCATGTGCCTTATTGAACGTTAGCCAGGCAACTCGAGGATTCAAAAGTTTCAAGGATGCATGCACTACGACCGAGATACTTTAGGGTTTTGGTTAGAATACTACACTATAGCACGTTTCACTAGCTTTGCCCAACTTCAAAATGCTATATCTCAGCGAATATATAACGCATATAAGTGAAATTTTGTGTGTGAATTTGAAATGGTATAGACCCTATGAATTAAATTTTTCATTAAAATGCGGCCATTGGTTTCAATTTTCGTTTCTTTGCGATATAATATAAAATCCTACTTGCCAACACACATCCCACGCACACATATTGAAATGTCCACAGTAAATTATACGACCTCATTTGCACATTTTTGGTTTATCAAGCAATTGGCATGATTTTTGAGTGAAATTGCGTGAAATCGCACTTCTTGAACACAAAATAGTTTATATCCGGTGCTACTCACACATTGTCAATCAGTGGCGTGTCTACAAAAAGTATTGTGTGGTTAACTAGGAAAATGAGTCTGCGAGTACATTTTATGACATTACAGCTAATCACAAATAGGATTTTAAAGTATTTCTGCAATGAAGCTATTCGTGGAAAACTATATCATTCTATTTCAAACCCACAAAAGAGGACTATTCATGCCTTGGGGTTAATCAAACGAACATTGCACCGCTGGATAGCGACATCTAAAATTTCTAATTCTAGTGTTTTACACACGAAAATTAGGCCAAGAGTGGTGGATATTTTGACAGAGAATTGATCCGGAGAGAAATTTGCAATACATTTCACAATAATGAGGCAGTGACTTTAAGGAAATTGAAAATTTGGTTAAGAAAGAATAATGACAATGATATTTCCAAATCTACGCTATGGAGGACTATTAGGAGTTTGGGATTCACTTTTAGAAAATATGTTGGTGGTAGAAACCTTATTTGTGAGAAGCCTCATATAGTTGCAATGAGAAGCAAATATTTACGCGAGGTCAGAGGAATGAGAAGAGATTGTTACGATTTTGTGTATTTAGATGAAACTTGGATCAATGCGCACCACAGTAATGAACGAGAATGGCAATCATCTGATGGAACAACTAAGAGACTAGTACCAAGCAGCAAAGGACAGCGCCTAATAATTGCACATCCAGAAAGCAGCCATCATGGGCTTCTGTCGTAATTTTTATCTGAGAGGGTGCTGATGAATATTGGTCTCTTTAGAGTGTAAAGTGATATTGAAGGCTCTGTGAGAATAAGGATTTAGGAGAGTGAGGTAGTAGATTCACAGGCGCTGGGAAGAGCGAGGACAGTCTCTTATTACGACAATATCTGTTTCTCACAGACTATTCTTATCTCTCTTCTGAACAAACAATTGTTTGTCAGTTCCAGTCGCTCAGACGCACTCACCGATTTGGTGATTCTGTCGCTCAACGTACATGAATACAGCCTACACAAATGGAAATGTTTGGAGTTTTAGGCCAACCGACAACCAACACAAATAAAGATTAATACCTTTATTATCATAAAGGAGTCACAAATAATTGTACATTTACAGTCAAAAATCAAAGGTTACAGAATACAAATATAACAAGGGAAGAGGGGGTTTTTGAGGAGAAATATCCCATCCACCGTTTCCCGTTTATATTTACTAACAGACAAGACCCGGTCCCAAAGACAAGAAAAGGGGAGGGGGGGGGGGGGGGGGTGATCAGAGATAGTCAATTTAACCCACTGGTAAATTTATTACTCTGAGGCAAGGGGTTACAGTAAGGGGGGGGGGGGGGGGTGTAGAGGAAAAGCTAGGGTTCTCAATTGTCTCCCTTTAAATCAACAAATTTTACGGGAGGGGGAATGAACACAGTTACCCAATCCCGCTAGGAGAGATCCCGTACAAGGAATATAATGCACCTTAATACTAGGTCGAACTAATTAAAAGGGTAAAGAAAAGATAAATCTCCTTTCATTCAAAAAAAACACACTAGGGCTGGCCATCCCCCCAAACACACACGCAGACTTACCGAAAGGTGAATTCTGGCACTTCATAGGAAATACATCACAAAACAGCACTAAACCGTGCCTTAGGTAAAAGTATTTTCTTCCGTGTACAGCCCCAGATTAGCGGGTTGTTGAAGTTAACACAGTGTCCCGAAATCGCTGGACGTTGAAGTTTAACGGTACTGTTTGTTTATTAGATAAAGTTCCTAAAGAAAGGCACAGGCACTTGGCTAGGCGTGAGGTATGGTGTGGTTCCAAAAATTGGTACAGCTGGAGGAGATAACTTTTCGTTTTCCGTAATGTCACAAGTTAAGAAAACTCTGAGGTAAGTTCTTCGGGGGAGGGGGGGGGGGGTGGGGGGGGGGAGGGGGGGGGGGGGGAGGGGGTAAAATCCACTGAATATACGTGACAGACAGTGTTCAGGTAGATCGATGTTTTTTCTTCACAAATAGGGGCAGTGAATAAAATATGTTCTGCTTCCAGTTTTTCTTTAAGGACTCTATTATGAACTACTATTTTCGAAGTGTTTTCTTGTGTGGCTTTATTCTCAGTTAAATTCAGAGGAGCGGGGCCCATTACAGGTCGCCACAAGTTTAGCTTTAAAAAAGGTTCATATGTAACTGGAGTTATCGAATTGAGTTGGCAGAACTCTGTATATAATTAATAATTGCTGGGATGCAGGTTGAATGATCGTTCTGAATGAAAGATAATCAAAACAAGAAATGCATTACAAATCATATTATAATCTGACGCGATAAATTACAGTTAGCCTATTTACTTACTAGCGTCGTCAATTAACAAATCGGGAAAACTTCCCGTGAGTTAAAAATAATTAAAGCACATCTATCTATCTGCAAAATTAATTTACGCGTCAATTGTATTAGGAAATACTTTTAGCTGTAACATTAGCTTGCACTAGAACTTTGAAAATGGGTTTATTTAATAAGGTTAAATTTACACCACAATCCATTGAAATCAATTGAAATAACTAGACCACTGATCACTCGAAGCTAATGTATAAATTACCGTCTGCGCAGAAAGAATACACTCCAATAGTCACGAAGGTAGGTGGAATCAAGCAGTAATCCGACTATGCTAGTGAAACTAGGATTCTGTCAGAGCGAACGATAAAATGCAGTTTTTCGGAGTTCTCTATTTATACTTCTCGAATGTAACTTGAATAGGGCAATTGTGGTTAGGTTTTCGCACTTTCTTTGCTGTTGAGCAGAATCCGAGGTACCTCGCCGTTGTGTTAACCGCTGCGATTCCTTCGTTTTCCCCGGTCTACCGATTTTCTTCCGTCTCAGGCTTGCTCGCATGAGGGTGCGAAAAGTTTCTCGAGAAGCTAACTCTGTGAGCTGAAAGTTCCCCGATTCTTTAGATCGTGTACCGCTGCGATTGAATTCTGAGATCTGTCTGTCTTTGATGGTGCCACTGTTCTGAGAGCTTTGGCAACTCCCACCAGGCGGGGTGACAGCCAGGTAAGAAAATGATCTGCTGTTAATTGCTCTAGAAACAGGAGTGAGTCTGTGGCCCGTCCTCTTTTGGGCCGGCGTTAAGGAAAAGATTGCTATAAATCGTTCTCAGAGATGGTTGTGGGCGTGATTTTAATCTCCCATCAAAGGCCATGCGATCTCAAAGTTCACAGAAGATAGCAGGCTACATATTAATGATCCAGCGTGTAAAATTCTCGTGGAAATGCTGCATGCGGGTTACAGTTACAACAGATGATCAGGGGTTCTAAAGTTATGAGAGGCCAATATTCTGTTATCATCCATCGAGTCAGGGAAATTCATTTGTCATACTTAGACGTACGTAACAGCTTCTAAATAATACTGAACTCATATTTGTTTCAAAATCCACAGATAATAGGGATTACCATGCAGAGATGAATGGCAAGATATTTCAAGATTGGATTGTGAATCATGTACTTCCTTCCTTGGATAGACCGTGGTGTTTGATAATGGACAATGCCTCATATCACAACGTTGTGGCACCAGAAGATAAAGTTTCTAATTCACCAAGTATTAAAGATGTAATAAAGATTTGGCTGACCATAAACAACATTCCATTCAACGAAATGTCCATGAACCTGAATTACTTGGAATTGTAAAAAAAAAGACACAGCATACAAAGATATTTCACATAGACAAGGCAATCCATGAACATGGTCACAGATGTTTAAGATTACCTCCTTACCATTCTCACTTAAACCCATTAGAATTAGTATGGGCTAAAATTAAGGAACAGGTAGCAACAGAAAATAGAACGTTCAAATTAAAAGATGTTGAAATACTTATAAAAGCCGCCATCTCCAATATAGCCAGGGATTATTGGAAGAAATGTGAGAACCATGTGTTACAAGAGGAAGAGGAATATTGGAAGAATGATGGTTTGTCCTTCATTCAGCCGAGATTGATTTTCAATTTCTCAGAGACATCTGATTATGATTCGGATGAAGTTTAATTTCTTTAAAGATGACCTTACCGTTATTTACAAGCACATTAGAGGAGCAACGTTCCATTATGATATTTATGAACCGCAAAGAGATGATACCCATTGAAATAATTAGATCAAGGAAGGTCCAGTTTGGTAGCGCATTAAATGTCAATGACAAACAATGTCACGAGTATCTCGCATGCAGATCATTTAAGAAATCATCTTCAACACGTATTCAATTGCAAACGTGATGGCCACATTATTGTAATAGTAGACACGCCTATGCCTAATCAATTCACAGAATCTGTGCATGAAGTGGTAAAATTTCTTTTCTCGATACACAATAATTAGTATGCCGACAAAGATCAAAGGATTTCATCCGTTTATGGGAACTGGACAAGATGCACAGATATAAAGTATATATTTGTTGGGTCTAACCCAATATAACATCGTATGCAAAAAATGGCATTAATACGTTAGACGGTTAATCAGATAATTACATTTGTTTGAGGGCAAAGCTAGTGAAACGTGCTATAGTAGTCTTACCCTGATATTCGGGGAACAGCAATGCGAAATCCTTCACATTTCCCACCCAGCTGTAAAAAATGAGTACCGGTACTTGAGTCTGCTTTGAGTTGGGGAAGGCAAAGGCAACGAGAAAGAGAACGCGTCACCCCCCTTCATAAAGCTGAGACTTAGTATAAGTGAGATCGCTAAAACTTCTCTTCTCTAGGGCAGTATTTATTATGGGATTACTAATTACTTTTACCGGTAACTGTTCACCTCTTTATTCGGAGAACAGAAAGAACACCAGGAAGACGTAAAAGAAGGCAAAACACACAGATGAAATAGAAGAAACTCGTTTGATGAATACATGCTTACAATAATGGCATTAATTTGTGGAAGAATGCCGACATAATGAGGATTACATAAATATTTCCCCACTATCAAAACTGCACGCACTACCGTTTAGAAACGGTGTGAAATGGTGCAAACAACTGCTATGCAAAATGCGTCAATAGCAGTTTTAGAATTACCTTGAATACTTCTTCTTCTTATTCGTTCGTCCTGAAAAGGACGTTGGTTGCGTCGTGTCCGTTTACAGCGAAGCTGCGATGTTTGCACCTTTCGGACGACACATCCTACTTCAGCACGGCATTTTTGGGACTGGGTTAGCCGTCCCTCTTCGATCACTTAGCCAGACTGCAGTGATGCAGCCTGTTTCCAGGACCACCACTTCGAAGTGGAGTAGGGTCTTGGTCAGCTCTGGTTCGCTGACCCTGACGCAAGCAGTCTAGATATGGGTCGCTGACTGCATTCCTCACTGTTGACGAGTCTTAGGTCCCACATTGAATACAGAATACACCACTAATGACACTCCTCGAGTTGCGGGACCCTAAATATCTCGTCGCACAACATATAACAACACAACTGTTCAGAATGAAAGCTAAGACATGAATGAAGGAATAGCTAAGAGTTCAATGCAGTCAACCGCAAAAAAAAAAAAACCGCGAAATTTGAATTTAATTTGGCGCACGTTGTGCGCCAACGCGCCCGCCGGAGGGTTAAGGGCCGAAACACACGGATGATGATCAGATTGCCACCTGTTGTATCGCTCTCTATAGAGTTTCCTATCATGTATTTCTATTCTGGATCCTTCATCAATTAGGACTGCCCTAGGTGCATACATAGGGACACAATTTCCCAGCTGATGTCCACGCATCATGGTTTTTTTATTCGGGTTCCCAGTAGACTACTCGTTGTTTTTGTATGCAATGATCTCCAAGGCATAAATGTTTGCAGTCTTTTGAGCTCTGTTGGAAGTGCAACATGGATTGAAGTGCGACATGGATTGAAGTCCATGAACTTTGTTATTTCATAAGCTTTCCAGTCAGTGCCATCCACTCAAGGTTTTTCAGTATTTTTTAAAATCCTTTTTACGTCTCACTCCAATTTCCTTCCTCACGTGTTTTTCAGTTTCCCCTGTTTCTCTTACCCTGATGACTGACTTGTAATGCTATCAGCTGGCATCCTCAGCGTGTGTTCTATCCAAAGCCAGTATCTTCTTGTTCCACTGGTATTTATGTGTTTCTTTCCATCAGTTCCATGTTGGTAATCTTATCATACCATTTTAATCTGTTTATTCTATGCAAGCACCGAGTTATGAAAGTCTTTAACTTTCTGGTTGCTGTTTCTCTTGTTCTCCATGTTTCTGAGCCGTACAATAAGTCTGCCCTAGCATCTGTGTTGAAAATTCTTAGTTTTTGTGTTGGACTTGATTTCTTGTAACCTCAGATTGTTACAGTTATCATCAGATTGTTACAATTATCATCATGATCGTTCAGCTTCCCAAGGTGCATAACCCTTCAACAAACTTATGCCAAGTTTTCTTGTCGTCTGCCATCAGGTCAAGGTCTTTCCATGTCTTCTTCATCTACCTCCTTTTTGTGCTGGACGTGATGATTTCTTTTAACCTCAGACTGTAACATTATTAAGAAAAACGTAAGACAGTAATAATAAATTTGGCATTAGTGATAAAGACATTAGTGGATTCAATGACAAAGCAGAGACCAGTAGGAAAGTCACACTGTAAGTTTATTTCATTGAGTAAGAATAAGCCAGTTTGAGCTTTCAAAGTGTGCATAATATTTTGCTCCCTAAATATGCCTTCTAAAACCTTGCTGTATCTTATGGTCCAGAAAATATTATACGTAATATAAGTACATAGTAAATTTGCTAACATAGGAAACTATGTAAATTTACATTGACTCACAAAACATTAAGTCTAATTCTGTAGCACAGGAAAGTCTAAATATGTGCACGTGCTGACCAGTTTTTCATAAGCAGATAAATTCATAACTTAAGCAACATTGATATCTCTGCCTTTATATTAAGTAAATGAGACAGACAAGATTACCACTGATGTATGATGACCTTTTTTCGATTTTTTTTCAAACCCATCCACTGATGTATGTAGTTGTTCGTTATTTCAGATTGAAGTCTGTTACACAATCTGATATTACAGATTATTTCAGAGGAAACAATGAAAACAATTTTAAAAAGTCTTTTTCTTCTTACAAACAGAAGAATTCATATATATTAAAATTATACAATTTTGCAATATTACAAATGAACAAACCAAATTACAACACTTTAATTTTGCAACAATAGTATTTAACAAAATGATTTCATTACAGGTACAATCATACATCGACATACAGACAGGCACAATTTTCATAGGATAGAACTGACAAACATTCGTCATAGAGATACCTCAGAAATGTTTACCACAAACAATAAGTAAGAAAGAAAACATTACGAAAAAATCAGTCACAAAATGATGGGTATATGTTGTGATTTAAGGAATGTAACAAAAGGAGCAGAAAAGTCACTCTCTGATTTTTTTAACATGTCAGACATTTTTTTTTAAGCTGTCACCTGGTCTCGTTAACAACCTCTGAAGTTGCTTTAAAATGTATTTAAAAGGCAGTGAAACTCTCCAAGTTGGGGAGAGAGGACCCAAAAAATAACCTCAACAAAACAGCACTCGTGTAACTACTAATACCACTAAGCATGACCATTAGTAAACACACATGAAAATGGAACAGACACAACCTAATCACAGAACAACCCAATACTGCTACATGCGTTTTGGAATGGAACCCATATAGAAAATAACAGAGGAAGATTGCACTTAACATACAATGCATGTTGGATTCTGAACTCAGATCCAATTAAATGCAGTGGCAGAAAGCAAAACAAACTGGCTCAAGACTAAACCCGTACTGGACAGTTGCAGTAAAGGACACATGCTTCATGAGTAACCAACAGGATTACTTCAAGTCAGTTAAGCCATTAATCAATATCTTCAGGATTAAGCCAGGTAAGTCATGTCTTAATCAGTGCCTTCAGAACTTAACATCGCCGGCACACCATTTTTCATAATTTCTTGACTTTCACCAAATATAGCAATCACTTGCCAAACACAAATTTCCCACATGCCAATTGACTTCTGTACACTTTTTCAAATACCATGCCCTGGCAAGTATGTGTGAAAAGGTGTGCGATGTATGACCAAATAAAAAAATGTAGCACTGGAAACATCAAACTGTCCCTTTGGTTGAATGGCCCTCATGAATTATGAGAAATAAATGATCTGGATCTATCTCAAGTCCTAAGTGATTTTAAAAAAACCAAAATAACTAGCTTGCAACCAATCCTGTCTTTCTTTCAGAACATCCAAACAGCACTGCCTATGTTGTCAGCACATGGCTAATCAAAGTCATCCAAAGCAGTCGAATAATCAACAATCAATCAATTTCTATACATGAATATTGCCCCTGGAATGCTGAATTCAGAAATAAGTAGGCACCAATGCCCTGATTCCCTACACCAAGCAAGAGAAGGTGGCAAAGTAATCAAATAGCAAACCAATTCCCCAATTTGGTTTTGTCTGTAAAATTGTGACCTTGTTCTAGACCTTTTATTTTTAACATGAGCAAGTAACATACAAAAACCTGACAGGAAATAATTCTGTTGTGCTCTTTTTGCCGCATGTTCTGATGATGTCACTAATCCTCCTGTGGTTATTTTATTCCTTTCTATTTCAACTTCACTGGATCTGTGTAGTCAAACTTATCGTGACTTTTAGTCATTGCACCATGAAAAGAAATTGAAAGGCCTGCAACTCTTTTAATGGGTGTTTAATTTAGCTTTCAAGAAGAGAAAAATCAAGCACAGCCAGAATTGCCCTTGACTGGAACCCACAGGGGAAAAGAAGAGTGGGGAGGCCAAAGAGAACTTGGAGAAGATCTGTTGAAGAGGAGGCTAGGGAAATTGGAATGACTTGGGCACAGCTGAAAAAGACAGCCCAGAATAGAAATCGATGGAGAGCAACTGTTTCTGCCCTATGTTCCACAGGGAACAAAAAGGAATGATGATGATGAAATTTAGCTTTCAGGGTGCTATGTGCCATTTCTGTGTTTTCCCCCCAAAAAAGCGGTGGAGTTTTTTCATTCTTGTTTCAGTGAGACAATTTATATGCATGGGATTCTTTGAAACTTTCACCTTGTCTGGAAGGTGGAAATAAGACAAAACGGGGGACAGTTCAAATGTTCAGGACACATTTTGTGAGTTTTCCATGGAATTACCCTTGCAGCCATGATGGTAACTCTAAAAAATGCCAGGAAAACTATTAATGATTGACCTCGCTAGAGAAATATGAATTTCAAACTGCTTATGAACACTTACAAGATCTGAGGATGCTACTGGGAACATTTTCTGAACGATAAAATAAATTCAGACTAAACTTATAAATAGCAAAACTAATCTGACACTACCGCTGACGGGGAAAGGCACTTTAGTCTCAAAGCTTCTGTATGTTCCCATGACTCCAGTCGTCTGGGACGCCATTATTAAGTATTTTTTTAAATCATCCACGAAATCTAAGAATCTAAACTTCATACAAAGCCAACAACTGCATGATATTTTAAACAAGTATTTTATAATGTTTGATAATGACATTACTGTTTCAAATTTTGTAACATATAAAAAACTGTAAATAACAAGAGTACATTACAGCTACAGGAACACGGCTAAAGCCCTGTTTGATAACAAATGCACTGGGGAAAAAAACCGGTGAAATGACAAAAAACTCTGCTTAATCACGTATCTACAGTCTGTGCTATAATTTCTACTTCTTGGCAGAACATATGTAAAACATATAACAGTATTCACATCTGCTTATCAGATGCCCAAGAGAAGACTACAACAGA
Organism: Oreohelix idahoensis; assembly: GCA_024509875.1. Classification (NCBI taxonomy): domain Eukaryota; kingdom Metazoa; phylum Mollusca; class Gastropoda; order Stylommatophora; family Oreohelicidae; genus Oreohelix; species Oreohelix idahoensis. Next base: position 594,440 of record JAMPIV010001605.1, read on the forward strand.
TGTTCTGGTGAAAACTCCTTCCTCAGAACTCACAATACACAAGAACAAAAACATTGTATAGCAAATAAGAAATGGCATGCATGTCAGTTTGGCATATGCACAAAAAACGAGCACATATACGTAGCATAACAAACATTTCAGAAAGGATATGTCACAAAATAAAATAAACAAAACAGAGATGTCCCCAAAAAACTAAAAAACCCAAAAAACACACAATTTTCAAATGGTCAAGCAGAAACATGTCATGTAACATAAACACTTGGACAGAAAATAAGTTTAAAGAGCCATGGTTCTAGAACTGCAGTGTAAATTTAACATTTTGTCAGACTAAAGATTTCACAAGGCTGTTGGTAGAAAACAGAAGTAGTTTAAAAGTAAAATAAATATGTTGTTGGACTAATGACTTCACAAGGCTGTGGTTAGAAAACAGCTTTTGGTTTGAAAACTTCAATGTAAAATAAACATTTTGTCAAACAAGACTTCACAAAGCTGTTGTTTAGAAACAGCTTTTGGTTTGAAAACTTCAATGTAAAATAAACATTTTGTCAGACTAAAGACTTCACAAGGCTGTGGTTAGAAAACAGTTTTTGGTTTGAAAACTTCTAAGTAAAATAAACATTTTGTCAAACTAAAGACTTCACGAGGCTGTGGTTAGAAAACAGCTTTTGGTTTGAAAACTTCTAAGTAAAATAAACATTTTGTCAGACTAAAGTCTTCACAAGGCTGTGGTTAGAAAACAGCTGTTGGTTTGAAAATTTTTAAGTAAAATAAACATTTTGTCAGACTAAAGACTTCACAACGCTGTGGTTAGAACACAGCTTTTGGTTTGAAAACTTCTAAGTAAAATAAACATTTTGTCAGACTAAAGACTTCACAAGGCTGTGGTTAGAGCACAGCTTTTGGTTTGAAAACTTCTAAGTAAAATAAACATTTTGTCAGACTAAAGAGTTCACAAAGCTGTTGTTAGAAACAGCTTTTGGTTTGAAAACTACAATGTAAAATAAACATTTTATCTTACTAATGCCTTCACAAAGCTGTAGTTATAAAATAAAATAATTATTCTGTTGGACCAACGACTTCACAAAGTTTTGGGGTTAAAGAACAGCAATGTAAAATGAACATACAGCTCATGTAAGACTGAACTTATAGAGCTGAGGTTAGAAAACTACAGTGTAAAATAGAAATTTTGTCTGAAGAATGAGATTATTGGTCTGTGGTTTGAACACTGAACTGTTTGGGCAAGGATTCCAAGGATTATAGCAACCAAGAACAGTAATTATGATAAATCAAGCAAATTTTAAAGCTGCTGGAGTTGACGAAATTTCAGGGGAAATGATTAAAGCAGTTAATGACAAAAACCTCTTGAGAATTTTAGATATTGTAAAGTTACCGAAGAAAGGTGATCTATCAGACTGTAATAACTGGCGTGGTATATCTCTATTATCAGTACCTGGAAAATTATTATGTTGCATGATGTTAGAAAGACTTAAATTGCATGCTGACGAAAAGATCAGAGAAGAACAAGCGGGTTTCAGGCCGAAACGATCATGTATTGATCAAATATTCACACTAAGAACAATTATAGAAGAATCAGTGGAAAGGCAATCGCCACTTATTATCACCTTCGTCGATTTTCAAAAAGCCTTTGATAGTCTACACCGCCCATCATTGTGGAAGATACTTACAATCTATGGTTTTCCAACAAAATATGTGAATATAATCAAAGCGCTATATGACAATGCAAGATGTTGTGTTAGAACAAATAAAGGGAATACAGAATGGTTTACAGTAGAAACAGGGGTGAAACAAGGCTGTATTATGTCACCACTACTTTTTGGAATAGCTATTGATTGGGTTATGAGAAACTATACCCACAATGAACAATTGGGTATAAAATGGACAAATGGAAAATTCCTGGGGGACCTGGATTTCGCAGATGATGTAGCATTCTTAAGTTCAACACCAAGACAATCCCAAGAAGCAATAAATAATTTGTGTCATCTCTCGGTTAAAATTGGTCTCCAAATAAATGCCTCTAAAACTAAAGCTATGAACTTTTCTAACGAGACCTTTGATATCATCTTGAACGGGGAAAAACTACAGAAAGTTGAAAGTTTCAATTATTTAGGCAGTAAAATGACTCAGGATGGTGACACAACAAGAGAAATCCATACTAGAATTGCTTTGGCAGCTAGCGCCTTCAATAGATTATCTAACATTTGGAAATTACGATCATTGAATATACATACCAAGCTTCGTCTGTTTAATTCAAATGTTATCTCAGTGTTAACATACGGCTGTGAGAGTTGGAAAATAACAAAATCATTGGAGAACAAGCTGAATACATTCGAGAACAAATGTCTTAGAAAACTCATGAACATCAGTTGGAAAGAATTCAAGACTAATCGACAAATAAGAGAAGACTCTAGGCAGAAATATGTCTCCGACTATATAAGGAAAAGACGATGGTCATATATCGGTCATGTCCTACGAATGCAAAACAACAGAATACCACTACAGGCGCTCACTTGGGTTCCTGAGGGTAAGCGGAAAAAAGGAAGACCAAAAGAAACACTCAGAAGAACAATAATAAGAGAAGGAAGAACGTTGGGCCTAAATAATGTGCAAGAGCTAAGAGGAGTGGCGTCACAACGAACAACCTGGAGAGCACTGGTTTCTGCCTTATGCGCCGTGTTTGGCGCTTAAAGAATTTATTATTATTAAGCAAATTCACATATTTTCAATGAACCAACAAATCAACTTGCAGTTCAGCTCTGATACAAACCACAATACAGACTTGAACATAAAAGCCACTTATTAAAAAAAAAAAGAATTCTTTAAAAGCTTAAAATAAATAGAAAAATGTATCTGGCAGAATACATACTCAGAACCCAGTGTAGTTCCTGGGGGGGGGGTGATTCTTAAGCGACAAAGAAATTGTTACAGAAACCTCGGCTGCAAGAGTATGTGAATGCTTTGTGCAGGCTTCCTTCTGGGGGGGGGGGGGGGGGGCTGCAGTGATGGTTCCATGCTTTGTGATGGACAAAAAGGAAAATGATGAAATGATAACGTACTCACGGATAAATTTAACTAAAATTTAAAATAATGCCTGCTTCTCATAAGGATTTTAGGGCAATACTGGAAGTTCAACTTCTATCAGCACTGATTGATGATCATGATCTTAGCTCTTTTGGTGGTAACATAATAAGTGTCTGACCTAGGAAGGCAGTACAATTTCAAGATCACATGAGCATGTTAAAACGATTACTTGATACTTAACGTTGCAAATGCCCAGCTATGAGGCCAGTGCCCAGGGAAAATTTGAAAACCCCTACTGTACTAGCATGTGCTGCGTGTTGGGGAAGGTTTCCTACATTAAGGGTAACTGCAGTGGTAGTCCTTTGCTTCTTAAGGATTAAAAAAAAAAAAAAGGGACATTTACTGTGTCCTACCAGGCTTAAAAAAAAGTCAGCTGCTGAAAACATCTGCTGCCAAAATCTTCTTCAATGGTCCAGGCGGACACTGGCTGGTAGTGAGATCATGGCATCAGCGAGCCATAATAATGTATGTTGATATTTTTAGGTACATGGCATAGGCACAGTTTTATCACACGGAGAATGCCGTAAACCAGCAATGCATTAATGAAATGCTTGAATTACCCCTGAAAAATTCTCACTGACAGTTTTTTACAATAAGAAACAACAATTTCCTGTTGAGTATCAGTAGTACCCAACCTCAGGACTGAAGAAATGAACAATATTTCAATGCTCACATTTTGCTGAGTTTTCCATAACTGTGCCAACTTGGAACATTCATGACTACTCATGCTACCCTACTGTCCATCACATCATGTACTGGGAGAAAACTGCCAGCTGTAATTACCACTATTTTTATAAACTTGCAGCTTATTTTCAAGCCAATATGGCATATATCATAACTTCAAGACTAAAAATTACATTTTTTTAAAAATTAGCAGCTAAAACTATGACCAAAAAAAAAAAAAAACTACATCTTGGTTATTACAAAGAACTAAGTACTTTGTGCAGAAATTTCCAATATAATCAGTTTCTACACACACAAAAAACAAACATAAACTACTGTAGTTTGGTTCAGCATGAAAATCAACCACAGCTCCCTTTGATTTGATCAAATACAGGGCTCCAACTTTTGCTCACTCCCAACCATCTTGAAAATACCACCTAAATATTAATATCTGTAGCAGTGTATACGGGTAATCAACACTTAGCCTTTGATTATGTATATATACTTAACAACAAGATCAAATATGCAACACACAATTCAGTTTTTGTTTAGAATGTGACACCTTCAAAAGCACAGGTCTCAGTCAATATTCAAATGTCTTTGTAGAACAGGAATGTCAAACCGTTTCACCAAGCAAGCCCATTCTGTGAAGGTGATAGCCATTAAGAAGGCCAAATATGTGTGTGTATATATATATATACAAGTCTGAAAGGAAGAGCTGGAGAAGAGAGGGATGGTCATAAGCAGCTCTAAAACAAAATCCATGGTGATATCACGAGAAGAAAGAAAACATCAGATTAAGTTGGGAGAACAGGTCCTGGAGCAGGTCGACCACTTTAAATATCTCGGAGCTATTATAGACCGAAAGGGGGGCATCAAAGAAGAGTTGGCCACTCGAAAAGCAGCGGCTGGGAGACTTTATCAGGCCATAAATCGAGGATTCCTCAGCAAGAAAGAGGTTGGTAAGAAAACGAAGATGGCTGTATACCGCTCCACCTATGTCCCAGTCTTGACATATGGATGCGAGTCATGGGCAATGACTACAACCCACAAAAGCCAGATTCAAACCTCAGAAATGAGGTATCTGAGGAAGGTGGTTGAAGTAACAAGAAGAGACATGGTCCGCAACCAGACGATACGTCAAGGCCTAAAATCCCACCCGCTGCAGACCCAAATAGAACAGTCCCAACTAAGATGGTTTGGCCATGTCTGCAGAATGGGAGAAGATCGGCTACCACGACAAGCATGGGAAACAAAGAGCCAGGGATCCAGACCTCCAGGACGACCCAGAGTCCGCTGGGAGGACAATATTAGACAATCTTTGAAGGACCGAGGACTAGAATGGAACCAGGCCAGGAAAAAGACAGCCGATAGGATAGTCTGGCGCTCTCTCTTCTACACCTCACGGTAGAAGAGGAACGACTAAGTAAGACTAAGTAAGTATATATATATATATATATATATATATATATATATATATATATATATATATATATATATATATATATATATATATATATATATATATATATATATATATATATAGTCCCACAGTTAGTCAACCATACTATTAATAATTATTATTATATATAGATATCTATAAATATATAACATACTCACAGAAGGATAACTATGTGAACCATATGCTCATCATAACTGAATACGTTTGCGTGTATGAAACAATCCAGCTGCCATAATTAACTTTATCCGCTCTACTTTCTGTCATTGAAAATTCGGCACTGTATTGTCTTTCACAAGACTACCTATGTTAAACTGTTTATCTACAATCAAAGTAACTC